>CM077660.1:6839705-7439705 GCA_039707465.1 Rhabdophis nuchalis
GAATCCAGCATTTCCCCCTCGTGCATCGGGCCGGCCAAGGAGCGTTTTCCCCGACGTTGATTGCTGGCTGGCGGAGTTAACGGGAGGGGAAATCTCTCGTTTTGATTGTGTTTCCTTATTATTGTTTTTGTTTATTTTTATACAATGGTGTTTAGAGAACAGTGGCTGTGTTGGTTGCCAGGCAGGCTTTCCGAGAGCGTGCTTTCGCTTAAAGGAGTGTCCGGCAGGACAAGGAGGGTGCTGCTGTCAGCAGAGTTTTCAAGGTCCATCGGGGATGGGCCGACGGAAGGAGGGAGAGAGTCGTCCGGGAGTGGTGGGGCTGGGTCGGCGTTCCCTAAGGACAGCTGAACGGTTGGGCCCATCTGAGAGTGGAGCCCATCTAGGGAGGGAAAACAAGGACAACATCAAGGCCCAGACAGCACTAGCAAGCGCACGTCGACTTGCCGTATTTTCCAGAGTATAAGACGCTACCTTTTTCCCCCCTCAAAAAAGAGGCTGAAAATCTGGGTGCGTCTTACACACTGAATTCAGCATTTTTGGCCTCCCGAAACCCCGCCCCCTTCACCAAAATGGCCGTGCAGAGTCTCTAGGCGGCTTTCAGAGTGCATTTGGGGGCTGGGGAGGGCAGAAATGAGCAAAAAACCATTTTTTCTCCCCTCCCCCAGTAGCACTCTATAAGCCTCCTAAAGGCTATCCAATGCCCCTTTTTGGGGGGAAAGAAACGGGCCCATTTTCACAAAAAACGGGCTGTTATTTGCTCGTTTTTGGACTCCCCGGCCCCCAGGAGCACTCTATAAGCCTCCTAAAGGCCAAAAACAGGCCGTTTTTTGGGAGGTTTGCAGAATGCAAAAACGTGTTTGTTTTTTTAAATTTACCTCTTCAAAACCTTGGTGCGTCTTATACTCCGGTGTGTCTTATACTCTGAAAAATACGGTCTATACCGCTTCATAGTGCTTTTACAGTTAAGGAACAGGAGTCGACTCGGGAGTAAAGGCACAGGTGGACGGTGAATGGCCCCTCCCATGGGGAATAAAGAGGAGCAAATGGGGTTTATGTCGCGACGAGTCTGCTTGGTGATTTTGTGAAGCCGAGGTCAGAACAGTAACCATACCTGGTGGAGCACAAAGGATGTTGTCTGGGTTGATGGAAGCTTCGTAAGGGGGCGGAGGGTCATCTGGATGTTGGATGTCTGGATATTTGTAGGCTGTGTAGGGCGGAGGAGGGTCGTGGAAGTGAAAGGCTCCGCCTTCTCCGTCGTCGGAAAGGTGCAGGGGCGTGAGTCCCGTTCCAAAGCCGTCTGGGCCGTAGTCGAAACCGGGCATCCGTCGGCCCAGGTTAAAATGATGCACTGTAAAAAAAAAAGAGTTACAATTTCATCGTTTCGTTCAGGGGGTGAAAGGCTAACGGTTCGGGGAAAACCAGCCCGAACTGGTAATAAAAAAAAGATATGCTACCGGTTCCAACGATCAGTTGTGCAACGATAAGCTGTGCCGCGCAATTTATATTCACTAGAAGTCATGCGGCACAGCTGATCGTCGGAACTTTTTTTTTTTAATCTTAAAGTAATTTATTTATTTATTTTGAAAAAACACAAATAAGGCAGGCATATTAAAAAAAAAAGAACATAAGAAGCCATCTTCCATTACAAATTAGAAATCATAAAAATTATGTCAGTTAATCACAAAAATCCATACATTTCTTCCATATTAATTTTGCAATTATTACATCTCAATCTCAATTTAATTAATCCTTTATATATAAAACCAGAAGTATAGAATAACATCCCACCAGCAGAAAACCATTTTCCCTTACAAATTACAGATCATGAAAGTTGTATCAGTTAATCACAAAAATCCATATATTTCTTCCATATCCATTTTTGCAATTATTGTATCTCAACCTTAATTTAATTGATTATCTTTACCTCCCTTTATATGTAGAACCAAAGTATAAAATGGCATTGCACCAGTAAGACAAAAAAAATAAAGATAAAAAGGAAAAATCGTCACTCTAGAATATATCCTTTAGAAAGTATACCGACCAGTCTGATGAGATTGCGGGAGACGTTGGAACTTTTTTAAAAAAAAACTTTGAAAAGTTGACTTTTTTTTGGCATTGTTAATTATAGCCAGGTTTTTTATTGTTTATTTTGTAGTCAACAAAATTAATATACATTATCAACAGGCTTTTTTTAAATTTCACCTATGAAAAAAATGCTTTCCTGTAACACTTGCTGGAAAGGGAGTTTCTGTTGTGGCCCACCAGTGGATCTGGCAGCAGATTCAGACAGTGAGGAGGTTGGGGAGGAACCTGGGCCAGTCCTGGAGTCTGGGGAAAGTTCCAATGAGGGCTCTGTGTCGGAAACAGAGAGAGGGTCAGGACCATCCGACAATTATCAGCTGCCTTTCGGAGATCAGGGGGGCAGGATAACAGCTGGAGTCTGTTCCCGATGTGCCCATGCCAGGAGAAGGGAACAGCTAAGGAGCAAGGGCCGACTCGGGAATAAAGCCACAGGTGGATGGTGAATGGCCCCTCCCATTGGGAATAAAAGAGGAGCGAGAGGGGAGGGGAGTTTGCAGGAGGCCATGAGTTCAATTCATTCGGGTGAAGATCTGTTCCTGACTCCTTGCCAAGGAATTGCTGCTACAGAGTGGCGTTTGGAAGATATCGGCCTGGCAGCTCTCCAAGCCTGATAAAGTCTGTGGTTGTAAAATTCACCCTTGAAGGACCGTTTGCTGGGACTTTGCTGGATGTGAATGAGAGGAATTCACATGAGCTTAATTGAAAAGGGGTTTTGTCGGGACAAGGAAGGAGCCTGCTTGGTGAAGCTGAAGTCAGAACAGTTTCTGGCTGTCGCAGCTCATCCCCAACTTTTGAAAAAAAACAGCCATGGGAAAGTCCGAAATCTTTTAGTCGCCCAAACTTTCCCGCGCGTCCTTCAGAAAAGGTGAACCCGTGTTAGGATAATCATCCTGATGTTGGGTTGACAATATATATATAAGCCAGGATTCTTAAAGAGTATATGTAACTTTAAGGACTATGTGGAATCTGATTGGCTGTGCTTCCCAGCTCAATCATAAAAGGCAGCTGGAAACACAGTTCATTCCTTTTGCTTTCCTTTGTTTCCTGATTGCCACTGAGGAGGAGCTGAAGACAGAAGAAGTATCATTGTTTGTTTTGACTGTAAGATAACTGGTGAAGGACTGTTTATTGTTGGAAGAGTTAGAATCACTGTTTGGAAGAAGTATTTTAGTTACTGCAAAAGTAAAGACTATTTATTTTTCCTACTGTCAGTGTTTGATAGTTATTGTGCGCTTTAAGCAACCTCTTGCTGTCCGGTACATTGCACCATTCCGCCTTTATTTTCCAGGGGTGTTTTTTTACCCCTAACAACCCGCGCACTTACGGTTGGCTCCGATCAGAGATTCGATGCGCTCCCGACGTCTCTGCCGCAGCCGGTGGACCATGAAGAGCAGGAGGGACAAAATGAGGAATGAAGAGACACAGCTGACGATGAGCCGCATGCCGCTGGCCATGGAGTCGAACAAACTGTTGCCGTCTGGAAGAGGGAAAGAGAACAGGGAGGGGGACTGTGATGGAGGACGAAAACGTCTTGGATTCCACCCAACTGGAGAGGGATGGTTTGCTTTAACAGAGATGGTTATAATACTGATCGGATTGGTTGTGTTGGAATACCAAGAGAATTCGTATCGTGGTTGTTTTAGTTAGTTGTGTTATTCCTTTGTGTCCCGCCTTGAGTCATTTGATAAATAACTCAAGGGGGTGAATATATCCAGCACTCCTTCCTCCTCCTATTTTCCCCACAAGAGTGGGAGTGAGACTGGACCAAAGTCACCAAGCTGGCTTTCTTGGCTTAGGCCAGGGGTCTGCAAAGTCGGCTCTTTTAAGACTGGTGGACTTCAACTCCCAGAGTTCCCCAGCCTGCTATGCTGGCTGGGGAACTCTGGGAGTTGAAGTCCACCAGTCTTAAAAGAGCCGACTTTGCAGACCCCTGGCTTAGGCGATCTCCATCTGCTGGATAGATTTGGGGTCAATCTCCATCTGCTGGAGATTGGCCCCAAATGACCTGTTTTTTTCAAGCCTAAGGCAGGACTAGAATTCCTAGTCTCCTGGTTATTGGCCCAAAGGGACCCAGGGGGCTTTCATGCCTAAAGTAGGACTAGAACTCAACATCTCCTAGTGATTGGCCCAAAGTCACCCACCTGGTTTTTCCAAGTCTAAGGCAGGACTAGAATTCTCAGTCTCCTGGTGATTGGCCCAAAGTCACCCATCTGGCTTTCATGTCTTAGATTGGCCTAGAGTTCACCATCTCTTGATGACTGGCCAAAAGTCACCCAACCAGCTTTCATGCCTAAAGGCAGGACTAGAACTCCCATTCTCCTGGTTATTGACCCATAGGGACCCAGCTGGCTTTCATGCCTAAAGAAGGACTAGAACTCAACATCTCCCGGTAAGTCACCCACCTGGTTTTTTCAAGCCTAAGGCAGGACTAGAATTCTCAGTCTCCTGGTTATTGACCCAAAGGGACCCAGCTGGCTTTCATGCCTAAAGTAGGACTAGAACTCCCAGTTCCTAGCCTAGTGCCTTCACCACTGGATCAAACCAACTCAGTTTGAACTGCAAGGAAGATCGGATGTGAGAGAAGCCAGACCTACCAGGATCTGAACAGGTGAATTTGCAACATTCCTTGGGGTCCTTTAGGTAATGCTGGCAGCCCTGCGGCCGCTCGCACAACGCCGCCACGCACATCTCCGGCTCGCCGTTGTGACATGTGCAACTTAAGCAGGGGTCATCCCCTTTCGGTGTGAAATTGTAGCCTTCGTCGACAATGTTGTCTTTGATATCCACGCAGGTCTGGCCTGGAACAGGAAGTGGTTGGAGTGGGGGAGGAAAAAGAAGCCATCTTTATTTTGGCCAATTCTCTTCAGGCGTGTTCGATCCAGCGGGTTTAATAATAGGGGGGGGGGGCAGAGAGGCTGACTTACTTCTCTTACAAAGAAAGGATGATTTTTCGTAGCAGTTCTCGGCGTACCAGCTGTGAAACCCGTGGTGCCGGAGAATTGGGAAGTGGGAACACTGGAACTGAGCACAGAGGATGTTTTCGTTTTCGGAGAGCGACGTACTAAACGTAGGATTCGGGGGCAGGAATACTTCCGACGATCCTGAAACGACAAAACGGGAGGAAAAGAGAGGATGGGTCACACGCTGCAGGGCCTTTCAACTCACACGCTGGGGAAAAAACACTTAACAAAAGCGAAACAGATCGATCCATGCTGCTTCGATTCAACTTCTCGCTTTCCTCACTGTGGGCTAGAATCACTGGAAAAGGGGGGGGGCTTTTGTAAGGAGCAAAGAAGCAGCCTGGAATTTATTCGGACCGAGGCTTCTCCAGAGCATGAAGCAAATAGCTTGTTCAAACAAAAAACCCTTTTATTCATTGGTTCTGAATTCTGCTCATTCCCATCCAGCAAAGTCTTTTGAGAGAGGATTTACAGTCACAGACCTTATCTGGCTTGGAGGGCTGCCAGGCCGATCTCTGCAAAACTTGACAAGGAGTTTCAGAGTCACGAACCAATGAAGCGAACTAATGGTCTCCTGCAAACTCCACTCCCCTTTCGCTCCCTCTTTTATTTCCTCTGGGAGGGGCCATTCATCGTCCACCTGCGGCCTTCCTCCCAGGTCGACACCTTTAGCCATTCCCTTCACCTGGCAATTCGGCGCATGCGCACACGGGGGACAGGCTCCAGCTGTTCTTCTGCCTCACTAATCTCTGACTCTGAAGGCAGCTGATAACTGGCAGATGGCCCTGGCCCCCTCTCTGCCTCCAACACAGAGCCCTTCCCCAGACTCATGACTGGCCAAGGTTCCTCCCCAACCCTCCTCACTGCCTGAATCTGCTGCCAGCTCTGCTGGCCGCTGGCGGGCAAACAACAGAATCTCTGGTATACAGGAAGAGAGCCAGGGTGGTTCTCTCCCTAACTTTGCACAGGATATAGTTAATAGTTATGTTGATTTGGGCTTTAATCTGGTAAGATTCCTTCCCCGGCCTTCTGGAGGCCCGGCAGAAGCCGGAAATGGATTGTTTTTGAACCTCCGATTGGCTCGTTGAGCCCGTTTTTCATCCTTCCCAGGCTTCAGGAAAGTGAAAACTCCCCCTCCCTGTCCAGGTGGTGACGGGTGTGTCACTTGCGCATGCGTGGGGCAGGGGTCACGCACGCACGCGCAGGTGGGCAGGGCACATTGAATTGTGTGTGCACGTACAATTTTGGTCCACCTTTACAAAAAGGTTAGCCATCACTACCATCTTCAAAGCGCTCCATGGCTCGGGGCCTAGTTATATGCGAGACCGTCTCCTGCCCCATACATCCCTTTGACCGATCCGCTCCCACAGAGAGGGCCTTCTCAGGGTGCCGTCGGCCGGGCAATGCCAGGGGAAGAGCCTTCTCTGTGGCGGGCCCTACCCTCTGGAACGACTTGCCCCCCGAATTACGCACCATCTCAGACCTCCGCCTCTTCTGCCAGCGTCTTAAAACGCACCTTTTCAAACAAGCCGGCCTAGCATAACCTCCCGTTTTGACTGTTTTAGATAGATTTTAATTTGGGGGAATTTTATATGTTTTTAGCACAGGGCATGAATTTAATAGTTTTTAAAATTTTTATATTTTTGTTATATTTGTATTATTGTTTTTTCAAATTTCCTGTGCGCCGCCCTGGGTCCTTTTTTGGAGAAAGGCGGGGTAAAAATATAATTAATAAATAAATAAATACTGCCGTAAGGTTTATAGCTGGGGGGGGGGGGGGGGGTTCCTGGCAATTCTGAGTGTGCCTTCCAGTCCGTCTGGAAGCTTGTATGAAGATATTTCATATTTTATGTATCAGGAAATTATTCAATAGATCAAGGAGACATAAAGTGCATTCAAAGGTGTATGAACAAGGTTCTAAGTTTAGTTTACTTTACTTTACTTTACTTTATTTTCAATTTATATACCGCCCTTTTCACCAAAAAGGGACTCAGGGCAGTGCATAGAAAGGTAAAAACCCACAAGATACAAAATTTAAAAAAACAATTAAACCAATACAGCTGTGCTAAAATTGAATAAATAGTTAAAACCCATAAACAACGAATTAAAATATTCCCTAGTCTATGTCAGGCCAGCTAGATGAAAGAAATGAGCTTTTACCATCCGACGGAAGAGGCGTAGGTCCGTGATGGTGCGGATATCGGGGGGAAGGTTGTTCCAGAGTCTCGGACCCGCCACAGAGAAGGCTCTTACCCTGGGGGTCGCCAGTCGGCATTGACCGGCTGACGGCACCCTGAGAAGGTCAACTCTGTGAGAGCGGACAGGTCGAAGGGAGGAATGTGGTAGGAGGCGGTCTCTCAAGTAACCAGGACCCGGTTAGTTTGAGAAGCCCGAAGATTCCGATTTCGAGACTTGCCTTTATAAGCGACTTCCCAGTGACCTTCCAGAGAATTGTTGCGGTTGGTGATGACGAATTGATATCCAACCCAAAACCTTCCGAAAAGGAGGAGGAAAAAAAAAGATAAGTTGTAACTTTTCAATGAGGATAAGATTGCATTGTTAATGCAAAAATTCAACAAAAAATCACTACAAGAAACAGGTTCAACATTTGCACCAAGGATTCATTGTTATATCCAAACTCCCCTCTGGGATAAATATCTTTCACCCACCACTCAATCCTAAAAACTTAAGGCTGAGATGGGCAAAACTAAACCCGTTCCACGTTTCTGTCGCAACTTGAGACTCTAAATGGAAACAATACAATACAATAGCAGAGTTGGAAGGGACCTTGCAGGCCTTCTAGTCCAACCCCCTGCGTGGGCAGGAACCTTATACCATTTCAGACAAATGGCTATCTAACATCTTTTTAAAGACTTCCAGGGTTGGGGCATTCACAACTTCTGGAGGCAACTTCTGTTCCAGAGGTTAATTGTTCTAACTGTCAGGAAATTTCTCCTTAGTTCTAAGTTGCTTCTCTCCTTGATTAGTTTCCACCCATTGCTTCTTGTCCTGCCCCCAGGTGCCTTGGAGAATAGTTTGACTCCCTCTTCTTTGTTGCACCCTCTGAGATATCGAAACACTGCTATCATGTCTCCCCTGGTCCTTCTCTTCATCAAACTAGACCTACCCAGTTCCTGCAACAGTTCTTCGTGTGTTTTAGTCTCCAGTCCCCTAATCATCTTGGTTGCTCTTCTCTGCACTCTTTCCAGAGTCTTTTCTACATCGTGGCGACCAAAACTGTATGCAGTATTCCAAGTGTGGCCTTACCAAGGCACTATACAGTGGCATTAACACTTCACGTGATCTAGATTCTATCCCTCTGTTTATGCAGCTTAGAACTGTGTTGGCTTTTTTGGCAGCTGCTGCACACGGCTGGCTCCTATTTAAATGGTTCTTCACTAGGATTCCAAGATCCCTCTCACAGTTGCTACTATTGCGCAAGGTACCACCTATACTGTACCTGTGCGTTTTGTTTTTCTTGCCTAAATGTAGAACCTTACTTTTTTCACAATTGAATTTCAATTGAAACAATCTTTTTTTTTTCTTGAGAACAGTATTCTTTTTATAATTTTTTAAAAAATTATTTTTAAATATACATAAGTATTGAACGCCTAGGCAGTGTGGCATCTGGGTATCGGTAGTTTTGATACCAAATATTCAATAATTAAACAATGATTAAAGGATTATACGCAAGGTGGAACAAATACTAATGTTAAAAAGTTTTAATTGTAAAATGTATAAATGTTATAAGGATGTATGATGACTGTAATTAATAATACCAATACGATCACTACTACTTGGTATCAAAATTAAGGATACCCAGAGAAAGGTGTTGTTAGAGACCAAATGTTCTGCGGTATTGCAAAGCCAGAACTGAGAATCACCCACCAAAATTCTGCGGTATTGCAAAGCCAGAACTGAGAATCACCCGCCAAAATTCTACTTTTCCCTCCCTAAACTCGTTGCCCACCCCACTGTAACCAATCAAGTTCATGCAAGATGTTTTCATAACAATCGGTCCAAGCGCCGTTTTGTTAGGCGGGCCCCACTCCTTCTTCCAGCTGGGTGACCTTGAGGCAGCATCTCGAGGAGATACAGCATTTACTTTCGGTTTCCCCAAGCGTTCCCGCCTTCGTTCCCCCTCCTAACAGTCCATGGCGGTCTGCGCCACCGCGTAGCAGCGAAGCCCAAGCAAGCGTAAGGGTGGTAGATGACTGATGTTGACAAATGGGATGCTGGTGATGACAACAGCAGCTCCGGAAGCGAAACTCAACGTCTCCGATGGAACCATGGGGTTCTTCTCGAAACACACCCATCCCAAGTCCAAAACAAGAAGTGGGGTTTCCACTACCACCACCGCCACCACCCAAAACGAAAACACTGACATTCCGTGCGCTCTCACCGGCGTTGATCTTTCCGGCCAAAGGTCTTCTCCTCAGAGTCCCACTCTTGCTGCAGAATGAACTTCAGCTCCTGGTCGGTGGTAAAGGTGGCCAAGGAAGCATTCACCTTCTGGCACGTTTGTACGGCATCCCAGTAGTTCTCCCCGCTAAGGTACACCCTGTAGCAACTGGCAGTGCCCTCGTAGTGGTGCCAACCTGATGGGCATTTCCCTAGGAAACATGAAAGAGAGAAGGGAAAACAATTCCCCACCTAGTTAGGACCTCAACGCACAGACACACACAAAAAGCATGTTTTTATAGAGACTCCCCCAGACCCAATTTTAAGAAAGAAAAATTTATGAATTTGCAGAAATGGATAGACTGTCTATGGAAATGAAGGAGAGGGAAGAAACCAAGTACAGTCAAATCTGGAACAGAGGGTATTCCTGGCTTGAGAGTACAGTAATCCCTCGTTTTTCGCGGCTTCGTTTTCCGCGGCTTCAGTGCTTCGCGGAGTTGTAAAAAATACAGGGGGGAAAAATGCATTGGTAGGAGGCAAGCGCCCCCTAGTGGTTGCTTTAAACATGTCCACCAATTCAAGTTTCCTAGCGAATCCTACTTCGCGGATTTCCGGTTTTCGCGGACGGGTGCGGTCCCGATTAGCCGCGAAAAACGAGGGATTACTGTAAATGTAAAACTTAAGGTACAAATGGTAAAAAACATAATATAGAGAGTGTATTTAAATAAGGATAGAACTTAGGATGGTGATAGAGAAATTGAATTTTTTGTAAATAGGATTGATATGAAAGATATGGAGACCGATATGGAAAAACTGTTATAAGTGTAAATTTGTGTTTTGTCTTTTAAATGTTAGAAAATTCAATAAGTACTATTTTAAAAAATAAAAAAAGGATCTCAAGGTTGACAACTTGAAGAAGGCTGGACTTCAACTCCCAGAATTGGCTGGGTAAGGAGCTCTGAGAATTGAAGTCCACCCATCTTAAAGCTGCCAAACTTGAAAAGCATTAGCCTTACTTAAAAACTAGCAAAGAAGAGATTTAGGGGTGGGGGGGAAGCTTTTTCTGTATGCAATGCAAGAAGAACATTATTCTAAAACTGCCCATCGGAAAGCTCTAGATTTGACATGCAAAACATCCAGACGCTATCCAGAATGATCACAGATAAAGCAGCCCGTCTTCTAGCAACTCCTAATGTTTCCTGGCAGATCAAAATCAACCTTTCATTTCTCGTGCACCCCATATTGCGGGTTTAAAAAGGTAAAGGTTCCCCTTGCACATATGTGCTAGTTGTTCCTGACTCTAGGGGGCGGTGCTCATCTCCGTTTCTAAGCCGAAGAGCCAGCGCTGTCCGAAGACGTCTCCGTGGTCATGTGGCCGGCATGACTCAACGCCAAAAGTGCATGGAACACTGTCACCTTCCCACCAAAGGTGGTCCCTGTTTTTCTACTTGCATTTCTTACGTGCTTTCAAACTGCTAGATTGGCAGAAGCTGGGACAAGTCACGGGAGCTCCCTCCGTTACGAGGCGCTAGGGATTCGAACCGCCGAACTGCCGACTTTTCGGATCGACAAGCTCAGAGTCTTAGCCACGGAGCCACCCTGCATTGCTGGTTTAATGGCAGGCAAGGCCCCCGCTGAATCACAATGTAGAGCCATCCAAAAGAACTGCTGACACTCGGCAGAGTTCAGTATCGAACGGGATGGATGCATCAATGGTTTGATTCAGGAGAAACTACCTTTCCGTGTGTCTATTTGGTTAAAAATAATAATAATAATGCCAGGGGTTCTTTTGAAGCTACAACCCACCCATCCAAATGGATTTAAAAACAAAAAACCCATCAGAGTCTCTACTCAAGAATCTAGAGCAGCTTCTACATCCCCGATTCTATAATCCTTTCCTTCTACATATATTTATTCTGTAATCAGATTGAGGCGGATGTTCTCATTTGAAGACATTTTCGGCTTTATTTTCGGCACAAGGAAGAAAACGGTTTGCGATAGCTTTTGGAGAAAGGCCAAGCTGCATTAGCTTTATAGTCTCCAAAAAGAGGGGTGGTGGTGGATTTATTTGCAGCCTTAAAAGACCGAAGAGCGAGAACAGTTCGCCATGGTGTTATCTCGCAGAGGGAAGTTAATTGGAATGGTTTCCTTTGGAGGTTTCGTTTAATGTTAAGCACGAAGTAAGCGATGTTCTCAAACTTGACCAGGGATCAGCTCAGGCCGTATCTGCAACCGGATCCCCAAAGTATCTTTAGTGCAGCCTCCACAGCTTCTTCTGATCCCAAAGTCAGAAGCAACTTCTCCTCATCTAGAGGCAGGATACCCAGCTGTATAAACTGATGCGCATACAGGCAGGCAGCCTCCGGTGTCCCCGAAAATAAGACCTGCCCAGATAATAAGCCCAATCGGGCTTTTGAGCGCATGCGCTAAAACAAGTGCTGACAGAGCAATGCCTCGCGTGCCCTAAGAAATGGTTCCGCGTGCCACCTGTGGCACCCGTGCCATAGGTTCGCCATCCCTGGCCTAGGCTCAAGCCCCTCTTCTTTGACCGTGGCCTTGGTAACAAAACCTCTTTCTCCCTGTCTTTCAAGGCTCTTCTCCACGCCCTCCAAATCTCAGTTCTTGTTCCCAAGTCTGCAACTTACTACTAAATCGAACCGGCTGCGCCATGTTGATGGTGTGGAAGCGTGTCGTGTCCCCTCCTCTTCCGCGACTGTGCCTGGAATCCACATTTTCCTTCCCGTGATAAATGCGCTGGTCCCCTGTATAGTCTAGGAGAAAGATAAGCACAGGGAGCTTCAGGTAAACAAGGATGAGAAGCTGGAATTTTTTGTAAATTAAATTTAACCATTCATTTTTCTCCAGAAAACAGGTGAGATTTATTTATTAAATAGCCATTTGTCTGAAACAGTATAGGGCTTCCTGCCTAGGCAGGGAGTTGGACTAGATGATCTCCAAGGTCCCTTCCAACTCTGCTACTGTATTGTAAATAGGCCTAGGGTTTGTGTTTGAGTCAGGGCTGGGTTCCTGCCAGTTCTAAGCTCTTCTATAGAAGAGGTTCCACCAATCTCCAGTGCCGTTTAGAACCGCTTCCAGCTCCCTCCGTCCGCCCGTCTGCACGTCATCAAGTGGAAGAGCGAGAGGAGGGATTCTGGGAGTTGAAATCCACAAGACTTCAAGCTGTCAAGTTTGAACACCCCTGGGGTATTTTTTCTCTCTAAAGGGTGAGGGGTGTGAGGGTCTTGTAATTTGACAGCTTTAAGACTTGCGTGCTTCAAATGCCAGAGTTTCTGGGCCAACATTTTGGTTGCTAAACAAATGCGTTGTTAAGTGTGTTTCACCACATTTTACAAGTTGGCCACGCCCACCCAGTCACATGACTGCCAAGCCACTCCCGCCCAGTCACATGGCCGACAAGCCACCCCCACAAAGCAGGCCACACCTAATCTAAACAAATTTGAAACCCACCACTGGTTTGAGTCATGAAAGGGTCTTGGGAAGTGGACAGAATACAAAGGTTAGATCAGTGATGGCGAACCTGATTTGTGCCCAAATCAGAACGCATGTATGCGCCAGAACGCAAGAAACCTGAAGACCAGCTGTCTGGTGCTTATACATGCTCCGGCCAGGTGGTTTTCATATTTCCAACATGTGCATGCCTGTTTTTTAGGCTGTTTTCACAACGACCAGCTGATGTTCTTGTGTGCCAGCATTCACGAAGACCAGCTGGCCAGCGTGCATGTGCGTGCCGGAAACCGAAAGAGCAGCTGGCTGAAAAACAGGCTGGTTTTCAGGCCGTTTTCCAGCTGTTTTCAGGCACTCTGAAAACTAGCCTGGAAAATAGTCTGAAAACGCCTGGAAAACGTCCTGAAATAGCCTGTTTTTTGGCCAGTTTTTGGGCCGTTTTCGGGCGTTCCGGCACCCCCAAAGATCAGCTGGGCCGGCAGGTATGTGAGTGCCAGAAAACACAACAGCAGCTGGTGACAGCGTGCGTGCCAAAAGTGCCACCTCTCGCAGACGTGCCACAGGTTCACCCTCAAGGGGTTAGATCAATCCAGCGGATCCTTTATTATTATTATTATTATTTGAATTTATAAGCCGCACCCATCTCACCGCATAGGGACTCGGGGTGGCGCACAGGGAATATAAAATATAAATATACAAATATACAAAAAATAAAACATTCTTAAAACTAAATTAAATTAACCCACCCTGCGCTAAAACCCATATTAAAACCCCTGAATTAAAACTTTGGTAACTAAAAGCAGGACGGTGTTCAAGTAAGGTCATGCCAGGTCCGAGATGACACGGAGGTCGGGGGGGAAGAGCGTTCCGGAGAGTTGGGCCCATCACAGAGAAGACTCTTCCCCTGGGCGTCGCCAACCGGCATTGCCTGTTATACCGTTGTAAGATTTGCTTAATTGTCCTTCTTTCTTTGATTTAAAAAAATATATATGAAATTGTTTCTGCCCGTGCTGAGCTGAGTTGAAGTCCACCAGTCTTAAAAGAGCCAACTTTGCAGACCCCTGGGATAGAGAACCACAGGCAGGTACCTAAGTGAGGTAGCTCGGAGATACAATAATGTTTGTAGGAAGTTTAAAGGCAAAGGTTCCTTTCGCACATATGTTCTGATCTGGGATTCTTCTTATACCTTGGCTTTCACAAGCAGCGCATAATAACGGAGATAAAAGAGAACCCATGCACACCGTTCACTGGATGTTAAAATGTGTTTTTTTTTTTAATCACTCTTGCTGGTGTCAGCAAAAAATTTGGCTCAAAACCAGTGGGCGAGCGCACTTCAAAGACCGCCGGAGGTGGCTTGACCCAAATAAGAGAGACGGAATCAGCCGATAAAAATCTATGTATTATGGAGGTATTCCCAAGAGGTTTTGAGACAGAATTGGGCAATGTTGGATTATTCTGCCCTTTTCTCAGCTTGGGAAATTGTACAGGTGGTCCTTGACTTACGACAGGTTGTTTAGAGACCGTTCAAATTGCAACAGCAGTTGAGGTGGGGGGGGGGAGGGATCTATGAGTGCTTTCACACAACCTTTGCAGCATCCATGCGGTTCTCTGCTCAAAATTCAGATAACGGCCACCGACTCGTATTTATGACAGTTGCAGTGTCCCTGGAGGAGGGGGTGGGGGGTTCGTGCGATCCCCTTTTGCGGCTTTCTGATAAGCAAAGTCAAAGGGGCAGCTGGGTTCCCTCAACAACCGTGTTACTAACTTCACACCTGCAGGGATTCGCTGAACGACTGTGGTGAGAAAGGTCGTAAAATGGAGCCAAACTCACTTTAAGAACTGCCTCAGTTAGCAACAGAAATGATGGCCTCGATTGGGGTCGTACGTTGAGCCCTATCTGTAGTAGGTAGGTATCAACATCCTATGGGATAGAGCAGGGGTCTGCAAAGTTGGCTCTTTTAAGACTGGTGGACTTCAACTCCCAGAATTCCCCAGCCAGCCTGGCTGGCTGGGGAATTCTGGGAGTTGAAGTCCACCAGTCTTAAAAGAGCCAACTTTGCAGACCCCTGGGATAGAGAACCACAGGCAGGTACCTAAGTGAGGTAGCTCGGAGATACAATAACGTTTGTAGGAAGTTTAAAGGCAAAGGTTCCTTTCGCACATATGTGCTGGTCGTCCCCGACTCTAGGGGGCAGTGCTCATCTATGTTTCAAAGCCGAAGAGCCACTGGTGTCTGAAGACGTCTCCATGGTCATGTGGCCGGCATGACTCAACGCCGAAGGCGCACGGAACGCTGTTCCCTTCCCACCAAAGGTGGCTCCTATTTTTCTACTTGCATTTTTTACGTGATTTTGAACTGCTACGTTGGCAGAAGCTGGGACAAGTCACAGGAGCTCACGCTGTTACGCAGCACTAGGGATTCAAGCCGCCGATCTGCCAACCTTCTGATCAACAAACTCAGCATCTTAGACACTCCTGTGGGAAGTTTAGCCCTGGATTAAATAATCATCCACCCCCCAAAAATATGATCTTGTAAAATTTAGCTATGGGGCAGCTAACTAAAACTGCCGGACTGGGATGGGGAACTGAAACATTGGAGACCCTCAATGATTAAAACGGAAACTATCTCTAAAAGAATAGTGCTAAATGAAAATCACCACCACCACCCAAGCGTCAAGAAAGGGGATGTTTGGAAACTACCGTTGGCTTGTCTTATTTACACGCACTTGAAAAACAAGAACAAGTTCTTCTCACTTCCACGATCAGTTGTAGAAAGGAGGGAACGGGAATTGAGTTACTAGCAGTTCACGGAGGAGCTGACCAAAGTCAGTGTTAAATTTCTCAGAATAACAAGAGTTGGAAAGGACCTTTGGAGGTCTTCTAGTCCAACCCCCTCATCATGCAGGAAACCCTGTGCCGTTTCAGCACAGCTTCCAGAGGAAAACAAATTAAAGACCCGTAGCTGGGTTCATGCTAGGAACAGACAAAAAATAATAATGATTCTCAAAGTGAGTATGTTTTGAGGTTGGGACATTCTCCTTGGAGGCTGAAACAATTCCTTCAAGTTGGTGCAGGTTCTCTCCATTAAACTGGAAGGCCTTCAAAGAGTCAGAAAACACCCCCGAGCTCAAAAGCAAAGTGCTTTCAATATCAAAATATTTCAGATTCCAAACATTTTTTATTTTTTTTTGCACAGCCCTAGATCCCATTTCATGTTGAGCAATTACAATGTGGTTTGCAGTCCTCTGTTGACCTAACGTTTTGGGCAAACTCAGCCAACTCTGGTTTAGTTAAAAAGACCAAGTTAAAGACTTATGGTCGGCGTGGGTGGTAGGTAGGTAGGTAGGTAGGTAGGTAGGTAGGTAGGTAGGTAGGTAGGTAGGGAGGTAGGTAGGTAGGGAGGGAGGGAGGAAGGAAGGAAGGAAGGAAAGAAAGAAGGGAAAAAGAGAAAGAAGAAACAAGAGGGCTGAAAGGAAAGGAAAGGAAAGGAGGGAGGAAGGAAGGAAGGAAGGAAGGAAGGAAGGAAGGAAGGAAGGAAGGAAGGAAGGAAGGAAAAGAGAAAAAGCAAGAGGGCTGAAGGGAGGGAGGAAGAAGGGAGAGAGGGAGGGAGGGAGGAAGAGAGAAAAAACAAGAAGGCTGAAGGGAGGGAGGAAGAAGGGAGAGAGGGAGGGAGGAGGAGGAGGAGGAGGAGGAGGAGGAGAAGGAGGAGAAGAAGAAGAAGAAGAAGAAGAAGAAGAAGAAGAAGAAGAAGAAGAAGAAGAAGAAGAAGAAGAAGAAGAAGAAGAAGAAGAACTGAAAAATATCAATCTTAAATGAAAGGATGTAGCTGCAGTCAGAGATCTGTTGTGTATGCTTGTAGTCCAATGTGCTTAGCGCAGGATGGAATAAGAGGAGGAGGAGGAGGAGGAGGAGGAGGAGGAGGAGGAGGAGGAGGAGGAGGAGGAGGAGGAGGAGGAGGAGGAGGAGGAGGAGGAGGAGGAGGACTTTTAAATAACCCAAGCCAATGAACAAAATATCTCTTCCAACAGCCACTTCTCTTTTCTTCTAAAACAAGAAGCTGCAAGAGAGAAGAGCAAAATCTCTTCCTGAGCAGAACCGATTCTTTGTGGGAGGTTGTAAAGAAGAGCGCCTGGACTGCAGGTTGGGCGCACAGCAGCTCCAGGCGACACTGCCAAGCACAGGCACCAAAGAGAACCCTGTCGCTCCCAGCCGCTTGGGAAAAATGCTGGAGAACCTCCTCCACCACCACCACCCAGCGTAGCCATGCCCAGCCTCGAGGGTTTTGAGGAAGCTTGGGTGTTTCTTGGCTCCCGAACTGGCCGAGTGCGTTCATTCCGTCAAAGCAGCTGAGCTTCATTTCACGTGACCCAGGCCTTCCAGGGCTGCTCTCTCTTGCATAAACCCTGCCAGCCATGCCAAGCATGCAATCGAAGGGAGAGCATCGGTGACAGGCCTCCTGATTTTGATCCTGACTCCTGACTTTGATCCTGATCAAAGATCTGGAAATCGCTGGGTTGGAAGTGTTGGGGACGGAGACGAGATGATGTGGCCCGCAGTGGAGCTGGGAACAGTGTCAGACAGTGAGGAGGGTTGGGGAGGAACCTGGGCCAGTCCTGGAGTCTGGGGAAGGCTCGGAGGAGGGCTCTGGGTCGGAGGCAGAGAGCGGGCCAGAGCCCTATGCCAGTTATCAGCTCCCTTCGGAGTCACACATCAATAAGGCAGATGAACAGCTGGAGCCTGTTCCCAGTGTGAGCATGCGCAGAGTTGCCAGAAGAAAAGAACAGCTGAGAAATCAGGGTCGACTTGGGAGTAAAGTCATAGATGGATGGTGATTGGCCCCTCCCATAGGAAATAAAAGAGGAGCGAAAGGGGAGGGGGCTTTTGCAGGAAACAATTTGTTCATTCGTCCGTTTCAGGAGTGTGAGGATCTGTCCGTGAATCTCAGAGACTCTGCGCCCAGCCTTTCCTTGCACAACACTGCGCCTGGAAAATATTGACAGGGCAGCTTTCTAAGCTAGATAAGGTCTGTGGTCATAAATACTCCTTCAAAAGACTGTTTGCCAGGCCTTGGCTGAATGGGAATGAGAGGAAGTCCCATTGGTTTAATAAAAGGGGTTTTATCAGGCCAGGAATCAGCTTCATGCTTTTTGGGGAAGCCGAGGTCAGAACAGGCGAGTTGGAGGCAAAGGCAAGAATTTTCTTCCGGCCCCAAAGGCTTTGTAGCTCCGAAGCTTTGATTTAATTGGGTTTTCGAGATACCGTAAAGGGACTTGGAGGCTCAACGGTAAGAAAAGTTATGTAACGAAGGGAGAGGGGCTGCGAGCAGCGAGGAAAACGAGGGCTGGAGATTGAAACTGTCAGAAGGAGCTCTCGACGGTTGCGTTAAGACACCGAGTAGATTAAATTCTTTGGCCGCAGAGGAGCAGAAAAGAGGCTGCATTGAAAACCGACCCAAGGCCTCGCTCAGCTGAGAACATGCAGCAAATTGGATCTCCTATCAGATGCAAAAAGGGGTTCAGTGAAGGGCAACTAAATCCCTCTGCAAGAGAAGCGACTGCAGGCTACGAAATCATCGTTCTGGAATATTGCAATTTCCTCCACAACAACAGCAATTGTCTCTTTTAGTTTGTATAGAGGTTTTTTTTTAAACTATTTAAAAGATATTGAGATTCTTAAAAAAGTGCAGAGAAGAGCAACCAGGATGATGAGGGAACTGGAGGCTAAAACATAGAATGGATGGGTTGCACCTCAAAAATAGTAAGACCTCCCTGAAAATAAGGCCAAGTGCTTATTTGGGGGGGTAGTTCCAAAAGAAAATAAGACCCTGTCTTATTTTCAGGAAAAACACGGTATGTATTCCATGCAATGCGAGTCACTTCCTTCTAGGGCGGCACATGTGCTTTTCTGTTTTTGTTTAAAATATCAAGGGGGGGAAAAAAACCCCTTTTATTGAAATCAAGAGGGAAATTAAGGCCCCCAAAACTGACATCGCTAGCTGCACGAAGACAAAACCAAGTTGGCAAACCCAAGCCAAGGATTAAAAAGAAGTCTGTTTGGTTTTTTTTTTAAAAGGAGATGTCTCTTACGTAATCTTATTGAGCCATTCTGACTGTATGAGACTTTGTCCTGCAGGCTTCCTCTCTCGGCCAATGTTGCTCAACATTCTGGTTTTTCAACTTCCGTCAAAGGCAATTTATTAAAATAATAATAATAAGAATAATAACCCAGCTGCACGTACAGTATCCATGGGCCGGATCTAAGCACCACATGGTCCAGATCTAAGCACCAGATCTACGTACCACATCGTCTGGATCTAAGTACCAGATCTACGTACCACATCGGCTGGATCTAAGCACCCCATGGGCTGGATCTAAGCACCCCATGGGCTGGATCTAAGCACCCCATGGGCCAGATCTAAGCGCCAGATCTACGTACCACATCGTCTGGATCTAAGTACCAGATCTACGTACCACATCGGCTGGATCTAAGCACCCCATGGGCTGGATCTAAGCACCAGTTCTATGTACCCCATGGGCTGGATCTAAGTACCCCATGGACTGGATCTAAGCACCAGATCTATGTACCACATCGGCTGGTCTAAGTACCAGATCTACGTATCACATCGGCTGGATCTAAGCACCCCATGGGCTGGATTTAAGCACCAGTTCTATGTACCACATCAGCTGGATCTAAGGACCCCATGGGCTGGATCTAAGCACCAGATCTATGTACCACATGGGCCAGATCTAAGCACCAGATCTACGTACCACATGGGCCAGATCTAAGCACCCTATGGGCCAGTTCTAAGCACCCCATGGTTTGGATCTAAGCACCAGATCTACGTACCACATGGGCCAGATCTAAGCACCAGATCTACGTACCACATGGGCCAGATCTAAGCACCAGATCTACGTACCACATGGGCCGGATCTAAACACCAGATCTACGTACCACATGGGCCAGATCTAAGTATCAGATCTACGTACCACATGGGTACGTAGATCTAAGCACCCCGCAGGCTGGATCTGCACACCCCACCCACGAGGCCTTGACACCCCTGGTATAAATTATCCTATCTTGTGCAGGGGTCGGGCTAGAAGACCTCCAAGGCCGTGCCCAGCCCTAGGATCCTATGCTTTACATTCTGTGTTCTTTTGGGGGGGGGGGAGGGAATGGGGGGGCACTTACTTGGGCAGCCAACTTCATCGCTTTCATCCTCACAGGTGGGCCACCCATCGCACTGCCACTTGGAAGGGATGCACTGGACTGAACCGCTGCGGCAAGTGAATTGCCCTGGGATGCAACGCAGTTCTGCAAAAAGACGAAGAGAAGGTTGCTCAGGCTTCCGAACCCCAAGAATAGTATCCGCCCGGGAAAAATCCCTCTTGGCTCTCGGAGTTGGCGCGCCCAAATTTAAACCCCTTTTCGTGGTTTGGGATGAGCGGGGAGAAAGTGGCAAATGAGGGGTGGCTCTCCCGAATCCCGTTAAAAGCAAGGATAAAGTTGTAGTTGACTTTGGCTCCAAAAATTGGTCGGCGCTAAAGCAGGTAAACAGATGGTGGAAGGAAGGAAGGAAGGAAGGAAGGAAGGAAGGAAGGAAGGAAGGAAGGAAGGAAGGAAGGAAGGAAGGAAGGAATAGCAATAGCACTTAGACTTATATACCACCTCACAGTGCTTTTACAGCCCTCTCTAAGCGGTTTACAGAGCCAACCTATTGCCCCTAACAACAATCCGGGTCCTCGTTTTACCCACCTCAGAAGGACGGAAGGCTGAGTCAACCTTGAGCCTGGTGAGATTCGAACTGCCAAATTGCAGGCAGCCGGCAGGCAGCAGAAGCAGCTTGCAGTACTGCACTCTAACATCTGCGCCACCACAGCTCTGCAGGAAACCTGCCCGATAGCTACTATTAACCTTGCCAGCTAAATAGCTTCAAATAGATCTATACTAAAAAGGTAACGGTTCCCCTTTACGAAGACGGCTCCGTGGTCATATGGCTGGCATGACTCAATGCCGAAGGCGCACAAAATGCTGACCCCTTCCCACCAAATGTGGGTCCTATTTTTCTACTTGTGTTTTTTACGTGCTTTCTAACGGCTAGGTTTGCAGAAGCTGGGACAAGTCACAGGAGCTCACTTCGTTATGCGGCGCTAGGGATTCGAACCACCGAACTGCTGACCTTTCTGATCAACAAGCTCAGCATCTTAGCCACTAGGCCACCGCGTCCCTTAAAGGGGGACTAATATAGATCTATTTCAAGCTATTTAGCTCTCGTCAGCTAGCCACACCCTTCTGGGATTCGAATGCCAGCTCCGAATCTGGTTTGAATTCGACGAGAGCTAAATAGCTTGAAATAGATCTATACTAGTCTCCCTTTTATTTCTTTGTCGGTAAAATATAAATTTAACCCAAGTAGAAAGCTGGCTCAAGTCAACCGGAAGGAATTAAAAAAATAGGCCTACCCTGTTTAACACGATTACCCAAAAGGAACAGTCAGGTTGTGTATAGTGACAGCTAAGAACACAAGGCTATGGGAAGAGATGATTCCCTGGGTTACACCACAATCAAAACAGCGCTCCTCGCTGTCCAGAAATCATTACATTGCACTGCACAAATCAAGCACAGTGCAAGGTCAAAATAATCATATCAGAGTGGAAGCAAGAAAGATCCAGTTACTCCCTTAAATAACGTCACAGGGGACAAATGGTCACCACGATGTAGAAAAGATGTGGAGACTCTAGAAAGAGTGCCGAGAAGAGCAACAAAGAGGATTAGGGGACTGGAGGCTAAAACATAGGAAGAACGGTTGCAGGAACTGGGCATGTCTGGTTTAATAAAAAGAAGGACTAGGGGAGACATGATAGCAGTCTTCCAATATCTATGGGGCTGCCCCAAAGAAGAGGGAGACAAACTATTCTCCAAGGCACCTTCAGGCAGGACAAGAAACAATGGGTGGAAACTAATCCAGGAGAGAAGCAACTTAGAACTGAGGAGAAATTTCCTGACAGTTAGAACAATCAATCAGTGGAACAAACTTGCCTCCAGAAGTTGTGAGTGCCCCAACACTGGAAGTCTTTAAGAAGATGTTGGATAGCCGTTTGTCTGAAACGGTATAAGATTTCCTGCCTAGGCAGGGGGTTGGACTAGAAGACCTCCAAGGTCCCTTCCAACTCTGCTATGGAATTGTATTAAATTTATTTATTTATTTATTTATTTATTTATTTATTTCGCATTTGTATACCGCCCTATCTCCCTGGAGGGACTTAGGGCGGTGCACAGAAAGAGTAAAAAATGTAATACACACAATGACAATATAAAAGTTAAAAATAGATTAAATATAGTGGGTCTGTGCTAAAAAATTATACTAAAAACAATTAAAATATTATAATCGGGACTATATCAATTAAAAACTATGCCAGGCCAGCCACATGGAATAGATGTGTTTTTAAGAGTCCGGCGGAAGGGTAGGTCTTATGACACAGGTAGCATGACTCCTTTTCAGAGCTTAGGTCATTCAACCCACAGCATCATCTTTGGGGGGTAATTACAAGCATTTTTTTTATTCTTATTATCTTCATTTTTTTTTAAAAAACCAACCAGTGGTGTGAGTTGAACAAGAGAGTCTGAAATTGCCACCCTGCCTTCTCAAGTGCTCTGTGGTTGAGGACTTGGTGACACCTTAATTACGACGTTATCCTGGGTCCATATGCTCGGCTCAGCCATTACACGGATGGCTGTGTTTTGGGTAACGTGTCAACACCATGATGTGGTTCAAATTCCTCCTTCAATGCTCACTACGTGTCCTGTCCTTTGTGACTGCAGGGGAAAAATATTATTTTAATGCTTCGTTGAAAAACAAATAAAGGGGATGTTGGCATTCTGCTAAGGCAGGGGTCTGCAAAGTTGGCTCTTTGAAGACTGGTGGACTTCAACTCCCAGAATTCCCCAGCCAGCACAGCTGGCTGGGGAATTCTGGGAGTTGAAGTCCACCAGTCTTCAAAAAGCCAACTTTGCAGACCCCTGTGCTAAGGGAAATGCTAGCATCATTATTTGTTTCCAACAAGGCCCTTGGGCCCCATAAAGATCCTATCAGGGTTTAGACAACTTCCTGGAGGGAAATGTGACCATTAGGGAATGGATGCTTTCTAAGATATGCCCGGGCAGTCCATTTTCATGAATAAATGGGTCACTAAAGTAGCACCCCCAGACGTTACTTGGGGGGAGGGCTGTCACAGAGAGGATGGGGTCAAGCTATTCTCCAAAGCCCCCAAAGGCCAGACAAGGGACAATGGATGGAAACTGACCAAGGAGAGATTCAACCTAGAAATAAGGAGGAATTTCCTGACAGGGAGAACGATCAACCTGTGGGAACAGAAGTTGCCTTCAGAAGTTGTGGGAGCTTCATCCCTGGAGGCTTTCAAGAAAAGACCAGATTGCCAACTGTCGGGAATGGTGTAGGGTCTCCTGCTTGGGCAGGGGGTTTGGACTAGATGACCTAGAAGGTCATGAATCTATCTAAGATGATCAAACATCTGGAGACTAAAACATACAATGAACAGTTTGCAGGAACTGGGCCTGGCTAGTCTAGGGAAGAGAAGGACCAGAGGAGACAGGAGAGCATCTTCCAATATTGGAGTGGCTGCCATAGAGAGGAGGGGGTCAAGCTACTCTCCAAAGTACCTGAAGACCACACAAGGAATAACTTAGCAGCATAAATTTTTGGGCTCAATTGTGGTCGTTCAGTTGAGGACTTCCTGTACACTAAAACGTATAGGAGGTAGCACGTACGATGTTAACAAAATTCGCTTTGGAATAAAATTTAAAAAGTAATATCCATCCCTAATAGGGTATTACTTTTTTTTTATTTATTTCAAAGCTAATTGTGAACATACAGCCTCTTTTCTTTGCAAATCTAGAGGGAGATTTTAATGTTACCCAGTTCATTTCCAGCTCCAAAAAAAAAAAAAAGCAAGCTCCAGGCTGTAGCTATTGTTGGTGCCCACCGGTGGCCAGTGGAGCTAGTAGCAGATTCCGACAGTGAGGTTGGGGAGGAACATGGACCAGTCCTGGAGTCTGCTCTGAGGAGGGCTCTGTGTCGGAGGCAGAGAGGGGGCCAGGGCCGTCTGGCAGTTGTCAGCTGCCTTCCGAGTCAGACATCAGTGAGGCAGACGAGCAGCTGGAGCCTGTTCCCAGTGTGCGCATGCACAGAGCTGCCAGATGAAGGGAAAAGCTAAGAAACAAGGGTCGACTTGGGAGTAAAGACACAAGTGGACGGTGAATGGCCCCTCCCAGCGGAGATAAAAGAGGAGCGAAAGGGGAGTGGAGCTTGCAGGAGGCCATTACTTCATTCCTGCATTCCTGCCAAGTATTGCGGCATCTGAAAGGTATCGGCCTGGCCACTCTCCAAGCCTGATCAAGGTGGATAATTGGGAACTCTCTTGAAAGACTGTGGGAGAGGAAAGACTTTGCTGGAGAGGAAGTCGCTGTCAATTAAATAAAAGGGGCTTATCGGGACGAGCACTCGTGCTGCTGGGAGAGCCTAGGTCAGCACAGCTATAAACATCCTAAATTAGAATTGCCTATTACATTCGGCTTTCTTTCGATCCCGTTATCAAATCTACCAGAAGGTAAGACTATCTCTAATAAGAAGAATAGATGTCAGGTGTTTACCTGGTCCAGATACAGATCATATCAAGGGTAATATTACCGGATAAAGCCGACACTGTTGTGTTCCTTTGTCCCTGTTTATATTTCTGTTTTTTAAGACCCCCGTGACTGACCTCAACCGATGCAAATCCCCGAGAGGTGAGCACTCAAAATAGACATTTTCCAAAATGCTTTAAGTAACGGTGATAAAAGCCTGGGATTTGAAGACAAACCACCCCCACAACCTGGCTAGATGTTTATCTCTTGAAAGGTAAACACGAAAAAGCATCGCCCTTCAACTTGAGCATGTGAAAAGAAAAGTTTGATTCCCACTTCAGGCTCAGCCGCAATGTGAAAACAGAAAGCTTGTAGGGTTTTGCAAATCCTGGTTCGTTGATTGCATGCATGCCTTAAATTAATTCACGATGGTATCCGTTCAATCTAACTTCCAGTGGGCCCAGTAAGTCCATTTTGACTCTCTGGAAGTTTCCTGAAGCCTCCAGAGGACAAAAAACCTGCTGAAAATCAAGGCCAAAAATCAGCTGGCCAGCGTGCGCATGCGTGGTGGAGCTGAAAGAGCAACCTCTCGCGTGCCCTCAGAAATGGCTCCGCGTGCCACCTGTGGCACGCGTGCCATAGGTTCGCCATCATGGACCTAATAAATCCCTGGTTTTGATTTGATTTCAACCTTGTACAGATACCATCTCGGTCAATCATTTTTCATTTTATTAAATTTATATACCGCGCCACTCTCCCAAAAGGGACTCGGGGCGGTGCACAGGAAAAATAAAACCATGCATATACATAAATACAGATAATAAATTTGTCATAAATATTATGAGGAAGAGTTAGAATCAAAACAGTAGAAGAGGCGGAGAATTTTCTTAAAAAACATTCCTCAATCCTGGATGATGGTGAGATGGGAACGGGAGGGGCCATGGGTCCGCCTGCTGGTGGGGTGGAGGAGGAAAAGACTATAGCAAAAAGGCTCAGATCGCAAAAATAACTTTTTATCTTTTTTTATGATGGTAATTCCTGTACGGATGTTAAACAAACTAGTTGAATGTATAAAATAATATGAAAATTTATGATTTAAAATGTATCCCCCTAAGCCGAGGGGCTTAGGGGGATGAAGCGCCACAAGAGACGCCTAGAGAGCAGATGGAGATCTTCTCGCTCCGAAGCCGACCGAACACTAGTGAGAGACCATATTAGGACTTACTTAGTGGCGATAAGAGTGGCCAAACGTGAGTATTGTGCCACTCTTATTGCATCCGCAGATAACCGCCCTGCCGCCCTGTTTGGGGTGACCCGCTCCCTCCTTCAACAGAGGCCGCGGGAAGCCCCTTTACAGGGTCGAGCAGAGGAATTTGGGATTTATCTGCAGGAGAAAATCACTCGGATTCGGAACGAGTTACCCTCCATCGACAGTGGCCCAGTCGAGCGGGCCGAGGCTGTTCTTGTGACACCATCTTGGGAGGAGTTTGATTTTGTTACCACCGAGGATATGGACAAGCTGTCAAAGAGACTTAGGGCTACCACATGTTTATTGGACCCGTGTCCCTCCTGGCTTGTACTGGCATCCTGGGAGACGACACGAGGCTGGCTCCAGGGCATTGTCAACGCATCTTTGAGTGAGGGGTCCTTGCCTGCCGTCTTGAAAGAGGCGGTAGTAAGGCCCCTCCTCAAGAAGCCGTCCCTGGATCCAGCATTATTAGAGAACTATCGTCCCGTCTCCAACCTCCACTTTTTAGTGAAGGTTGTTGAGAGTGTGGTGGCTCAACAGTTTCCGCGACACTTGGAGGAAGTTGATTATCTAGACCCGCGCCAGTCCGGCTTCCGACCCGGGCACAGCACCGAGACGGCATTGGTCGCGTTGGTTGATGATCTCTGGAGGGCGCGGGATAGAGGATATTCCTCTATCCTAGTCCTATTAGACCTCTCAGCGGCTTTTGATACCATCGACCATGGTATCCTATTGCGCCGACTGGGGGGGTTGGGGTTGGGAGGCACCGTTCTGCGGTGGTTCTCATCCTACCTCTCTGGTCGGTCGCAATATGTGTTGACAGGGGGGCAGAGGTCGGCCTCGAGACCCCTCATATGTGGGGTTCCTCAGGGGTCGGTCCTCTCGCCCCTCCTATTCAACACATATATGAAGCCGCTGGGTGAGATCATCCGTGGTTTTGGGGTGGGATATCATCTGTACGCTGATGATACTCAGTTGTACTTATCCACCCCAGACCACCCCAACGATGCCGTCGAGGTTATGTCCCGGTGCTTGGAAGCCGTACGGATCTGGATGGGTGGTAACAAACTCAGGCTCAACCCGTCCAAGACTGAGTGGCTGTGGCTTCCGGCGCCTCGGTTCAGCCAGATTATTCCAACTCTGGCCATTGGGGGCGAAACACCGGCCCCCGTGGAGAGGGCGCGCAATTTGGGTGTCCTCCTGGATTCCCGGCTGTCTATGGAAGATCATGTGGCAGCCGTGGCCAGGGGGGCGTTTCATCAGGTTCGCCTGATGCGCCAATTGCGCCCCTTACTGGACCGGGGGGCCTTACGCACAGTCACTCAAGCACTCGTCACCTCTCGACTCGACTACTGTAATGCTCTCTACATGGGGCTTCCCTTGAGGTGCACCCGAAAGCTGCAGCTAGTCCAGAACGCAGCCGCGCGGGTGATTACGGGAGCGCCTAGACACTCCCACATAACACCTATCCTGCGCGAGCTGCACTGGCTTCCTATGGTCTTTCGGGTGCGCTTCAAGGTTTTAACGACCATCTTTAAAGCGCTCCATGGCTCGGGGCCTAGTTATATGCGAGACCGCCTCCTGCCCCATACATCTCTTAGACCGATACGCTCCCACAGAGAGGGCCTCCTCAGGGTGCCGTCGGCTGGACAATGCCGACTAGCGACACCCAGGGGGAGAGCCTTCTCTGTGGCGGGCCCAGTCCTCTGGAACGACTTACCCCCTGAACTCCGCACCATCTCCGACCTCCGCCTCTTCCGCAAGTGTCTGAAGACACACCTATTTCACCTAGCCGGCCTAGCGTAACCTCCACACTGACCATTAGATAGTTTTTAAACTTGGGATTTTAATTTGGTTTTTAGCGCAGGGTTTATTTATTAAAATAAGTATTTTAAATTTCATATATTTTATATTTTGTATGTATTTTAACATCCCTGTGCGCCGCCCTGGGTCCTAACAAGGAGAAGGGCGGGATATAAATTTAATAAAATAAAAATAAATAAATGTACCCCTTCCTTTTATTATTTCCTAATGGAACATGTATGAAGACTCGGAGGCGGTCACCAAACCCGACGTGGAAGCTCTAAAATATTATCTAATACCTTACCTACCCCTTTCCTTTTTAAAAAATGTTAAAACCAATAAAACTTTTTTCAAATAAATATTAAAAACGTATTAAATTAACCCAACCTGTGCTAAAAACCAATTAAAACCCCAATAAAATCTAATTCAATTTAAAACCAGTCGATAGTCTCGGAAGATTAAGCCAGGCCAGCTAAACGAAAAAAGTGCGATTTTAATTGTTGACGGAAGAGGCGGAGGTCTGTGATATTCCTAAGATCGGGGGGGTAGATCGGCCTGCTTCCATGGCCATCCCCGCAGGGTTGCGTCCTTCGTAAAAAGGAAATGTAGGAGTTGAACACCGACAACAACATCAATGCCCTCCAATATTTCAGGAATGAAATCCCAGAAGCTTTTACAGATAATTGTGCCAAAGGAAACACCCAAATCTCCACCCATCGTCCTTTTGGGTTGCCCAACACTAACACCGATGCACTGTTATTTCAACACTCACACCGATGCAACAAGTGGGAGGGCCCCGCACGCCCTTCGGAACAAACGATGTTGAAGCTTGTCTTTCAACGCAACATTAGTAGTTCAAAAGATCTTGGCAGCTAACGTGTGTCCTTCACACCCACAACTGGCTAACGACACATCTAACAACGGCCCTGTTTTTCCATGCAGGGAAAGGTTTAGAAAAGTAGAGAGGAAACTGAACACAAAGAATGGAATTCCAGCAGCTGTTATTAAACTGGTCAACTTGGTTAAAACCAATTTCGTTGCATTTAAGTACAATGACAATAAAGATTATACTTACTTACTTATTTACTTACTTACTTGCTAAGAGGCTGCACAAGAGTTTATTGCAGGACTCTTCAAAGCTACAAAGGAACTGGGGGGAAAAGTGACTTACGGCCGTTTTTCACGCTTATGACTGTTGCGGGATCCCCATGGCCATGTGATTTTACATTAGCACGCGTGATAACTGACTCACATTTACGATGGTGGCAGCATCCCCCTGGTGGTCATGGGATCCGCTTTTGTGACCTCCTGACAAGCAAAGCCAAGGGGGCAAAATGGATTAACAACTACGTGAGTAATTTAACAACTGCAGCGATTAACATGCAGGAAGGAAAGCAGTCGTAAAATGGTGCAAAAACCGCTTAACAAATTTCTCACTTGGAACGGAGAATAACAGAGTTGGAAGGGACCTTGGAGGTCTTCTATCCAACCCCCCTGCTTAAGCAGGAAACCTTACACCACTTCAGACAAACGGTTATCCAATCTCTTCTTAAAACTCTTCCAGGAACATAACTTAGGAGGAATCCAGAAATATAAATTTAGTGAGTCAGTTGTCAAACCTCTGAATGTAAATCACGTGACAGAGGGGATGCTGGTCATAAGTTTGAAAAATGACCCTGTCATTTTTCTTTTAGTGCCGTTGTAACTTCGGTCATTAAGTGAAGTGATGTTAAGTCGAGAACTACCTGTGTATAATCTAACTGCCTTCCTGCTGACTGGGGAATTCTGGAAATTGAAGTCCGCACATCTTAAAAGTTGCCATGGTTGAGAAACATGGCATTAGAGGGGTGAACCAGGCTGTACTGCCACATTAGATCATAGCTTAAAGTTGCCACAGTTGAGAAACATGGCATTAGAGGGATGAACCAGGCCCGTACTGCAACATTATCCTGTTTCCCCAAAAATAAGACCTCCTTAGATAATAAGCCCTAAAATAAGCCCTTCCCCTCCAAAATAAGCCCTCCCCAAAAATATTGCAGCACAGCAGCACCCCATGAGGTGGTCACATTCACCGCCTCCTGCACCTCCAAAATAATAAGACCTCCTTGAAAAGAAGGCCAAGTGCTTATTTTGGGGTCAAAAGAAAATAAGACCCTGCCTTATTTTCGGGGAAACACGGTAGATCATAGCTTAAAGTCACCAAGGTTGGGAAACATGGCTTTAGAGGCTTGTATCACCGCATTAGATCATAGCTGAAGGTTACCATGGTTGAGAAACATCCTCCTAATGAGACACGGGTCAACGGGTACGATTCTGAAACGGGATTTGTTTCAACAAGGCAACCCGAGCTACTGAAACACGGGCCTGTCGAGGCAAATCTGAACCCAGCCTCATCCCCACCAACCTCTGGGGTCCCATTCCGCATTTGCAATGTTACTTTGGGGGGGGGGGGTCCCAGACGCAAGCGCCAGCAATATCAACACAAAGAAGATGAAATATTTGGTGGAAAATCAGGACGTTTTTAGCCTGGCGAATGAATCTACAATTCTTCACGGTTTTTGGCCACTGAAGGCTCAGGACATTTAAACAAGAGATCTATTCACCAGTTGACGGAGTGTGTGTGTATATGTGTGTGTGTGTGTGTGTGTTTTCCAAGCGTCCTAAAATGCCAGTTACAAAATCTCTTTCCCCATCCCGTCTTTGCCCAAACACCCAAAACTCACGGACTGTCCCGGTTGAAATAAAGCTCCTGGTTACGCAATGCAGAAAACATTTCCCCCCTCCCAAAAAATTAGTTTTCCCTCCGTGTAAAGTCTTGGCACTTGAAGCCTCCCCCCCCCCCTCCAAACGGCTGACACAAACTCACAAAACCGGTAGCTTAGAAAATCGCTGCCACATGATAGACAGCGAAGGAGGGGAGGGAAGGATGGAACTCTTGAATATAAAAGCTGCCGTAAGATGAAAATGCAAATAAGCGTTCGTTTTTGTTTTTATTTTATTTTATTGGAGTGGGGGGGGGGGAACTGGGGTCTTTGAACATTCAATTGATGGCTTCGCATCTTTGCAAAGCAGCATCCTTAAGACGGGAGGAATCAGAGCACAGAGAGGGTGATCCGATGGGGAATACTTAATTTCTGGATTTAAACTAAAACAGCTGCATAGATATCGTGTTTCTCCCAAAATAACACCGGGTTTTATATTATTATTTTGGCTCCAAAAGATGCATTAGGGCTTATTTTCTGGCTAGGTCTTATTTTGGGGGAAATACTGTACTAATTGTGTCCGTCTGGCTGATGATCTTAACTGGGTCTAATTTTGGAGGTAGGGCTTATATTACGAGCATCCTGAAAAATCATGCTAGGGCTTATTTTCTGATTGGGTCTTATTTTGGGGGAAACAGGATAGTCCTCGACTTACAACTGTTGGTTTAGTGACCTGTTAGTGGAGAAAAAGGACTTTTCACACTTATGACAGTTGCAGCATCCCCAAGGTTGTGTGATCCAAATTCAGACACTCGGTAACCGACTCATACTTATGACAGGTCGTAGGATCGCCTTTGGAAACCTTCTGGCAAGGCAAGTCAGTAGGGGAGCCACTTAACAACCGAGTCACAAATTTAACAGCTATTGTGATTCCCTGAACAACAGGACAAGACAATTCAGTCACTTAACAAAAGTCTCGCTTAGAGGTAAGGGAAGAAGGAAAGGGAAAGGAGAGAGGGAGGATGGATAGATGGATGGATGGGAGGGAGGGAGGGAGAAAATAAAAAATAGGGTGGCGAAAATAAATAATAGGCATATGGGATGGTAAGCAAACCAACCCAGAGTGTATATTTTATTTTATTTTAATTCAATTTATATCCCGCCCTTCTCCAAAAGGACCCAGGGCGGCGATTTTGACCTTTTATATGGAAAAACAAATATGTAAAAGTGATAAAGATAAATAAGAACTATGTGAATGTATACCTATAACTTCCCTGTTTCCCCCAAAATAGGACCTCCCTGGATAATAAGCCCAATCGGACTTTTGAGCGCATGTGCTAAAATAAACCCTCCACCGAAAATAAGCCCTCCCCGAAAATATTGCAGCAGCCATGAGCGACCACACTCGTCGCCTCCTGCACCTCAAAAATAATAAGACTTCCCTGAAAATAAGGGCAAGCGCTTATTTTGGGGGTCAAAAGAAACTAAGACCCTGTCTTATTTTCGGGCAAACACGGTATATGTTAGAGCAGGGGTCTCCAACCTTTGCAACTTTAAGTCTGAAGGACTTCAACTCCCAGCAAAGCTGGCTGGAGAAGTCTGGGAGCTGAAGTCCTTCAGACTTAAAGTTGCAAAGGTTGGAGACCCCTGTGTTAGAGAATAAAAATAGAAAACTTAAAAAAAAGCAAAGGTCTCACTTAGCAACGGAAACACTGGGCTCAATTGGAGTCGTAAGTCAAGGCCAACCTGTATTTCGTTTACTCCTGGGCCCAACCCTGTTTACTCCGCCCCCAACAGCTACTCAAAAAAAGCTCTGTGGACACCGACTGGCTTCGGGAAAGTAGGAAAACTGGTTAATTGGAAGGGCAGCTTGCCAAAACGGAGAGCGTGTGACTTTGGATTTCTGCTCACCAAAATTGGAGGGGGAGAGGGAGAGAGGCGGGAGGCCGAACCGTCAACCTGCCTCTAAAGGGACTGTGTGGGTAGCCGGAACAAAGCTTGCTGGGCAACGGTCCAAATCAGCTTAAACCAAGGCTTCGCTTAGTCCTGGGAATATTTCTCGACTGAGAATCCACCAGCTGGACTCCACATGAGCGAGCATTTTTGAAAAAAGTCGAGGATTGCAAAATTTAAGGACAATCCCCTCTCCCCATATAATTTTATTTTATTTTTTTCAGAAAAGTTTTTTTACATTTTTTGTTCTCTTACGTGCAATTATAGGTATACATTCACATACCGTATTTTTCGGAGTATAAGACGCACCAAGTTTTTGAAGAGGCAAATTTAAAAAAAATATTTTTTTTTGCACTCTGCAGACCTCCCAAAAACTGCCCGTTTTTTTTTTTGCAAAACTGACTTGTTTTCGGTCAAAAAAAGGGCGTGCGTAGCCTTTAGGAGGCTTGTAGAGTGGCAGGAATAGCCAACACTCCAGAAGACAGGCTTAAGATACAGAAGGATCTTGACAAACTTGAACATTGGGCACTATCTAATAAAATGAAATTCAATTGTGGAAAAAGTAAGGTTCTACACCTAGGCAAGAAAAACAAAATGCACAGGTACAGTATAGGTGATACCATGCTCAATAGTAGCAACTGTGAGAAGGATCTAGGAATCCTAGTGGACAACCATTTAAATATGAGCCAGCCGTGTGCAGCAGCTGCCAAAAAAGCCAACACAGTTCTAGGCTGCATCAACAGAGGGATAGAATCTAGATCACGTGAAGTGTTAATGCCACTGTATAGTGCCTTGGTAAGGCCACACTTGGAATACTGCATACAGTTTTGGTCGCCACGATGTAGAAAAGACGTGGAGACTCTGGAAAGAGTGCAGAGAAGAGCAACCAAAATGATTAATAATAATAATAATAATAATAATAATTTTTATTTATAACCCGCTCTCTCTCCCCGAAGGGACTAGAGGACTGGAGGCTAAAACATATGAAGAACGGTTGCAGGAACTGGGTATGTCTAGTTTGATGAAGAGAAGGACCAGGGGAGACATGATAGCAGTGTTCCGATATCTCAGAGGGTGCCACAAAGAAGAGGGAGTCAAACTATTCTCCAAGGCACCTGGGGGCAGGACAAGAAGCAATGGGTGGAAACTAATCAAGGAGAGAAGCAACTTAGAACTAAGGAGAAATTTCCTGACAGTTAGAACAATTAACCTCTGGAACAGCTTGCCTCCAGAAGTTGTGAATGCCCCAACCCTGGAAGTCTTTAAGAAGATGTTAGATAGCCATTTGTCTGAAATGGTATACGGTTCTTGCCCACGCAGGGGGTTGGACTAGAAGACCTCCAAGGTCTCTTCCAACTCTGCTATTGTATTGTATTGTATAGTGCTCCTGGGGGCTGGGGGGGGGGAGCAAAAATGAGCAAATGTTCCATCAGTTGATGGTTCTCACTGTCAGAAAATTTCTCCTTATTTCCAGGTTGAATCTCTCCTTGTTCAGTTTCCATCCATTATTCCTTGTCTGGCCTTCAGGGGTCTTTGGAAAATAGATTGACCCCCCCCTGCTCTCTGTGGCAGCCCCTCCAATATTGGAAGACTTCTATTCTGTCTCTCCTGGTCCTTCTCTTCACTAGACTAGCCATGTCCGGTTCCTGCAACCGTTCCTCATGTGTTTTAGCCTCCAGTCCCCTAATCATCTTTCTTGCTCTTCTCTGCCCTCTTTCTAGAGTCTCGACATCTTTTTTATAGTGTGGTGACCAAAACTGGATGCAGTACTCTAGGTGTGGCCTTCCTAAAGCTTTATAGAGTGGTATTAATACCTTACTTGGTCTTGGTTGAAGACTAGCAACGCTAGAAGCATTTGCAAAGATTTCTCAAGGAGCAAGGCAAATGGCAAAACCTCCCACTGTTTCTTGCATCTACCACCTCCAGAAAATAATCTACGGCAGCCGCAGATCAAAAGATGCAGGGAAACTTTAAGTCCAGCCACTGGGTTTGGCTGTCACTCAAGACACCATGTGCATCCTATGCAACATGGCTGCAGTAAAACCAGAAGCCAAGTATATTAAGATTCATGGGGGGGGGGGGGGGGGGGGGGGCAGGGGGGGACCAAGTAAGAAATAATGTTTTAATTATCCCTGCAATAGTTCAGCCCTGCAGATGATTATTAGCTGAGATACATGATTTTAACAACATTAAATTACCTCCTTCAGGTAACCTTGATTATTTATGCATCAGTGGGGCGACGCAATTAAATAGCAATGGGTATGACTTGCTAAAAAATGGACAATGATCCTAGACAATAGACGTCCAGTTGCTGGTGCCTTGTAAATTAATATTTTACAAAACTAACCTATTTTTTTAAAATCCCAACTCTTCAGTAATAGTTCTCGAAAAGAACATGTAAAATATGCATATGCCCTTGGCAGTAATGATTTCCCAAAGAAAAAAATCTGCACAATCAACGGATGAAAGATGATCTGCCTTGATCACGTTGGTCATTAAATAAGACAATGTTCAAGTCCTATTAATCTTACTATAAGACGCGTGGAGAAGAAAAATAGATTTCTCTCTTGTTGAAAGTCACTGTTAATTAGCATAAGGAGCACTGATTAGTTACAAATAGCACAATTTTATTTTATTTATTTTTATTTTTATTACATTTATATCCCGCCCTTCTCCGCAGAGGACCCAGGGCGGCGCACAGGAAATTTAAAAATATACAAAATGGAAAATAGATAAATAATTTAAAATATATATTAAATAATCCCAATCCTATGCTAAAACCAATTATTAAAACCCAATTTAATACTTTTCTAAAAGTCCCCATGGGAGGTTAGGCTAGGCCGGCTTGATGAAAAAAGTATGTCTTTAGACATTGGCGGAAGAGGCGGAGGTCGGTGATGGTCCGGAGTTCAGGGGGTAGGTCGTTCCAAAGGGCAGGGCCCGCCACAGAGAAGGCTCTTCCCCTGGGTGTCGCCAGTCGGCATTGTCCAGCCGACGGCACCCTGAGATACGCTCTCTGTGGGAGCGTATCGGTCTAAGGGATGTATGCCCAATGCCCAAAACATGGAAACAGATTTTTGGGATAAGCCTAAAGAACTGGGAAACTTAACAGAATAACAAAGTTGGAAGGGACCTTGGAGGTCTTCTAGTCCAACTAGAAGGAAACCCTACACCACTTCAGACAAGTAGCTATCCAACATCTTCTGAAAAACTTCCAATGTTGGAGGCAAGTTGTTCCACTGGTTAATTGTCTTCACTGTCTGGAAGGTCATCCTTGGTTTTAGGTTGCTTCTCTCCTTGATTAGTTTCCACCCATTGCTTCTTGTCCTTTCTTCAGGTGCTTTGGCGAATAGCTTGACTCCCTCTTTGTGGCAGAACCTCAATATGGGAAGACTGCTATTATGTCTCCCTGGTCCTTCTTTTCCTTAAACTAGACCTACCCACTTCCTGCAACCGTTCCTCATATGTTTTGACCTCTCGTCCCCTAAGATCCTTGGATGGCAAGGAGATCCAATCCAGGGAACCCTAAAGAAAACCAACCCTGACTGTCCTTTGGTAGGACGGATCCCGAAAGCGAAGCTCAGATAACGTGGGTCATTAAATGAGAAGGGAGGTCTCCTTGGAAAAGACCCAGATGTTGGGAAAGATGGACGGCGAAAGGAGAAGGGAGCAGCAGAGGATGAGATGGTTAGAAAGGGTACTCAACGCAATGAACATGGATTCGGGGCAGACGGTGGGAGATGGTTGGCGGGCGGCCTGCTGTGATCCACGTGATCGCGAAGAATCGGACAAGACTTAGAAACTGAATCGCAAAGGTCTAAATGGGGAATCTGGTTGGAGCAGGAGCTCTGGGCTTTTTGCAATGCGTTCTTTGGTGTTGCATACGTAAGCTTAATATGTTTCCAACTTCCTATTCTGTTACCTGATCCCATGAGGAGAGGAGATCTAATTGGCCTGGTCTGGCAAGCCTCTTAACATCCCGAGTAGCCGTACAAACCACAGCCTTCCTTGCAAATTTTAGAACAGCTCATTACACCGCTGAGATGCCTGTAGGGTTTTTATCATGGCTGGTCACCTGGTTTAGCTTGTATAGATTGGGGCTTTATGGAGTAACCTGCTTCTCCTAGTCTATTTCCTGACCTATCGTCCTCGTTTTTTAGAAGGGATTTTTGCCCTCCACCACCTCCTCTTTGCCAGCTGAAAATAAAAGTTGGATTAAACCTCCGCTCCGCGTACTCAAGAAATCCCAGGTTAAACCTTGGCTTCTGCAGATCATCTCAAAACCTTGGGAAATTGCTGCTAGCCAACCTAAATGAGCTGAAAATGTTGCATCAGGGAAGGCCTTGCGCTTAGCAATTTGTAAACGTCTGCTGAAAAAAAATCAAGGCTGTGGCAAAGTTTTAAAAGAGTCAGGATTGAGTTTGTTATCAATTGTTATCAAAATCAAACGCTTGGGCCGGCCTTCTTCCATTTATTCATTTTTTTCCCCCTCTAAATTGATAAGTTACATACTGGGTACTCCCTAGAACGGAATTCGTTTTTGTTTTTTTTAAAGTTTTTAAAACTGAATTTATTATAAAAAATCGATGTGTTATTGGGGAAGGGGGAGAAATGGAAACGGAGATAAGCGTTGTGCTTTCTCGCAAAAGAACAGGCAGATGGGACGTGCAGGACTTTGTGAGGGTGTTCCCAACATGGCCTCAAAACTCCTCAAAACTGTGCCATCGGCCCTCCCAAATGTGCCCATCGGGGATTCATAATGCACCAGGGTAAAAGAGGGGACGAGAAACCCCATTTGGTAGATTTCCTACCATCCAGGGACAGACACTTAAGATCATCATCATCATCATAATATATTTTTAAAAAAAGCAACCACCCAGAGTAATAAATCTCTCTTCTCCTTGCCTGGTTTTATTAGTGTAACAAAATATGGGCTTTCATCGCTCTAATCTCGCCTGCTTTCCGTGCCTTCTCAGTTTGCCTTTGATTTGTTATTTCATTTAATGCACGTCCCAGGAGGCAGCTCTGCAACTCACAAAAAAGCAAGCTAATTGTTTTGGGACTTGGGGGAAGAGATCTCCAAGATTCCTCATCCAAGGATAAATCTCCCTCTTTACTTGGGTGTCTTATCTTTCAATTCTCTCATGCCCCCGCCCCTGGAATATTTCCTCCCGCCTGGCAGGTGGGCTTCAAACGTTCCCTCGCCCCGTCCTGACTGTGGAAATAAAACTAGCAAGAGCTGGAAGAGACATCTACTGCAACAGCAAAGAGAAAGGAAGAGAGAGGAGGAGAGGAGAGGAAGAAGGAAGGGAGAAGGAGAGAAGGAGAGAGGGTAGGAAGGGGAAGATGAAGAGGGGAGGAGGGGAGAGGAAAGACAAGCAGGAAGGGAAAGGAGAAGAGGAAGGAAGGAAGTAGAGAAGGGAAGGGATGGTAAACAAAGCACAATGGTATATTATAACCCTGTAAATGGAATGTATAAGGATGACGAATGTAAAAAAAGAATAATTAACTGGATAATACAATACAATACAATACAATAGCAGAGTTGGAAGGGACCTTGTAGGTCTTCTAGTCCAACCCCCTGCGTGGGCAGGAACCTTATACCATTTCAGACAAATGGCTATCTAACATCTTCTTAAAGACTTCCAGGGTTGGGGCATTCACAACTTCTGGAGGCAAGCTGTTCCAGAGGTTAATTGTTCTAACTGTCAGGAAATTTCTCCTTAGTTCTAAGTTGCTTCTCTCCTTGATTAGTTTCCACCCATTGCTTCTTGTCCTGCCCCCAGGTGCCTTGGAGAAAAGGATGGGACCATCAGTTAGCAAGGTGGAAGCGAAGTGCAGGTAATCCTCAACTTTTACGACTGTAATGGAGACCCAAATTTCTATCGCTAAGCGAGACAGCTCAGTTTTGCCCAGTTTTACCACCTTTCTTGCCACGGTTGTTAAATGAATCCCTGCAGAATATGGTTCTTAAGTGAAAACCGGCTTGCCCATGGACTTGTCAGGAGGTCGCAAAACGGGATCGCGTGAGGCCGGGACGCTGCAACCGTCATAAATATGAGTCGGTTGCCAAGCGTCTGAATTTTTTTTCATTTGTTTTAAGTTTTATTCATACGCATTTTTGAATACAGTGTATTGTCGGGGTGTACTGTTTACCACCACCACCCCAAAACAAGACCAGCGAAAAAACAATAAATATTAATGCATAAACTAATAATAGCAATAATAATATTATAACACAGGGGTCTCCAACCTTTGCAACTTTAAGTCTGAAGGACTTCAGCTCCCAGACTTCTCCAGCCAGCTCTGCTGGGAGCTGAAGTCTAGGAGCTGAAGTCCTTCAGACTTAAAATTGCAAAGGTTGGAGACCCCTGCTATAACACATATACTAATGACAATAATTCTGCTATAACCAAGGAGTTTTAACTCACTACATTTCTTTTCCTTATTATTTACATTTGTGTTACTTGCAACGATTGTCGTTATAAACCATCCCTATTTTTAATGCAAACATTCAGTGTTTTTCTTTCTCTAATTTCTACCTCCAAGCATCTGGATTTTGATCACGTGACCAGAGGGACCTTGCAACGGTCGTAAGTCTGAAAACACGGCCATAAGTCACTTTTCTCAGGGCCGTTGTGACTTTGACCGGTCAGGAAATGTAATGGCTGTATCAGGCTGGCATGGAGGAGACCAGATTCTGTGCCCTTGGACTAGAGTTCTCTCTCCCCTTGGCCCTGTCAAGAGGGAAAGATATTCTACACGCTGCCTTAAACGTTTGAGCAGAGGCGAAAGATGAACTGCACAAAATAACAACATTTTTGTTTTAAATGGCCTTCAAAATTGTAGTTACAAAACGACTGCCAGAACAAAAGAAGCTTTGAGCCTTTTGGGATGCAGTTAATTAATATCTACAGAAAAAGCAGAGAGAGAGAGAGAGAGAGACTGTTTGGTTCAAAAAATCAGAGGCCAAGATTGTCTTGAAGGTGGTTGTTGTTGTTTTTTAAGAAGCAAGTGGACTTTCTGGTTTTTCTTTGAAGACCTTTCGCTCCTCATTCCAAGAAGCTTTTTCAGCTCTGACTGGATGGTGGGGGAATGGAAGGATTTATACTCCTTGCAGACAGCTGGTCATTTGCAACCTTTCAGAGGGTCGTTGAGGCCATTTGGAGGATAATCTGGATCCTCAGTTGAGGGGTTTTTTTTGAAGACCTTTCGCTGCTCATTCCAAGAAGCTTCTTCAGCTCTGAATGGATGGAGGGGGAAATGGGAGGATCTATATTCCTTGCAGGCAGCTGGTCATTTGCATCCTTTTAGAGGGTGTTGAGACCACTTAAGAGGTTTATCTGTGTCCTCAGTTATCCCAAAGGTGTTTTTTCAAGAGCCAACTGGACTTTGGACAAAAGTCCAACTGGGAGTCAAGCTATTCTCCAAAGCACCAGAAGGCAGGACAAGAAGCAATGGGTAGAAACTAATCAAGGAGAGAAGCAACTTAGAACTAAGGAGAAATTTCCTGACAGTGAGAACAATTCATCAGTGGAACGACTTGCCTCCAGAAGTTGTGAATGCTTCAACATTGGACGTTTTAAAGATGATGTTGGAGAGCCATTTCTGGTTTTTCTTTGAAGACGTTTCACTTCTCATCCAAGAAGCTTCTTCATCTCTTGGATGAGAAGCAAACGTCTTCGAAGAAACCCCAAGAAACTCCACTTGCCTCTTGGGGAAAATAAACCTGGCACCTGTGTATGAAGGCTGCAGGGTCCCAAGTCACGCAGTCCCCTTTTGCGACCGTCTTACAAAGGGGAGGCTAAATTCACTCAACAACCATGTTAGTAACTTGGCATCTGTGGTGATTCACTTAACAACTCTGGCACAGAAGGTCGTAAAGCAGGGCAAAATTCACTTAACCAATCTTTCACTGGTCGTTAAGTCAAGGTATGGGGAAAGACGTTTGGCTCTTGGGCCTCGCTGGGGTTTCCCTTTAGCAATTTCCCAAGCACGGCTGAGAAATAAATCCACGCGGAACGGGACGTCATCGGAAACGAGCACATAAACACATTCAAAGCGCTGGTTTTCCCGTTTAATTTCACCCGTCCGATAAGGATCTTCTCTGCTTTACATATATGTACAACACGCCTAGAAATTGAGCAGGTGGCATGTTCACCGCTGGCCCTGCCAAAGAGACGAGTGGATTTCCAGTTGGCAATGCAGCTTGCCTCTTCCAAAATGGGGAACCTGTTAGGGTGAAGGAATGTGTCGTCCCCCCACCCCAAATTCAAGCAGGATGGCTGGGCCCTGTTTTCCAGGTGCAAGCACAGGTCCTCAAAGAGCTCTACTCTAAATTGTGGATAATTAATTACCGTATTTTTCGGAGTATAAGACGCACCGTTTCCCCCTCAAAAAAGAGGGTGAAAATCTGGGTGCGTCTTATACACATACACAAAAATACAGCATTTTTGGCCTCCTGAACCACCACCACCCCTTTGCAAAAATGGCCGTGCATAGCCTTATGGAGGTTTCCAGAGTGCTCCTGGGGGCTGGGGAGGGCAGAAATGAGCGGAAAATGGGCCGTTTTTGGCTTGTTTTCACACGCCCCCCAGCCCCCAGGAACACTTTATAAGCCTCCTAAAGGCTATCCATGCCATTTTTTGATAAAAAAATGGACTGTTTTTGCAAAAACGGGCCATTTTGGAGGTTATATATCTATATATATAATTGTTGCACAACTCCCTGTTAGGGCCCCAATTAAGGGAGGAGACATACTGTTTCCTTTTCTGCCTTTCGGCTCATCACCAGAGACCATCTAGACAGAAAGCCATGAGTTCCGTTGTGTGATTTTTTTAATATGTGTGTTAGTTTTGAGCTGATCAATAGTCTCTGATTTATTTATTGATCAGCTCATAAAACTAACACACACACACACACATATATAATCGATAGTAAAACAGAATAATAGGTGGAAATGATAGGTTAAATTTGATCAGCTTGGAGGGGCAAATAATGATACTGCTTATATATTAAGAAGAAATGTAAAGTTAAGCTGGAATATACGGAAAGAAAATAAGACAACTGAAATGTGAACTGAAAACAGGACGTAAAATTAACTATGCATAACAGAAGATGTAAAGGGGAAAAAACTTTGTTTATAAAAGAAGTTAAAATACGTAACAAAAAAATAAAAAACTTTGTTTCAAAAACCGCTCTACTCCTCTTTGTTTTGATTGCTCTCCTTATTCAAGTTTCTAACTATAAGGTTTCTTGTGCAAAAGGTGTTGTTGTTTTTCTGAAGATCCACTTTTCAAAACAAACATAAACAAACAGAAAGATAACAAAAGAAAGCGGGGAAACAATGTAACAGTACAGCCAGCCTCTCTTAAAATAATCTTCAAAAGCAAACTAAGGCATGTTGGAAAAGAGAGTTTAATGTTATGATTAGGTTCTTAAATGTTACAAAAAAAGCGCCCGGATTACATCAACCAGCAAGAGCCAACTTGCTCTTGTATATAAGCTCAGCGTTCAAAGCCTATCTGGGATTCTTGTTTACAAGAGAGCTGCAGCCCTGTTAAATCCCACTGCCAGCCAGGTTATATATGGCAAACAAAACAAAAAAAGGTTTCACAAAAAAAGATGATTTCTTTTTTAAAAGTCATCCTTAACTTCTGGAGTGCTTTCTTCCCTCCCACTTCCTTATATTCACGATCAGGCCCAAAAAATGCATCTACGACACAAGCCCTATCGTATTACAATGTGTTTGCTACTGATAAATTAATTCCAAAAAAAAGTTTGAGAGAGAGAGAGAGAGAGAGAGAGAGAGAGAGAGAGAGAGAGAGAGAGAGAGAGAGAGAGAGAGAGAATATGAGTGAGAGAGAATATGAGTGAGAGAGAATATGAGTGAGAGAGAAAGAGGATGAGTGGATGATAGATAGAGACAGATAGATAGATATAAGCTGAGAGTCAGAGGTAGAGATGCTAGACAGACGTAGATAATGATGATAGACAGACAGACAGACAGACAGACAGATGATGGATGGAGAGAGAGTGGGATGAATGGTGGATACATACTTAGATTAGATAGTTAGGTAGGTAGGTAAATAGATAGATAGATAGATAGATAGATAGATAGATAGATAGATAGATAGATAGATAGATAGATAGATAGATAGATAGATAGATAGATAGATAGATACAGACAGGCAGACAGACAGACAGATAATGATAGATGATTGATAGACAGACAGGCAGACAGGCTAGAGAGATAGATGATAGATAGATAGATAGATAGATAGATAGATAGATAGATAGATAGATAGATAGATAGATAGATAGATAGATAGATAGATAGATAGATAAATAGAGAAGATACTTCCAATTCTACGCGGGAGAAAACCCGAACAACCAAAGACCTACATAGATAGATAAGCTGAGACCGAGGTAGTGATGCTAGACAGACACACAGACACACACAGAGAGATAGGTATATTTATATATGTATATAGGTATATATGTGTATATATTTAAGTGTGTGTGTGTTAGGTTTTTGAGCTGATCAATAAATAAATCAGGGAGATTAGGATATGGATAGATAGATAGATAGATAGATAGATAGATAGATAGATAGATAGATAGATAGATAGATAGATAGATAGATAGATAGATAGATAGATAGATAGATAGATAGATAGATAGATAGATAGATAGATAGATAGATAGATAGATAGATAGATAGATAGATAGATAGATAAATAGAGAAGATACTTCCAATTCTACGCGGGAGAAAACCCGAACAACCAAAGACCTACATAGATAGATAAGCTGAGACCGAGGTAGTGATGCTAGACAGACACACAGACACACACAGAGAGATAGGTATATTTATATATGTATATAGGTATATATGTGTATATATTTAAGTGTGTGTGTGTTAGGTTTTTGAGCTGATCAATAAATAAATCAGGGAGATTAGGATATGGATAGATAGATAGATAGATAGATAGATAGATAGATAGATAGATAGATAGATAGATAGATAGATAGATAGATAGATAGATAGATAGATAGATAGATAGATAGATAGATAGATAGATAGATAGATAGATAGACAGACAGACAGACAGACAGACAGACAGACAGACAGACTAGTACATTTCTATTTCAGCTAGCCATACCCTTACCCATACCCTCAGCTGATAAGGGAGGAGAGCTTGTGGCTTAGTAGCTAATACAAGGGCCTAACATGTAAAAGCAGCCCAGGTTCAAATCCCAGTAAGGGTATGGCTAGCTGATGAGAGCTAAATAGCTTGAAATAGATCTATATTAGTCTCCCTTTATTTATTTATCAGCACAAATGCAACACAAATATATATGACATTTAACCCGTCCTCTTAATGCAAAACACAGTGATGGTGATGAAGTTGGGCTAGGAACAGACAGACCAAGAAGTTCTAATCCTCTTAGAAGCTCAGTGCATAACTAAGCCCGTCCCTTCTCTCAGCCGGTGTGTCATGGAGAATATGCCAGACAGGAAGACTGGGATTCTAGTCCTTAAGTCCTTTTTTCCCCCTCCCAACGTGCATTTTTGCAGAATTTCACTTCTAGTCTTTTTATTTATGGTAGGATCTGACCCAAAATTTTGAGGGACCATTTATTGATTAATCCTTTGCCACAGTACCCACCTTCTTATAGAGCATCGTTGTTCCAACTTTGCCCACTTTTAAGACCTGTGGACTTCAACACCCAGAATGGTTGGAGACTTCAGGGGGATAGAAGTCCACTCGTCTTAAAAGTGGCCAAGGTTGGAGACCTCAGCTCTACTAACCCCATCTCCATATAATCCCCCCTCCCATTTTCCCTATGGTTTTCCCAGTTGCAATGGATGGCTGTGAAAGGTGGATCATATGGAAGGCTGAGCACCAAAGAATGGAGGCCTTTGAACTCTGGTGCTGGAGAAGACTCCTGCACTGAGTCCCTTGGACTGCAAGGCCATCCAATCGGTCAGTTCTAGAGGAGATCAGCCCTGACTGCTCTTGAGAAGGCCAGATCCTGAAGAGGAAGCTCAAAAGACTTTGGCCACCTAAGAGAAGGAAGAAGGACTCCCTGGAGAAGAGCCTCATGCTGGGAAAGACTGAGGGCAAAAGAAGAAGAAGCGGACGGCAGAGAAGGAGGTGGCTGGATGGAGCCACCGAAGCCATCAGCGTGAGCTTCAATGGACTCCAGAGGATGGTAGAGGACAGGAAGGCCTGGAGGAACGTTGTCCATGGGGTCGCGATGGATTGGACATGACTTTGCAACTAACAACCACAACCCATTTTCCCACAGTAGAAATTGTGGCAGGCCTGAAGGCCCACGCTAGAAACAGAGAATTAAATAGAAGCCACCACTGGATCTGTCTTCACTGTTGTTAGTAATTATGCCCCCCCCCCCAGTACCTCCCACCCTCAACACAGCACTGCCTGTGTCCTTCTACACTGTTTATATTGTTGCTTTAATCCTCATAAGCCACCCAGCGACTTTGCACAAATGGGTGGCTGGAGAGACTCAGCTCGAGGACAAATCATTACAAGCTTTCTGGACTCCATTATGCATCAGGAACACCTTCTACCACGAGGGGTATGACACACACACACACACACTCACTCACTCACACACCAAACACATGGCTCATTTCTCCCTGTGAGGTCAATTTTTTTTTAAAAAAAAAATTGTCCTGAGGGGTCAATAAGAAATCTCTCAGAAAAAAAGCCGAGGCAGCCAAAAGATAACAGAAAATTAAACACGTACACAATCGCAACAAAAGTTTAGGCAAACTTGTACACAATCGCAACAAAAACTTAGGCAAACTTGTACACAATAGCAACAAAAACTTAGACAAACTTGTTGCTGCTTTGCTCTCCCTAACTTCAAGGACACTTTCTGGAAAGTTTTTGTTTTTAAGCCGTCCCTAAAGCCTTCCAATTGTACCCAAGACTTCTTTATTCTTTTTTTTCCTGAATGTGATTTCATTTCCTCCTTTTCTTAAGAACTGTAAATCTTCCAGATTCACTTCTTCTTTCCCCCCCCCCCCCCCCCAACGTTACATAAAAATCCTTCCCTCATTTTTATGGCCCGAGTAACTGAATTTCCGAAACCCTTTTCATCCGGGCAGTAGAAAACTGACGTTTTTACACGTTCCGATCTTTACATATTCAAAATCCTTAGATAATCTTTCCCCTTTTCCTAAGTTTCTTTGCTTTGTTTTTAAAAAGGAGACATATTCTTTTCAAGGACTTCTTCCCAGCTCTTTTCGAAAGCTTGTTAGTTGCAAATATTGTAGATAGCAAACCACGTCTATTGTTTTGGTGAGCCCAATTATTTGCAAGATCCATAGATGCCGGACTGATTCAAACATGCTAAGGCTTCGAATGATATGGTTTTGAATAACGCAGGAACACACCCACTGCTAAAGCTTTGATGCACAATCCAGCTGTCTCACCCCACTAAGCAACGCTCAATGATTTCTAGGGTGCCACAATTCTTAAATGGGACTATCCGCTTCAATGTTCAAAGCCAACTGGGACAACCCCATGGCCCAAATATTTGCAATTTCCTTCAACAGTTGCTGGGAAACAGTGAAAAGGGTTAAAGACAGTGCACCCCCCCCCTTTTAATCCAAATACTCGAAGCCTGACTGCATACCCTTAATCTTCTTAGCGAATTAATACATTTTCTAGCCTTGTTACCCCATCGGAAATTAACCCAACGATCCGGCTTCACACACAACTTGTTTTGCTACCTAAACTAAACCAAACCCAAAACTTAGCAGGTTGTGTGAGCCGAGATAACCATGCTACAAGCCAGGATTCCCAGAAAATCAGCAAAAAAGTTCTGGATTATTTATGCGTCCGATCCTTAGAGAAGACAACAATTCTACTTGGTGTAGGGCCCCATGCACTAAAATAAACTTCTCTACCGTCCCATCATCCCACTTCTAGGAGGATGAAGAGGTCCTTCTTGCACCCCAAAAGGGGTCCCCTCAACAGTGCTCCCAAAGGAAGCCCTCCAAACTCGAGTGCCTACAGAATCCACTGGATTTCCAAGCAATCTTCTCATCCCCGGTGGGTCCCCATCAAGTCTATACGGAGAAGACTTTTCGCCAACAAAGTCTAGATCCTACCAGTGGGACCCTCGTCTTATCCAAAAGTGAGGTGGGGGGAGGAGATAAATGGGGTGGGGGGGGGAGGATCAATGGGGATGGAAGTTGGAAGCAGAAGCAAGGACCAAGGAAGCTGGGGGGGGGGGGATCTTGGGCGCATGGGCAATGTAGTCCTACTTCTCTAGAGGGTGATAGGAGCAAGGATCCATCTTGAAGGGCAGGAGGGTGGCTTATGAGCAATGTAATCCAAAGTGGGGGTGGAGGAGAGAGAGGCAACAGTTGTGCCTTCCCACGAACCCCCCAAAGACCCTCCAGGGGATCATTGGGAAGCCTGGAAACGGGGACTAAGGAAGCTGGAAGATCTTGGGTGCATGGGCAATGTAGTCCTACCTCTCTAGAGAGGGTGATAGGAAGAAGGCTCCATTTGAAGGGCAGGGGGTGGCTTATGGGCAATGTAATACAAAGTGGAGAGAGCATCTGGGGTCCCCAGTATCTGGAAGCCCCCCACTCCCAAGCTGCGGGGATTGTGGGAGGCACTGGGAGCAAGGACCAACAAAACTGGAAGACCTTGGGGGCATGGACAACGTAGTCCTAACTCTCAAGAGGGTGATAGGAGCAACGATCCATCCGAAGGGCAGGGAGTGGCTTATGGGCAATGTAATACAAAGTGGGCTTGGGGGGAGGAGAGAACATTTGGGGTCCCCAACACCCAAAAGGCACTGGAAACAAGGACCAAGCAAGCTGGGAGACCTTGGGCGCATGGGCAATGTAGTCCTAACTCTCAAGAGGGTGATAGCAGCAAGGATCCATCCGAAAGGCAGGGAGTGGCTTATGGGCAATGTAATACAAAGTGGAGAGCGCATCCGGGGCCCACATCACCCAAAAGCCCCCCCCCCCACCAGGGGATCACTGGAGGACCTTGGACGCATGGGCAATGTAGTCCCACCTCTCTAGAGAGGGTGATAGGAACAAGGATCCATCCGAAGGTCAGGGGGTGGCTTATGGGCAATGTAATACAAAAGGGGGGGGGGGGAAACAACATCTGTGCCAGCCCTCAAAACCAGGGAAGCGCTGGGGATTATGGGACATCTCCAAAGGGAGATGGACGAGACCCCCCGCCCTCCCTCGAGAGCCGAGGAGGATGGGCGATGTAGTCCCCGGCTTCCCCGCTTAAGGATCCTCCCGCCTTCCCCCTGCCCCCCCCCCCACGAACGCCGTACCTGGCCGCAGCGGCTCGGTGATGCTGAGCACGAGGAGGAAGAGGAGGAGGAAGGTGCCGCTGTCCGCCTTGGGCACCATTTATCCTCCGTTCATCCTCCTCCCCCAGCGCAGCCACATCAACCCCGCGGGACGGGGCGGGAAGAAGGAGGAGGAGAAGACAAAGGGCAGGGCCGCCGGTAACGACGACGACGCTGACGACGCCACGCCGCCTCCGGGAGCCCGCGAGGCCTCCGCCGCCGCCGCTGCCGCCGCCTCCTCCGCCTCAGCCGCCGCCTCGCTGAGGGGGTCCGCCCGCCCGCAGCTCCGCTCGCAAGATGGCCGACGCATCGCCCGGCCGCCTCCCGCCGCCGGGCCACGCCCCCGCCGCCGCGCAGCCAATCGGCGGGTCCCTTCCCTCCTCCCTCCGGTGGGGAGGAGGAGGAGGAGCCGCGGAGGAGGGCGGGGTTATATTTGCATAGGCGCGTGGCGGAGGAGGTGGCGCGCGCAGCAGCGGCGGTGGGCGTGGTAGCTGCTCTCTGGCTCCTCCCACCCACACCCACTTGGGTCGTAACAGCAGACGGCGAGGGAAATCCTGGGGGTCGTTCAAGCGAGGACTTCCTTCCCTGCGCTGGTTTGGGCCGGATGGGAACTAGTGTAATAAAGCTGCCTGAAGTGCAGGTTCCAATCTGATGGGTGGATGGTAGGATAGGGAGGGAGGGAGGGATGGATGGATGATAGGATAGAAAAAAGATAGGTAGGTAGGTTGGATGGATGGATGGATGGATGCATAGAAGATAGGTAGGTAGGATAGATAGATGGATGATGGATGGATGGATGATAGGATAGATAGAAGATAGGTAGGATAGATGGATGATAGGCAGGATGGATGGATGCATAGAAGATAGGTAGGTAAGATAGTTGGAGGGATGGAGGGATGATAGCTGGATGATGGATGGTTGGTAGGTAGGTAGGTAGGTAGGTAGGTAGGTAGGTAGGTAGGTAGGTAGGTAGGTAGGTAGGTAGGTAGGTAGGTGAGAGAGAGAGATACATATAGATCAGGGGTGTCCAAACTTGGGAACTTTTAAGACTCAGCCTGGCTGGGGAATTCTGGGAGCTGAAGTCCACAAGTCTTAAAAGTTCCCAAGTTTGGACACTCTTGATATAGGACACTCTTGATATATGTATATAGAGGGTGTCTCTAATGCTTCTCAACTTGACTATAGTTGAGCCCGAGATTTCTGTTGCTAAGCGAGGCGGTTGGTTAAGTGTCAGGAGGTGGCCCAAGGGAATCATGTTTCCCCCAAATGTCGCTGTCATCATCTTCGTTTAACCACCCCATAATCTCCTTGCGCGGCGGAGTCTGGACAACTGAAAGGAGCTAGCAGAGCTAGCCAGATGTCCTTCCTGTCGCCAATGCGGAGTTTTATTCAGCAGATATATTCTCATTCTGCCGAGAGAGAAATACCTGCCTCTACCTAGAATCGAACTCACCGCCTCCTGATTGTGAGGCAAGAGCTCCACCTCTAGGCCACCAGACCACTCCCCACGATGACACTTGTGACCGTCATAAATACGAGCAGCATAAACGGTATAAATATAAACGGTTGCCGAGCATCCTAATTTCGATCAGGTGACCGTGGGGATGCTGCAATGGTTGTAGGTGTTTAAAAATGGTTATAAAACACATATTTCGGTGCCACTGTAAACAATGGACAGTCACTAAACGGGTGAATGCAAGTTGAGGACTACTTACAAAGTGATTCCATCAACAAAGCGATGAAGGAAATGCCAGAACGTTTATCAGGGAGAATCCAAATCATGTATTTAGGTTATTTCATGTAATAGTATTTATTCTTATATTTATTTCCCTGCCCAATTCCCAAGCAGTCATCTCTGCGTAACTATTTTTATGGGTGCCTTCCCACCAGGGGGGGAAAAAAAGAGTGTTTTCACACTTCCTAACATATTTCTTTTTTTGATGGAACTGGGTTTGGGGAATGCCTTCCAACCCCCAGCTCAAGCAGCAGACCCTATAATCATTCCAGACAAGTGGCTGTTTAATCTTTTCTTAAAAACCTCCAGGGATGGAGCACCCACTTCTGGTGGCAAGTCGTTCCACTGGTTAATTGTCCTCCCAGTTAGGAAAGTTTTCCTTGGCTCCAGGCTGCTTCTCTCCTTGGTTAGTTTTAAAAAAAAATACAATACAATCAGGGGTGGGTTTCAAATTTTTTAGAACCTACTCTGTAGGTGTGGCCTATTTTGTGGGCGTGGCTTGGCAGTCATGTGACAGGTGGGAGTGGCCACCTTTTAAAATGTGGTGAAACTCATTTAACAACGCTCTTGCTTAGCAACCAAAATTTTGGACTTAATTGTGATGATAAATTCTTTCTTTCTTTCTTTCTTTCTTTCTTTCTTTTTCTTCCTTCCTTCCTTCCTTCCTTTTTCCTTCCTTTCCTTTCCTTCCCGTTGGGTCACTGGCAGCGGTGGGCCAGATTTACTTCCAGGTACGCCGGTGGAACCCCCTCTCACCGGTTCTCTAAATTTCACCAACCGGTTCTCGCGAGTAGGTGCAAACCTGCAGAAACCCACCTGAATACAATACAATAGCAGAGTTGGAAGGGACCTTGTAGGTCTTCTAGTCCAACCCCCTGCGTGGGCAGGAACCTTATACCATTTCAGACAAATGGCTATCTAACATCTTCTTAAAGACTTCCAGGGTTGGGGCATTCACAACTTCTGGAGGCAAGCTGTTCCAGAGGTTAATTGTTCTGTCAGGAAATTTCTCCTTAGTTCTAAGTTGCTTCTCTCCTTGATTAGTTTCCACCCATTGCTTCTTGTCCTGCCCCCAGGTGCCTTGGAGAATAATTTGACTCCCTCTTCTTTTTCATCCGTTGTTTCTTGTCCTGCCTTCTGGGGCTGGCTTTGGAGGATAAATTGACCTCCTCTTCTTGGGGGCAGCCCCTCAAATTCTGGAAGACGGCTATCCTGTCACTCCTAGTCCTCCTTTTCGTTAAATTAGACATCCCTAATTCCAGCAACCGTTCTTCTAACAAGGCCGTGGGTTCCAACCTGTTTCATAGAAAGCCACATGCCACCCTTGTGGGTTTCTCTATCCAAGCCCCTTAATAACATCCTGCCAGTGCTGCCCTTATTATTTTTATTTAGTTTGTCAAACAAGTACAAGGTAACAAGGACAAGTTTAAACATGGACATGAACAAGGGAAATGAGTAAAAATAAATGGGGACAGTGGGACAGGGACAGTAGGCACGCTGGTGCACTTATGCACATCCCCTTTACGGACCTCTTAGGAATGGGGTGAGGTCCACACTAGACAATTTGAGGTTGAAGCTGTGGGGGTTTGAGGAAGTAACAACGGAGTCAGGTAGAGCATTCCAGGTGTTGATCACTCTGTGGCTGAAGTCGTATTTTCTGCAATCGAATTTGGAGCGGTTGACCTTAAGTTTGTTTGCCCATGTATTATTGAGGTTGAAGCTGAAGTATTCGTTGACAGATAGGACGTTGTAGCAGGCAATTTTGTGTGTAATGCAGTCGGCGTAGTTCCAGGTTCTCCAAGCCCGAAGAATCCCTTAAGCCTGGTGGCCTAAGGGATTCTATTGAGAGCAGAGGAGTGGAGGACTCTTCTCGGGAAATACCTCTGGACTCGCTCGACCGTATTAATGTCCGATTATACAGTGTGGATTCCAGGCAGACGAGCTGTATCCGAGGATTGGTCTGGCAAAGGTTTTGTGTGCCCTGATTAGCAGTACGATGTTGCCGGAGAAGAAGCTTTGCAAAAAAATTAGGTTAACAACTCGTCATGCCTTTTTGGCCATGCTGTTACAGTGAGCTCTTATGATGTCACCTGATGACCTCACCTCTTCAAAACACTCCTGGGAGATCTGAGCCCAGCCTAGCCTGGAGCCCCTTCAGATGGTCCTCTCCCCACCTCAAGGAATGTGCCACTAAATGACGGTTCCGATGGGAGGTTGGCACGCCCCACCCTTGGCATCATGGACGATGCTGCTGTGCTTAAGAAAAAGGGTTATATTTTGGGGAACACCTTGGGCGAGAGCTCCTTCGCCAAAGTGAAGTCGGCCTATTCAGAGCGGCTGAAAATCAACGTGGCGGTGAAGATCACCGACCGGAGGAAAGTGCCCAACGAGTTCCTGGAGAAGTTTCTCCCTCGGGAGCTGGAGATCTTGTCGACCGTCAACCACTGCTCCATCATCAAGATCTACGAGATCTTCGAGACGGCCGGGAAAGTCTACATCGTGATGGAACTTGGTGTCCAGGGGGATTTGCTGGAGTTTATCAAGAGCAACCGGGGACTCCCGGAAGAAGTGGCGTGCCGCATGTTCCGCCAGCTGTGTTGCGCGGTCAAATACTGCCACGATTTGGACGTAGTCCACCGCGACCTGAAATGCGACAATATCCTCCTGGACAAGGACATGAACGTCAAGCTGTCGGATTTCGGCTTTTCCAAGCGCTGTTTCCGAGACGGGAACGGTAAGATCGTCCCCAGCGAGACCTTTTGCGGCTCGGCGGCCTACGCCGCTCCGGAGGTGATCCAGGGGATTCCTTACCACCCCAAAGTTTACGACATGTGGAGCCTAGGGGTGATCCTCTACGTCATGGTCTCCGGGTTCATGCCGTACGACGACTCGAACGTCAAAAGGATGCTCCGCTTGCAAAAGGAGCACCGGATCCTTTTCCCCGAATTTCTGAGCCTGGAATGCAAAGATCTGATCTTCCACATGCTACAGCCGGACGTCTCTCACCGGCTACGGGTGGAAGAGGTTCTCAACCACCCTTGGGTGCAAGGCAAGCACCTGAAGTCCTTCAAATTGAGAGATTAGCCAGATGGTAAAGTGCAAACCTTAAATGTTATCCGGAATACTTATTGCTTTGCAGAAATGCAGTAAACCCAAAAAAAAAAAAAAACCTTTTCCTTCAACACCTTCCTTGGCCGGTGTTCTCTCTTTATTACGTCCTTCTCTCTTTATTTTAGGGGCACAGGTCGTCCTGGACTTACAACCATCCGTTTAGGGACCGTTCCAAAGTGACGACAGGCCTGAACCCCTGGGCCCGATCTAACGAAATGGGAAATTCAGGGTAGAGAAAAGTAAAGTCTTACACGTAGGCAAGAAAATTTCCTGTATAGAATATACCGTATTTTTCGGAATATAAGACGCACCTTTTTCCCCCGTGGAAATAAATGTGGGTGCAAATTATACATCAGATGCAGCTCAAAATAGCGGCTTTGCAAAAGGTTTCATGTTTCAATCTTACTCTGGGCTTTTGGGTTGTCTAGCAAAACAACTACAAGTCCTCAAATGTACAACCATCCATTTAGCGACTGCAATGGCAGTGAAAACAGGAATAAGAGAGTTGGAAGTGACCCTAGAGGTCTTCTAGTCCAAGAGCAAGCAAGAGACCCTATTTCAAACAAATGGCTGTTCAGTGTCTTCTTAAAAGCCGCTCAGTGATTATAAAAGATCACCTTAGTGTTGTGACCTGCTAGCGGCCAGCAGAGCTGACAGCAGATTCGGACAGTGAGGAGGGTTGGGGAGGAACCTGGGCCAGTCCTGGAGTCTGGGGAAGGCTCTGATGAGGGCTCTGTGTCGGAGGCAGAGAGGAGGCCAGAGCCATATGCCAGCTATCAGCTGCCTTCAGAGTCAGACATCAGTGAGGCAGAAGAACAGCTGGAGCCTGTTCCCAGTGTGCGCATGCGCAGAGTGGCCAGATGAAGGGAAGAGCTAAAGAACAGGGGTTGACTTGGGGAAAAGGCCACAGGCGGACGATGAATGGCTCCTCCCAGAGGACATAAAAGAGGAGCGAAAGGGGAGTGGAGTTTGCAGGAAACCTTTAGTTCACTTAATCGGTTTGTGACTCTCCGAGACGCCTTGCCAAGTTTTGCAGAGATCGGCCTGGCCGCTCTCCAAGCCAGATAAGGTCTGTGACTGTAAATCCTCCTTTGAAAGACTCTGCTGGAAGTGAATGAGCAGAATTCACAGTCAATTTAAAAAAGGGGGTTTTGTCGAGACAAGGAGTTTGCTTCCTGCTCTTGGGAAGCCTCGGTCAGAACAGGTAGAAACCCGTAGCGTTTCCACTTTCAAAGCAACCTTTAAGAAACTCAGGCGTAGCAGGGAGAAAGACCCAAGTCATTCTCTGGTAGGCCAACCTAAGTCAGGATTGGAACGACAAATGTAGAAGCTGAGTCTTCTAATGAATGCAACGTTGCACGAGTTATGATTCTTACCCTCAACCTTGTTGCTACTGGTTTTTGGGGATAACTCAAAAACCCCACGACAAATCACTCCGGTGGGTTCCTTGTCTGAGTTTATTACATCTCCCTTTTTAATTCAAGGGCCCTTCCGAATAATTTTGCAAAACTTAATGGAGAAGAAATGTCACCTTTTAACGGAGATTTAGCATCTCCCTGCAGAGGAGATGCTAAATCTGGACAATGCCGGCTGGCGACCCCCAGGGGGAGAGCCCTCTCTGTGGCAGGCCCTGCCCTCTGGAACAACCTGCCCCCCCCCCCCCCCGACCTTCGTACCATCACAGACCTCCTCCTCTTCCGCCGGACCTTAAAAACATATCTATTTCATGCGGCTGGCCTAGCATAGTTTTCAACGATATAGTCCCAATTTTATAACAGTTTTATAATTTTTACTTGCTTTTAACCATAGGTTTTTAGCGCAGATTTAGTATTTAATCTATTTTTAATTTTTATATTGTCATTGTGTTTTACTACTTTTTATTCCTCTGTGCAACGCCCTGAGTCCTTCGGAAGATAGGGCAGTATATAAGTGTAAATAATAAATAAATAAATAAATAAAAAGAGGCCACAGCAAACGGTCCTCATTATCTAGAACGATTGGACGTTTGAAAGCTCTCGTCCCAGAAGTGGTCTTGAGACCCTTCCGAGCTGGAGTCGTTGATTCCCTTCAAAAAGAATCCTTCCCCACACAGGTTTGTTTTATCAAAGGAGATGGGCTGCGGCCTCATTGGTATGCAACCTTGGTTCCAACTGGGTGTATTCTCCTTGCAAGGGACCTTAAGGAAAGATAAACTATTGAGAGCGAAACTGTGGCTATACGGATTTTTCCCCCCTGCGTTTTCCATGAAATCCTTCACCTTGCAATCGCCCGTTTAGAAGCCGTTCTCAAGTTACAACACTTGGGGGGGGGGGGGGGGGAAGTCTTATGACCAATTTTCAGACCCTTTTCAAGTCCGATCGCCGGTTTTCACTCCTAGCTACCTGCGGGATCGGATCCTGCCCCATACATCCTCACGCCCGATTCGCTCCCACAGAGAGGGACTTCTCCGGGTGCCGTCCACTAGACTTTGTCAGCGGGCGACGCCCAGGGGAAGGGCTCTCTCTGTGGCGGGCCCAGCCCTCTGGAACGACCTTCCCCCCGACATTAGAACGACCACAGACCTCCGCTCCTTCCGTCTGAAATTAAAAACATATCTTTTCTGCTTGGCCGGCCTAGGGTAGTCTCCCTTCTATGGGGTTTTATATTTAATTATTGGGTATTTTAGCTTTAAATGGGATTTTTAGCACAGGTATTAGATTTAATTCGTTTTTAGTTATGTTTATATATTTTGTATATGTGTATATTTATTGTTTTTATTCTCCCTGTGCACCGCCCCGAGTCCCTGTGGGGAGAGGGAGCGGTTTACAAATTAAAGTTATTATTATTATTATTATTATTACAAACATTGCTGCACCCCTGCGGTTGAAATTTGGGTTCTAGTCAATGGACATGGATTTTGTTGTGGCCTGCCAGCGGCTCTGGCAGCAGATTCAGACAGTGAGGAGGTTGGGGAGGAAGATGGGCCAGTCCTGGAGGCTGGGGAAGGCTCGGAGGAGGACTCTGCGTCAGAGGCAGAGAAGGGGGCAGGGACGTCCAACAGTTATCAGCTGCCTTCAGAGTCGGAGATCAGTGGGGCAGAAGAACAGCTGGAGCCTGTTCCCAGTGTGAGCATACACAGAGCTTCCAGGAGAAGGGAACAGCTAAGGAATAGGGAGTAAAGGCACAGCTGAACGGTGAACGGCCGCTCCCATAGGGAATAAAGAGGAGCAAAAGGGGAAGGGAGTTTGCAGGAGACCATTAGTTCATTAGGATGAAGATCTGTTCCTGACTTCTTGCCAAGTAACTGCTGCTACAGCGTGGCGTTTGGAAGAAACGCCTTTTTTTCAAAAAGAAAAAAAAAAGAAAAAGGGGTTTTGTCGGGACATGGGGTCTGTTTCGTGATTTGATGAAGCTTAGGCCAGAACACTGTAGTCATAAGTCAAGGAGCTGCTGAATTGTGTTTGTGAGAAAAGTGTTGATTCACAGCCCTGAAAAAACGAAGTCCTATTGGCCTCGTAAAATATTGGCCCAGCCTTAAGTTCCTACCGTAATTGACCTTATGATATAGTCATACATTTCATTCACGCGGTATATAAATTCATGGTGGGTTTATAAGAGGGTGCCACAAAGAAGAGGGAGCCAAACTATTCTCCAAGGCACCTGGGGGCAGGACAAGAAGCAATGGGTGGAAAGTAATCAAGGAGAGAAGCAACTTAGAACTGAGGAGAAATTTCCTGACAGTTAGAACAATTAACCTCTGGAACAGCTTGCCTCCAGAAGTTGTGAATGCCCCAACCCTGCAAGTCTTTAAAAAGATGTTAGATAGCCATTTGTCTGAAATGGTATAAGATTCCTGCCCACGCAGGGGGTTGGACTAGAAGACCTACAAGGTCCCTTCCAACTCTGCTATTGTATTGTATTGTATTATAAAAGCTGGTTGAGACTACGAAGTCAGTACCATGGACAGTTCTCTCTAGAGCAAATTTTGGGAGATTTTACGTATTCTTTTGGATTCAAATTCTCTTCTTCGATTCCGCAAAATCCCCCGTGGAATTTAGAAGTGCAATTTATAAGGCTGTGAACATTTGCACAACCTCCATAAAAAAGAACCTAAATGATAAAGACAAAAAAATTGTGAGCTCTGAAAGACTGGGTTTAACTGAGGAACATCCCGAGAGAAACAAAACATAAATAGTCCTAAGACTTTTTTTTTTTTTTGAAGTGGAAATGGGTAGATTTGGGAAGCGGTACCAACTTCTTCCCAAGGGACTCAGTGGCTAAGACGTTGAGCTGGTTGATCAGAAAAGTCGGCAGTTCGGCGGTTCAAATCCCTAGCGCCACGTAATGGAGGGAGCTCCTGTGACTTGTCCCAGCTTCTGCCAACCTAGCAGTTCGAAAGCATGCAAAAAATGCAAGTAGAAAAATAGGGACCACCTTTGGTGGGAAGGCGTTTAGTCATACTGGCCACATGACCACGGAGACGTCTTCGGACAGAAAGATACACACTCTATAAAGCCTTAATAAGACTACAGCTAGAATATTGCATCCAGGTTTGGTTACCACACTATAAAAAAGATGTTAAGAATCTAGAAAAAGTGCAGAGAAGAGCAACCAAGATGATTAGGGGACTGAAGGCTAAAACATATGAAGAACGGTCATGGCTGGTCTACTGAAGAGAAGGACCAGGGTAGACAGGAGAACAGTCTTCTAATATTTGAGGGGCTGCCACAGACAGGAGGGGGTCAAGCTATTGTCCAATGCACTTAAACATCAGACAAGGAGTAATTGCTAGAAACTGAAGAAGCAGAGATTCAACCTGGAAATAAGGAGAAATTTTCTGACAGTGAGAGCAATCAACCGATGGAACAGAAGTTGCCTTCGAAAGTTGTGGGAGCTTCATCATTGGAGGCTTTCATGAAGAGACTAGATTGCCATTTGTTGGAAATGGTGTAGGGTCTCCTGCTTGGGCGTAGGGTGTTGGACTAGATGACCTACAAGGTCCCTTCCAACTCTATGATTCTGAATCTGAAATCCTTACATCATTCCCTCCAGTTCTTTGACCGCGATGCTTTAAACCAAGTATAGCTCCCAGCTCAATTTGGGTTCCTGTTCTGACCCCCCCCCCCCTTTCTCCGACTAACACAAGACTGGCTGCCTGCCACTAATTCTCTTGGCTGCTTGCCTGAATGACTCTGAGCAGATACGAAGCTTCCTAACTCAACTAGACATGAACCTGAAAATCAACACGAATAAACACAACCTAGAAATCAAACGTTGTTCTCTGCAAGGACTTTCTTAGCCAAGACTTCCTCTTAAACCCTCTTGGGAGGGGCCCGTCATTAGGCAGCTGGGACTAATTCAACTCCTGTTTTTAAAAAAAGCACCAAAAGAAAAGTAAGATTATAGTGGATCGTGGATAATTTGGTCCTCCCCAACTCCAGAGTTTTAAAACCAAAGTTTGGGGATGCAGAAGACAGAGAACAGCAAAAGGAGACCATGTCTGTGGATACGTACTCCTGTCTCATCCACTTAGGAAGTTCATCCCTTCTCCACCATCCTGTCACCATGCTATCCCGTTGGCTCCCAAGCTGACTAGTGTATCTTCACTCAGGACCAAACATGGCTTGGCTTTGTGACATCATGGAAGGGTGCTAAGAATTCTGCCGCCTTCCAACGTCAGTGGAGAGAGACCATTCTGAAACATTTAGAAATCTGGACGGAAAGGTTGGCAGCTGAGGTAGGTAGGTAGGTGATGCCCCCTCAACTTGAAGCTCAGGGTGGCCTCAAGAGACGATGGATGACGGCGAGGTCCTCAAAAAGAGAGGCTACATTATGGGGATCAACCTCGGGGAGGGTTCCTACGCCAAAGTGAAATCGGCTTATTCCGAACGGCTGAAGTGTAACGTGGCGGTCAAGATCATCGATAAGAAGAAGGCTCCCCGAGACTTCCTGGAGAGGTTTCTCCCACGGGAGATTGAGATGTTGGCCAGGGTGAAGCATCACGCCATCGTCAAGACCTACGAAATCTTCGAGACCTCCGAAGGGAAAGTCTACATCGTCACCGAACTCGGAGTCCAAGGGGACCTGCTGGAGTTCATCAAGAAGAAAGGGGCCATCCCCGAAGAGATTGCCCGCAAGATGTTCAACCAACTAGCCAGCGCCATTAAATATTGCCACGAGTTGGACATCGTCCACCGGGACTTGAAGTGCGAGAACTTGCTCCTGGATAAAGAATACAACATCAAACTGACGGATTTTGGCTTCGCCAAGCGCCTGTCTCGGGACGATGACGGGCGGGTCATACTTAGCAAAACCTTCTGCGGGTCGGCTGCCTACGCGGCCCCCGAAGTCCTCCAGGGCATCCCCTACCAGCCCAAGGTCTACGATATCTGGAGCATGGGCGTCGTGCTGTTCATCATGGTCTGCGGCTCCATGCCTTACGACGAGTCCAACATCAAGAAGATGCTCAAGCTGCAGAAGGAGCACAGGGTCCATTTCCCCCGGTCCAAAATCCTGTCGGTGGAATGCAAGGACCTCATCTACCACATGCTTCAGCCCGAGGTGGCTCGGCGGCTGTGCATCGACGAGGTTTTGATGCACATCTGGATGCAGGAGCCCAAAGCCGCCTCCGACCCGATGCTGAGCAAACCTGGGGAGTGCTCGCAGAGCCAGATCCGGTCCCTCTTCGGAAAGGAAAGCGTTTCACAGCCGTCGGATAACGAGCAAGTGAAGCAAGAGATACGGCACGAGGACCTGGAGAACCTCGAGACGCTCTCCGACCAGATCCAAAGGACTTCCCTCTGAAAGGAAGAAGGATGTTCCTCTCGAGTTATCTCTCTCTCCCCCTCCCAAAAATTAGTTTCCGATACTGCCAAACTCAGTAATTTCTTTTTTTTTATGGGCTATGTTCTGGTTTTGAAAAGAGACGAACGGGTGGAATGGGGCAATAGGACCGTTTGAAAGCCTTTCGGGTTATTTTGGAAGATCCAGGACCTCGTTAACATCTCCATATCTCTATATTTCTTATGGGCACAAAATCAGAAGGAGTTTCCCCCTCCATAGGAAAGATGATAGATAAGACCCATGGATTAGGAGGCGGGGGGGAGAATGTGAACGATCTGAACTGTGGCGTGTCTCTTAAATTCGTAACGGGTGTTTTTATGCGACCATAAAATCTACTATATGACATCTAAGCGGCTGAAGACCCCGTCTGTTATAGAATCAGCGGCCAATGTGCTTTTTTAGGGGGGGGCTGGGGGCTTTACCAATTTCCCTTAGCAGCTTCTGTCAAAAACCAAGGGGGAAAAAAAGGATTGAGGTGTGTAAATGGTCTCTGAGCGATTGTTTTAAAGCGTTCGTATAAAATGGTAACGCCTCCCTTGAGTCCAGCTTGGCTCCCTTTGGCTTTCTTAGCAACCATATAGGAGCCTCATCATCTGAATTTTCTTTTTAATTTCTCAGTCTGGTTTCTGAAAAGGTTTGGCACTCAACTCGTTTGTTTTTACTCGGTTATCAAGCCATTATACAATTCCTCCTCCTCTTTCTCCTCTTCCTTTTCTTTCTCCCCCTCCTCTATCTTAGTCCTTCTCCTCCATCTCCTCCTCCTTTTCCTCCTCTTCCTCCATCTCGCCCTCCTTTCTCTTCAATCCTTCTCTTCCTTCTCCTTCTCTTATTCCTCCACCTTTCTCCTTCGCTTTAGTTCTTCTCCTTCATCTCCTCCTCCTGTTCCTCTTTCCTCTTTTCTCCTCCTCTTCTTAGTCCTTCTCCTCTTCCTCATTCTTTTCTCCTCCATCTCAATAATACAATACAATAGCAGAGGTGGAAGGGATCTTGGAGGTCTTCTAGTCCGATCCCCTGCCTAGGAAACCCTATACCGTTTCAGACAAATGGCTATCCAACATCTTCTTAAAGACTTCCAGTATTGGGGCATTCACAACTTCTGGAGGCTCCTCCTCCTCTTCCTCCTTTCTCCTCCTCCTCTTCCTCCTTTCTCCTCTTTAGTCCTTCTCTGTCTTCCTCCTCTTCCTCCTCTTCTTAGTCCTTCTTCTCTTCCTCATTCTCTTCTCCTCCATCTTTCTCTTCTTAGTCCTTCTCCTCCATCTCTTCCTCCTCTTCCTTTTTCCTCTTCTTAGTCCTTCTGCTTCTCCTCCTCCTCTTCTCTCTCCTTTTCCCTCCTCCTCCTCCTCCAGTCACCAGGCTGTCTGCCTACTTGTGCTTCTTTGCTCATTATAGTAATTACACTTTTATCCTGCCTTTTTAATGCATAAGTCAAGGTAGCAAATATATCTAATTTCTCTGACTACTATTATGATGTCTTCTCTCAGAATTCGACAGAAATGTGAGAAGCCAGAGAGATACCCAAGCTAGTATAAATAGAATACGGAAAAGCATCCAGGCTGGGGGATTCTGGGAACTGAAGCCCACGCGTTTTTAAGCCGCCGTCCCAAAGCATCTGGACATTCTTGGTTTTTTTCCTTGAAGACATTTCACTTCTCATCCAAGAAGCTGCTTCTGATTGAACCGGGGGGTGTGGGGGAGAGAGATGGATGGATTTGTACTCTTTGCAGTCATCTGGTCGTTAGCGCTCCCTCTGAGAATCCTTCCATCCTCCAGTCAGAACTGAAGAAGCGTCTTGGATGAGAAATGAAACATTTTCAAGGGGGGAAACACCCAAAAAATCCAGTTGTCTTTTTTTTTTTTTTTTTAAAGCACCTTTGGGACAACCATGACCTGGATGACCGGAGAACCTCCGAAGACTTTTAAAAAGGGGGTCAGTTTGAGAAGCACCGGTTACTCCTCCCTTCTCAACAGCATGTTACCAATATGAACAGTGGCTTTAACTGCCTGGGAACAGGGCCACGGAAATTCAGACACGGCACCTGGGGCTGACCAAAGAGAAGATGAGGTTGGCGTCACTATGTGATTTTCGCAAGATTGAAAGGCAATTTGTGAAGGCACAAGGCCACACAAGGTGATGCAAGTCCTGAGAAATTTAAGCCTATGCAATAGACCGTATTTTTCGGACTATAAGACGCACCATGATTTCAAAGCGGTAAATTTAAAACAAAAAGGTTTTAGGACTCTGCAGGCCCGTTCTTTGCTCATTTCTCTCCTGCTCAGCCCCCAAGAGCACTTTGCAAGTCTCCCAAACCCTTTGCAAAAAGGGTGGCGTTTCGGGAAGCCAAAAATGCTGTATTCAGTGTATAAGACACACCCAGATTTTCACCCTCTTTTTGGGGGGGGGGTGCGTCTTATACTCCGAAAAATACGGTAAGTGGAGTTTGTTTATTTGAACTGAAGTGCGAAAAATGGTCATAAGTCCCCCTTTTTCAGCGTCGTCGTAACTTCAGCCGCTAAATTGACGGTTATAAAGTCAAAGGACTACTTGTGTAACAGACTCGCTGATCAGATGCCGTATGAAAGTACACACACATTGTGAGCTGATCTTTCTCCTCCAGTGTTATTCGGTATTTAAGAGAGGTTTCTTACGATCCTGGAGAGAGTCCAGAACCATGAGTGCTGACAGCCATTGGTGGCTGACCCCTGATCTATTCTTCTTTCAAAATCATCTGGATATGTGTGATTGCGTTGGCTCAGTGGCTAAGGTGCTGAGTTGTCGATCAGAAAGGTCAGCAGTTCGGCAGTTCAAATCCCTAGCGTCCATGTAACGGAGTGAGCTCCCGTTATTCGTCCCAGCTCCTGCCAACCTAGCAGTTTGAAAGCACATTAAAAATGCAAGTAGAAAAAATAGGGACCACTTTTGGTGGGAAGGTAAGAGCGTCCTGTAAGCCTTCGGGCGTTGAGCCATGCCGGCCACATGATCACGGAGACGTCTTCGGACAGCGCTGGCTCTTCGGCTTTGAAACGGAGATGAGCACCTCGCCCTAGAGTCGGGAACGACTAGCACATACGTGCGAGGGGAACCTTTATTTTTACCTTACCATGATGGCAGTCCCAACGATGCACCTAAAAATTCCTTTTATGCTTTTATTTGTCTGGATTCATGGCTCTTGCAATCCGCCCCTCCCCCCCCCTCCAAAAAACCAGGCATAATTTGATTTGACAGGTTCTGGAGAACTGGGAGCGGAAATTTTGAGTAGTTCAGAGAATCGGCAATATGCCACCTCTGGCTGGCCCCAGAATGGGGTGGGAATAGAGATTTTGCAATATCCTACCCCTGGAGTGGAGGGTGGAGATTTTGCAGTATCCTTCCCCTGGAGTGTGGAGGGAATGGGGATTTTGCAGTATCCTTCCCCTGAGTGTGGAGGGAATGGAGATTTTGCAATATCCTTCCCCTGGAGTGTGGAGGGAATGGGGATTTTGCAGGATCCTTCCCCTGGAGTGTGGAGGGAATGGAGATTTTGCAGTATCCTTCCCCCTGGAGTGGGGATTTTGCAGTATCCTTCCCCTGGAGTGTGGAGGGAATGGGGATTTTGCAGTATCCTTCCCCTGCCACGCCTACCAAGCTACATCACATCCACCAAGCCATGTCCACAGAACTGGTAGTTTAAAAAAAATTGAATTTCACCACTGCCCTCTTCTATCCCCTCACCACAATGAGGCCGAGCAAGAATGTGCTCTTGCCATTGGCTTGGAGGTTACCCGGATCCAAGCCATGGAGATCCATTGGTCCAGCATTTCTCTCAGCTTTATGACATCACATGGAAACAGCATCTTTTAAACAATGGCCAAGGTTCCATTCCAATCAGCTCCCAAGGCAGGAAACGGATCATTTCCTGATGACCACACGCCATGGAACGGACACTAAATGGCTGAACGCCTACGTCAACCATGTGACCAAACTTCTCATATCCACGGCCTACAGCATCATGGACGATGCTGCTATCCTTAAAAAGAGAGGCTACATCATGGGCGGGAATTTAGGGGAAGGGTCCTACGCCAAAGTGAAATCCGCCTTCTCGGAACGGCTGAAGTTCGATGTAGCCATCAAAATCATCGACCGGAAGAAAGCGCCTCCCGACTTCTTGGAGCGGTTCCTCCCGCGGGAAATCGACATCTTGGCCAAAGTCAACCACCACTCCATCATCAAAACCTACGAGATCTTCGAGACCTCCAATGGCAAAGTCTACATTGTGATGGAGCTCGGCATTCAGGGCGACTTGCTGGAGTTCATCAAGCTGAAAGGGGAGATGCCCGAGGACATCGCGCGCAAGATGTTCCGTCAGCTGTGCACCGCGATTAAGTACTGCCACGACACCGACATCGTACATCGGGATTTGAAATGCGAGAATCTTCTCCTAGACAAAGACTACCACATCAAACTTTCGGACTTTGGTTTCGCCAAACGCCTGCTTCGGGACGAAGATGGCAAAGTTATCTACAGCAAAACGTTCTGCGGTTCCGCCGCTTACGCCGCCCCGGAGGTCTTGCAGGGAATCCCTTACGAGCCCAAAATTTACGACATGTGGAGTCTGGGTGTCATCCTCTACATCATGGTCTGCGGCTCCATGCCTTACGACGACTCGAACATCCGGAAAATGCTACGGTTGCAAAAGGAGCATCGGGTGCATTTCCCCAAGTCCAAAAACCTGACCATCGAATGCAAAGATCTCATCTATCGCATGCTTCAGCCGGACGTGTCCCGGCGCCTGCGCATCGAGGAGGTCTTAAGTCACGTATGGATGCAGCCCGGCAAAATCAAAGCGGTGTCGGCCACGTCCGTGGGGAAGAACGGGGAGACCTCGCGGAGCACGGCCGAGCAAAAATCAGAGCACCGAACCGAACGGGAGAAGATCCCCAAAAGCGAATCCAAGCAAACCATCGCGTCCAACGTGGCTCCTCGGCTGGAAGCGGTCGAAGAAGTGGAGGAGGTCATCGAGGCGGAAAAGCACGACGAAGAAGTGCTGAAGATTGCAGAAGAGTTCGAAAGCAACCTTTGACGTCCTTCTTTCGACGGAGGGCAGCAAGAGCCTCGCGTAAACAGGTAGCCCCGGGAAAACCGACTGGCGAGAGCGGGTGTGTGGAATAAAGACGAGAGCGAAAGCGCAAGACGCAATCTGAAACTAAAGACCACGTGTCTTTCTCAATCAGCACCTTCTTGTAGGCTGAAAGGCCCCTTTTATTAAATATTTTTTAAACGGATTAAAACACTGGGCTGTGTAGGATGAATCTCACCCGGGGCGTGCAGAAAGGCAGGAAGACGTGGGCTCAACTCCCCAAAATGGGACAAAACTCTCTACGGCCAACTCGCCAGAGGACAATTCAATAATTCAATTTAACGGGTGGTTGCTTTTTTAAAAATAATAATAATAATTAAAATGTATTTTAATTTTCGTCATTCGCATTTCGTTTTGTTCCCTGTTTTGGCATCCTGGCTTTCGTGATTCTACAGCACCGTTCCTTCGATACTTAGGGTGGACTCTTGTCCCGCGGCGAGTTGGCCTGAGGAGAATGGGCCACGGTGTTGTGGGTGCTCCATCGCCGAAGGTTTTGAAAAAGACAGACAGCTGTCTGAAAGGGTACAGGGTCGTGACGGCGAACCTATGGCACATGTGCCACACGCAGAAGGCAAGCCTCCTGAAGGAGAAAAAGGGCCCTACGGGCAACCCAGATGTCCGTTCCCGAACTTCCGGTTTGTGCGTTGAGTTGTTTATCGCCATTCAGAGACTTTCCTGAAGCCTCCGGAGAGCAAAAAACGGCCCAACGCCCAACAGGAAGTTGGGAAAAAGCGGGGGGGGGGGGATGTCAGGGGAAGCTGTTTTCACCCTCCCCAGGCTCCTAGAAAGCCTCCGGAGCCTGGGGAGGGTGAAAAACGGCTCCACCGTGGCATCATGCGACAAAAACGCGGGGAGGGTGAATGGAACTATGGCTGTGGGCACACGCGTGCACAACCTCCATAAGCTCCCACCGCTTTTGGCACGCAATGGTGAAAAAGGTTAGCCATGACTGTCCTAGGAGATCTTCTGTTCTGACCTAGGCTTCCCCAGAAAGCACGAGGTCTCAGAGTCCTGGTCCCGACAAAACCCCCTTTTATGAAACGAATGTGAATGCCTCTAATTCACAGTCAGCAAAGGCTTGGCAAACAGTCTTTCAAAGGCAAATTTATGACCACAGACCTTGCCAGGACAATATTTTCAACATGAGGTGCTCTGCAAGGAAAGACTGGGCACAGAGTCTGTGAGATTCACGGACAGATCCTCACACTCCTGAAACGAATGAACAAATTGTTTCCTGCAAAAAAACCCTCCCCTTTCACTCCTCTTTTATTTCCTATGGGAGGGGACAATCACCTTTCACCTGTGGCTTTACTGCCAAGTCGACCCTGATTTCTCAGCTGTTCTTTTCTTCTGGCAGCTCTGTGCATGCGCACACTGGGAACAGGCTCCAGCTGTTCCTCTGCCTCACTGCTGTCTAGCTCCATAGGCACCTGATCACTGCCAGACAGTCTTGGGCCCCTCACTGTCGCCGACACAGAGCCTTCGTCCGAGCCCTTCCTAGCCTCCAAGACCGGCCCATGTTCCTCCACAACCTCCTCACTATCCAACACTGCTGCCAGCTCTGCTGGCCACTGGCGGGCCGCAATATCTTTGCCCATCAGAGAAACAGCACAAATCAACCACTCCAAAACTAAAATGTGGAATTTATTCAGTCCATTGTCAGTCACCGTCATCCCTAGAATATCAGCGCTGTCCAAACAGAGTATGTTAACAGCTACGGTATACCTGGGTGTTTATTCTTGGTCCTTCCATCATAGTTTGATGTCATAAAAATCTCCAAGCCCATAAGGAGATAGTTTCCCTTGCACTATGTGCTAGTCGTTTCCGACTCTAGGGGGCGGTGCTCATCTCCGTTTCAAAGCCGAAGAGCCAGCGCTGTCCGAAGACGTCATATGGCCGGCATGACTCAACACCGAAGGCGCCCGGAACGCTGTTCCCTTCCCACCAAAGGTGGCTCCTATTTGACTTCTTGCATTTTTTACGTGCTTTCGAACTGCAAGGTTGACCGAAGCTGGGACAAGTCACGGGAGCTCCCTCCGTTACGCGGCGCTAGGGATTCGAACCGCTGACCTTTCTGATCGACGAGCTCAGCGCCTTAAGTCAAAGCCAAAGGAACGGAGTCTCCTTGAATGGCAACGATAGCTGGAAGAGTTCCAGCTTGCCGTGTTTTGCACCAACTGGGCTATGCGATTTTTTTTAGTAGGAAACAGGTGGGGCAGTTTTCCGCTGGAGTCAACCTTCTATCATTGGCTGCCCCCTTTTCTGTTTCTCCATTTGGTTTTGAAACTCTCTTAGCAGACTTTCACAACTCTTGCCCGGCTTTAAATATCTTTTTATTTATTTATTTTGGTTTAGGCCAAAAGTGGGTCCAAAGACAGCAGGCCACCCATAAGGCTTCTCAAAGCGAGATGAAGCGAGACCTGATCAACAGTGCGATTCCAAAACATGTTCTAGAGCCCGTAAAGGTTTAGATGCATGAAGGAGCCTCTTGGGATCTCTGTAGGAGAAGTAGTAAGGAATCTTGACACCTCTGCTCTCCATAAAGCAAATCCTTTCTCAGCTCCCAGGCTAAGATACCAGAGGCCTTGGGTCCATCTTGAAGCCGAGAGCCTGGTGCCAAGCTTAACCAGGTGGCCAGCTGTTCCAGGCCACCGAGACGCCGGGGCAGCAACACACCGCACCCTACCTGGAAAATAGTTTGTTCTCTTCTCTCTCTGTTTCTCTTCCCCCTCCCTCTCTTTCTCTCTGTGTCTTTCTCCCCCTTTCTTTCTTCTTTCTTTCTTCACCTTTCTCTCTCCTTTCCTTCTTTCTCCCTTTCTCTCACTCGTCCCTTTTCTTTCTCCCCCTTTCTCGCTTTCCCACCCGTCCTTCCCCTCTTTCTCTCCCCCACTCTTTCTTCTTTCTCCCCCTTGCTCTTTCTCACTCTTCCACCTTTTTTCTCTCCCCCTTCTCTCCCTCTCTCCTCCCCTCCTTTTCTTTCTCTCCCCACCTTTCTCCCCCTCTCTTCCTTCTTTCTGTTTCTTTCTTCCCCTCTTTCTCCCTCCTTTTTCTCTCTCTCCCTTTTCTTTCTGCCCCTTCCACTTTCTCTCTCTTTCCCTTCTTTCTATTTCTCTTTCTCACTCATTCTTTTTGTCTCGTTCTCTCTCCCCTCTTTCTCTTTCTCTCTCCACCCCCACCCCCATCCTTTCACCTTGCAACGATGGGTTCCAGAGCCACATCACGATCCGGACTCCTGTTGGGTCTTGGGAGGTGAAACCTGCCTTTAATCAATTAAGTGGAGAGCACCCCCAACGCAAAGCAGCAAACCACTTTCAAAAGGGCCAGTGTAGTGCAAGGAGTTTGGGTTACCGTCTTCCTGGGCAATCGATCCAAACGTTTGAACCAATTTTCAACTCAAAACGCCTTCCTTTCCCTCCGCTCCTTCTCCCTGGCTAGCCAGGATTAGGGCAGCCCAGGACTGCGAAGGCAGGAACGATCCTGAACCCCCGAGCCGACGTCTCCTGGCGTTTCCGATGGGCGTTACGTCTCCGTCAGGGTTGGTCCTATTGGGCCGTGCCGAGTTCCCGCCCCCAGAACGCCAACAAGAGGTTCGAAAGAAGTCCGACGCTTCAAACGCCAACAAGAGGTTCAAAAGAAGTCCGAGGCTTTACGCCTTTTGGGCAGCTGCAACAGGTCGTCCGTAATAGAGGCGGGATCCTGAGCCACGGGGGTCTGAGAGAGCGTCCTGGAGGTTGGGGTGACCGTGGGGGTCTGCAGGGCAGCGGAAGGGGTCTTGTAGCCGGGCGTTCTCACGTGGGCAGGGGACGGGGTGTAACTGGCCCGGAGAGCTTTGTCCGTGAACTTGCTAGCGGTGCGGTTCACTAGGCGTTGCAAGGCGGGAGACATAGCTGGGCTGAGTCCTTTCGGAGTGAGGCTGGAAGGGGGGAGACGACAAAAAAAACAAAATTAAGGACTTCGGATAAGAGGTTCTGCTAAGCATCGCTCAGCCCGCAGCTAGGATGGTGGGATGGTGCAGTGGTTAGAAATGCAGAATTGCAGCCTGACTCTGCCTCACAGCCTGGAGTTCGATCTTGACGGGGCTCCAGGTTGACTTAGCCTTCTTTTTAAAACAAAAAAATAAAAATAAAGATTTATTGCAATTTTCCTTTTCCCCATCGTACATACTTTATGTATGCTAAGCTTGACTTAGCCTTCTATCCTTCCGAGGTCAGGAAAAGGAGGAGACCCAGATTGTTGGGGGCAAAGGATTGTAAAACTGTTTAGAGGGGGCTGGAAAGCATTGTGAAGCGGTATAAAAGTCTGCTACTGCTATCGCTCTTTTCCTGCCTTCCTTCCTTCCTTCCCTTTGCAAGGGTTAGGATGAAGTACTGCAGGCTAATTCATTGCTCACTCCAGGAACTCGATCCTGAGCGGCTTTCCACCCTTCCAAGATCAGTAAAATGAGGACCCAGATTATTGGGGGGCAAGAGGCTGACTCTGTAAACTGCTTAGAGAGGGAAAGCACTATGAAGTGGTATATATTGTCTGCCCTTCCTTCCATCCATCCATCCATCCATGGTGCACAGTAGTTAGAATGCAGTATTGCAGACTAACTCTGCCCACAGCCAGGAGTTTGATCCTGACTGCCTCAAGGTTGACTCAGCCTTCCGTCCTTCTGAGGTCGGTAAAATGAGGACCCAGATTATTGGGGACAAAAGGCTGACTCTGAAAACCACTTAGAGGGCTGTAAACTACTGTGAAGTAGTATATATTGTCTGTCTTTCCTTCCTTCCTTCCTTCCTTCCACCACCCACCCATCCACTCACCCATCCATCCATCCATCCATTCACCCACCCACCTACCCACCCATCCACGGTGCACAGTAGTTAGAATGCAGTATTGCAGACTAACTCTGCCCACAGCCAGGAGTTTGATCCTGACTGCCTCAAGGTTGACTGAGCCTCCCATCTTTCCGAGGTCAATAAAATGAGGACCCAGATTGTTGGGGACAAAAGGCTGACTCTGTAAACCGCTTAGAGAGGGCTAGAAAGCCCTGTGAGTGTGCTGCTTTGACGGATCGCTCACCTGGCAAGGTTCTCCGTGACTCTCCTCAAGGCTTCTTGTTTCTTGGCTCTGTTTTTAGCGGCTGCCTCGTTGGCCATCTTAAGCCCCAGCCTCTCTCGACGCCCGGGCTCCAGGATCTGTGAAAATACCAGTTGGTTGGAGTCCAGACTGTAGCTTAATCACTCCTTACCCTTTTCTCACTGGCTGAGAACGCCAATGTTCTGACCGAGGCTTCCCAAGAGCCTGAAGACGACTCCTTGCCCTGACAAAAACCCCTTGTATTAATTGACTGTGTATTCTGCTCCTTCACATCCAGCAAAGTCTTTCATGGGAGGATTTACGGTCACAGACCTTATCTGGCTTGGAGAGCTGCCAGGCCGATCTCTGCAAAACTTGGCTAGGAGTCTTGGAGTCACGAAGCAATGAAGCGAACAAATGGCCTCTTGCAACCTCCACTTCCCTTTCGCTCCTTTTTTATTTCCTCTGGGAGGGCCATTCCTTGTCCACCTGGGGCCTCACTCCCAAGTCAACCCCTGTTCTTTAGCGCTTCCTTTTGTCTGACAGCTCTGCGTATGCACAAACTGGAAACAGGCTACAGCTGTTCCTCTGCCTCACTGATGTCTGAAGGCAGCTGGTAACTGTCAGACAGCTCTGCCCCGCTCTCTGCTGCCGACAACAGAACCCTCCTCAGAGCCTTCCCCAGATTCCAGCACTGGCCCAGGTTCCTCCCCAACCTCCTCACTGTCTGAATCTGTCAGCTCCGCTGGCCGCTGGGGGCCACAACAGTTGAGAGCAGCCCTGGAACCTATTTTCCCAAACTCTTCCACAAAAAGTGCCATTCCAATCAGGGCAGGTGAAGAGGCAGGTGTTGGCTGTGCTGACTCAACTCTTTAAGTTAATTGGGGAAGCCGTGTTCCTAACTTAACAGCTGAAGTGATTCTCTTCGCAACTGTGGCAAAAAAAGAAAAGTGGCAAAAACCGAAGACAAAACCCACTTAACAAGCATCTCATTTAGCCAGAAAACTTTGGGGCTCAATTGTGGCCATCATTTGAGGACTACCTGCATAGGGATACGATTTAAACGGGATGTTTTAAGAACTTTAACTACCTTGAAAGCTGGTCCTGGGGTCCGGTCGACGTAAGGTGTGTCCGAGCCTTCCAACCGCAATGGGGTGCTTTCTATCTCCCCCCAGGTCATCAGAGGGGAGTCATTCACGCCTAGAAAGACACATTGGCCGATCAGTGTATTTGATGTGGCAGGAACCCACTGGTTTTCCCACCTAAACACTAGGGTGCTTGATTCAAATATTTGGGGTGAGGGACGTCTCCCCTTACAGATCAGCTGGAAGAGACATTATTACAAAAGAGAAGATAACTGAATCCTAAAAAGTTAAAAACCGTTCTTTTGAAGGACCCTTGATGTTCCCTTGAGGTTGGTGGTTTTCTTGCAGACGTTTCATGACCCAAACTAGGTAATAACATCAGTGTTAGAAAGGGATGGGGTCTGGGAGAAGGAGGGAGGAGAGGGGAGGAGGAGGGAAGAGGGGGAGGAGGAGAGGAGGAAGACTGTGGGGTCCTTGGTGCTTTCTGAGTGTGGTTGTTTTCTTGCAGATGTTTCATAACCCAAGGTACCGTATTTTTCGGAGTATAAGACGCACATTCCCCCCCCCCTCCCCAAAAGAGAGTGTAAATCTGGGTGCGTCTTATACACTGAATACAGCATTTTTGGCCTCCCGAAACCCCGCCCCCTTCACCAAAATGGACATTCATAGGTTTTGGGAGCCATTTTATGGCAGTACAGTAGAAGCCGTTTTAAGGCACAACAGGCTGTATCTTAACAGAACACACACCCCGAGGGCTGTTAGGGGTGTCTATTTTTCTCTAGAGAGTAAGTCATCTATGTACCTAGTTTGGTTGAAATTGCTCGAGGCTGTTCCAGAGTTATGCTGGAACATACACACACACACACACAGGAAGGAGGAGGAGATGCTGATTGGGGAAGCTGGATAGTGTGTGTCGGTGTGTGTGTGACACAACAAAAGAAAACAACAAAAAGAATTTTCTTTCTTACCCGGAGCGGGGGAAGGTGTGCCCACAAATCCGTATCCGTTCACCTTTGGAGATTCCTGTGGGATGAGCTCCTTCCCATCGGGCCCCACTTTGCCTTGTTTGTACTGAGATTAATCATGCTTAGAGTTAATTACAGAGTGCTTCAAAGGCGCCTCCCACCACCCTGCAAACAGCTAAAAAGGCTCAGGCTGTTACAAAACACACACACACACATATATATTTTGGTAAATGGAACTAAAGCAAAGGATCCAGCTTCCACCACCACCCCCAGTTAAACAACAACGTTCAGAAACTCTTTTCTTTCTTTCCTTCCTTCCTTCTTTCTTCCTTTCTTTCCTTTTCTTCCTTTCCTTCCTCTGCTCACCATTTCTTACCATTTTCTCTCCTCCCCTTCCTTCCTATTTCCTACTCCATCTTTTTCCTTCCTTTGCTTATCACTTCCTCTGCTTCTCCATGTCTTTCTTCTCCTTCCCTCATCTCCTTCCTTCCTTTGCTTACTATTTCCTCCTCCATCTCCTTTTCTTCTTTTCTTCCTTCCTTTGCTTATCACCTCCTCTGCGTCTCCATACCCTTCCTTCTTCTCCTTCCCTCATCTCCCCTCCTTTCAGTGCTTACCATTTCTCTTCCTCCATCTCCTTCCTCGTCTCCTTCCTTGTTTCCTTCCTTTGCTCACCATTTCCTCTGCTCCACCATCTCCTCCCTCCCTTGCCTTTATTTCTCGTTCAATTTGCTTTGATTCATTTGCCGCTTCAAGGCGAGCAGAAACAGCCCTCTTCTACGTAAAGCGGACACAGGAAACCTTATGCGCTCACCTGAGCATTGAGGGCGGCGGCTTGCTGAAGCTGGCTCTTGCTCACTGCTTGGCTAAAGGGATCCTTCAAGAAACGGGTGTTCCTGTGAGCGACCTCGCGGGGCTTTTTAAACACCTCTTCCTCATCAGGAACCCCTGAAAAAGACACAGCACTGTATTACTCACAACCCTGTAAATTGGGAGGGGGGGGGGCATGAATTCCTGGCCTATTTCTCCAGCGAAAGGGCAGAAGGGTGCAAAGAGCAATTAACCTCAAACTCACAAGAGCGCTGAATCACCCACCAAGCAAAAGGTTCCCCTCACACATATGTGCTAGTATGCAGAGACCGCCTCCTGCCCCATACATCCCTCAGACCGATACGCTCCCACAGAGAGGGCCTCCTCAGGGTGCCGTCGGCTGGACAATGCCAACTGGCGACACCCAGGGGAAGAGCCTTCTCTGTGGCGGGGCCAGCCCTCTGGAACGACTTACCCCCTGAACTCCGCACCATCTCCGACCTCCGCCTCTTCCGCAAGTGTCTGAAGACACATTTATTCCATCTAGCCGGCCTAGCGTAACCTCCATTACTGGCTATTAGACAGTTTTAAATTTGGGATTTTTTAATTCGGTTTTTAGCGCAGGGTTTCATTGGAATAAGTTTTTTAAATTTTATATGTTTTGTATGTATTTTAACATTCCTGTGCGCCGCCCTGGGTCCATTTGGAGAAGGGTGGGGTATAAATTTAATAAAATAAATAAATAAAATAAATAAATAGTTGTTCCTGACTCTAGGGGGCGGTGCTCATCTCCATTTCAAAGCCAAAGAGCCAGCACTGTCCAGAGATGTCTCCGTGGTCATGTGGCTGGCATGACTCAACGCCGAAGGCGCACGGAACGCTGCTCCCTTCCCACCAAAGGTGGCCCTTATTTTTTCTATGTATCCTGCCTTAGTAGTTTTACTCAAGGCATTGAGCATATCCAACACACCTTCTTCTTCCCCTTAACAACAACTCTGTGAGGTGGGCTGCCCTGAGAGAGAGTGACAGGTCCAATGTCTCCCAGCTGGTTTTCATGCCTAAACCAAGACTAGAACTCACCCTCTCCTGGTGATTGACCCAAAGTCACCTGGATCGCTTTCATAGCTTAGGCAGGACTAGAATTCACCTTCTCCTGGTGACTGACCCAAAGTCACCCACCCGGCTTTCACAGGTAAGCCAGGACTGGAACTCACCGTCTCCTGGTGATTGACTCAAAGTCACCCAGCTAGCTTTCATAGCTTAAGCCAGACTAGAATTCACCTTCTCCTAGTGATTGACCCAAAGTTAAATAATCAGTTTTCATGCCTAAGATGGGACTATAACTCACCATCTCCTGGTGATTGGCCCCCAGTCACCCAGCCAGCTTTCCCTGGTCTCTTAACAAGTAACAAAGAGCAACCAATATAAGCTTGGTGGGGGGGACGGGACACCGTTATTACCCAACTCCCCCTTTTTACAACAGACCTACAAGCAGCCTCACCTGGCGGATAATACATCAGCGAATTCTTTGCCTTGTATTCCCAGGTCTCTACTCCAGCTTTGCCACTCCCCAAGGCCTGCTGCTCCTCCAGCGACGGGAGAGCTAACTGCTCCTGATGCCGCTGAAACAGAGAGAGAGAAAAACACCATCAGCTGGGAAGGGAGTACGGACGGACGCCCGACGATCCTGCAATGGAGCTAGGAGTAAATTAATATTTTAGCCTTTGGAGCGTTTCCAGCTTCTCCCCTGCAGAACTTCACTGCGTATCCTATACGCGATCAAAGTGTTTCCCCAAAAATAAGACAGGGTCTTATTTTCTTTTGACCCCTGAAATAAGCGCTTGGCCTTGTTTTAAGGGAGGTCATTGTTTTTGGGGTTCAGGAGGCCCCCTTAACCTCGGCCTGCAGATCAGCTGATCCAGACAGTTCTGTCTCTGTTTCTGGCACACTCTTGCCGGCCCTAGTATCACTGGGCCAGCCGCTCTTTTTACGACCGCCACTAAGAGGAGGGGCATGGCAGCTAGGGTTTGCTGGCGCGGCCTCTGTGAGGCCCTTCCGCATGGATGGCAGGTGCAGGCGGGGCCCGTGGGGCATGTTCTCCCCCTCCCCCCCGGGGAAGTATATATTTTCAAAAGGTTTTCTTTTCTTTGACCAAGGGAGGATCAATCCTTTCACAAAGCTGCTCCTTACCTGAGCGAATTCCTCTTCGGCTTCGTAAAGCCAATAATGCTTCGCCTTCTCCTTCTCTTTGGCCACTTCCATGATCTGCTCGAAGGAGGCATTGTCCTCGCTGGTGTGTTTGGCCAAGAAGTTGTCCAAAAAGGGCAGGGCGTCTTTCTTCTCTTCTTCTTCCGCTTCTCCTGAAAAAAAATAAAGAAAATGCCATTTGGGGAAGAATTTAAAAAAAAAAAAGATCCAGACACACTAAGAAGCACAAATTCTTGGAAAGGTCTGATCCTCTAAGCCAGTGATGGCAAACCTTTTGGGAACACCCAAACCAGAATGTGCATGCATGTGTGCACTATAGAGCACCAGAAACCCAAAGAGCAGCTGGCCGGTGTGCGCATGCCTGTTTTTTGACCGTTTTTGGCTGTTTTTCAGGCCATTTTTCGGGCTGTTTTCAGACTGTTTGGGGGCATTTTTGGCCTGAAAAATGCCCCAAGAATGGCCTTAAAAATGCCCCCCAAAATACCATGGGGGTATTTTGGCCCTTTTCCAGTTTGTTTTCTGGCAGTTTTCCAGCTCTCCAATGCCCTCGAAGACCAGCTGGCCGGCGCACCAGGATCTGGAAGAGCAGCTGTCAACAGCACACGTGACCACAAAGAGGGCACTGCGTGCCACCTCTGGCACGCGTGCCATACCTTCGGCATCACAGCTCTAAGCTGTGAGGACAGAAAGAAGGTAAAATTTTAATCTAGCCGCAGAGCTGAGATTGGCTACTCTGATTTTAACGAGATTTAAAACACTATAAAGATATAACTTTATAGGACAAGAAGCAACGGGTGGAAACTAATCAAGGAGAGAAGCAACTTAGAACTAAGGAGAAATTTCCCGACAGTTAGAACAATTAACCTCTGGAACAGCTTGCCTCCAGAAGTTGTGAACGCCCCAACCCTGGAAGTCTTTAAGAAGATGTTGGATAGCCATTTGCCTGAAATGGTATAAGGTTCCTGCCCACGCAGGGGATTGGACTAGAAGACCTCCAAGGTCCCTTCCAACTCTGCTATTGTATTGTATTGTATTGTATTGTATAACTCTTTATAGCTGTAAAGATAACTCTAAAGATGTAAAGTTATATATCTATAACTCTCGCGGAGAGATGGGCCGCAATAGGACTTAGACTTACTGTATTTTTCAGGAGTATAAGACGCACCGTAGTTTTTTGGGGAGGAAAATCACATCTGGCTAACATCCTCAGTCTGGTCAGCTTCAGCACATAAGTTTGCTGGTTTTGAGCATGGGCATGGGCATGCTCTTTTTATCCCCTGGTTGGGGATAAAAAGCAGCTTCTAAAGCACAGCTGATTGTCAGAGAGAGACGCAATGAGAAAAGCAGACAAAGCACAGAAGATCGCTTCACTGGTTAGCGCATTAGGGCTGAAAAAAAGCTTCAAAAAAGCTACATTCAGCCTCTTTTAGGTGGGGGAGAATTGCGTCTTATACTCTGAAAAATACGGTATACACCGCTTCACAATGCTTTCACAGCCCTCTCTAAGCAGTTTACAGAGTCACCTTATTGCCCCCAACAATCTGGGTCCTCATTTTACCCACCTCGGAAGGATGGAAGGCTGAGTCGACCTTGAGTCAATGAGATGTGAACTGCTGAACTGCAGATAGCAGTCAGCTGTTGTAGCCTGCAGTACTGCACTCTAACCACTGCGTCACGATGGCAAATAAATGTAAAGCGTAAATTTCATTCCTCACCATCCAGCCATGGTTGTCCCAAAGGTGATTTTTCAAGAGGCAACTGGACTTTGCGGTTTTTCCTTGAAGACGTTTCGCTTCTTATCCGAGAAGCTTCTTCAGCTCTCAGCTCTTCTTCAGCTGAAGAAGCTTCTTAGATGAGAAGCGAAACGTCTTCAAAAGAAAAAACGAGAAAGTTCAGTTGCCTCTTGAAAAAAAGCACCTCTGGTACGCACCATTAGTTGAGAAGTTTCCTGTTCCTGGGCGCGATTAGCAATAAATCAGTTTCATGGGAACATCTCTCAAAAGTCAAACCCAAGTCAAACAATCAAAAGTACTAACCAAATTGCTTACCTTCATCTAGAGATTTCGCCGTGAATTTGGGCTTACTCGGCACAGAAGGATCACCAGGGTGAACTTCGGGAGTTTCAAAGGTTGCCGGGGTGACATCTGTCTCAAAGAACACAAAACACAGGTTTGCAAAGTATAGAAAATGACTGCTCTGAAACTTCAAATCCCCATTGAAAAAATCCCCAAACGCTCAATTTCAGCTAGTCTAACTGACATAATGATGCTTTGGGGTTGAGGCTGGAAGAGGAATTTCCAGGCTAAGTTTCGTTTCTTGGCAGGAAAAAAAAACCAAGGTAACAATCCAATAAATTGGCAATAGATCATACATCCACTGGTGTCTTCAAATGGCAATGTCCCTTCAAAGGAATAAAGAGGAACGAAAGGGGAGTGGAGTTTGCAGGAGGCCATTAGTTCAACTCATTCGGGTGAAGAGCTGTTCCTGACTTCTTGCCAAGGAATTGCTGCTACAGCGTGGCGTTTGGAAGATATCGGCCTGGCAGCTCCCCAAGCCTGATCAAGGTCTGTGGTTGTGAAATCTCATGAAGGACTGTTGGCTGGGACTTTGCTGGAGAGGAATTCACTTTAAACTAAATAAAAGGGGTTTTATCGGGACGAGGATTTGACTTTGTGCTTTTGGGAAGTCTAGGTCAGAACAGATGGACACTGAAGGTGAATATATGTGTCCCACCGCTGGTCCCAGTGAACGAACCATATTGGATTCTAGGGGGTCCAATTTGGTCGGATATCAGGACCAGAGCTAAACAATCCCAGTTAAAAGGGCAATGAATGCATTCTTGGGAGACCTGAAGGCCAGGTGAGGGACAGATCCTCATGGAGAAACCATGTAGTGGCTAAGAACCAAAAATGACTTGATGGCACAATTAATTGAATCTATCAAGCAATCAGGCATTCATATTTACAAGGTGCAGGTGTATCTCTGGCAGCTTTGCCCAGCGAGGAGCCAAACTTGATGGCTATCTGCCTCATCTTCTCCAAATCACCACTCTCTTCGGCCTCCAGGTATTCCTTCTGGGCACGCAGCTTCTCAACATCAGGGAAGAAATCCCTCTGGATGATTTTTTCCAGGCTCTGAAAAGAACCAATATGTTTCCCGATATATATTTAAAACAGGAGGCATTTGGATTACATAATTCTGAAGTTTTATCTTTTGATACGATGGGTCGAGCGGTTGGAACCCAAAAACCCTTAAGAAAAAGGCTCAGCAAGCAATATAAACTGTGTGTGTGTGTGTGTGTGTGTGTGTGTGTGTGTGTGTAGGCAGGCAGGCAGGGAGGCAGGCAGGGAGGCAGGCAGGCAGGCATTTATTTTATTTATTTATTTTCTTGGATTTATAAACCGCTCCCTTTCCCCAGAGGGACTCGGGGCGGTGCACAGGAAGTTAAAAACATATAACATAACAATTTATAAATATTTAAAACCAAATTAAATAATTATCACCCTGTGCTAAAATTTAAAAATCTAAAAACTGTTACCCCATTTAAAACCCGATTAAAATAATTTGAACTTGAAGCTGGTTATACATACACATATGCACACACATATGTGTATGTATAACCAGGTCTATAAATTATTATTATTATTATTATTATTATTATTATTATTATTATTATTATTATTATTATTATTATTATTATTATTATTATTATTATTATTATATACAGTTCTTAGTCTTTTGAATTTGCCACTACTTTATTCTTGGAGGCATGTGTTAATCGCTCTTAATTGCCACCAAAAAAAAAAAATCAGAGAAACATCATCGAGGGACCTTGAAAGCAGGGGGTTATACTAGATGACCTCCAAGGTCCCTTCCAACTCTTGTTATTCTGTTATGCTGGTTCAAAATACACCAAAAATTGGAATGCAGGCAGTCCTCAACTTACAACCATTCATTTAGTGACCAAAGTTACAACATCATTTATATTCTCTTCTATAGTCTATTCTATTCCTATTCTATATTCTATTCTATAGTCTATTTTAGTCTATATTCTATATTCCATTCTCTTCTATCCTATTCTATTTCTATTTCATATTCTATTCTATCCTATCCTATATTCTATCTTAGTCTATATTCTATATTCCATTCTATTCCATCCTATTCTATCCCTATTTCTATTCTATATTCTATTCTATGTTCTATTCTATTTTGTTTCTATTCTATATTCTATTCTAACCCAATAAAAATGTTAAAACAGGGAAAAAAGCAACCAACTGTCTCGCATAGCCACGTAAATTTTGGCTACAGTGGTGGGCGTAAGTCGAGGACCAGCCGCAACAGTAAAGCCAGGGCGATATTAGCAAACTAAGTGATGGAATGTGAGGCTTTTTTTAGGCGTAACATTTTAGCTTCTCTCCTCTTTCTCCCCCTCCCGCCTCCGCACGACGACCCTGCGAGGTAGGCCAGGGGGAGGGCAGAAAAAGACCTCTGGGCCCCCAACCAGGCGGGAAAGCCCCCGAGAGGCCTCCTGGGCGTCGTCCCCTCACCTGAATGTAGGAATCCTCGTCCAGGACCCTCTTGGGGCACTTGGGGGCTTCCTGAGGGGCCTCCTTCCGCAGAACTACAGCGGAAGCCTCGGCCTGGACGGGCACCAGCGCCTGGGCCGAAGCGCCGCACCCGGCCGGGCTCCCCGCAGGCTCCATGACGCCCCACGAAGCGTCTCCCGGGGCAACGCAAGCGAGGCCTGGGCCTCCACGGGCTCTCACTTCCGGAAATACAGCCACTTCCGGGGACACACCGGAAGCGCTTCCCCCGTACGCCGTCGCGGCGTGCGCACCCAAGGTCACGCCCCCCCCCAAAGGGGTGGCAAAGGGAGCGTGGGAACGCCTCCTCCTGACGTCAAGTCATCCGTGATATTATAGAGGTAAAGCGAAAAGGCAGCGCGTGATCGATTCGGGTTCTGTTCGCAGCTAAAGCGGGGCCAGGAAGGTGTTGAGTGGCTCGGGAGCGACCGGCAGGGTCGACTCTGCAGGGTCGTCGTTGGGCTGATCTTAGACTCAGACCCCCTAATTTCACCCTTTCCTCCCCCCCCCCCCCCAAAAAAAAGCCAAGTGGATATCTGAAAGGCGGGGATTTGCACCTCTGCACCTTTCTTATAGTATAGTCTTTATTGTCATTGTACAAAATAAATACAACCAAATTGGTTATTGATTGATTCGTTTCTTTCTATTTCTATCTTTGCAAAATTGGCATTTTGGGGGATTTGGGGATCAGCAAGTGCAAAACCTTCATTGAACTACTTTGCATATTGCACAACCAATTTCATTGTAATTTTAGTACAATGACAATAAAGATTATTATTATTATTATTATTATTATTGTGTTGTGGTGCTGTAAATATTACGTTTGCATTTTGCACATCCCAATCACATCTAAAAAGCCCACAAACAGCAGGCACTATAAATCATCCTCTTTTAATGACCCCCATAATCCCATGCCGGGTGGAGTCTGGGTAACGGAATGGAGCTGTGTTTTAATGCACACGAAAGGAAAAACAAACAAATACAGAGTTCATTTTTCTTTATTTTTATTGGTCTGCCTGCCTGCCTAGCGATGGCAAGTTTTGTTTTTAAAATCTAAGCTGAAAGCAGATAAAACCGTAGCAATATCAATTGGCTAGAAACAGCGACTTTGCAAAGCATTTTATTACAATCCTACGCTGGGCTTTTGGGATGGCCAGCAAAGCAACTACGAATCCTCAATGTACAATCATCCGTTTAGCGACTGTTGGAAGCTACAATGGCACTGGGGGGGGGGGGGGAATAACGGAAGGACAGAGTTGGAAAGGGAGTGACCTTGGAGGTCTTCTAGTCTGACCCCCCGCTCTATTTCTATTCCTTCCTTCCTTCCCTCCCACCCTCCCTCCTTCCTTCCTTCCTTCCTTCCTTCCTTCCTTCCTTCTCAGATTATTGGGGGCAAGAGGCTGACTCTGTAAACCACTTGGAGAGGACTCTAAAGCACTGTGAAGCGGTATATAAGTCTAAGGGCTATTTCTATTCCTTCCTTCCCTCCCTCCCTCCTTCCTTCCTTCCTTCCTTCCTTCCTTCCTTCCTTCCTTCCTTCCCAGATTATTGGGGGCAAGAGGCTGACTCTGTAAACCACTTAGAGAGGACTCTAAAGCACTGTGAAGCGGTATATAAGTCTAAGGGCTATTTCTATTCCTTCCTTCCTTCCTTCCTTCCTTCCTTCTCAGATTATTGGGGGCAAGAGGCTGACTCTGTAAACCACTTAGAGAGGACTCTAAAGCACTGTGAAGCAGTATATAAGTCTAAGGGCTATTTCTATTCCTTCCTTCCCTCCCTCCCTCTTCCTTCCTTCCTTCCTTCCTTCCTTCCTTCCTTTCTTCTCAGATTATTGGGGGCAAGAGGCTGACTCTGTAAACCACTTAGAGAGGACTCTAAAGCATTGTGAAGTGGTATATGTCTAAGGGCTATTTCTATTCCTTCCTTCCCTCCCTCCCTCCCTCCCTCCCTCCCTCCCTCCCTCCCTCCTTCCTTCCTTCCTTCCTTCCTTCCTTCCTTCCTTCCTTCTCAGATTATTGGGGGCAAGAGGCTGACTCTGTAAACCACTTAGAGAGGACTCTAAAGCACTGTGAAGCAGTATATAAGTCTAAGGGCTATTTCTATTCCTTCCTTCCCTCCCTCCCTCCCTCCTTCCCTCCTTCCTTCCTTCCTTCCTTCCTTCCTTCCTTCCTTCCTTCTCAGATTATTGGGGGCAAGAGGCTGACTCTGTAAACCACTTAGAGAGGACTCTAAAGCATTGTGAAGCGGTATATAAGTCTAAGGGCTATTGCTAATATGAGTCAATTGCCAAGTGTCTGAATTTTGATCACGTGACCACAGGAATCCTGCAACGGTCGTTAAGTGCGATCAAGAGACATAAGTCGATTTGTCAGTGCCGTTGCAACTTCGAACACTCACTAAGCGAACGGTTGTAAGTCAAGGACCATCTTTACTGAGCTACCATGGCACGGAGGCCAACAATTGCAGGGGAACCAGGTACCATGGCTGAGCACAGCCTGAGGTGTGCTGACGGATCGATCGTGGTTAACCAAAGCAGGATTCCGTGGGATATGCGAACACGGCTAACCTATAGCTTGTTCCTCTAGGGATAACTTGGGTTCGAACCCGTCCATTAACAGTTTTCTTTGGAAGAAATCTTGGCTCCAGGAAGGATGAGCGAGGAAGCCGTTGCTCTTTTCTGATGTCTCCATTTGGCTCGGCGGTTTTTAAACCAGACCTGTGTGTTGACAACAGAAGGACGTTATGTCATCCACCATTAAAAACATGGAATAAGTTTTTACATGAAATCATATTTTTTTAAAAACCTATAAGGATAAACTGTTCTGAGCCAGGCTTCCTTAAAAAGCAAGAAGCAGAGTCTTAGCTCCTGCAATACCTCCTTTATTTACATCAGGGGTGTCCAAACTTGGGAACTTTAAGACTTGTGGACTTCAACTCCCAGAATTCCCCAGCCAGCATGGCTGGCTGGGGAATTCTGGGAGTTGAAGTCCACAAGTCTTAAAGTTCCCAAGTTTGGACACCCCTGATTTACATGACTGTGAATTCCGTTCATTCGCAGTCAGCCAGGCTTTAGTAAACAGCCTTTCAAAGGAATATTTATCCACACGAACCTTATCTCACTTGGAGAGCTGCCAGATAACTAGTTTCCCAACGCAGGGCAAGGAAACATTTGGCACAGAGTCTCTTTATAGTCACAAAGAGAACTTTCCACTCTTGAAACGACCGGAGGAATGAATCATTTCCTGCAAAAGCCCCCCTCCCCATTCGCTCCTCTTTTGTTTCCTCCGGGAGGGGCCGATCACCTCCAAGGTGTGGCTTTGCTCCCAAGTCGACCCTGCTTTCTTAGTTGTTCTCGTCTTCTGGCAGCTCTGCGTACGTGCACACTGGGAATAGGCTCCAGCTGTTCTTCTGCCTCACTGCTGTCTAACTCCCGAACTCTCTGCCTCTGACGCAGAGCCCTCGTCTGAGCTTCCCTCGACAACCTCACAGGGTTGTTGTGGTGGTGCAAAAAATAGACGGAAGCCCTTGGCCTGATCTTCTGGAAGTCTTACTAGTAGCCTAGTCTTTACTTGTCGTTGTACAAAACAAATGCAACAAAATTGGCTTCTGAGCCTCTCTTCACTTCCATCTCCAGTCCTGCTCTTTATCACCCATGGTTGTCCCACCCCACCTCCCATCCCCACCCCGAAAGTTACCTCCACTCTCTCTTCCTTCAGGTGGATCTGGCTGGCTAAGTGTTCTCTGGTGATCACGTCCGGATATTGATTCTTATGGAAAAGGGTCTCCAAAGCCTGGAGCTGGTCCTCCGTGAAGATGGTCCGATGTCGCCTGGTCCGTCGCTGGATCGGCTGGAAGCTTTGCAGCTCGCTCGGGCTGCCGCGGTGATTCCGGCAGGGCCTGGCCAGCGGGTAGAAGAGCCTCATGGGCCACGCGTGGTACCTGGCGTCCCCTAGAAGGAAGGACAATCTGTTTGGTTGGTCTCCAGGGATGCTGAGTCCGTTGGTCTCAAGGTGTGGGAAGATAGGGGTCCTCTGCTTATCTAGGGAGAGTGGTCTTCTCCCCCAGCTCAAGAGAGATGTTATCTGTGGAGGGTGGCCTTGGAGAGGTGCGGTGGCCTAGCGGCGGCGCTCTCGCCTCACAATCAGGAGGTCTGTGAGTTCGATCCTAGGGAGAGGCAGATATTTCTCTCTCTGGCCACAATGATGATGATGATGATGATGATGATGATGATGATGATGATGATGATTAATTCTGCTTGGTTTCCTGCCTGAGCAGGGGGTTGAACTAGAAGACCTCCAAGGTCCATTCCAACTCTTTGTTATTCTGTTTGGAACGGACCCAAAAAAAACTTTTAGAAAACCCCAAGACCTAGTTTTTTTTGACCTCGGAGTCCTGATTCTCAAATAAAGTTGGGCTGGAGGATGCTGGACTCCAATGTCAGCCCCCTACTCTCACAGCCCACCCCCCTTGATCTCATTCACACACACTCACACTCATATACACACAGACATAAAAAGAAAAAGAAAACCCAAGGAAATTCGCGTGAATGAACTAAAGAAACAGACAATCTTTGGACAAAAACTTTTAGGAAACTCCAAGAACTGATTTTTTGACCTTAGGAGTCCTGATTTTCCAATAAAGTTGGGTAGGAGGGAGCTGGACCCCAATGGCAGCCCCATACCCTCACAGCCCCCCCCCCCCCTTGATCTCATTCACACAAACTCTCTCACACACAAACAAACCTAAGGAAATTCGCTTGAATGAATTAAAGAAACAGACAATCTTTGGACAAAAACTTTTAGGAAACTCCAAGATTGATTTTTTGACCTTAGGAGTCCTGATTTTCCAATAAGGCTGGGTGGGAGGGAGCTGGACCCCCAATGGCAGCCCCCTACCCTCACAGCCCCCTCCCATTGAACTTACACACACACACACACACACACACACACACACACACACCGCTAAGGAAATTCACTTGAATGAATTAAAGAAACAGCCAATCTTTGGGCAAAACCTTTTAGCAAACCCCAAGAACTGATTTTTGTTTTTACCTCGGAGTCCTGATTCTCCAATAAAGTTCACTGGCCCCCAAGGGCAGCCTCCCCCCCCTCCCCGCCCTCACAGCCCCCCCCCCCCACCTTCCAATTCCTTTGCACCCCACCCTCCATCCCAAATCCTCACCCAGCCAATTTGCGCTGTCTTGCCACCTGCGAATCTGATCCCTGGAGCAACAGCAGCAGCTGCACGGCGAAGACCCAACTCTCTCTGCTTCCTCCATTTCCTCCTCCTCCTCCTCGGGGGCCAGGTTCCCCCACAAGCACAAGGTTTTGGGGTCCTGCTGCTCCCAAACCCCTCGGAAACAGAAGGGGAAGAGGACGGGGGCTCTGCTCTCCGCCGAGCCCGACAGGATGCTCTCGATGGTGAAGGAATAGGGCTGCTTCTTCTGGGGGTTCTTCCCCAGCTCAGCTGCGGAAGGAACTTCGGTTGACATCCTTCTGCGTGGGATCACGAGCTATCATCTGAAGGCAACCAAGGAGATACGGCCGCTGCTTTATCATCAGTTGGAAAATGTGCCCTCCCCCCCCCAAATGAAAAGGGGAGACAAGGCATGAATCTTCATCAGAAGGAGAACCTTCCTTCTGCTTGATGGACAACTCTTGGAAGAGTTTCAACCATCCCTTCCTCACTGCCGTTTTCTGTCTCTCTTGTAATTTAGTTAGTTGCTTTATAACAGCATCGTAAATATACAGACACACACACACACACACAACTATCCTCCCTTAATCCGCCCTTAATAAATTCAAGCTAATCTTTGACAGCTTTGTGAAGGGTTAGTGTGGATCTAAGATTTAGCTAATCCTGCCAGAATGACTGGGTGGAAATCTGATTTCTCAATCTCCAGATGAAGTTGGTTTATGATGTCCATTGTAGGACAAAAGCTGGGCTTTTATTTTATTTTTTGAGGGGAGGAGAGAGAGAGAAAAACAGTTTCTCAGGCCCCCAGAAATGGCCCGGGAGGATTAGCGCCTTGAAAAAAGGAAAAGAAAAGAAGAAGAAAAAGAAGAGAAAAAGGGATAGCAGATTATCCTTTTTTTTCTTTGACCGTTAGGAAAGGCTTCTTGTCAAAAGACACAACCGTCCTGTCCCACAATATAAGGGGCAGAGGCTGGGGGAATGGGATGATCAGTGAATTTAGCTTTACAAGAGGAAGCCAGCAATATTAGCAGCGGCCAAGAACTCTTGCAAAATAGAAGTGTTCTTTTTTTTTTTCCCCTTTGAAAGTCAATGTATTGGTGACTTGGAACCCAGGCAAAAATGGGATATTATCAGTGTTTTTCTGATGGGGCATCAATTCCACTGATTTTTCTCTGTTCCGTAGAACAGGGGTCTCCACCCTTTGCAACTTTAAGTCTGAAGGACTTCAGCTCCCAGCAAAGCTGGCTGGAGAAGTCTGGGAGCTGAAGTCCTTCAGACTTAAAGTTGCAAAGGGTGGAGACCCCTGCCGTAGAACAAACAGGAAACCCTGTTTAATGGGACATTAGGCTGATTAGGAATTCCAGATTATGCTACTAGGAGTGTACATCTGGAGTAGAAAGAAGACCCTTAGGGAGAAGGGGAGAGAAAGGGGTCTAACAAGACTAACTATCCCTCTATCCCAGATTGTTGGGGGGCCTAGAGGGACAAGAGGCTGACTCTGTTAAACCGCTTAGAGAGGGCTGTAAAGCACTATAAAGTGGTATAGTTGAAGTGCTATTGCTATTAGCCTATTATTCCATTCCATTCCACTCTATTCTATTCATTTTCTATTCCATTCTATTCTATCTTCTATTTCGTTCCATTCCATTCCCATGGTGGCACAGTGGTCAGAATGCCGTATTGCAGACTAACTCTGCCCACACACCAGCAGTTCGATCCTGACCGGGTCAAGGTTGACTCATCCTTCCATTCTTCCGAGGTGGGTAAAACGAGGACCCAGATTGTTGGGGGGCAAGAGGCTGACTCTGTAAACCAGTTAGAGAGCACTGTAAAGCATTGTAAAGCGGTATATAAATTGAAGTGCTGTTGCTATTACGCTCTCCTGCTCGTGCAAGGGGTTGGACTAGAAGATCTCCAGGGTCCCTTCCAACTCTGTTATTATGATGGTCGAGGGGACAATTTCCTTCCTGGGGGACAGACTAGATAGCTTCTTAGACCCCCCATATCCTTCTCCGCGCTCCTGCAGGCCGGGGGATTTGAGCAGCATTTCTCCAAGTTCAATCCCGATCAATTCTTCCCGCCTGTCACCATGACGGCGACCCCATTCAACAAAATCTTCCTGTGCGTCTCCACCTATCTCGCCATCCGGTCCAGCCGCATTTAGCCTCTTCGTCTCCCGGCTGATTGCTTTCTTTGATTTTTCCCTACCTCTTTCACTCGGGGGTGGGGGGGAAACAGAGCGGTAATGCTTCTTTTATCAAAGAATTATGGGATTTAAGACCCAGATTTTCAGCAAGAGGCGTTTTTTGATAAGGGCGCCACGTAATCAAATCTAAATCAGCTAGGGCCCTGCTTTGTATCCAGGGTCCCGGAGAAGGTGGCGGGATGGAGGGAATGTATTGATGTGGTGTTTATGGAGATAAAGATCTCCTTGAGCCATTCCATTAAAAAAAAAACACACACAAGGAGAAAAAGAAGAAAAGGATAAAATAAAAAAACCAAAGAGAATGGAAGCGAGGGAGGGCGGGGGGAGATGTATTGACATGCGCCAGACAATGGTGAGATTGAGAGGGAGGGAATTATAAAAGAGCCTTTATCGGTTTGGTAAGAGAGTCTGAAACCATTACGAGGATTAACCGCGGGAAGAGAGAGAGAGAGAGAAAAGCAGAGAGTTAATCTGCTTTAGCTATTCATTTGTGAAAAGTGAATTTATAGGTTCGATCCCCACCTTCCTCCTTCAAATCGTACAATGGTAAGGCCATCTTCTCCCACCACTCTTGTTTTCTTTCTTTCTTTTTCTTCTTTAATCCGACACAAATATCCCTGCTGCCTGCAAAGCAGGGCCCTCCAATTTTTGGGGCAGCGGGGAGAGAGGTTTTTCCGTGCTCGGCTTGTTTGCACGCATCGGTTTCTGACCTAGCGTGGACTGGTGTCCGTCCATAGACCGGGGGGTTGGAGATCCCTGCTGCAAAAGGCACCTGAGGGTAGAACAAGAAGCAATGGGTGGAAATTAATCAAGGACAGAAGCAACTTAACACTGCGGAGAAACTTCCTGACAGTGAGAACAATTAATCAGCGGAAGAGAAGTTGCCTCCAGAAGTTGTGAATGCTCCAACACTGGAAGTCTTTAAGAAGAGGTTGGATAGCCATTTGTCTGAAACGGTATAGGGCTTCCTGCCTAGGCAGGGGGCTGGACTAGATGACCTCCAAGGTCCCTTCCAACTCTGCTATTGTGTAAAGGATGGGCATTAGGATCAGGGGTGAAATGCTACCGGTTTGGACCAGTTCACACAAACCAGGAGTAATAAATGTTCCCGGTTCATATGAACTGTTATTTCCGACAATCAACTGAGACGCATGATTTATATTAGTTAGAAAGCAGGATTTCCTGCTTTTCTAGCTAATCTAAATCACGTGGCACAGCGGATTCAATACAATGCAATACAATAGCAGAGTTGGAAGGGGCCTTGGAGGTCTTCTAGTCCAACCCCCTTTTAGGCAGGAAACCCTATACTGTTTCAGACAAATGGCTATCCAACACCTTCTTAGATTCTCCAAGCCCAACATTTCGAAGCCTGGTGGCATGTTGGATTTTATTGTGAGCCTAGTCTGCTGGTCAAGGAGAGAAGTAACCTAGAACTAAGGAGAAACTTCCTGGCAATCCACTAGTGGAACAGAAGTTGCCTCCAGAAGTTCTAGGTGCTCCATCGCAGGAGGTTCTCAAGAAGAAACTGGACAGCCGTTTGCCTAAAAGTGTATAGGCTCTCCTGCTTGAGCAGAGGGTTGGACTAGAACAGGGGTCTCCAACCTTTGCAACTTTAAGTCTGAAGGACTTCAGCTCCCAGAATTCTCCAGCCAACAAAGCTGGCTGGAGAAGTCTGGGAGCTGAAGTCCTTCAGACTTAAAAGTTGCAAAGGTTGGAGACCCCTGAACTAGAAGACAAGCAATACAATACAATAGCAGAGTTGGAAGGGACCTTGGAGGTCTTCTAGTCCAACCCTGTGTCAGACAAATGGCTATCCAACATCTTCTTAAAGACTTCCAGGGTTGGGGCATTCACAACTTCTGGAGGCAAGCTGTTCAGCAGGAGGTTGTGAGTTCGATCCTAGGTACAGGCAGATGTAGGGTCTCCTGCTTGGGCAGGGGGTTGGACGAGATGACCCGCAAGGTCCCCTTTCCAACTCGGTTAGTCCGTTAAAAACCTCCAAAGTCCCTTCCAAACGCTTGCCGTTCTTTTCTGTTCTGTTCACACCATTCGGATGGAAATCGTGCCAAGCGCAGTCTCCACTAGCTGGAGCTGTCGTGCATGGAAATCCAGCCTTTTTCCGGTGTGCATGCTGTTCAGATTCCTGCAGCACTCGGTGGTAAAGCCATGTTGTGTTCCTGCAGAAAATTAGGCATCTCCTTGGGGGTTCTTGGGCTGATCCAAGAGTGAGAGGGGGGGCTCCTCCTCTTGCACAAGGATGAACGCTGCAGTGCAGGAGCTTCAGCGATGCACAGCTTTTTACCAAAGCTTGGAAGGGACAGCTGAGCTGCGAGAAACCAGCCGTCAGATTCTCCTTCTGCTGGAGAGCCTGCAGGAGTTTGCAAAGTAAGTGGAGTTAGTTGTCAAAGGATGAGTTTGGTGCACAGGTGGGTGGGCAATTCGTTGTTGAAAAAGTGGGTTTTAAAAAATATGCAGGGTCAGGAGTCTCTGGAAGCCAAGAATGGGGGCTTCTGCATGGAGAATGTTCTCCTTAACTCGCTTTCTAGCTGTAAGGTTTGAAAATACATCGAGACCCATAGAAAATGTTCAAGTCACAATGAGCCAAACGAGAGACTTAAACGGAGGCTTGAATAACAGAGAAAACAGACTTTGTTCTTGGATCAACGTTAAAGTTCTGGGTGAGAATCTCCACACACATGTGCAAGGGACATGGTAGGAAAGCTCTACCAAACTCAAGGGTGCAGTGGCCTTTCTTATACACGAAAAGATCTTTGATCTTCAAAATTCTAATTACTCTCTAGCCATATACCTAGCACCATTGTAAACTTCCAAGTCATATATCCCAACTTCAGATATACACCCTTCCTGGCAAATGGGTTTTGTTATCTTTTCCCTTCTCTGTTTGCTTAATTGCCCATTTAGCTAAACAAAAGGTGTGAAGATTGCTCTGGAATTTGAGGAGAGCATCCTTTTCTTTTCCTGAAGGAAGCAGAGGTGGCATAGGAAGATTTCAGATCTTATCCCAGGATTTGACATTTGCCAGACATCTTACAGACCCCAATAACAGGGACCAAAGGAATTTACAGCATATAATGCTTGTGTTACAGGAAGCAAATGTTTCTATTAATCAACAAGTTTGTATCGTTATTACCATAACTCTACATATCAATCCGTGATTTAAAATTTAGCAGAATAATTAGGCACAACCTAGAACTGGGCCACCTACGGTCAGACTCCAGCTAATTCACTGGACACAAATTCCTTGTGTTTCCACTCACACTTGGCCAATATGGAATACATATAGTCCTTGACTTACAACAATTCATTTAGTGAACATTCAAAGTTACCATAACATGCATCCGAAAGCTTGGAAGAGTAAAATTCTGGTCCCGGTGACCAGCCCAAATTCGACCTCACAATATTCCCAAATATTCCTATTCTTATATATCAATCTTCCTATGATTTCTCTTTCAAATAGCCTAGAATCCCTAGCAAGATGGGGATGGGGAGGAACAGACTTCGACTCAACCCGTCCAAGACCAAGTGGCTGTGGTTTCCGGCGTCACGATATAGCCAGTTGGTTCCATCTCTGGCTATCGGGGGCGAGTCACTGGCTCCCGCAGAGAGGGCCCGCAACTTGGGTGTCCTCCTGGACTCTCGGCTGTCTTTGGACGACCATGTGACGGCCGTGGCCAGGGGGGCTTTTTATCAGGTCTACCTGATACGCCAGTTGCGTCCCTTTCTAGATCGTGACGCTTTACGCACGGTCACTCAAGCCCTCGTCATCTCCCGCCTGGACTATTGTAACGCTCTCTACATGGGGCTTCCCTTGAGGTGCACCTGGAGGCTCCAGCTAGTTCAGAATGTGGCCGCGCGGGAGATTCTGGGGGCCTCGAGATGTTCCCATGTAACACCTCTCCTGCGCGAGCTGCACTGGCTGCCTGTGGCTTTCCGGGTACGCTTCAAGGTGCTAGTAACCACCTTTAAAGCACTCCATGGCACGGGACCTGGTTATTTGCGAGACCGCCTCCAACCACATACCTCCCTTAGACCTGTCCGCTCCCACAAGGAGGGCCTCCTTAGGGTGCCGTCTGCCGGACAATGCCGGCTGGCGACTCCCAGGGGGAGAGCCTTCTCTGTGGCAGCCCCCGCTCTCTGGAATGACCTACCCCCTGACCTGCGTACAATCACGGACCTGCGCCTCTTCCGCCGGGCATTGAAAACACACTTATTCTATGCGGCCGGCCTGGCATAGTTTTTAAATAGTTTTAATCTTGGTTTTAGTAGGAGTTTCTATTGTAATTTTAGCACAGGTTCCTTAGTTTAATTTATTTTTAAGATATTTTTATTGTATTTATTGTCTACAGTATTTTATTATTGCCTGTGCACTGCCCTGAGTCCCGCAAGGGAGATAGGGCGGTATATAAATGCGAATAAATTCAAATTCAACTTCAAGAACCGCCAAAAGCTTTCAAGTCCTCAGAGTTGAGAGTCGACATCTGAATGTATTTCAGGAATGTCCCAAAGGTGTTATTTTTTTTCCGAGAAGCAACTGGACTCTCTGGTTTTTGTTTGAAGAAGTTTCGCTCCCCATTCCAAGAAGCTTCTTCGCTTCTCGGCCAAGAAGCTCTCAGAGAGCTGAAGAAGCTTCTCGGATGAGAAGTGAAATCTCTTCAAAGGAAAAAAAAACAGGAAGTCCAGCTGTCTCTTGAATTAAAAAAAAAAGCACCTTTGGGATAACCCTGCCTTGGATGATTGAAAATTCCCCGTGATTATCTGAGCGATGGGCAACTTGGCAGATCTTCATTTGAAGAACAACCGTAAGATAGAAAATCATGCTTTGGAGGAATTCTTCAAGACCCGACTGGATCCTTTGTTGTGTTAGATTCTAATTGTGGAGTTGTCTGCCTACCTTAGAGGCTCCGTGAAGCGATGCAAAGAGAAAAACTTGGAGGAGGCATCTCAACTCTTGGCCAGACTGAGCAGAAGATCGTGGGAGCTGGATCGGGAGGACATGTTACCGTTAGTGCGTTGTGTCTTCAAGTGTCAAATGGAGACCACAACCAGCTCCAGCTTGTTCTGCCGACTTGAAAAGGTACCCATATACTCACTGGAGTAGAGTAGAGTAGAGTAGAGTAGAGTAGAGTAGAGTAGAGTAGAGTAGAGTAGAGTAGAGTAGAGTAGAAAATATGAAATGGAATGAAATAATGGAATGGAATGGAATGGAATAGAATAGAAAATATGGAATGGAATGGAATGGAATAGAATGAAATAGAATAGAATGTATGAAATGGAATGAAATAATGGAATGGAATGGAATGGAATGGAATAGAATAGAATAGAATAGAATAGAATAGAATAGAATAGAATAGAATAGAATAGAATAGAATAGAATAGAAAATATGAAATTGAATGAAATAATGGAATGGAATGGAATGGAATGGAATGGAATGGAATGGAATAGAATAGAATAGAATAGAAAATATGAAATTGAATGAAATTGGAATGGAATGGAATGGAATAGAAAATATGAAATGGAATGAAATAATGGAATGGAATGGAATGGAATGGAATGGAATAGAATAGAATAGAATAGAATAGAATAGAAAATATGAAATTGAATGAAATAATGGAATGGAATGGAATGGAATAGAATAGAAAATATGAAATTGAATGAAATAATGGAATGGAATGGAATAGAATAGAATAGAAAATATGAAATGGAATGAAATAATGGAATGGAATGGAATGGAATAGAATAGAAAATATGAAATGGAATGAAATAATGGAATGGAATAGAATGGAATAGAATAGAAAATATGGCATGGCATGGCATGGCATAGCATGGCATGAGTTGGAAGGGACCTAGTTAGAGTGCAGTACTGCAGGCTATGTCTGCTGACTGCCGGCTGCCTGCAATTTGGCAGTTCAAATCCCATCAGGCTCAAGGTTGACTCATCCTTCCATCTTTCCGAGGTGGGTCAAAGGAGGGCCCAGATTGTTGGGGGACAAGAGGCTGACTCTGTAAACCCCTAAGAGAGGGCTAGAAAGCACAGTGAAGCGGTATGTAAGTCTAAGGGCTATTGCTACTGCTAGTAATGAAATGATAATAGAGGTGTGTATGTATTCTAAAGTTGTGGCCCTTAGATTTTAGATTTTTGTCCTTTCCCTGTAGATAGTTGGGAAGCTATCAGAGCACAACGAAACCTTGGTCTCTGAAGAGCTGAGGAGACTGATGGATGGGCTGATTGAAGATGAAAAGGTAAAAATGGAGGGTGGGTTTTGAGTTTATTTGGGTGGTGTAGTCCCTTGGTTTCTCATCTTCTGCTTGGGGGTGCTCTCTTAGTTGTTTTCTTGCAGACCTTTCAATACCCAACTAGGTAACATCATCCGTTGCTAGAAAGGAGTGGAGCAGAGAGCCAAGGTAGAAAACAAAGACTATTTTAACCTTGATATTCTCTTGTTTTAGAAAAAGAAATAGCAAGGGACACTTCTCCTTATCCCAGAGCTTGCAAGAAGTTCAGGGCTGGGATAGTGAGCAGGGATCAACGTGGTGGGAAGTTATTTGATATGGAATCCCCTGAAAATCTGATCCACTTTTTCTCTTCCTTTCAGCCGGCATCTTCTGACATTCTCCAGACAGGTCAGTCTTCAAAAAATATCCCTCTTTCTCAGTGACCAAATGTACAGTTTGGCGTTCCAAAGCCGAATTTATTTTTATTTATTTATTTTTATTTATAGTCGAATTTATATAACCGCACCGTCTCCCCGAAGGGACCCGGGGCGGTGCACAGGAAGTTAACACACACAATATAAAATATAAATAATTAATATCAAATTAAATAGGTTATCCCTGTGCTAAAATTTAAAAAGTTAAAACATAATCCATTTAAAACCCAATTAAAACAATTTATGATACAGACTGAAGGCTAGGTAAATAACTTAGGCCAAACCGGCCTGATGGAACAGGAGTGTCTTTAATTACAGCCGGTGTTTGTTCTCCAAAGGAATGCAACCACAGATTGCAACCGTTCGTTTAGAGACTGATTAAAAGTTACAAAGACCCTTGTTTTAATAGACCCTAGGGCAACCTGATGAGCATCCTTCATGGGTCAAAGTCTCCCACTGTTGTGGCCCGCTAGCGACCAGCAGAGCTGGCAGCAGACTCAGACAGTGAGGAGGGTTGGGGAGGAACCTGGGACAGTCCTGGAGTCTGGGGAAGGCTCGGAGGAGGGCTCTGTGTCGGAGGCAGAGAGGGGGCCAGGGCCGTCTGACAGTTATCAGCTGCCTTCAGAGTCAGACATCAGTGAGGCAGACAAACAGCTGGAGCCTGTTCCCAGTGTGCGCATGGACAGAATGGCCAGACGAAGGGAAGAGCTAAGGAACAAGAGTCAATTTGGGAGGAAGGCCACAGGTGGACGATTAATGCCCCTCCCAGAGGAAATAAAAGAGGAGCGAAAGGGGAGTGGAGCTTGCAGGAGACCATTCGTTCGCTTCATTGGTTCGTGACTCTCCAGAGACTCCTTGCCACCTTTTTGCAGAGGTCGGCCTGGCCGCTCTCCAAGCCAGATAAGGTCTGTGACTGTAAATCCTCCCTCGAAAAACTTTGCTGGATGTGAATGAGCAGAATTCACAACCAATGAATAAAAAAGGTTTTTTGTCAGGACCAGGAGTTTGCTTCAGGCTCTGGGGAAGCCTCGGTCAGAATACCCACCTCCCTGGAGAGGGTTGTACTAATACCAGCTCCTTCCCCAAGAAGGTGTGAATTCTTCTACAAAGCAGTACTCCATTTTGTTCTTTGTTCTATTTCCTGAATAGTTTGCCTCTTTGTCGAAGAAAGTTCCTTAGGACGCCAGTACTGGAAAAATAATTTGATGAAGCTCTTGCAAACCATTGCTGCTACTTTTGATCTCCTTCTGCGTGATTCCAACTCCAGTCAGGTGGAGTGGCATTATGTCACGATAAAGGTAAAGAAGGCGGGACGTTAGCACCTGGTTTGAAGGTTTCTTGCTTATTTTTTTTTAAAGTAGGGCCAGTGGTTGCTGTTTTGCCCCTCCTAAAGTTAAAATTTGAAGGGAAAGGTAGATATTTAAATTTAGAACATAAAATAACAGATTTGGAAGGGACCTTGGAGGTCTTCTAGTCCAACCCCCTACTCAAGTAGGAGATCTTAAACCATTTCAGACAAATGTCTGTCCAATTTCCTTCCTGTCACGCTAGAATTAGAATAAAGTAGAGTAGAATGAACTAGAGTAGAGTAGAGTAGAGTAGAGTAGAAGAGAAGAAGGAAGGAAGGAAGGAAGGAAGGAAGGAAGGAAGGAAGGAAGGAAGGAAGGAAGGAAGGAAGGGAGAATAGCGTAGAGTAGAATAGAATGAAATGGAATATGGAAAGAAGGAAGGAGAATGGAATGGAATGGAATGGAATAGAATAGAATAGAATAGAATAGAATAGAATAGAATGCAATGCAATGCAATGCAATAGAACAGAACAGAACAGAACAGAACAGAATAGAATAAGGTGGAAGGGACCTTGGTGGTCCTCTAGTCCAACCCCTTGCTCAAGCAAAAGAAACGATACCATTCCAGTTAAGTGACTGTCCAGTCTCTTCTTGAGAGCTTCCAGTGATGAAGCTCCCACAACTTCTGGAGGCAACTTCTGTTCCACGGGTTGATTGTCCTCACTGTTGGGAAGTTCCTCCTTCATTCCAGGTTGCTTCTCCTTAGGTTTGCCTGCATCTCTTCAAAGGGATGTCGGAGGAAATTCAGCCCCTCGTCTGGGATGAAACGGATCACAGAGAAATGCTGCAAAAGCTCTTGAGATCCCTGGTGCATACCATCATGGATCAGGTGAGGGTATCTGTCAAGTGCGAAAAACCAGGTCTGCACATCAAGGACCTATTAAACAAACTGGTTGCTAAGCGGCTTATGTGCAGGAATCTTCTCAACAAAGCATCACCACTTGCTAGGAGATAGATAAGGGTCAATAATGGATTTCAAGGGAGATTGAACTTTGTGGCCACTTCAGAATTCTAGGCTGACGCCTCTTTTAACTCCGCCTCCAAAGTCTGCCATTCTTTTTCTTACATTATCCTTGGAAGAATTTCTTTTTTTTTAGTCTCGTGTGACTAAAGTTCTCAGGGTTTGGGGATTTTTTGGGAGTCTATCCTGAATCTTCCATTATCCAGCATCGGAGAACTTCCATCCCCCACCAGATCATGAAAGAAGAAGGAAGTTTTTGGAGTTTCACGAGAAAAAGAAAATCCAACTTCTCTCTTTTTTATTTCCCCCCCCCCTCTCCTATTTCTGGGTGGCATCATTTGTGCCACCAAAAGAGAGCCACCTATATTGAAATCAGGATCTGCATGTTTTTAGGAGATCCCAATTCTGAGGGACATACACATCTGAAAGGAGGAAATTGTCAGAATATTCATGAACTGGCAGAGACATGGTCACAGGTCAGCCAATGAGGCTTATTTGGAAACAGAAACTTAAGTTAAAGGTCTGGCTGTGGCTTAGCTGTATTAAGCTCTGAATTCTGAAACGAAACCACCGTATTTTTCGGAGTATAAGACGCATCTTTTTCCCTCAAAAAAGAGGCTGGAAATCTGGGTGCGTCTTATACACAGAATGCAGCATTTTTGGCCTCTTGAAACACCCCCCTTCACCAAAATGGCCGTGCATAACTTTTAGGAGGCTTCCAGAGTGCTCCTGGGGGCTGAGGAGGGCAGAAATGAGTGAAAATGGACCATTTTGTGTTCACTTTTGCCCCCCACCGCACCCCCAGGAGCACTCTATAAGCCTTCTAAAAGCTATGCAGAAGATCTGTTTTTGTGAAAAACGACCTGGTTTTTGCCCGTTTTGGGGGGCCCTCACTCCCCCCCCAGCAGCAATCTACAAGTCTCCTATTCATGCCCTTTTAAAAAAAATGGTTTTTGGGAGGCCTGAAGAGTGCAAAAACTGGTTTTTTTTAATTTGCCCCTTCAAAATCTTGGTGCGTCTTATACTCCGGTGCGTCTTATACTCTGAAAAATAGGGTAGCCTGGACTTGTGTGCTCTCTGAATTGAAACTGTTCTCTCCTCTGCCTTGTGCTTGCTTGTAACTGCTACCCCGTTGGAAGAATCTGCTGCTGGTATTGTACATTTATTCCTGTATTATTGTGTATGTAAAGAAGTTAATGAATCCTGCTGAATCAGTTATCTCTGTGCGCTTTCTGGATTTGAGTTTTCTGCAACAAACTCTTGACAGAAATTCTATGGGGGAGTCCAAAAAAATAGCCCCGCCTGAGAGCTACGGGGTGGGAGAAGGCTGGCAAGAAACCATGAGAATCTTGAACGGCGTCATTTTTGTTAGAGATCAAAGCTCCATTGGAACAAAATCCTGGTTTAGGTTGACCTCTTGGGTGTTGGTTGTTGTAGAGCGCCTGCCAAGACAACCGTCTTCTGGCTGGAACGACGGTGAGCATGATGGTGAACACGGCGGTGGAAGTTGAAGAAGGCGTCAAAGCAATCTGTGCTTTTTACCGCCTTATGAGTTCAAATGCCAAAGGAACAGAGGAGGCCAAAGGTAGGCTCAGGTTCTTGTTCTAACAACTGTAAGTTTCTGGTGGTTCTGATCATCAGGTGTTCTCCTTCTTATCTTCTTCTCATTTTGTTCTTCTTCTCTTCCTCTTTCTCCTCCTCATCTCCTCATCTTCTCCTTATCATCTTCTTCTCCTTCTTTCCCTCTTCCTCATCTCATCTCCTACTCCTTCTCCTTCTCTTCCCACTGCTCCTCCTCATCTCATTTTTTTCTCCTTCTCTTCCTCTTCCTTCTCTCCACCTTATTTTCTTCTCATTTTCTTCTTCTCTTCCTCTTTCTCCTCCTCCTCCTCATCTTGTCATCTTCTTCTCCTTATTGTCTTCTTCTCCTTCTTTCCCTCTTCCTCATCTCATCTCCTTCTCCTTGTTCTTCTCTTCCCACTGCTCCTTGTCATCTCATCTTCTTCTCCTTATTGTCTTCTCCTTCTTCTTTCCCTCTTCCTCATCTCCTCCTTTTCCTTGTTCTTCTCTTCCCACTGCTCTTCCTCACCTCATTTTTTTCTCTTCCTCCTCATCTCCTCCTCATCTTCTTCTTCTTCTTCCTCGTCCTCTTCCCCATCTCCTTCTCATCTTCTCCTCCTCCTTCTTCTCTTCCTTGTCCTTCCTCGTCCACATCTCCTTCTCATCATTTTCTTCTCCTCTTCCTCCTCCTCCTAATCTCATCATTTTCTTCTTCATCTCGTCTTCTTCTCCTTCTCTCCCTCTTCCTCTTGTTCATCTCCTTCTCCTTGTCCTCCTCTTCCTCCTGTTCCTCATCTCATTTTTCCCTTCTCTTCCTCTTCCTCATCATCTCCTTCTCATCTTCTTCACCTTCTTCTCTTCTTCCTTGTCCTTCTCTTCCACATCTCTTTCTCTTTCTCATCATCTCCTTCTCTTCGTCTTCATCCTCATCTCCGTCATCTTCTCCTTCTCCTCATCTTTCTTCCTCTCCTCCCTTCTCCTTCTTTTCCACATCTTTCCTCCTCCACTCCTCCTCTTCTTCTTGACTCAACTGAATGACGGAAGTGATAAAGAGAGCATATTTGGATTTCTCTTATGTTTTTGGCCCAGGGGGGTGCCACTTTGGAGCACTGTGGATCCCTGCTTCCATCCTCAACCCAGGTGGTTTGGAGACGCTGGTGATGACCCGTGGCTTACTAACCTGTTGCAAGAAAGAGATCTTGACCTGCCTTCTGGATGGTACCCCGCCAAAGGTACCCTTCAACATTATCATTTTTAAAATACAGTAAGCATAATTATTCATGGCATAACATAAACCATTACACAAAGCAGGATGGACATCAGTCATGACTGACCAGTTGATTAACCTGAAGAGCAATTGATCTGTCTCTGCAAATTTCATAGCAATAACAATAGCACTTATATACGGCTTTACAATGCTTTTACAGCCCTCTGTAAGCGGTATAGAGTCAGCAAAGATGCTTCTCTCTATAGCAATAGTATGTAGACTTATATACCGCTTTATAGTGCTTTTACAGCCCTCTCTAAGTGGTATAGAGTCAGCAAAGATGCTTCTCTCTATAGCAATAGTACGTAGACTTATATACCGCTTTACAGTGCTTTTACAGCCCTCTCTAAGTGGTTTACAGAATTAGCAAAGATGCTACTTTCTATAGCTACATAGCACTTAGACTTATATACCACATCACAGTGCTTTTACAGTCCTCTCTAAGTGGTTTACAAAGTCAGCACATTGCCCCCGACAATCTGGGTCCTCCTTTTACTGACCTCGTAAGGATGGAAGGCTGATTCAACCTTCAGTCTGGTGGGATTTGAACTGCTAAATTGCACGCAGCCAGCGGAAGTAGCCTGCATTACTGCACTCTAACCATTGCACCACTGCAGCTCTTCCGTAGGTAAAAGTAAAGGTTCCCCTTGCACATATGTGCTAGTCGTTCCCGACTCTAGGGGGCGGTGCTCATCTCTGTTGCAAAGCCAAAGAGCCAGCGCTGTCCGAAGACATCTCCGTGGTCATGTGGCTGGCATGACTCAATGCTGTTCCCTTCCCACCAAAGGTGGCTCCTATTTTTCTACTTGCATTGTTTTACGTGCTTTCGAACTGCTAGATTGGCAGAAGCTGGGACAAGTCACGGGAGCTCACTCCGTTACGCGACGCTAAGGATTCGAACCGCCGAACTGCCGATCTTTCGGGTCGACAAGCTCAGCGTCTCAGCCCCTGAGCCACTGCAGCTGATTCCATCGATACCTTCAAATTCCATAGACAAGTTTAAACACTATTCTTAATATTGAGCCTTGCCTGTGGATCGGCATTCCTCATTTCCCTAAAGAAGTTGCCTTATTTACAAAACAAGCCCTCCTAAATCCATTCAAAAAAAATATATCTCAAAGGAGATGCATTTCCCCGCGTTTTTCCTTAACTTCAACTATTTTTGCTTTCCCCCAGTGCTTGTTGCTCGATGTCCTGTTTCCAGCTGTTTTAGATGTGATAGAAGACCCCACGAGCTGCCCTTATTACTCCTTCCAAGGTAGGCAAAATCCCATGCCCACATCCCAGGCCTGGCCATCTTCTCTCTTCTCCCTTCACGCAGAATCGTCCTCTAACCGAGTCGCATCCCATTTTACGGTTTTTATTCGCCACGGTTGTTAGAGTGTAGAGTTTTAGAGTTTATTGGTTTTTTATACCGCCCTACTCCCGAGGGACTCAGGGCGGTGTACAGCCAAAATAAAAACAAATATAAAAATATATAAAAACACATATATTACCTACGATTGATCAATATGATTCAGAAGGTGGCGGGGTGTGCGGAAATGGCAAAAATCTCAGCTTTTCTAAAAGATCAGAAGCAGGAGAATTATATACAGGATTGGGCAAAATGGATTGATTATATACAGAATAAATACCAGACTAGGAAGTATCATGTAGCTTTTAGGTAAGAGTGTTTAGATTGATAAGCTGACAATCAAGGGGTATAATGTGAACAGAGTAAATAATATATGGATTGTTTGGAATTACTAGAGTGGTGTATAGTGGAAGTCAGGGGGGTGGGTTGTAACGGGAGGTGGGGGAGGGCTAGGGTGGAGGGAGGGGAAATATATTTGTACAATTAGTTTAAAAGATGGGGAGAATGGGATATGGTTATTTTATGAGAAATGTATATCATGATGGGTGGGAGGAGGGTGGTATAGTATTTGATGTATTTGATTTATATTATATGTATCGGGGGGGAAAGGGGGGGAAATTTTGTTTGTATAAAACTTTTCCAATTTAAAAAAAAAACACATATATAAAAGTTATATATTTTAAAAAGCTTTTAAAAAACATCATTAAAATATTGGCCAAAACGTGGAAAAAACCCAAACTAACCCTAATTAAAATAATAGAAATTTAAATTTAAAGGTTTAAATTTTAAAATTTTAAAAACATGCTTAATGCCAGCCCGGCTTGTTGAAAGAGAAAGGTTATGAGACCACGGCGGAAGGTGCGTAGGTCAGGGATAGTTCTTAATTCCAGCGGCCATTCGTTCCAGAGGACAGGGGCTCCCACGGAGAAGGCTCTCCCCCTGGGTGTCGCCAGTTGACATTGTCTAGCCAATGGGCACCATGAGGAGACCCTCTCTATGGGAGCGTACTGGCCGGTAGGAGGCTCTCGGTGGCAGAAGGCGATCTCGTAGGTAAACGAATCCCTGCCGTTGTCAAATGAACCATGCAGTTGTTAAGCGAATCCAACTTCCTCCCATTGACTTGGGAGCCAGCTAGCAAAGTTGCCGATGGATGAACAATTGTCATTCAAAGGAAAAATATCACAGCTGGACGGCAGGTTGGTAACCATTGTTCTTCCTGCAGTTCTGATTCTCCTCTGAAGTCTCCGTCTGTCTTGTTGGGTTGCAGAGCCAAACCAGACAGTTATGGAAGTGCAGATGACAAGACTGAATCATTCCTTTGTAGAACTGATCCAAGAACCATTTCAATGTCACCTTTAATAGCCTAATGGAGCCCTTGTTGCTTTCCCAGTTTTTTCTCTGTGGCTTCAACGTGTGCGAGAAAGTTTGGATGACCTCTGGGAAGTCAAGGAGAGCTTGTTGCTGGATGACAATTCAGGGCTTCTCCAAAAGCTAAGCAAGATTGTTTGGAACAATGCAGAAAGTCCAGTAAGGCACTATATTAATTTTATTTAAGGGGAGGGGGGAAGATTTCGTTCTTTTTGCTCTCCAAATATCACCAGTAAAGCTTATGTTGCAAAATGAAGGAGCCACACCAAATCTTTGCTGTTCTGAAATCTGGGATGAGTGGACGCGAATAATTCTATCATTGTTTTATATAATTTGGTTGTTTTGAACGTTGATACGTACGTTTGTTCTGACCGAGGCATCCCAAGAATATAAAGCAAACTCCTGGTCCTAACTAAAAAACCCTTTTATTAATCGACTGTGAATTCTGCTCATTCCCATCCAGCAAAGTCTTTCAAGGGAGGATTTACGGTCACAGACCTTATCTGGCTTGGAGAGCTGCCAGGCCGAGATCTGCAAAACTTGGCAAGGAGTCTCGGAGGGTCACGAACCAATGAAGTGAACTAATGGTCTCCTGCAAACATCTGTTAAGTCAGTTACTTTCGTGCTGCAGTTGTTAAGCGAATCACTGCAGCTGTTACATTAGTCACATGGTTGTTAAGTGGATTTGGCTTCCCCTTGACTTTGCTTGCTATTAGGTCGCAAAAGGGGACACTGCGACCGTCATAAATGTGAGTCAGATGCAAAACAAGTGACTATGGGCATACTGCAGTGGTCGCAAGTGTGAAAAACCGGTCCTAAGTCACTTTTTTCAGCGCCGTTGTAACTTTGGTCACTAAACGAAGTGCTGTAAAGTCGAGGACTCTCCCTGAAATAACTTAACATTGACACCTCTTATATTTCTCGGTCGGCTTCTCTCCCATCCTGATCCAGACAGAAGGAGTGACCGATTTTGTCCACAGCTCCTTTCGGATTCTCTTAGAGATCTACAGCCTGGAATGTGATCGGTTTGGGGATCCAGAGAGAGCCCTGTTTAGAGAGTACCTACAAAGGGTTATCTACATGCCTTGGGAAGCAAGAGGGAGATATTTCGCACTCAGTGCAATTCTCCCCTACTTGGGCCCCCAAAAGGTAAGTATCTATTTTCCTATAATCAATCAATCAATCTATCTATCTATCTATCTATCTATCTATCTATCTATCTATCTATCTATCTATCTATCTATCTATCTATCTATCTATCATCTATCTATATCTGCATCCGTCCGTCCGTCCGTCCGTCCGTCCGTCCGTCCATCCATCCATCCATCCATCCATCCATCCATCCATCCATCCATCTATCTATCTATCTATCTATCTATCTATCTATCTATCTATCTATCTATATCTGCGTCCGTCCGTCCGTCCGTCCGTCCGTCCGTCCATCCATCCATCCATCCATCCATCCATCCATCCATCCATCCATCCATCTATCTATCTATCTATCTATCATCTATCTATCTATCATCTATCTAAGGCAAGTACCACACACATCACAAAATCTCCAGAACCGTAAAGTTTACAAACTTGAAATTCGGCACGTATGTTCCTCTTAACTTCTAGGTGCTCACTAAGAAAGGATTTTTCGGGCTCAGTTTGGGGCTCAGTTGTAGGACACTGAGTACACAGTACACTGTCATTCTAGGCTCGACTTTGTAGGTCATAAGTCAAGGACCACCCAAATATGTGATCAGTACGTTCCGATCTTAGCCTTCCCGAAGTTCCTCCCCAACCTGTCCAGATATTAAATATGTCGGGTCAAAGAATCGTGGTGTTATGGATTCTGATCCTATTGCTTTGTGGATCTTTCTGCCAAGGTTCTGGAGATCTACCGGGATCTCCCTCAACATCTCTTCAACTGCTTGTCCACCAACCGTCTGTGTCCCGTCGCTTCGGATTTGTACAAAACTCTCCTACGGCTGCAGCGCAAAGCCTGGACAGAGGAGGTGGAGGAGGAGGTCTCAGAAGAACATCTGGCTCACAAGTGGTCCAGCTGTTGGTTGCCGACCTTCTCCAGTGCCTTGACCTCTTCTGACCCGTTCCTTCAGAGCAACGCCTCCAGCCACCTTCTCGGACAGACGTTAAGAGTCTTTCCTGCTTCTTACGGGCTGCTGGCCACGAGATTTGGAGGCAGGGACGCCTCTCAGCTCCGAGCGTGGGTCTCCTTGTTGAACGTCCAGAAGACCCTTGCGGGGGACTTGCTCACCGATGAGGAGACGCTGAGGAGACTCACCTGCTGCCTCTTCTCCAAAGAAGAAACGGTCCGCCTGGCAGCCTTGGGCTTCCTTTGCTCAGCTCCCAAGACCAGTCAAGTCTTATCGGAGAGGGAGATCCAACTCTTGAAAGTATTCCTGCCCCTGAATTTGAGTTGTGATTCCTCTTCGTTTCGGCAACTCCTTCGAGCCACGGTGAAGAAGGCTTTGGTCAGAATGAGGGACAGCTCTCTGGCTGCGCTTCGGCCACGGAAGGTCAACCAGAAGGAAAGCTTGGCCCGAAAGGATCAAGAAAGGGGTCTCCTCCAAGCTGTAGGTGAGTTATGTTGTGGTCCACCAGTGGTCAGCAGAGCTGGCAGCAGATTCGGACAGTGAGGAAGGTTGGGGAGGCAGATGGGCCAGTTCTGGAGTCGGGGAAAGGCTCGGATGAGGGCTCTGTGTCGGAGGCAGAGAGGAGGCCAGGGCCGTCTGACAGTTATCAGCTGCCTTCAGAGTCAGACATCAGTGAGGCAGACACACAGCTGGAGCCTGTTCCCAGTGTGCACATGCGCAGAGTTGCCAGATGAAGGGAACGGCTAAAGAACAGGGGTCGACTTGGGAGTAAGGCCACAGATGGACAATGAATGGCCCCTCCCAGAGGAAATAAAAGAGGAGCGAAAGGGGAGTGGAGTTTGCAGGAGACCATTAGTTCGCTTCATTGGTTTGTGACTCTCGGAGACTCCATGCCAAGTTCTGCAGAGATCGGTTTGGCCACTCTCCAAGCCAGATAAGGTCTGTGACTGTAAATCCTCCTTTGAAAGACTTTGCTGGATGTGAATGAGCAGAATTCACAGTCAATTAATAAAAGGAGTTTTTGTCGGGACCAGGAGTTTGCTTCATGCTCTTGGGAAGTCCAGCTCAGAACAATTTACCTCCTAACGATGCCTAGAGGCTGTGCCAGGCACAATGGGTCACATTTAGGTAGTCCTCAAATAAAGATGGCTGCGAGGATTGTCATTGCCAAACACTGGAAAGAAAAAGGAACTGTGGAAGTGTGGATTTTGAAATTGGCTGAATTAGAAGAGATGGTGAAATGAACTGATTTGATTAGACAGAATGGACTGGACAGCTTTGTAAGAGACGGGAAACCATTTATGGGCTTTCTGCGCGCTGAATATAATAACAGATGGTTAACAGAGGGATTTGAAGATTAGTGAAGATTTTCTTTTCTTTCTTTTCTTTCTTTTCTTTCTTTTCTTTCTTTTCTTTCTTTTCTTTCTTTCTTTTCTTTCTTTTCTTCCTTTCTTTCCTCTTTCCTTCCTTCCTACCTTTCCTTCCTTCCTCCTTTCCTATAAATGTATATCCAGTGGTGGGATTCAACCAGTGTAACAACCGATTCGCTAATCACGCACTTCACTCTCAGCTGATAGTCGGACCTACCAATTCACCCAAACCAGTCGAATCCCATGCCTGTATATATATCCTCAAATTATGACCAAATTTGGGACCAGTCCTCCAATTACGACCAGAATCCCCTCCTTACAGAGAACAGAACCCAAATCTTTCTCCACCCAGATGTTGCCCAGAATCCTCCTTCATCCCCCTTTGTGTAGGAAGGTCACGCAAAAACAGATCTTTCTTTTATCTAGATTTTGTGGATTGGCTGCTTCAGCTCTGCACGGCATCACTGATGGCCAGCTCCAACTACCAGAGGAGGAAAACAGCTCTTCTCCTCCTGGCCGCCATCCTGGAGACCTTCACCGACACCTGGAGACCTGAGAGGAAGAAGGGTCAGCCTCCCCGTAAGTGGCTTCCTTCCACCTTCTCCAGCCCAGAGCGGCAACCAAGGGTGACCCTTGAAATCTCAGATTCTATCCCTTAGCACCGTCCATTGCAACACGTATGCTATGCATCAGTTAATCTGTTTTCATAGTCATCGTATGCATGCACTGTAAGCATGCAAGAAAATTCACAATCCCCATCCAAACAGCACCAAATTGCAAAAAGCTTATGCTTTTCACTTAAAAAACCATCGGTATTTATTTAAATATAACAATGTTGGCATAGCAGTTCTGGAGAACCAGTAGTGGAAATTTTGAGTAGTTCGGAAAACCCGCAAATGCCACCTCTGGCTGGCCATGCCCACATCTATTCTCTGCCTCCCGAGTCCCAGCTGGGAAGAAATGGGGATTTTGCAGTATCCTTCCCCTGCTACACCCACCAAGCCACACAGCTGTAGCATCGTGCAGAGAAGAGCAACTAAGATGCTTAAAAGCCTGGAGACTAAAACATTAATTTAGAGCAGGGGTGAAATCCAGCAGGTTTTGATAGGTTCTGGAGAACCAGTAGCCGAAACTTTGGGTAGTTTAGAGAACCAGCAAATGCCACCTCTGGCTGGCCCCGCCCCATCTATTCTCTGCCTCCCGAATCCCAGCTGATTGGGAGGAAATGGGGATTTTGCAGTATCCTTCCCCTGCCACACCCACCAAGCCACACCATGCCCACCAAGCCACGCCCACAGAATGGGTAGTAAAAAAAATTGAATTTCACCACTGGTTTAGAGCGGTTGCAGGAATTGAGTATGGCTAGTCTAGAGAAAAGAAGGACTGGAGAAGACACGATAGCAGCATTCCAGTATTTGGGAGTTGGCCACAAAGAGGAAAGAGTCAACTTATTTTCCAAAGCGCCAAAAGTCAAGACAAGAAGCAATGGATGGAAACGAATCAAGGAGAACCTAGAACCAAGGAGAAACTTTATAACAGTGAGAACAATTTAACCTCTGGAACAGTTTGCCTTCAGACGTTGTGGATGGTCCAACACTGAAGATTTTTCAAGAAGAAATTAGACAGACACTTGTCTGAAATAGGGCCTCCAGCTAGAGCAGGGGGTTGGACTAGAGGACCTCCGAGGTCCCTCCATTCTGATTGATTGATAATTGGTGTGTTGAATGGGGCCTAGCTATATACGAGACCGCCTCCTGCCCCATACATCCCTTCGTCCGCTCCGCTCCCACAGAGAGGGCCTTCTCCGGGTGCCGTCGGCTGGGCAATGCCGGTTGGTGACACCCAGGGGAAGGGCCTTCTCTGTGGCGGGCCCGGCCCTCTGGAACGACCTACCCCCCGACCTTCGCACTACCTCGGACCTCCGCCTCTTCCGCCAACGTCTTAAGACGCACTTATTCCAACAAGCCGGCCTAGGATAGCCCTCCGTTTCTGACTTTTTATACTTAAATTATAATTTGGTAGGGTTTTTAAATGGGTTTTAGCACGGGTTGAATAATTTAATATATTTTAATGATGTATATTGTATTTATTGTGGTTTTAAATCATGCCTGTGCGCCGCCCTGGGTCCTAACAAGGAGAAGGGCGGGGTATAAATTCGAATAAATAAGAATAAATAAATAAAGAATGCGACAGACTAACATATATTCTCAAAGACAGACAGGAAGCAATATTTTATCAAAGTTGGGACAGACGGTATGACTGGATGGAGGTAAAGAGATTACGGGATGAGAGATAGGGAAGGATATACAATGTAGATATGTAGATAGTAAATAAAATGAATGTATGGAGCAGTGGCAGTTATGGGGAATTGATAAATGTAAGATATAGACAAATAGAAATAGCTGGGATATCTGGAAATGTAGTAAGATGGTATAGGATGTTACTTGGTAACTGTGTACATATAGGGGATGGGTTACTCCCAGTTGTGTCTGTGTAGTTTTGTCTTGTCAATGTCTTATTCATGTTCTGTTTTCTGTTACTAATTTACAATAAAATTATATTTAAAAAAAAAGATAATTGGAGTGTGTGGGTGGGACGTAAGGAACAGATGGACTGGAGTCATTTGGGAAAGGACTGGGGTGTCAACCTTCTCCCCCACCATTTCCCATCTGCAATCTAGTTCGCCAGACCCTCTTCAGATACGCTCCTTCCTCCTTCCCAATCTATCTTTGCTGTCTCTCCAGGCAACATGGCTACCTTATTGAGCTGGTCCAGGAATAAAGGCTACTGGGACTTTTTTTCTACTGGGAACACCTTGGCCCTCTTGAGCTGCTTACAGGACAGCACAAACGAGGTATGGAGGTCCACCTCGCCTTGGCTACTATTGACCATCCACCACGACACACTGATTTATAGAGTAGCTTCAAATATCAGTCGTGTTTCTCGGACTAACAATTCAGCTGTTCAACGTGGGATGTTCTTGCACAACTAATACCACTCTATCAAGCCACACCTAGACTCTTGCATCCAGTTTTGGTCACCACACTATAACAAAGATGTTGAGACGCTGGAAAGAGTGCAGAGAAGAGCAACCAGGATGATGAGGGGGGCTGGAGGCTAAAACATATCATGGACGGTTGCAGGGGCTGGGCATGGCTAGGCTGGTGAAGAGAAGGACCAGGGGAGACACGGAAACACTTCCTCCAACCTTCCCTAATGTTCATTTCTGAACAGAGGTGTATGTGAAGACTATTTCCCAACCTGCTAGAGGTCTTCTCCATATGGAGTCTTTCTTCTGTCTCCACTCAGATCCGTGATTTGGCCTCAGAGTTGTTCAACTCTTACTTCCCACCAGATCTTCCAGCCTCTGCTGCTGTAGCTCTGTTTGGATGGGCCCTAGAAGCCGTCAGCAGTGCCCGGGTTCAAGATAGTGAAGCAGGAGCGGCACTGGTGAAGACTTTGCTTCCCAAGTAAGACTTTGCTTCCTAGTTTTCTCGGTCTTTAAGTTCAGTTGCTGAAATAAAGAGAAGGGAGGGAAGAAGAGAAGGAAGGAAATTGGGAGGGAGGAAGAAAGGAAAGGAAAAGAAGGAAGGAAGGAAAATGGGAGGAAGGGAGGAAGGAAGAAAAGAAGGAAGGGAGGAAAATGAGAGGAAGAAAGGAAGGAAGAAAAGAAGGAAGGAAGGAAAATGGGAGGGAGAGAAGAAGGAAAGAAAGAGGGAAAGAAAGAAGGAAGGAAAATAGGAGGGAGGAAAGAAGGAAGGAAGGAAAGAAGGAAAGAGGGAAAGAAGGCAGGCAGTAAGGAAAGAAAGAAGGAAGAAGGAAGGAAATTGGGAGGGAGGAAGAAAGGAAAGAGAAAGAAGGAAGGAAGGAAAAAGGGAGGAAGGAAGAAAAGAAGGAAGGGAGGAAAATGAGAGGAAGGAAGGAAGAAAAGAAGGAAGGAAGGAAAATGGGAGGGGAGAAGGAAAGAAAGAGAGAAAGAATGAAGGAAAATAGGAGGGAGGAAAGAAGGAAGGAAGGAAAGAAGGAAAGAGGGAAAGAAGGAAAGCAGGCAGTAAGGAAAGAAAGAAGGAAGAAGGAAGGAAATTGGGAGGGAGGAAGAAAGGAAAGGGAAAGAAGAAAGGAAGGAAAATGGGAGGAAGGGAGGAAGGAAGAAAAGAAGGGAGGAAAATGAGAGGAAGAAAGGAAGGAAGGAAAATGGGAGGGAGGGAAGAAGGAAAGAAAGAGGGAAAGAAAGAAGGAAAATAGGAGGGAGGAAAGAAGGAAGGAAGGAAAGAAGGAAAGAGGGAAAGAAGGAAGGCAGGCAGTAAGGAAAGAAAGAAGGAAGAAGGAAGGAAAATAGGAGGGAGGGAGGGAGGAGGACAAGTCAAAATAACAGAATACAGAGCTGGACTTGTTCCATCAACCCAACAGTTACTGTGTTCAGGATTGAGTCTGTTGGGCCAAGTTGACCTCGGCTTAACTCTATCAGGTTGGAACGGCATATCTGGAAGCCGCCATTGTTGGAAACCGAGAAGGAGCTGTCTACACCATGCAAATATCTCTCCTTTCTTGAACATTTGCTCAACATGTTAGAGAACCATTTTGTCACGGCTTCTCGTGACTTATTGCTGGCAGCTCACACAAACCCAATGCATGGTCAGTACCTCGTTCTTTTTTTGGTTTTGGCCACCACATTATAAAAGTCCAGTTGCCTGTTGGGGAAAAAAATATCAGCTTTGGGTCAACCATAATAACTGAGACTCTCCATGTCTCCATAGACATTCTTCAAAGAAATGTCTTCTTCCCTTCTCCTCCTCTTTCTCCTCCTCCTCCTCCTTCTCCTCCTCCTCCTCCTTCTCCTCCTCCTCCTCCTCCTCCTCCTCTTTCTCCTCCTCCTTCTCCTCCTCCTCCTCCTCCTTCTCTTTCTCCTCCTCCTCCTCTTTCTCCTCCTCCTCCTCCTCTTTCTCCTCCTCCTTCTCCTTCTCCTTCTCCTCCTCCTTCTCTTTCTCCTCCTCCTTCTCCTCCTCCTCCTTCTCTTTCTCCTCCTCCTCCTCCTTCTCCTCCTCCTCCTTCTCTTTCTCCTCCTCCTCCTCCTTCTCCTCCTCCTCCTCCTCCTTCTCTTTCTCCTCCTCCTCCTCCTTCTCCTCCTCCTCCTCCTCTTTCTCCTCCTCCTTCTCCTTCTCCTTCTCCTCCTCCTTCTCTTTCTCCTCCTCCTTCTCCTCCTCCTCCTTCTCTTTCTCCTCCTCCTCCTCCTCCTCCTTCTCTTTCTCCTCCTCCTTCTCCTTCTCCTCCTCCTCCTCCTCCTTCTCTTTCTCCTCCTCCTCCTCCTCCTCCTAGGTTTTAGATGAAGGTTAGATTCACCTTCTACAGTTTGGGTTACCTAAGGACCAGGGGTTATCAAATGAATTCACAATTCATATCTAGGTTCGATTCCTTAATTTTTAGCCTGTATCAGATGTTGGTTCCAGGTCTTCGGTTGGTTCCCCGCAGGGGTGATTTTGGCGTTACGGAGATGCCTCCTTGAAGAACCAGAAGTTGTGTCTTCTATGTTAGAAGCCCAGAAGATGCCACACTGGCGGTTACTCTTCCAGCGTTTGGTGAGGACAGTGGCAGACATCAGCAATTTACTCTTGAGCGTGTTGCAAAGTCATCAAGCCTCAAGCATAGACCAACATGGTAAGGCCAAGCCGGCAGGAAAAATAAATATCTTAACCAGGGTCCTTTAATCCAGTGTTTTTCAACGTTGGCAGCTTTAAGATGGGTGGACTTCCAACTCCCAGAATTCCCCAGCCAGCGAAGCAAAGCTAGCTGGGGAATTCTGAGAATTGAAGTCTGAGCATCTTAAAGTTGCCAAGATTAAGAAATTAGAGTTCCTGACTCTAGGGGGCGGTGCTCATCTCTGTTTCAAAGCCAAAGAGCCAGCGCCATCCGAAGACGTCTCCGTGGTCATGTGGCCGGCATGACTCAACGCCAAAGGCACACAGAACGCTGTTCCCTTCCCACCAAAGGTGGTCCCCATTTTTCTACTTGCATTTTTTTACGTGCTTTCGAACGGCTAGGTTGGCAGAAGCTGGGACGAGTCACGGGAGCTCCCTCCGTTACGCGGCGCTAGAGATTCGAACCGCCGACCTGCTGACCTTTCTGATCGACAAGCTCAGCGTCTTCGCCGCTGAGCCACTGCATACTCAATTCTTGATGCCTGGCTGAAATCGATTGGCAAAGATTTAGGCCATTCCTATTTTATTTTTTTTCCTTTCTGGACAGCTTCATCACCCTCCTTTGCAGACATGGGAAATGCCATCGGCAGCCTCATCCGGCTAGGGAAAGGCTTGGAGGAGGAAGATATGGTTCTCCTTTCCGAGGACCACAGCCTCATTTTGACCTGTTGTTGGGTCTCGGTGAAAGTGAGTCGTTTGCGAATACTTTTGAGTTTCTTGCGTGAAAGATTGAATCCAGTTTTTAGTGCTCAGGAGGGAAGTTCTCCTCTTTCGTGGACTTTTCAAAAACACACCATCTCATGGACCGGAGATAGGGTGGCATCATGATACAGAGGTGCGATTCAAAAGTTTTAGCACCAGTTGTCTACTTGGTTAGTGGGTGGGCATGGCATGGTGGCCTCCTATATCATTTGGGGGCAGGGCGTTATTGCCCTCCCCCTGCTCTAGAGGCTTTTGTCGAGCCTCCGGGAGGGCGAAAATGGCCTCCCATGGATCCAGAGGCCGCCTGGGGGGCGGAAACTGGCCCATTTCTGGACTTCCAGAACTTCTGGGAGGCTCGTTTTTCACCCTTCCAGAGCTCCATGCAGGCCCTGCATTTCCCTGGCATCCAAAACGGGCTGTGTGGATACTCCTGGGAGGGGAGCGCCAGCCAGTCCTTGCAACTAATGTAAACTTAGCATCCGGTTCGGTCAAAACCGGTCCGAAATGTCTGAAGCCCACCCCTGATCATGAAGCATTAGATACATTTAAAACCTCTGTAGCATCAAAAATGAGAGGAAGAGTGTGAAGTAGAGGAGAGAGGGAAGGAAAGAAGAGAGGGATGGGAGAGAGGGCAGGGGGAAGAGGAGGAGAAAAAAGAGGAGTGGAGAGAGGAGAGAGAGGAGAGAGGGAATGGAAGAAGAGAGGGATAGGAGAGAGGGCAGGGGGAAGAGGAGGAAAAAAAGGAGGAGTGGAGAGAGGAGAGAGGGAAGGGAAGAAGAGAGGGATGGGAGAGAGGGCAGGGGGAAGAGGAGGAGAAAAAGGAGGAGTGGAGAGAGGAGAGAGGGAAGGGAAGAAGAGAGGGATGGGAGAGAGGGCAGGGGGAAGAGGAGGAAAAAAAGGAGTGGAGAGAGGAGAGAGAGGAGAGAGGGAAGGGAAGAAGAGAGGGATGGGAGAGAGGGCAGGGGGAAGAGGAGGAGAAAAAGGAGGAGTGGAGAGAGGAGAGAGGGAAGGGAAGAAGAGAGGGATGGGAGAGAGGGCAGGGGGAAGAGGAGGAGAAAAAGGAGGAGTGGAGAGAGGAGAGAGAGGAGAGAGGGAAGGGAAGAAGAGAGGGATAGGAGAGAGGGCAGGGGGAAGAGGAAGAGAAAAAGGAGGAGTGGAGAGAGGAGAGAGGGAAGGGAAGAAGAGAGGGATGGGAGAGAGGGCAGGGGGAAGAGGAGGAGAAAAAGGAGGAGTGGAGAGAGGAGAGAGAGGAGAGAGGAAAGGGAAGAAGAGAGGGATGGGAGAGAGGGCAGGGGGAAGAGGAGGAGAAAAAGGAGGAATGGAGAGAGGAGAGAGAGGAGAGAGGGAAGGGAAGAAGAGAGGGATAGGAGAGAGGGCAAGGGGGGGAAGACGAGGAGAGAAAGAAGGAGTGAAAAGGGGAGAGAGGAGAAGGAGAGAGGAAGGGGAAGTAGAGAAGGATGACAGAAGGAAGAAAGGAGGGAGAGAGAGGAGGAGAGAGGGAGAAGAAAGTGATGGACAGGGTACAAATATGGTGTATGGAGAGCAGAAGAGCCAATAATTGTTTTTGGGAGCTGATGGTAAGACAAATTGATCTAAACATTTAACAAAATAATACGATATTGGCTATGTAATAGTATGCATGTGCCTCTATTCTAAGTAACCTTTTCTCACCTTTACTTTTAACGGTGAAGGAAATCGGTCTGCTCTTGGGAGGTCTTGTAGAGAAAGTTCTACCTCGGCCAGTCTCGGCTGGATGTGAGCCTCTCCTACCTCTCCAGGTGGTCCACATGGCTTCCAAGGTGTTCCAAGACATCTTGCTGAAGTGCCGGCATTGGGTAAGAGATTCCCCTCTCAACTGAAACCAAAGTAGGCTACTGAAAGAACTTTGAGCCTGATAGGTTGCCATCATGAAATATTGAGCTTGATTCAGGAGTCAAACCATGGGTAGAAACTAATAAGCAAATGGGTGGAAGCTAATCAAGAGAGAAGCAACCTAGAACTAAGGAGAAATTTCCTGGCAGTGAGAACAATTCATCCATGTGGACAACTTGCCTCCAGAAGTTGTGGGTGCTCCAACACTGGAAGTTTGTTAAGAAGAGATTGGACAATCATTTATCTGAGATGGTATAGGGCAGGGGTCTGCAAAGTTGGCTCTTTGAAGACTGGTGGACTTCAACTCCCAGAATTCCCCAGCCAGCCTGGCTGGCTGTGGAATTCTGGGAGTTGAAGTCCACCAGTCTTCAAAGAGCCAACTTTGCAGACCCCTGGTATAGGGTTTCCTGCCTGAGCAGAGGGTTGAAAACCTCCAAGGTTTATTCTGTTACTAGCTGGACACTGAACCAAACTCATTCCAACATGCAGGAGCTATGCAGGAGAAATTTGGTTAACAATCCGTTGGCTCAGTGGTGGTGGTGGAGGAGGAGGAGAAGAAGAAGAAGGAGGAGAAGGGGAAGAAGAAGGAGGAGGAGGAGGAGGAGGGGGAAGAGGAGGAGGAGGAGGAGAAGAAGAAGAAGAGGAGGAGGAGGAGGAGGAGGAGGAGGAAGGGGATGGGGAAGAAGAAGAGGAAGAGAAGAAGAAGAAGAAGAAGAAGAAGAAGAAGAAGAAGAAGAAGAAGAAGAAGAAGAAGAAGAAGAAGAAGAAGAAGAAGAAGAAGAAGAAGAAGAAGAAGAAGAAGAAGAAGAAGAAGAAGAAGAAGAAGAAGAAGAAGAAGAAGATTGGCTGTACTGAGAATTAGAATAAATAGATTAAAAAAATCAGGGGGAATATAGTTATATATGATTTTGTATAACATATTTACAGTGAATGTTAGAGGTTAAGATTAGATTTTGAAAAAGGATGATATTAGATGTGCCTAAGAATAGCATTGTGACTATTAGAAAGATGCAGTCAATATCAATCAATTGAAAAACCAATATGTGCCGAAATCAATATATATATATATAATAACACTAGACTAGGCTTTTTTGATAAATGTTTATCTGGATTAATGTTGGTTTTGTAGCAAAATGAACGAGGCTCAGATGCCATATTATCCATGCAATGATACTAATGATATTGGTGCATGTTTAAAAATAAAAAAGTTTATTTTTTTAAAAAAAGATAAGAACTTTGATCAATTCTCTTTTCTTTCCTTTCCCTTTCTCTCTTCTGATAGGGAGCTGTGGAAGGCTGCAGCGTAGGCTTCACCAAATTTTGTACCACGCTACTAAATCACCCCAGCCCAGAGCTACACAACATCCCACGGACTATCCTCACCCAGGTAGGATCTCATTTAGCAATTGCCAGCAGGTGTTTTATGGATTTAAGAACAATTTACAGGGCCGCCCATTCACTCTCGATGACTCTGAGTGGATTCCCCAAAAAATAAATGTACCATAAGGGATCCTCCAAAATACAGATAGTCCTCAATTTTATGACACTAATGGAGCCTGGCCATCACGATCGTAAGTTGCAATGGTTATAAAGCAAGTCACTCAGGTAGCTGAGTTACGGCTTTTGTTGCAGTGGTCATAAGGTGAATGCTGTGGTCATTAAGTGAAGCAGTGTTGTGCTAAGATGGGCAGCCAATAAATTTGAGAGAGAGAGAGAGAGAAAGATAGGGGGGAGAATAAGAGAGAAAGAGAAAGAGAGAGAATGAATGAGAGAGAGATTCAGAGGGGGGAAATGAGGGAGAAAGAGAGAGTATGAGAGAAAGAGAGAGAATGAGAGAAAGAGAGAGAGAGAAAGAATTAGAGAGAAATTGAGAGGGAGAATGAGACAGAAAGAGAGAATGAGAGAAGGAAAGAGAAAGAGATAGAATGAGAGAAAGAAAGAAACAGAAACAGAAAGAGTGAAAGAGAAAGAGAGAAAGAATTAGAGAGAAATTGAGAGGGGAAGAATGAAAGAGAAAGAATGAGAGAAAGAAAGAGAAAGAAGAAGGGAAAGAAAGAAAGACAGACAGACAGACAGAAAGAAAAAGAAAGAAAGAAAGAAAGAAAGAGAGAGAGAGCCTCACCATCTCTTGGTGATTGGCTCAAGGGCAGGACTAGAACTCACAGCCTCCTGGTGATTGGCCCAAAGCCACCCAGCTGACTATTATGTGTCTAAGGCGGGATTTGAACTCTCGTCCTCTTGCTTTCTAACCCAATTCCTTAACCACCAAACCAAACCGTCTCCTTTTAAAATCTCTTTCAAGGGTCTGGCTTTGTTAAGCGTCTCCAGAGGAAGCTCCATCACTCGCAGGGCGGCCGGTTTCCCAATGCTTTTCCTATGCATTGTGACAGGGGAAGATCCCACCAAGTCCCGGCCTCTTCTGACTCACTGCGTTCAGACGTTGCTTGCCTTGGCCAACCAACCAATCTCCCACCGCTCAGAGCAGACAGTGGATTTGCCCCAGGTAAGGACACACCTGCCGGATGCAGCCAAGCAGAGCCACTTGGGAATAACAAACGTCGGCAACTTTATTGCTTACCACCTACGCTACAAGAATCCGCCGCAGCCTGCTTGCCTTCCCATGGGAACAACCAGATAAGGCAGGGGTGTGAAACTCAAGGCCCCTGGGCCGGATCCAGCCTGCAGGGTGCTTAAATCTGGCCCATGGGGCAAACCTGGAAATGTCAAAAGACCAGCCCCCACATTTCCAGCCTCCAGTAGCACTCTGCCGATCAAAAATGGACTGCGTGGGGCCTACATGCAGCCCGTTATCGGCCGGCAGAGCGCTGCAGGAGATGTCTATCCCGTGATGGGATTGGCTCCTCCCACAAGACATAAAGGAGGAGCAAAGTCACGTGAGCCTTTGCAGGAAGCAACTTTGTTCATTCTGGTTGAAGTTCCGTTTGGACTCTGTGCTCCGTGCAGCCTTGCAAAGCTAATAGCCAATGAGGTCTCTGGCAGCATTTCAAGGAAGATAAAGGTGGGTGCCTATCAGCCTTATCCCGAAAGACTTTGGAAGACTTCTGTCGGACTCTTTACAAACTATTTGGGACGCCTTACAGGCTGTGAATGAACATAATTCACAGCCGTTGAAATAAAAAGAGAGTTTTGGGGACTAAGCCTGTGATTTTTACTGTCTCAGGAAGCCCAGGTCAGGACAAAAACAAGCAAACTCAGAGAGCGCCAAGGACGGGGTGGGTGGGTTGGACTAGATGACCTACAAGGCCCCTTCCAACTCTGCTCATCTGTATCTTTATGGTCCAGCAAAGGTGTGTGAACTACTGAACCCTGAAAAAGACAACTCTAGGACGTTTGTGATGTCCGCACTGAGTCCTAATATCCGGATCAATTTTGGGTCCATGTCTGAATCGATTTCTTTTTCATTTATCTTCTGTAGGTCTCTGCCGTCCACGTGCTTCAAACGTTAGTCCGGGGTTCGAACCTTGGAGCTGCCCTGCAACCACATATCACTTCTCTAATGGTGTTGGTTCTCAAGGCTCTAAGCTCCCCGAGTTGGGCTATGAGAAACGCAGCCAACCAACTTTTTGGTAAATCCATTCAGTAGTGGTTCCCAGATTATTTAGGGGGCAAGAGGCTTGTTAGGGAAATCCCCGTTAGTATACCGAAGGTGCGCAGCGAAACGTAGAGAGAGAGAGATGTTGCTGAATAGCCACACTAGCAGTTACAGACACTGAATTGTAAAACAAATAGGTGTTTACTTCCGTAGAAAATAAAGGTGTAGAAACGTCTTCATACACAGGTGAGACGTAAGTCCTAAACAATCATAGAAACAGTTCAGTACACAAAGTTGGCCAACAGTTGCACAACTCACAATGATCCACGCTGATCAATACTCGACATACACAACAGTCAGCATCTAACAATCAGCATCTAATAGTGATTCTGGCTCCCTCTTATGGCCGCTTGAGTAAACAGCAGCCAATCACATTTACTGCAGTAGTTAAAGAGACGGCATTGCTATCATGGTTTATATATTGCCAGCCCAACAGTCGGATTAGATTCCTAACAAGGCTGACTCTAAACCGCTTAGAGAGGCCTGCAAAGTAGTATATGTCAAAGGACAATTCTATTGCGATTGCTATTACTATTGCTTTCCTTCCTTCCTTCCTTCCTTCCTTCCTTCCTTCCTTCCTTCCTTCCTTCCTTCCTTCCTTCCTTCCTTCCTTCCTTCCATCCATCCATCCATCCATCCATCCATCCATCCATCCATCCATCCACCCATCCATCCATCCATGGTGCACAGTGGTTAGAATGCAGCATTGCAGGCTAGTTCTGCCCACAGCCAGCAGTTCGATCCTGACCGCCTCAAGGTTGACTCAGCCTTCCATCCTTCCGAGGTCGGTAAAATGAGGACCTGATTGGCTCAAGCTTGCCTTCCATCTTATTCTATTCCCATGGTGGCGCAGTGGTTAGAATGCAGTATTGCAGACTAACTCTGCCCACACACCAGCAGTTCGATCCTGACCGGCTCAAGCTTGACTCAGCCTTCCGTCTTTCCGAGGTCAATAAAATGAGGACCCAGATGGTTGGGGGGGGAGGCAAGAGGCTGCCTCTGTGAACCGCTTAGAGAGGGCTGGAAAGCCCTGTGAAGCGGTATATAAGTCTAAGGGCTATTACTTTAGGGATGGATGGATGGGTGGATGGATGGATGGGTGGAGGGATGGATACACGGATAGCTGGATGGACAGACAGACAGACGGATAGATACAGGCTCAAGCTTGACTCATCCTTCTAGCTATTGGTATTGTTATTACCTGTACATTCACTTGGGGTTTGGAACACAGTTCTTTCTAACTTCTCTTTCCTCCAGGTGCCTTGTCCGTTCGCCTTCTCGGGCAGAAATGGTGTCCGGAGGACGGCCGTGCCAAGGATGGGATAAGCCCCGAAGCTCTCTTTGGCCGGCATGTTTATTTGAGAAGCGTCCTACTTGGAGAATTGACCCTGGCTGTGGAAGTGTCCGTATCCGAAGGGCCGAGAAGAGGGAAGTTCCACCTCTGTCCTTCCCTCTACGCTGTCCTCACTTTTCTGGCCAAGCTGCAGCCCAGCGGAGACACACACGACAGGTAAGCTGAAGACACTTTGGCGGGACCTCAAACGCGATTCGTTTTTGTTAAGGATATCTCCGTTAGGAGACCGAGGAATGTGCAACGGAATGTAGCAAGAATATGTTGCTAGGTATCCACACTAAAAGCCACAGACACTGATGGTAAAACAAGTAGACTTTACTTGTGGTGTAAAAATAAAGTAAGATACCCTCCTTCACAAACAAGTGATATAAGTAGTCCTGAATCAAATACAGTCTACAACTCAAACAGTTGGCTAACAATTGCTCAACTCACGATTCTCCTTGCTTTGCTGATCTAACCTTCATCCAAGAGATCAGCGTCTAACAGTGATTCTGGCTCCCTCTTATGGCTGATTGAGGAAACAGCAGCCGATCACATCTCACTGTTGCAGTTAAAGTTACAGATACCATATTCCAATCGTGGCTTATGTATATATATATTGCCAACCCAACACGAGGATTACATTCCTAACAATGTTCCTCCTCTTTTGCTTGTTTTATTCGCTCCAGCACTCTCACCTGCTTCCTGGAGCCCCTGATCCTGCTGTCAGGAAACCCCATTTACGCTGTTCGGGCGATGGCCGCCAAAGCTTTGGTGCCTTTCATTCCGGTGACGGACTATGGAAAGATCCTCCTGCGGTTAGCAGCCAGATTCGCGCAGCCAGAGGCCGCTCCGTCCCATAATGCACTGCACGGATGTCTGCTGCAACTCGAGGCTGTGTTAAACCAAGCTTTGAGGGTGGATCGGTACGTTCACCTTCCAACCCTGCAAAATATATGACGGGGGAGGGTCCTCGACTTATGACCACAATGGAGCCAGTGGTGAAATTCAATTTTTTTTAACGACTGTTTTTGTGGGTGTGGCTTGGTGGACGTGGCAGGGGAAGGATACTGCATAAGAACATAAGAACCTGAGAACAGCCTTGCTGGAAGAGGCCACAGCCCATCCAGTCCAGCATTCTGTCTCCCACAGTGGCTCCCCATTTGCTTCAGGGCCTTCCCAAGCAAATTCAAATTCAAATTAAGATTTATTAACCGCACCCTCTCCCCACAGGGACCCGGGGCGGTGCACAGGCATAATTAAAAAACAATATACAAAATACAAACATTACTTAAAATAAAATTAAATAAATCTACCTATGCTAAAAATATATAATTAAAACCCATTAAAATTTGTAATTAAAAGACAGAGAGAACTATTCAAGGCCGGCCAGTCGAAAGAGATGGGTCTTCAATTTTACCCGGAAGGAGCGGAGGTCGGTGGTCGTTCTAATATCAGGGGGAAGGTCGTTCCAGAGGGCCGGGCCCGCCACAGAGAGCGCCCTTCCCCTGGGCGTCGCCCGCTGACAAAGTCTAGTGGACGGCACCCGGAGAAGCCCCTCTCTGTGGGAGCGAATCGGTCGTGAGGATGTGTGGGGCAGGATCCGATCTCGCAGATAGCTAGGTCCCGAGCCATGGAGCGCTTTGAAGATGATAACTAACACCTTGAAGCGCACCCGGAAGACGACAGGTAGCCAGTGCAGCTCGCGCAGGAGCGGTGTTACATGGGCAAACCTGGAGGTGCCCATAATTGCTCGCGCGGCCGCATTCTGAACTAACTGAAGCCTCCGGGTGCACCTCAAGGGGAGCCCCATGTAGAGAGAGTTGCAATAGTCCAGTCGGGATGTCACGAGGGCATGGGTGACTGTGCGAAGGGCGTCCCGATCCAATAGGGGGCGCAATTGGCGAACCAGGCGAACCTGGTAAAACGCCCTCCTGGCCACGGCTGTCACTTGCTCTTCCATAGACAGCCGGGTATCCAGGAGGACACCCAAATTGCGCGCCCCATCCACAGGAGCAAGATGTTCGCCCCCTATGGCCAGCGTTGGAGAAAGCTGGTTGAATCGGGCAGCCGGAAACCACAGCCACTCGGTCTTGGTCGGGTTGAGCCTAAGTCCGTCTTCACCTGCTTATGATTCCCTGCAAATGGCATTGAGAAATATCCTGCCTATCTCTCCAACCCGGAGGGTGTCCTTAGGCATCCCTAATGATAGCCATTGATACCCTTGTTCTCCATGAACTCCTCTCTTCCTTCCTTCCTTCCTTCCTTCCTTCCTTCCTTCCTTCCTTCCTTCCTTCCTCTTTCTTTCTTCTTTCTTTCTTTCTTTCTTTCTTTCTTTCTTTCTTTCTTTCTTTCTTTCTTTCTTTCTTTCTTTCTTTCTTAACATAAGAACACAAGAACAGCCTTGCTGGAAGAGGCCACAGCCCATCCAGTCTTCACCTGCTTATGATTCCCTGCAAATGGCATTGAGGGACATCCTGCCTATCTCTCCATCCCGGAGGGTATCCTTAGGCATCCATCATGATAGCCATGGATACCCTTGTTCTCCATGAACTCTCTAATCCTTTTATAAAGGTGTCCAGGCTGACAGCTGTCACCACTTCTTCTATCAGGGAGTTCCATAGACCAGGGATCCTCTGGGTGAAAAAGGACTTCCTCTTATTTGTTTGAGGTCTAGCTATCAAAAGTTTCATGGAGGGCCCCCTAAGTTCTAGTGCAAATCTCCAATATATTGTGGTTCTCCAGAACTGGTCAGAACCTGTTGAATTTCACCCTTGAAGGGAGCCCAGCATTTCTGTCGCTAAGAGAGAGACCCATGGTCAAGTGAGTTTTGCCTCCTTTTGCGACCTTCCTTGACGCAGTTGTTATAAGTGAATCACTGCCGGTGTTAAGATATTCACACGGTTGTTAAGTGAATCTGGCTTCCCTCTTGACTTGTCAGAAGGTCGTAAAAAAGGGATTGCATGACCCTCCTCCCCGGGAGATTGCGACCGTCATAAATATGAGTCGGTTGCCATGCTAGACAGTTTAAGGTTAAGGTTTCGGAGGTTTGAGGACGTAACAACGGAGTCAGGTAGAGCCTTCCAGGTGTTGACCCCTCTGTGGCTGTTTGGAGCGGTTGACCTTGAGTTTGTATCCATTGTTTGCCTGTGTATTATTGAGGTAGGATTGACAGGTAGGACGCTGTAGCAGGCAATTTTGTGTACTACGTTTAGGTCAGACCTTAATCGGCGTAGTTCCAGGTTGTCCAAGCTCCAAAGCCCAAAAGTTCCAGGTTGTCCAAGCCAGGCAATGTCGGCTGAATTGAATTGAATTGAATTGATTAAATTTGTATACCGCCCTTCTCCCTTGCGGGACTCAGGGCGGTAAAACAGGCATAATAAAACCACAAGACATCATATGCAAATACTTAAAAAAATTGATTACATTTGGGGCCTGTTCTAAAACCAGGTAAAAATTGATTGCTAAAATTACTTAGGAATCAATTAAAAAGTATAGTTAAAAATTACAATTAAAAAACTACACCTGGCGACCCCTAGGGGGAGAGCCTTCTCTGTGGTGGCTCCTGCCCTCTGGAATGACCTACCCACTGACCTACGCACGACCACGGACTTGCGCCTCTTCCGTCGGGCCTTGAAGACCTATTTATTTCATGCAGCCGGCCTGGCGTAGTTTTTAAATGGTTTTTAGTAGGGTTTTATTAAGGTTTTAGAACAGGCCTACCATTTAATATGTTTTTAAACGTATTTTATGTATTTTATATTTTATACCGCTGATTTTTATTGCTGCCTGAGTCCCGGAAGGGAGAAGGGCGGTATAAAAATTTAATGAATAAATAAAATTTCAAACCTGGTGGCAAAAGGGATTCTATTGTCAGCAGAGGAGTGGAGGACTCTTCTCGTGAAATACCTCTGGACCCGCTCGCTCGTATTCATGTCCGTTATACAGTGTGGATTCCACTTTCGTTGAACAAATAAATATCGGTGCATGCTGCTAAAACAGCAATTTGCAGATCCATTTTATTTTGCAAGGCAAAACAAGTTTATTTCGCTCACCCTGCTGAGCTGACCTTCTGCCGTTTTCCACATCTGCTTTCCAGGCTGCATCCTGAGTTGCTGCGGTCCGTGGCCTGCATGATGGAAAGCCACCTCTGTCTGCTGATGGACCTACGACGGTGCCCGCTAATTTGTGCCGTTTACCTCCAGGTGTTGTCCTTGCTGCTAGGGAGCTGCTCTCCGGGTTTTGTGCAGAAGGTCTGCGAGCTGTTGCACAGGGAACTGGCCAGTCCTAAACCTGGTTTCTCTCCTATTCAGGTAACCAGGATTGCCGGGGCTGAGAGCCGACACAAAGGATCGAAAGAAAAGTCCCTCGTTTTGCTAAAAGGCCCTACTTTTAATCCCCTAAAAATTAAGGAGGGAGGGAGGGAAGACATGGTCAACGTGCTTCTTCAATCTTAAGGTTGTTCTAACCCAGGCTACCTTAAAAAGCATGAAGCCGAGTCTGGGTCCCTGCAAAACCCCTTTTATTTACACGACTGTGAATTCCTTTCATTCACAGTCAGCACGGATTGGCAAACAGTCTTTCAGAGGAATGTTTATCCACACGAACCTTATCTCGCTTAGAGAGCTGCCAGATAACTAGTTTCCCAATGCAGGGCAAGGCAATACATGGCACAGTGTCTCTTAAAGTCACAAACAGAACTTTCCACTCTTGAAACAACTGAAGGAACAAATTGTTTCCTGCAAAAGCCCCCCTCCCCATTCGTTCCTCTTTTGTTTCCTCTGGGAGGGGCCAATCACCTCCAAGGGGTGGCTTTACTCCCAAGTTGACCCTGCTTTCTTAGTTGTTCTTGTCTTCTGGCAGCTCTGCGCATGCGCACACTGGGAACAGGCTCCAGCTGTTCTTCTGCCTCACTGCTGTCTAGCTCCCTCTCTGCCCCCGATGCAGAGCCCTTGTCTGAGCTTTCCTCAGCCCCCAGGACTGGCCCATGTTCCTCCCCAACCTCTTCACTGTCTCACTCTGCTGCCAACTCTGCTGGCGGGTCACAACAGAGACATGTGGGACTACAACTTCCATCCTCCCCATCCAGCTTGCTCAGTGTGAGTGAGTGGGATGGACAGGTTGAGGAAGGTGGGTTCAGAAGAAACCTGGGGGAAAAGCAATGGATGAACAGAAGTTGCCTTCAGAAGTTGTGGGAGCTTCATCCCTGGAGGCTTTGAAGAAGAGACTGTACAGCCATCAGTCAGCAGTGGTGTAGGGATTCCTGCTTGGGGTGGGGGTGGGGGTTGGACTAGATGACCTACAAGGTCCCTCCCAACTCTGTTGTTCTTTTCTGTTATGGAGTGACCTCTTGTGGAAAAAAAAGACCAATGGCTTTTTCTGATCTTCTTCAAGCTTGGTTCTTCCATCTTCTGCCAACGGGCCGTCAACTTCCTCAACAAAGAAGCCACCAGACAGGAATCTCCAGAAAGGATCTGTGATTTGAGCTTGCTTCTGCAGAAGGGAAATCCTGACGTGCAAGCTGCTATTCTAACTTGTTTGTTGGAGAACGAGGAAAGGAAATTTCTGAAGTCCAACAAGGAACTGCAGTTGATATTCATGGTGAGATCTGGTTTTTATCCCAGTGGGGATACATGGAATCTGTCATGTCCCCTTCGGAGTCTGAATCCAAGGGGGAAGACGAACCGCTGACAGAGACCGGAAGCGTGGCTCCGTTGGCTATGGAGGAAACTGAGGAAGGGCAAGGTCAGGCTGGGGAGAGCAGGGGAGAAGTAGCACAAGAGAGACGGGGCTTCAGATGAAGACCAAGGCCCACCCCCTCCTAATCTTAGGGCATGCAAGGAAGAGCGGAGAAGAGAGCAACATGGGTTGCATGGCTTATGAGGAAGGCAAGGGCCCCGATTCCCATCACAAGGCACACCTGGGGATGGAGTTTAAAGGAGAGGCAAATGGGAGGGGCAGTTGTCGGGAACAAACACTGAGTTTAACTGCTTATCTGAGTCCCTGGCATCTTCCCAACTGGTTTGATTTACTGCCGTGCTACTTCATTTCTGGAATTCCTTATCTTGCTTGTCCTGCCCGATGAATTACCTTCTCTTGCCTTGTTGGATTTATAGTTGGAAGTTTTCTGCTTACAACATTTGGACTGGGGTGTTTTCAGCCAAAGGCTTGTTACAGGTTTGTGGAAGAGCTGTTCTCCAGGCTGGAGAGCTGAAAGAGACATTTGGGGGCAGAGCTGGTGTTCATAAAGGGACTCCTACTGGTTCTCTGACCGTGTTGCCTTTGTGCCACGCCCCGAGTGATCACAGAATGAGAGATGTTGTACCTCAACCACTGGTCCATACCAAAATACTGAGGTCTTCTAAGGAAATGTAGAGAGGATTACTGGGCCAATCTGGGATCTACAAATGTCAGACGTTCTCCAGAAGAACTTCTGTTTCCAGTGTTGACTAGACTGGTCAACATTCCTTTTAACATCCCAGAAGTCAAGAGTTCATAAAGGACGGAGAGACCCGTTGCCTTACTGTGATCAATTTAGTTTAGGGTTTGACGTCCTGTGTGAACCTAGGTATTGTGGCTTGCAAATCATAGCGTAGTATGACATATCAGACAGGCCTTCAGCAAACTATGGCTTATATATTCCTCTTTCCCCTTTGAGGAGCACTTGAGAATCTCGATTCTGTTATTGAGAGACCTTTATTTTGGACACAAAATATATTTCCTTTTCTTCGCCTTAGGGAAAATTCAAGGAGATCCTGAAAAACACAGGAGACCCCACCGTGCTGAAGCTGTTCTCGAAAGTTTCTGTCTACCTGATGGGCAACTTTGCTCAAAGTCAGCCATTTCCAGAGAAATTAGCTCTGGGGTGTGGTGAAATACTCCTCTCTATGGTAGAGAGTGACCATGAAGGTCCCGGGCTCCGCAATCATGCGCTCTGTGCAGCCACGTTGTTCCTGAGTCAACAGTAAGTAGCAGCCAGAGGTCGAGAAACAAGTGATGAACAATTGAGGGAACTAGGTATGTCTAGCCTAACAAAGGGTGATATAGAATAGAACAGAGTAGAGTAGAAGTAGAAGTAGAACTAGAACTGAATAGAATACAAAAAATAGAGTAGAGTAGATTAGAAATAGAAGTAGAAATAAATAGAGTAGAGTAGAGTAGAATAGCATAGATTCATTTCTACTTCCATTTCATTCATTTCTACTCTTTCTAGAAGACTAGAATAGAAGTAGAGTATAGAGGAAATGAATAGGAGTAGAGTAAGTAGAGTAGAGTAGAGGTAGAATAGAATAGAAGGAATAGAGTAGTAGTAGCAGAAGCAGAAGTAGAAATGAATAGCATGAATTCCATTTCATTCATTTCTACTCTTTCTAGAAGACTAGAATAGAAATAGAGTATAGAAGTAGAAATGAATAGAATAGAATAGAAGGAAGAGTAGAGTAGAGTAGAAGTGAATAGCATAGATTCATTTCTACTTCCATTTCATTCATTTCTACAAAGACTACAGTAGTGTAGAATAGTAGAATGGAATAGAATAGAATAAAAAGAATAGAATAGACTATTCTATTTTATTCTATTCCATACTATTCTATTATTCCATTCCATTCCATCTTGACCTTGCCAAGGTTGAGAAACATGGATCTAATGGATCACCAGGACTTGAATCCCACACAAGGGCCACTTCACCTTCCTATAGCTAAAAGAGGATCTGGTTGGAATCCAGAGAAGCAGATCCACAGCTATTCTTTGCAGGTTGACAGTCTTTCTTTTGGGACAGGCCCGAAGGCGATCCTTTATGGGAACGGTGGATTGCAACGATCGAGAAGTGGAGCGACTCCCTTTCAGACGAGGTGCTCAGGATGGCTGCAGCCAAAGCCGTCAAAATGGGTGGCCCAGCATGGATTTGGAGAGTCCGGAAATCGTCCAACTTCCTTCTTTGTTCCCAGGTTCTACGGTGCGTCCTTTTGCAAACAGCACCAGCCACGGAATCCTAACCCTTCCGGACAGTTGCTGGGGTCCCCAAATTCTCCAGAATACAACCAGTTTTAATTCAGAGAGTGGCCTAGAGGTGGAGCTCTCGCCTCAACGTCAAGAGGCTGAGTTGCATCCTAGGTAGAGGCACGTTAAGAATATATCTGCTGAATATAACTCAGCATTGGCAACAGGGACGTCATCTGGCCAGGAAATAGTCAGCTCCATTCAGTTGCCCAGACACCACTCCGCAAGGGATTATGGGGGTTGTTAAAAGACGATGATGACAACCAGTTGCAATTCGGCCACCTTTCCCACAACTGGATTACTGGAGTCCACCTTCGCCTCTCTTCCTTACCCACCCATGCCCCAAAACCCGTGTGAATTTCTTTCCTTCTCACCGCGTTCTTCAGGTTGATCGAGGCAGCGGTTCATCTCCTCCAAGACGAAGACCAAGGGGTGCGTCATGAGGCCGCTTCCTTCGTCAGCTGTTTGGTGCAGGGGCCCTCACCCGTCCAGCAGGTTCAACCGCACCACACTTGCCTCGAGCTCCAGAGCTCCAAGGCTCTGCTCAGCCTGCTGGAGTTCCTGCTGGAAAACTTTGGGGGCCACCCTTCAACTTTTGCATCATTGATGCACCTTCTCCCCATGGTGGAACTCAGCGACACCTTGATGGAGCTGGGAAGCCAGCGGTAAGCCAAGAAAGGAACGTAGGCAACCAAAACAGGAGGTCCTTTTTTTGACCAAGGGTGATGGCAGCCAAATGGATACTTCCCCAACTTAGAAGCACTGTTGGATCTGTCAGCCCCAACGCAGTGGCTCAGTGACTAAGACACTGAGCTTGTCGATCAGAAAGGTCAGCAGTTCGGTGGTTCGAATCCCTAGTGCCACGTAATGGAGTGAGCTCCCGTGACTTGTCCCAGCTTCTGCCAACCTAGCAGTTTGAAAGCAGGTAAAAAATGCAAGTAGTTCCCCTCGTACATATGTGCTAGTCAGTGCTCATCTCCCTTTCAAAGCCGAAGAGCCAGCGCTGTCCAAAGACGTCTCCATGGTCATGTGGCCGGCATGACTCAACACCGAAGGCGCACCAAACGCTGTTCCCTTCCCACCAAAGGTGGCTCCTATTTTTCTACTTGCATTTTTTTTATATGCTTTCGAACTGCTAGGTTGGCAGAAGCTGGGACAAGTCACAGGAGCTCACTCTGCTACACGGCGCTAGGGGTTCGAACTGCTGACCTTTTGATCGACAAGCTCAGCATCTTCGCCACTAAGCCACTGCGACCCTTCACACAATACATTAAACTAAAGTGTGGCTAATTGTTTTGTAGTTCAGAGGCTACGTGAATATCGTGATTCTCTTTTCAGAATTGCCAGCCTCTACAAAGAGGATGAACCCAACATTTACACCGAGCCAGCAGTTTTCTCCCAGATGTTACTACCCTTTCTACTCCAACTGGTGGAGAACGCGCCCACCTCTCAAAAACTTTGGGAGTCCGTACAATCCTGGCTAGAAACCACTGGAGCTGGAATTGTCTCTGCCATACAATTCTGTAGACAGTGGTGGAGCCAAGGTGAGTTGGACAAGACCGATGAGTTTTCAACAGGTTTAAGAACCACACTCCCAAAGTGAGTTAAGAAAACTGGGAGGACCAATTTGGAAAGGATTTGAAGGGGTGAAATCCAAGAGCTATTCTGGTCTATGGTTAACGCACCAGGCCAGAAACCAGGAGAGGGTGAGTTGTAGTCCCGCCTTAGGCAGGAAAGCTTTCTGGGTGACTTTGGGTCAATCACTATTTAGAAAGTGAGTTCTAATCCCCTCTTAGGTAGGAAAAGCTGACTGGGTGACTTCAGGCCAATCACTAGGAGACAGTGAGTTCTAGTTCCGCCCTAGGCAGGAAAGCCAGCTGGGTGACTTCAGGCCAATCACTAGATGGTGAATTCTAGTCCAGCCTTAAGGTATGAAAGCTAACTGACTGATTTCAGGCCAAACACCAGGAGACTGTGAGTTCTAGTTCCACCTTAGGTATGAAAGCTAAACTGGGTGACTTCAGGCCAATTACTAGGAGATGGTGAATTCTAGTCCTGCTTTAGGCGTGAAATCTAACTGAGTGACTTCAGGCCAATCACCAGGAGATGGTGAATTCTAGTCCTGCTTTAATTTTGAAAGCTAACTGGGTGACTTCAGGCCAATTACTAGGAGATGGTGAATTCTAGTCCAGCCTTAGGCATGAAACCTAACTGAGTGACTTCAGGCCAATCACCAGGAGATGGTGAATTCTAGTCCTGCTTTAATTTTGAAAGCTAACTGGGTGACTTCAGGCCAATCACTAGGAGACGGTGAGTGCTAGCCCCACCTTAGACATGAAAGCTGGCTTGAGGACTTTGGGCTAGTCCCTCTCTCTCTCATTTCATGGGACTGTTGTTGTGGAGAAAACAAGACCTATTGGTCCCATTCACCACCTTGAGTTGTTTGCAAATAATAAGAAAAGCAGGATATAAATAAGCATTTAAAACAATGGGCCTCCTGGTTATCAGACCAAGGTTTAGTATGTTGGGCAAACACAGCCAATGTTTGCCCAACACTGAACTGACCCAGTTATAAATGCTGTCCATATGGTGGCCTCTCAGTTCACCTAAGCTGGAAATTCTGGATCATTGGCTTCTTCCATCTCGAGCCAGAGACAAATTCCTTGTGGGTGTCCAATCACACTTGGCCAATCCACAATTGTTTTATTTGTGTGTTTCAGAGGACATCCCTAGCCTGCATCTTAAAGCTTTGTCCTGTCCCAACGTTCATTCTGCTATCGCGGCGCTGTTGGTAAAAGCCATCCTTGCAGCACACGTTCTGAAGATCTTGGAAACCCAGAACCAGCCCGACAGCGCCCCAGGAATTAGCGTCTCTTCCCAGGAGCTGAGTTGCGCCATCCATTCCTTAAAGGACCTGCTCCATCAGCGTGGAATAGCTATTAGGGTTCAGATGGAACGACAGCAAGCAGGACTACAGGAAGCTAGTTAATCCTAAAGGACTTTTAATAAATCTTATTTTTGTTAAAAGCAATGGGTAGATCCCAAAAATTAATCCATTCCTTACAGGAATAACCAAAGAACAAGAGTTGGACGGGACCTTGGAGGTCTTCTAGTCCAACCTCTTGCTCAGGCAGGAAAGCTTCATCCTTGTGGTGGCGCAGTGGTTAGCACGCAGTATTGCAAGCTAATTCTGCTGACTGCTGGCAGTTTGATCCTGACCGGCTCTAGGTTGACTCGGCTTTCCGAGGTCAGTAAAATGAGGACCTGATGGGCTCAAAGTTGCCTTCCATCCTATTCTATTCCCATGGTGGCGCAATGGTTAGAATGCAGTATTGCAGACTAACTCTGCCCACACACCAGCAGTTCGATCCTGACCAGCTCAAGCTTTACTCAGCCTTCCAACTTTCTGAGGTCGGTAAAATGATCCAAATAGTTGGGGGCAATAAGCCAACTCTGTAAACCGCTTAAGAGAGGGCTGCAAAGCACTGAGAAGCGGTATATAAGTCCAAGTGCTATTTCTATTCCTGACAAATGGAACTTACAGCATTTAATGACCATTCAAAATTGGGACAGCTCTGGAAAAGTGACTTGCAGCCGGTCCTTGCAGTTACGACCATGTCTCTGTGGTTACATTAATATTTGAAAGCTTGGCAGCCAGCATGTATTTATGACGGATGCATCTTGGGGTCCCCTAACCACCATCTTCCCAGGGGGCTTCAAGAAGCAAAATTAATGGAGGGTTTTTTGCTTAATGACTGGGACAAGGAAGGTCGTAAAATCAGGAATGACTCACTCCCGGGGGGGGAAAAATAGAGCTCTTTGCTAGAAACCATACCGGGAACGAAATAAACAACAAAAATTTAGGGTACAGGAACAAATAAACGTCACGTCAATCCTACTGGGGAGTCAACATCGTCTTGATTAATTTTCTCTTTGCTGGTGTTCTCTTCCTGAGATTGATTGGTTTCAAGGAGATAATAGCTTTATTTTGAAACGGGATTTTCTTTTTGCCCACAGAGGGGGTTGATTTGGTTTTTTTTTAAAGGGATGCACATAAAATAAAAGCAATCGAGGGTCCCAACCCTCCATAATATTCAGCAAAACCAGCGAGAGGTTCCTAAGGTAGCCTCATTTCCAAAATACCCAGATATGGGAGACCTTCCACCTTCAGAGGTAACCCTGCTGAAGCTGGAGACCATATCAGACAGAGGTTGTACGCGCTTCATCGCTGGAGGCTTTTAAGAAGAAACTGCTTTTCTTGAAAACCTCCAGGGTTGGAGCACCCACAACTTCTGAAGACAAAGCTGTTCCACTGGCTAATTGTCCTCACTGTTAGGACGTTTCTCCTTAATTCCAGGTTGCTTCTCTCCTTGATTGGTTTCCATCCGTTGTTTTTTGCCTTCTGGTGCTTGGGAAAATAATCTGACCCTCCTCTTCTTTGTGGCAGCCCCTCAAATACTAGAATACGGCCATCATGTCGTCGTCCCCCAGACCTTCTTTTCTTTAGACTGGCCGTGCCCAGTTCCTGCAACCGTTCTTCATATGTTTTAGCCTCCAGTCCTCTCATCATCTGAGAGGGAACTGGAGTTAGAACAGTTAGAACAATTAACCTTCCTGACAGTTAGAACAATTAACCTCTGGAACAAACTTGCCTCCAGAAGTTGTGAATGCTCCAACCCTGGAAGTCTTTAAAAAGATGTTAGATAGCCATTTGTCTGAAATGGTATAAGGTTCCTGCCCACGCAGGGGGTTGGACTAGAAGACCTCCAAGGTCCCTTCCAACTCTGCTATTGTATTATTGTATTATAATAATAATAATAATCTTTATTGTCATTGTAAAAATTACAATGAAATTGGTTTTAACTTCACTGGTGCAAATTTATAACAGAAACAAAAGAGAAAAGAAAAAAGAAAAAACTAGCATGTGCATGGAGTGATTGCGGTTGAATTTAAAAGTCTCACAGCCCATGGATAGAAGCTACCTTTAAACCTGTTCGTTCGGCTGGCCCATACTTTGATATCTTCTGCCTGATGGTAGAAGGGCAAAGAGATACCAACCAGGGTGTGAATCATCTTTGAGAATCTTCCTTGCTCTGCTAAAGCAGCGAGATCTGGCTATGTTATCCAGTGATGTCAGAGGGCAACCGATGGTTTCTTGTGCCGAATTGATCATTCTCTGTAGGGCCTTCCTCTCCGCAACTGTTAAACCAGCATACCACACTGTGATACAATATGTGAGGACACTTTCTATGATGGACCGATAGAAAGAGATCATCAGCCGTTGTTCCACCTGATTTTTCCGCAGGACTCTAAGGAAATGAAGTCTCTGTTGAGCTTTTCCAATCACCAGAGACGTGTTGTTTTTCCAGGTGAGATCTTGGCTAATAAGCACTCCTAAGAATTTAAAAGAGGAAACCCTCTCCACACAGCCCCCCTCGATATACAGTGGGGCAGGTTCCTCTCTGTGCCTCCGCAAATCTAGCACCATCTCCTTTGTCTTGCTAGTATTTAGATGTAAGTTGTTTCTTGAGCACCATGCGGATACCTTCTGGACTTCTTCCCTGTATGCTGATTCGTCCCCTCTATTATCTTTCATTGTTTAAATGAAACCAAGAGACGAGCGACTTAACAAGCAGGCAACATTGGTTTTATTCCAGCATCCATGCCAGAGAACTGAGGAATTCCAAAACCAGACTAATCTTAGGCTGCCAGGGCATTAACAGCGAGACATTTAAAACATTTAATTGAAACCTTCCATCTAAGAAAACACCAGATCCTGTCAAAAATACAAGCAGAGAATTCTCCCTACACACCTTGGCCACCTCCCCTTTAACTTCATCCCATAGGTCAGGGGTGTCTTTCGTTGGGCACTTTTTAAGACTTGGGTGGACTTCAACTCCCAGAATCCCCCAGCCAGCATGGGGGAATGGGGCGGGGGGGAAATGAGGTCCACAGGCCTTAAAAAAGGATGCCAATGGTGGACACCCCTGATATCGATAGTATAAGGAGGAACCTCGAGAATTAACCGCTCGGCGGGAGAGGAATTCATTTATACCGACATTCAGAAGGGAGAAAATAAGGTCATTACAATTGTCTCCATCTGGACCATTAAGTTCTCCCTTACTGCTACTTCTTTTGAGTTTCTCTGGACCAAAATTCTTCTGGACCAGCTGATGGCCAACAAAAAGCAGCCCAACCAGAGGTGCCTCGACCTTGGTCCATCCACTAATCCCCATCATGGCGCGCAGGTTGTATTTTAGCCAACCTGCATCAGGTTATGTTAAATTTGGAAAGCAGGTGAGAACAAGCAAGGGTGGGGAAGGTCCACCCCAAGAAGGAAGAGAGAAGAGACACGAATGCAAAACCTTTGGCACTGATTAGTGGAAATGTCTCCGACTTGGCACCAGGGCAGAAGACACAAGGGGGCTGCCTCCCCCCCCCACTTTCTTAAATACAGTACGAGAATTCGGGGTTCGCCTTTGCCACTTCCTGCTTCAAGGACGTCTGGATCTCAAACTAAGGCAGTGTCTTAAGGAGAACAAAGACCCTTTTGGAAAGGATGAGCGGGGAGGTCTTCTCTCCACCAGAGTATGGGGTGAAAGAAGAATCATGTCAAAGGGGGCGCCCTACAACGTGAAGGACGGCAGATCCAGCGAGTCTACGGAATGAGTCAATGGGCACAGTTAAGGCAAGAATCAGTCCAACCAACGCAAAGGGAACATCCCTGTAGGTTCCAAGGGAAAAAGAAGTCCCCGAGATATAGATATTTTTTTAAAAAGTACATTCATCTGAACATAAAACTCAAAGCATAAGGGTACGGAGGCACGTAAAATTGAAGGCTCGGGGAAGGCGACCGCAATTTCCAGAGGAGCGGATTCTAGTTGCCAAGGCTTAGCATCTCCATCAGAGAAGATCAATGGTCGCTACTATTTCTATAGGGCAGGGGGCAGCAACCTGCGGCTCTGGAGCTGCATGTGGCTCTTTCATACCTCCGTTGCGGCTCCCTGTCGCCAGTCAGCGCCACAATTTTGAGAGGAACTTCCAGTTGGGGGGGGGGGGGGGGAAGGGAAGCACGGTGCGCCAGGAGGAGACTCTATGGCAAGGAGGCGGGTTTTCGGGCCCGCTCCACAATTGGTAGGTAGAAGAAAAAGGATGCCACACTGGGAGAAGACTCTATGGTAGGGGAACCAGACTTCCGATCAGCTCCAGAATTGAATGGGGGCTTCCGGTTAGGAGCTTTGTGGCTCCCGGTGTTTTCTGTGGGAAACGGGTCCAAGTGACTCTTTGAGTGTTTAAAGTGGCCGACCCCTGCTCTAGGAGTCGGCCTTCCTGTTTTTCTGCATCAGGGTTATGTGAATGTGTCTAAGGAGAAGGCCTACATGGAGAATGTTTTCTCCTGCTCTGAAAAGACCTGTCCAGTGGTGGGCTGTGGCCGGTTCGTACCGGTTTCAGTGAACCGGTAGTTGTGACCTGCGATATAGGACAGGGGCAATCCCATCGTATTATCGCTGTGTTTTTGACCCCGCAGGCACGCATGGAAGGGAGCACATGAACATATTGCCATGTTGTTTGACGCCGCACACATGTGAGCAAATTGTTGTGTTTTGACGCCGCACGCATCTGCGCTCACATTTCTGGCGCTGAGCGAACCAGTTGTTACAGTATTTGAGACCTACCTCTGGACCTGTCTATGCTAGAATGTCCCAGGCGCTCAGAAAGGGTGGGCTTGATCCTGAAGAACTGCAAGCTGACCAAAGAAACCCATGGAAGGGATGATTTTTGGAATGTATTCAGTGTTTTGGTTACTACTTCTTGAAGTTCCGCAAGCGAAGGAAGACCAGGGTAGCGGGTAACAAAGGAAGAGATGGACCGTATCTCCTTTGGGTGGAGATATTTTTTAATGGAGTCTTCAGTTAAGTCTCGGGATTTGCCTTCCCTAACCTAATGCCCCGAAAAACGTGTTGGACCACAAAACCCAGAACCAGCGCTTGGTTCTAACGGACCTGGGAAGGAACAGGTTGGGGGGGGGGGAAATCATTCAGGACCCCTTATGCGTCACCTTAAAACAGCTTGAAATCCTTTTTCTATGGAAGATCTCATGTTCCACTTCTCTCTCTCCAGGGGTGAATCAATGGGGATTCGCAGGGATTCAGAGAAACCTCTAGCTAAGATCCCATTAAGAATCTCCAAATCCCACATCTGGCTGGCCTCGCCCACCCCATGCCCACTTTTCCCTGGAGTCCCCACGCAGCCCCTTTTGGAGGCAGGTAAGTGCAGGGCACAGGTGGAGGCTCAGGGAGGGCAAAAAACAGGCCTACCAGAAGTTCGGGAAAGCTGGAACCGGGCCCATTTCCACCCTCCAGAGATTGGGGAAGCCGTTTTCATCATCCCGGAGGCTCACAGAAAGCTTCCAGAGCTCAGGGAGTGCAAAACGCTCCCTCCCTGCTGGCCGTGATGCAGGAGGCTGACTGGGCCATGCCCACCATGGCCACGCTTACCCAGCAACCGGGCAGAGAATCCCTGGCTAAAATTTTTGAAGCCCACCCCTGATCTTTCCAAAGTGGGCTCTTTGGTGGGAAAGTGTCGAAATAAAAATGGCACTAGAAAAACACATCAGCACCTACAAACACACAAACACAACCATACACCCATCCCAGCCATCGGCATCAGCCTCAATCTGTCGTGGGGGGTTTTTTTTGGGGGGGGGGGGGAAGGAAGGGGTGTGTCTAGAACCTGTTTCCCGTGAGTGAACAAGTGAGAAAGCCAATCAGAAGGCGTATTTTCAAGAGCACCAAAGAAAACCACCCCACCCCACCCACCTACCCGCCCGCTCGCCGGTCGTCCGCTGGCCCGCAACCAGAAGAAAACGATTTGAGGACGACCCGTGAATTCATTTCCCGCGACCCCTTCGTGATGACCCCTTGTCCAGTTGCCTCGCGCCATTGACCGTGACGGTGAAACCTACAGAGAGTTAAGATGCATCCATCCGCCGTTCGTCCTGATAAATAAGGAACGTCACAGGTGACGAGAGATTGGTGGGGGACGGGGGGACGGGGACTGGAATCATGTCCTCTGGCCGAGAGGACCTTTGGCACCGCTCGCGGGGAGAAGAAGAAAGAATGAAGAAGCACACACCACCCTTCCAAAATGTCCTCTGCGGTTGGTCACTCCTTTGTCCCAGCTGTTGCCCGATGGGGTGGGGCAGATGACCCACCCCGCTCCTCAGTCTGTTTTCCACACTTTGTTGAGGGCTTTGACCACTTCATCGTAGATGATGAACACGATGGCTACATCTAAGCAGACCCTTCCCAGGCGAGGAATGGTCCCCTTGTAAAACCTAGAGAGGAAGATATAGCAAGCATGAAGAACACAAGAAAAGGCAGGTGGATCGTGGGTTGCTCACCCCTTGGGGGGAGGCGGTAAAGTCTCCCCGTCAACCGGAAGACCCACCACCCTGGTTATCTTTCAAAGCCACGCCAAACTCACGCTAGAGGTCCTTCGTATTTCATGATTTGGTAGGCGCAATTGAAGGTGCTCTTGTACTTGTGCGCTTCAAGGCCCTGTCAAGAGCAAGACGGGAGAAGAAGAAAGGGGAGGTGGGATTAGCAACGGCGAGGAGACAGTGGGCCCTGCACAAGCTAACATCTCACTTCCCTTGGGCTCAAGCAGGGCACACACCCATTTCATTTCTGCCTCTGGTTTAAATTGAATGAGAAACACAACTTCAAATCCCTCTGCTAGCCATCTGTTATTATATTCCCACGCGCAGAAAGTCCATAAATGGTTTCCCGTCTCTTGTAAAGCTGTCCAGTCCATTCTGTCTAATCAAATCAGTTCATTTCACCATCTCTTCCAATTCAGTCAATTTCAAAATCCACACTTCCACAGTTCCTTTTTCTTTCCAGTGTTTGGCAACGACAATCCTCGCAACCCACACGCCATCTTCATTTGACGACTACCTAAACATTGTTTCTGGCACGGCCTCTAAGCATGGTTAGGAGGTAACTTGTTCTACTCTGGGCTTCTCAAAAGCATGAAGCAAATTCCTGGTCCCAACAAAAACCCCTTTTATTAATTGACTGTGAATTCTGCTCATTCGCACCCAGCAAAGTCTTTCCAGGGAGGATTTACGGTCACAGACCTTATCTGGCTTGGAGAGATGCCAGGCTGAGATCTGCAAAACTTGGCCAGGAGTCTCCGAGAGTCACAAACCAATGAAGCAAACTAAGGGTCTCCTGCAAACTCCACTCCCCTTTTGCTCCTCTTTTAGTCCCTCGGGGGGGGGGGGCATTCATCGTCCACTTGTGGCCTCACTCCCAAGTCAACCCCTGGTCTTTAGCTGTTCCCTTTGTCTGGCAACTCTGCGCATACGCACAGTGGGAACAGGCTCCAGATGTTCATCTGCCTTACTGATGTCTGACTCTGAAGGCAGCTGATAACTGTCAGACGGCCCTGGCCATCTCTTTGCCTCCGACCCAGAGCCCTCCTCAGAGCCTTCCCCAGACTCCAGGAGTGGGCCAGGTTCCTCCCCAACCCTCCTCACTGTCTGAATCTGCTACCAACTCTGCTGGTGGGCCACAGCACATTCCCCCCACCCCACCCGCCCTTTTGCTGACAGCCTTCCTAGGTAGAACAGACAAGAACCGTGCCCAGGTGAACTAATTCTACTTTATTGTAAGACTACATTAACGTCTTAACTTGCATTAACTCATGCAAGTTTGAAAATACAAATCTCCCACGGTCTCCCTTTTACAGCCTGAGGAGAATCAGAATCAGATTAGGGCTGGAAGGGATCTTGGAGGTCTTCTAGTCCAGCCCCCTGCTCAGGCAGATCCTAGGAAACTCGGGAGAAACTCGGGAGGGTCACTTCTGACCTTCTCACCCTACCCGTTACGCAGGAACTAACAAGACATATCCTGACAGGGAGAACAATTCATCAACGCAACCTCTTGGTCTCCTGTCGTTGTTGGAGGTCTTCAAGAAAAGATTGGACAGCCATTTGTCCAAAATGCAAACAAGGTCTCCTGCCTGGGGCCAAGGGTTGGACTAGAAGACCTCTAAAGTCTCTTCCAGCACTAGGGTGCTATGTTTTGTATGTTCAAAGTCTCCACGGGAGAACGAAAATAAGAATTCCGCCAGCCTCTCTAATTCACGCACTCCCAACTAGGCCAAAGGCCTCACGTTTGCCGAAAAACAGCTTAGCTAATCAGAGAGAAGTTTGGAGTTTGACCTTCTCCTCATTGTTGGATCTAGGGCAGGGGTCAGCAACCCGCATGTGCCTCATTCATCTTTCTTCTGCGGCTCCCTGTCGCTCAAAATATGCGTCAATGTTGACACCCACTTTATTGAGCTTTTCAACCCCGGTAGGCCAACCATGGATAAATCCAAGAAAAGTAAAAGTTTCAGAAGAAAACAGAACGTTTAATTCAACCACATATGCTAGTTTTATAAATACTGTATTTTGGGGAGTATATGACGCACCCAGATTTCACCCTCTTTTTTGAGGGAAAAAGGTGCGTCATACATTGAATGCAGCATTTTTGGCCTCCCGAAACCCCACCCCCTTCACCAAAATGGCCATGCATAGACTTTAGGAGGCTTCCAGGGTCCTCCTGGGGGCTGGGAAGGGCAAAAGTGAGCGAAAAATGGGCTCTTTTGGGTCGTTCTTGCCCCCAACCCCAGCAGCACTCCATAAGCCTCCTAAAGGCTATGTATGCCCTTTTCTTGACAAAAAAATGGGCCCGTTTTCATGAAAAATGGGCCATTTGGGGGAGGTCTGCAGAGTGCAAAACCTTTTTTTTAATTTGCCTCTTCAAAATCTTGGTGCGTCTTATACTCCGAAAAATACGGTAGTCAGGCATGGGAAGGGCTTTGTGGCTCCCGGTGTTTTCTTTTCTGTGGGAAACAGGTCCAAATGGCTCTTTGAGTGTTTAAGGTTGCCGACCCCCTGAATCTAGGGAAAGTCGTATCGAGGTCAAAGATCAAACCTCTGCATTCTTCTGATCCCTGCAAAGACAGCTCAGTCCTAAAAGTCACGCGATGGGGTACCAGATTTGGAGACCCATCGCTCAGAGTTGATAAAACCCCATCCTACCTGCATTCTCGTCTTCACAACATCTAACGGGGTGTTACCGAAGACACTGGCAGCTCCGGCGACCGCCCCGAATAATCCCGTTATAAGTGGGTTAATCACTTTGTTGGGATCGTCCCCTGAAAGGACATAAACATGGATAAGAAGAAAGAAAAAGGAAGGAAGGAAGGAAGGAAGGAAGGAAGGGGAAGGAAGGGGAAGGAAGGAAGGAAGGAAGGAAGGAAGGAAGGGGAAGGAAGGGGAAGGAAGGGAGGAGGGAGGGAAGGAAGGAAGGAAAGAAAGAAGGGAAGGAAGGAAGGAAGGAAGAAGGGAGGGAGGGAGGGAAAGAAGGAAGGAAGGAAGGAAGGAAGGAAAAGGAAGGAAGGAGGGAGGGAGGGAAGGAAGGAAGGAAAGAAAGAAGGGAAGGAAGGAAGGGAAGGAAGGGAAGGAAGAAGGGAGGGAGGGAAGGAAGGAAGGAAGAAAGGAAGGAAGGAAGGAAGGAAGAAGGGAGGGAGGGAGGGAAGGAAGGAAGAAGGGAGGGAGGGAAGGAAGGAAGGAAGGAAGGAAGGAAGGAAGGAAGGAAGAAAGGAAGGAAGAAGGGAGGGAGGGAAGGAAGGAGGGAAAGAAAGAAGGGAAGGAAGGAAGAAGGGAGGGAGGGAGGGAAGGAAGGAAGGAAGAAGGGAGGGAGGGAGGGAGGGAGGGAGGGAAGGAAGGAAGGAAGGAAGGAAGGAAGGAAGGAAGGAAGGAAGGAAGGAAGAAAGGGAAATGAAATATGGAATGGAATGGAATGGAATAGAATATAAAATATGGAAAAGAATGGAATGGAATAGAATATAAAATATGGAATGGAATAGAATGGAATAGAATGGAACGGAATGGAACAGAACCTTGGAGGTCTTCCAGTCCAGCTCCCTGGTCAAGCAGGAGGACCTATACCATTTCAGATAAGTGACTGTCAACTGTTGTTGACTTTTAGGAATGTCACCAAAAGGAACATCCAAAGTCCTGCTTGGGTGTGTTGTAATCATGTCTTGCTTCCAGAAAACCTTTTCCAAAGTTAAAATTGTACACTATCCGGGACTTTAAGAGGGCAAACTGGAAGACTATCAGAGCAAAAGGGACAGAAATTGGGTTTTGAAAGAGGGATGTAGTTTACCTTTGTACCAGTTCCTAAGAGACGTCATGACAAAGAAACGGATGGCTTGGTTAGATCCTTGCTTGAGGACCGTGGCGGTTAAACCTTGGTACGTTCCTTTCAACCCTACAAGGCAAGAGACGGGAGAAGACGAAGGCGGAAGAGTTCAGAGGGAAAGTCCAGCATTGTAAAACAAAATTATTTCCTGGTCCAAAAACACAAACACCCCTAAGTTTCGTTTTTGGCTAAGTTGAGACCAGGAATATCAACCCCCCTCCTTAAAAGGAACATCTACACCGGCTTTGCCAAACTGGACATTTTCCCAACTGGCCATACTACAGCTCATAACAACTCCAGCAGCACCACAAACACCTTCAAAACAGCAGAAATTCATAAGAATGGGAAATGTCAATGAATCCAGAAGCCATCCAATTGAATATTGCTGTAGATGGTATTCGCCATTCAGAATCTTCTACCATATAAAGGTAGCATGTATGTGCTAGTCGTTCCTGACTCTAGGGGGCGGTGCTCATCTCCTTTTCAAAGCCGAAGAGCCAGCGATGCCCGAAGATGTCTCCGTGGTCATGTGGCCGGCATGACTCAACGCTGAAGGTGCACGGAACGCTGTTCCCTTCCCACCAAAGGTGGTTCCTGTTTTTCTACTTGCATTTTTTACGTGCTTTCGAACTGCTAGGCTGGCAGAAGCTGGGACAAGTCACGGGAGCTCCCTCCATTATGCAGCGCTAGGGATTCGAACCGCCGACCTTCCTGATCGACAAGCTCAGCATCTTAGCCACTGTGTCCCTTCTTCTACCTTATAAGAGACTCATCATGAGTCTCATCATGAGTCTTCTCATATAAGAAGTCATCATGAGTGACTCTGCCTTTTCACTCAAGATTGACCTAAGAGGAACAATCATTTCACTCATCCTCCAAACTCTTGATTAAGTCAGTGTGTGTTCGACCACAAGCAGCCCTCGCCTTACAACAACTCGTTCTTGCGACCGTTCGAAGTTGCGGTCCCCGTTTCTCACCTTGGTGCCGAACGATCTCCCGCACGCCGTGGAAAAACCCTCGGTATTTTGGGTTGGGAGAACATTGGTCATGGATGAACTTCACCTGCAGAAGAAGGGCAGCAGAGTGTCAGGGTTCCAGACAACATCCAAAATTAAATCAGAGTTCAAGGCAAAGTATTGCTCAAAGTTCCAATTGATGAAGAGAACCCATGTTGGCACATCTGGGGAAACCCGAATCTGAAAGCTTCCCGGTTTCCCCCACCCAGTTGAAAGTTCAAGATCTTCCCCCCCACACCCACCAGCCCATCGCATGGTCCTATCTCCCACTGCCACGCTGACAGCTTCCACCCATCCAGTTCCGGTCAGGTGCAGAGGGGCAGAGACAAAGGCTGACCTTGGTTTTCTAGAAAGGAATTTTGTTTTGGCTACGTAGCATCTCACTCTGTACAATCCCCCCTCCCGTTTTCCCGCGATGGAAAAGGCACAGTAGAATCATAGAAAGGGTGGCAGGCCAAAGACCCCAAAGAAAAGATGACTGCGGGCTTGACACAGAGAAGACAACAGTAAGTGTTACTCCAGAGAAGGACACGAGATGGTTCTTGGCACCCCAGGTGCGCAAGTAAGGTTCTTCTCAAGGAACACAGATTCCACACCAACACCTTTCATCTTTCTTTCAAGGTTGTTACCTTGATGGTTTCCATGGGGCAGACGACCACCACGGCTTCCGCCACGCCGGCCCCCAAACCGGCAAGAAGGCCACGTGTGCTGTCCAGTTTTCCATCGGCGTCTCTCATGTGGTTGCTGAGGAACTCAAACATGCCAAACCTGTGCAGATGGGCGTTAAGTGAGCTTTGTTCCATTTTATGACCTTCGTTGTTAATGATGTTAAGTGAATCAATGCAGTTATCTTATTGGGGAGGGGCTTATTTTAGGGGGAGGGCTTATTTTTGGTCTTTTCTTTTGACCCCCCCCCCAAATAAACACTTGGTCTTATTTTGGGGGGGGGGCTTATTTTCGGGGAGGGGGTTTCGGTCTTCTTTTTTGTTTGACCCCCGAAATAAGCGCTTGGACTTATTTCTCGGGGAGGTCTTATTATTTTTGAGGTGCAGGAGGCGGCGAGCCTGGTCACCTCCTGGCTGCTGGCTCCGTGTTGTGCGTCTCTGGTCTGCCACTCATTTTGTGGCGGCGATTCGCGTGACAGACAACACGGCCAGGCGACATGGCTCCGTGTGCCACTTCGGGCATGCGTGCCGTAAGTTCACCATCACAGCCCTACACCGTTTCTGACAAGAGGGCTGTCCCGTCTCGTCTTGAAAGCCTCCAGGGATGAAGCTCCCACAACTTCCGAAGGCAACTTCTGTTCCAGGGGTGGATTGTCCTGACGTAAACACCCGACCCCCTTCCCGTCATACGGCCCAAGATGTTCACCTGACGGCAGCCTTTGGGATGGAGCCATACACCAGCGAGCTGAGGCCTCGGTAAAGGCCTTTGATCCCATGGTCCCTGACCGTCACTCGGACGCAGTCCACTGCGCGTAAAGAAAAGAAGGAGGAAAAATACCCATATTAATAAAAAACAACTTGCTTTGGGGACGTTCTGCGTCAGATACCGAGATAGAGCCAGGGCCATTTCCCAGCCACTGGAGAGGCAGCTGCCTTTGGAGGCCGAGATAAGTAGGGAGGAAGGACAGCTGGGGCCTATGCCAGATGCGCACAGGCGCAGAGCAGTTAGGAGAGGTGAACAACGGAGGACAAGGAGCCAATTCGGGAAGCAAAGCACACGTGGATGCTGAATGGCCCCTCCCTGGCTGGGGAATAAATAGAAGGAAAGGGGAGCGGTGGTCGTAGGAGAGAACAGTTCGTATTTCTGAAGATTTTGCTCATGGTGTTTTGTGCCACAAAGACTGCTTGCCGGAACTTAAATTTGCAGCCTTTCGTCTGGGAGCTCACCGCCTTGCAATTGTCGCAAGGAACTGATTAAGATCTGTTACTGCCCTTTAATTCCTTGCAGGACTGTTGCCTGGACTTTTGGGTGGGTGAATGCAATTCATTCACAAGAGGTAAATAAGGAGGGGTTGTTTTTTTTCGTGACAAGGACTCTGTTCCTTGCTTCTGCTAAGGCTGAGTGAGAAGGCAAAATACAGTTCGGTGGGTTGATGGATAGTCTTGAACTGCCTACACTTACCGATGCCTTTATAGCGTGGCGGGTTGGCCTTTTCGTCCAGCTGCAGCTGGGTTTTCACGTATTCGGTGGGGAATGTGATGCAGATTTCAATCCCTCCGGCGAGGCCACCTGCAAAGGTAAGCGAGAGAAGAATGGTGTAAGGTCTCCTACTCAAACAGGGGGCTGGATCAGAAGACCTCTAAGGTCCCCTTCAGCCCTACGATTCTATGTTCCAAAAACCCATCCCACAACTTATTTTTCTGCAGAGGCAGAGGGTCGGCAGGTTTGAGTTTTGAAACTCACAGACTGAGTTTCAAATTGTCTTAATGGATTTTAATGTGTGGGTAATGTTCTAGGGAATTTTTAGCACAGGGCACTTTAAATTTAATTAGATTTTATTGTTGTTGTCTTATTTATTATACGTCCGTTTTATTTATATGTTTGTATTTCCGCTTTTAATTTCCTGTGCACCGCCCTGAGTCCCTTCGGGGAGATAGGTGGGGTATAAAAATCAAATCAAATCAAAATCAAATCAAAATCAAAGAGGCAGCTCAGTGGCCTTGCCTGTTCACCCCCTCAAAAAATGCCCTTCAACTCCTCCCCGTCGAGATAAAAAGAACCCCATGAAGGGATTGGACGTTCTGAGCTCATCAAAACGAGACAAGTTGTTTCTTTCCTGCTCTCTTCACCGATCACCAACTCAGCATGACTGTGCAAAGTGAATACACTCTGGGGCGTCAACTGGCTGGCCGGAGTACAACCAAGCAAAACAAACATGGATTTCAAAGGATAATTAAAACCGAAGAAAAAACAACGGCGACCAACCTGCCTTCCACTGAGGACCTGCAGACTGCAGGAGCCAAAATGAGGGCTGTGAAAATATCTACAGACCCCTCGGATCCTGGACATCAATTGTTTCAACTCCTACCCTCAAAACGAGACCCTATAGGGCCCTGCACACCAAGACAACTAGACACAAGGACAGTTTTTCCCCCCCAACGCCATCACTCTGCTAAACCAAATAATATTGTCAAACAATTTATTAAGACTGCATTACTATTCTTCTCCCCCTCCTTCCTAGTACCTATCTCTTCCCACTTAGGACTATAACCATCTTGCTTGTATCTTTCAATGGATACTATTTTAATTGTTTCCTAGTACGATTTGATAGCTTATTAGTAACCTTGACTGTCACTAAGTGTTGTATCTTTTGATTCTTGATGAATGTATTTTATTCTACTGATGCACACTGAGAGCATCTGCACTGAAGACAAATTCCTTGTGGGTCCAACCGCACTTGGCCAATAAAGAATTCTATTATAATAATAATCTTTACTGTCATTGTACTAAAATTACAATGAAATTGGTTGGAATGAAATGGGATATTCTATTCCATTCTCCATTCCATTCTCCATTCCATTCCATTCCATTCCATGCTATGCCGTGCCATGCACCTATAAGGGCTACAAAGGTTAAATAGCTAATTTATGCCCAGACCATCCAAACATATAACTGTTATCACACGATGCCAAATTTCCACTTATGACTATAACCTTGTTGCTTGTATATTTACACTTCATAGTTTCATTTGGTTCCCTAGCACAATTGTTGATTGCTTATTTAGTGTCTCATGACTATCACTAAATGTTGTATCTTATGATTCATGATGTATTTTTTATGTACACTGAGAGTTTATGCGCCTAAGACAAATTCCTTGTGTGTCCAATCACACTTGGCCAATAAAGAATTATTCTGATCTCTCTCTCTCTCTCTCTCTCTCTCTCTCTCTCTCTCTCTCTCTCTCTCTCTCCCTCCCTCCCTCCCTCCCTCCCTCCCTACCTACCTACCTACCTACCTACCTACCTTTAAGTTATACATTTATATTGTCTGTGAACAGAATTGTTTCTGGGTATCATTCATATTAATCCAATTCACAATAACAATATTAGTAATCTCTATCACATTTCTTAAACATAAGTAATTCTTATTATATTGTTCAAAGATATACATTCCAAAAATCCTCAACTCCTCATCTTTATCTTTACCTTCATCTGTATCTTTCTTTCTTTTTTTTCAACATAAAAACAAGTAAAAACATTATTCATCTTAAGCATTGTACAACATGTCGTTCGGTCATAAGTTTTGTGCATCAGTACTTGAAATTACAAACATACTTGTCAATTTTCCTTCCCATACATATATATCACCTTATTTCCCACCTGGTAGCAATATTATTTATCAAATCAATGTTTTCCTATAATTGCTCAATATATAAAAAGAATAGTAAAGAATTCTACATAAATTCCTTTTTTATAACATTATTCTCAAGTGTCTCTAGAAACCACTTTACTACTATAAAATACATAACCATAGTGTTTTCTCCTTCTAAGACCAAGAATTTATCCAAATTTTCCGTTGTCTAGGTATCTCATTATTAATCTAGTTGATATACAAAATATCTTTCTAGAGTAACATAATCTCAATTTGTTACCGTATCTAGTAATCCTAACAAATAATTTCTATACTTAAAAGTTCTTTTTTATATATTATATCCCTTTAATTTTTTTTCCCAACCATTGGTAAAACATATTCCATACTTTATAAAATTGTTCATCCTCTTGCTCTCTAATTTCAAACGTCAATTTGCTCATTCCTGCACATTCCATAATCTTACGAATAATTTCCTCTTGAGAAGGTAATTTCTCATTTCTCCAATTTTTTGCAAATACAATTCTACATCTGTATCTTTCTTGTTCTATCTAAACATTTCTCTATTATACATGAACAAGTTTAGCTAAGTTTCATTTTATTGCGATCCGGTTTACGCTAACCTTGCTAATCATCTCTATCCCATTTATCAAGTTTATATAATCCTCATTATAGTATACATCTCCTCTTGCTAGCCATTCGATCCATTTTAATCCTGTTCCCAATAAGAGCAGGAATGAAGGGAGCTAGATATCATTCACGTTAATCCAATCCACATTAACATTTTTGATTATCTCTATTCTTCTTCACAAGCACCCGCTCCGCATGACGATGCAAAAGAGGAACACAAACTCGGGCGTCATTGGCTGGCCGGAGACACAACCCACGGTTACACCCACAACGAGGATTTACCAGGAAACCAGATCCGGATGTCGACAGCAACAACCTCACCATGACAAAGTAGCTGGTGAAAGAAGAGGTGGGGGGCAGATTTCTCTCTTGTCCCCCCTGCAAGGATGAAAAACGACGTACTCAGCATTCAACGGAAGCTGATTTATTCTTGCACTGGGTTGGACATCACAACAAAAGGCGTCGCTTCGAATTTTGTTGTTGTGGTGGTGAAAGGAGGGGAAGCGAACGCATTTTGAAAAAGAGAAAAATAAATAAATTCTGCACGCTTGGGGGAAAAAAGGCCTGTTTTAAGTCCTGCTGTGTATCGAGAGGCAATTTAGCCTGGTGGTTAAGGCACCAGATTAGAAAGCGGGAGACGGTGAGTTCTAGTTCTGCTTTAGGCATGTAAAACCAAGCTGAGTGAGTCTGGGACGATCGCTAGGCGAGGGTGAGTTCTAGTTCTGCCTTAGGCCTGAAAGCCAGTTGGTTGACTCGGGACCAGTCCCCAGGAGGCGGTGAGTTCTAGTTCTGCTTTAGACATGAAAACCAAGTTGGATGATTCTGGGACAATCGCCAGGAGACAGTGAGTTCTAGTTCCACTTTAAACCAAATTCTAGTTTGGCAGAAGCTGGGACAAGTAACGGGAGCTCACTCCGTTATGCGGCTCTAGGGATTCGAGCCGCCGACCTTTCTGATCGACAAGCTCGGCGTCTTAGCCACTGAGCCACCACATCCTACTGAACCTCACTCCTAAAATAACGTTGGCTCCAGCACTAAGAAAATATAGAACTTCTAATTTTCTCAGTGTGACTCAAGTTGACAGCTGGCCCTTTTCTCTATGCCATATTTCACCGTTCTGACACCGGAAGGTTAGAAAACTGACTGGAGCATTTCTCGTAGCTGCATTGCTTGGAGACCATCAAGGAGAAGACAAGATGCCTTAGGAAGGGAGAAGAGAAGGTCCTTCAGACTCTCCCAGCAGATGTAAAATGGGAATACAGATTGTCCTTGGATGTATGACCACCCTCCAGCCCAAAATTCCTGTTGCTACGAGAGATATTGGTTAAGGGAATTTTGTCCTGTTTTACAACCTTTCTTGGTAAGCTTAAATGCACTGCAATCAATTCGATTGACAGAATAACAGAGTTGGAAGGGGCCTCATATGTCATCTAGTCTTGCCACAGTGAATAGAATAGAATAAAACAGAATATAATAGAATGAAAATAGAATGGAATGGAATGGAATAAGGAAAGAAGGAAGGAGAATAGAATACAATAGAATACAATAGAATAGAATAGTCAGAAAAGAAGGAAGGAGAATATAATAGAATTGAATTGAATAAGGAAAGAAGGAAGGATAATATAATAGAATTAAATAAGGAAAGAAGGAAGGAGAATAGAATAGAATAGAATAGAATAGTCAGGAAAGAAGGAAGGAAGGAGAATAGAATTGAATTGAATTGAATAAGGAAAGAAGGAAGGAGAATATAATAGAATTGAATAAGGAAAGAAGGAAGGAGAATAGAATAGAATAGAATAAGGAAAGAAGGAAGGAGAATAGAATAGAATAGAATAGAATAAGGAAAGAAGGAAGAATAGAATTGAATTGAATAAGGAAAGAAGGAAATAGAATAGAATGGAATAGAATAGAATAAGGAAAGAAGGAAGGAGAATAGACTAGAATTGAATAAGGAAAGAAGGAAGGAGAATAGAATAGAATAAGGAAAGAAGGAAGGAGAATAGAATAGAATAGAATAAGGAAAGAAGGAAGAATAGAATTGAATTGAATAAGGAAAGAAGGAAGAAGAATAGAATGGAATAGAATAAGGAAAGAAGGAAGGAGAATAGACTAGAATTGAATAAGGATAGAAGGAAGAATAGAATAAGGAAAGAAGGAAGGAGAATAGAATAGAATAAGGAAAGAAGGAGAATAGAATAGAATAGAATAGAATAGAATCACAGTTGGAAGGGACCTTGGAGGTCTTCCAGTCCAACCCCCTGCTCAGGCAGGAAACCCTACACCACTTCAGACAAATGGTTATCCAATCTCAACTTCCTACCAAGAAGAAAGGAAAAACTGCCAAATCACGAGCTTCCTATTCAATGTGACATCAATGTAATGCTAGTTTAAAAAAAAAACCTTCCAATTTCCAAACTTTTGGATTTTAATCTCACTTGAACAATCTCTCCTTGTTTGGGTTTGGTGTTTTTTTTTAAACTCCTGCATTACTAGAAGAAACTGTTGGATTCCTGTTGGGTTTTTTTTCAAATGTTCCTTGTTGATTCTTCCTGAACAGCTATTAAAAGTCCTACTTCAAAACCCTCAGTGATTAGAGCTCATTTATAACTCAAATCCTTTTTTTTTTACTTGCAGATGTTCTCTGATCTGGAACCTCCTTTTATTCTTTCCGAATTTTCCGTGCAACTTTGAACGGTCAGTAAAAAAAAAAAACACAGCCTTGGGGGACTCCACTGCATACTTCCCGCCATGCACATGTAGTACCAACCGCACTCAACGTGTAGACCTCAATGGAACTGCATCTACATGGAGGGAAGTATGCAGTGGAGTCCCCCAAGGCTCTGTTTTAGGCCCAGGACTCTTCAACATCTTTATCCATGATTTGGATGAGGGGATAAATGGGGAACTCATCAAATTTGCAGACGACACCAAGCTGGCAGGAATAGGCAACACTCCAGAAGATGGGCTTAAGATACAGAAGGATCTAGACAAACTTGAACATTGGGCACTATCTAACAAAATGAAATTCAAGGGCGAAAAGAGGAAGGTTTTCTGACAGTTAGAACAATTAACCAGTGGAACAGAAGTTGCCTCCAGAAGTTGTGAATGCCCCAACACTGGAGGTCTTTAAGAAGATGTTGGATAGCCGTTTGTCTGAAACGGTGTAGGGTTTCCTGCCTAGGCAGGGGGTTGGACTAGAAGACCTCCAAGGTCCCTTCCAACTCTGCCATTGTATTTGGATGTAAGTCAAGGATTACCTATACCAGTGATAGTGAACCTTTTAGACCAGGGGTCTCCAAACCTTTGCAACTTTAAGTCTGAAGGACTTCAGCTCCCAGACTTCTCCAGCCAGCTTTGCTGAAGTCCTTCAGACTTAAGTCTGGGAGCTGAAGTCCTTCAGACTTAAAGTTGCAAAGGTTTGGAGACCCCTGTTTTAAACACTGAGTGCCCAAACTGCACGCATCTCCAAGGTGTGCACGCAAATGTGCACGCATACACATGCACAAACATGCGTGCACGAACATGCACACATGCGCAGTAGAGCTCCAAAGACCAGCTGACTAACGGAAGGCAGGGCATCCCAACACCCGCAGCACGGCGAGAGATAAGATCTTTTTCTTTCACGCGCTTCGGTTTCGTCGTTTGCAGGGAAACAGATGCTCACCAAAGCAACGCCATGGAGATGGGGCAACGGCGCGCATGCTAGCAGAGATGGCTCTGCGTGCCACCTCTGCCATAGGCTTGCCATCACGGACCTAGACACCCCATGAACTCAATCCAAACCATCTTTGATTGCTTAGCCCGGTGCACAAACGGTGGCTTATTCCACAGGCCGGGTTCAACGCATCCCGCGTGGGATAGAAGCCCGAGGATTTTTCCTTGCGTATTTCCTCTCTGGTTCTGGGAATCGGCGCACCCCGCTGATTGATGACTGCGGCAAGAGAGAAATGCATTTACCGGATAAATAAACGAGAGGAAGACGCATCAATCTGTCCTTACAGCAGGCAAAAAGGATGGAGAGAAATGAATCATCCTTGACCCATTTCTCTTTGTTCAAGCAAGCAAAAGCCATTTTTTTTTCCTCCAGGGCTGTCGCAAAACAAGACAACAATATATGCTTTGAAGGGGAAAATTAAGATATATGTATTTCGAGCAAGACCGAAGCGAGAAATTTTCGGAGGCTGATTTTCCCCTGAAGAAAATGCAGTTGTGTGTATGTTTGTGTGTGTCTAAATTCTAAAACAATCCAAGCTGAAATTTACTTTGCAGAGCCATCTGGCAGGTGAAGAGATAAATGCGCCTTGGGGCTAGATTAGGCTGGGCTTCCCTCCCATTCAACTGGCCGTGTCTAACGTGCCCACTTTGGCACCGAGCCGGCTATTTAGCAAACTCAAGCTCAAACTATTCAGCGTGGAGGGAGAAAAAGAGAGACGCAGCAAATGCCACCATTAAACTTCCGAGCACGTTTGCAAATCTTCTAGCAGAAAACACAGCCTTCCTTCCGTCCTTCGCTAACAAGGGCTCCTAAGGACTAGCAACGTAACAGAGTAAGAGTTGGAAAGGTCCTTGAAGGTCTTCTAGTCCAACCCCCTGCTCAAGCAGGAGACCCCATACTATTTCAGACAAATGTCTCTTTCTAAACGCCTCCATTCACATTCACAACTTCTGGAGGCAAGCTGTTCCACTGATTGATTGTCCTCACTGTCAGGAATTTTCTCTTTAGTTCTCAGTTGCTTCTCTCCTTGATGAGTTTCCACCCATTGCTTCTTGTCCTGCCTTCAGGTGTTTTGGAGAACAGCTTGACTCCCTCTTCTTTGTTCCAATAACATTGGACCACTGCTATTATGTCATCCTTTGGGAAGGATGGGGAATTCTGGGAGTTGATGTCCATCCGTCTTAAAGTATTCTGGTTGGGGAATTGTGGGAGTTGAAGTTTACCCATCTTAAAGCAGGCTGGTTGGGGAATTCTGGGAGTCGAAGTCCACCCATCTTAAAGCAGGCTGGTTGGGGAATTCTGGGAGTCGAAGTCCACCTGTCTTAAGCATGCTGGTTGGGGAATTCTGGGAGTTGAAGTTTACCCATCTTAAAGCATGTTGACTGGGGAATTCTGGGAGTTGACATCCACCCATCTTAAAGCATGCTTTTTGGGGAATTCTGGGAGTCAAAGTCCACCTGTCTTAAAGTATTCTGGTTGGGGAATTCTGGGAGTTGAAGTCCACCCGTCTTAAAGCATGCTTGTTGGGGAATTCTTGGTGTCGAAGTCCACCTTAAAAGTTGCTAAACCCTGCTTCAGAGTGTTCAGGCACTTATATGCCACAAAAAAACCAATCCGTTCCTGGAAGGATGGAGCAATTTCCACCTCCCCAAAAGTGCGTGGCTCAACATGTCCTGCAAATCCACCTTCCTTTCCTTTCCAGGCTGGCTCCAGTCTCCTAGCCCAACTCACCCAACTGTAGTTTCTTCCAACACAACCACCCCTGCAACAGGGAAACAAGCCACGCCTTTGTGCAATGTGGGGATTCAAACCCAGAATTTAGACCTAGCAGCGTGGGAATCCAATTAGTAGAGGACACCGGCGTGCCCCAGAAGAGTAGGCGTGCAATTCACCACCGTTGTTGGGTTGAGCTAAGCCAAACTCCCTCCAGCCCCCTCCCCAATATATAGCGTTGACAGCCGACTGGCCAGGTAGGGCAAAGGGGAAGTCGATAGCCCCCTTCTCCCTGCTTCCAAGAGTGACCGCTGGCAATGACCTTCAGCAGGGAATGCTTGGCAGCTCCCTCTTGGCTTGGGCTCAAGGCTGAAAATGCCAGCTATAAACGTCATTTTTTCCCTCTACCCGCAGAGGAGGGCTTGAATCTGGGAGGGGACAGAGGGCAGCCCCAGGTGGGGAGGGGGAGGGAAGAGACAATATATCAAGCTATGGGTTTAAAGTCATTGCGGTAAAAAGACTGGCAAAAATATCATCCAGCCCAGGGGTAGTCAGCCTTTTTATGCCTACCACCCACTTCAGTATCTCTGTTAGTAGTAAAATGTTCTAACCACCCACCGGTTCCACAGTCATGGTGATTGATAAAGTAGGGAAGTCAATTAAATTTTAAAAAAGGAAAGTGCTTCAGTATCGGACAAAACCCCGACCGCCCACCATGAAAGCTGGAACCCCCTCTAGTGGGCGGTAGGAACCAGGTTGACTACCACTGAGATTAGATAGATAGATAGATAGATAGATAGATAGATAGATAGATAGATAGATAGATAGATAGATAGATAGATAGATAGATAGATAGATAGATAGATAGATATAGATCAGGGACAGTCAATCTTTTTATACCTACCACCCACTTTTGTATCTCTGTTAGTAGTAAAATTTTCTAACCACCCACCGGTTCCACAGTCATGGTGATTTATAAAGTAGGGAAGTCAATTAAATTAAAAAAAGGAAAGTGCTTCAGTATCGGACAAAACCCCTATCGCCCACCATGAAAGCTGGAACACCCACTAGTGGGCGGTAGGGACCAGGTTGACTACCACTGGTCTAGCCTATCACCAATCTATTGGAAGTGTGAGAAAGCCCATGGAACATACTACCACACATGGTGGACATGCCAAAAATGACTGGGTAAAAAGTTAAAAACTGGCTGGAAACCACCACAGGAAAACGAATAGATTGGAAACCTGGGATGTTCTTATTAGGCACAATGATGACAAAATATAACAAAGAGACCTTATATTTAATCTTACATATTATCCCAGCGGCTAGAATAGCATTCGCGCAGAGATGGAAAAATAAGACGCTACCAAATGTGGATGAAATAATACGAAAAATTCTAGAACGCGGGACCAGCTAACCAAAGAAATTCAAGGAACGGAAGAGACGGAGTATTACTTAGTGTGGGGAAAATGGTATTAGGTGGTTGGAGGATAGAAACAGAAAATAGCGATAATGTTCCTCTCGGCTTCTAGGTGCTCGCTAGGAAAGGGTTTTTTGAAATCACTATCAATAGTAATCATTATACAGTAATTAACACACTCTGATGCTAAGGAGTTCTACTCCCCCTCCCCACCTGAAAAGAGCTCTGTTCCAACTGCCAGTTGCCTCACATTCTGTTACCTCAGTTCAAATTGGCAGACATCCCACTCCTTCACTCAGGAGCACTCTCGGGCTCCTTACAGTATTAAACGTTGGTACATCACCCAAATGTCTACGCCTTCCATCTATGGAACTGCTTCCAGGCTTCCAGGCTCAACGATATTCCCTTATGTGTTTCAATTACCAACCACCACTGAACCAACGGATTGTGAGCCGAATTCTTCCTGCGCAGCCCGATCACATAGCTTCACCGTGAAGCACATGTATCCAGCTACTAGTAATAACCACCTATATTGGCATTGTACATATATGTGTTAGGATATTCAGCCTTATATTGCCACAGGGCCTGCTTGCCAGAACTTAATTCGCAGCCTTTCGGCTAGGAGCTCACGGCCTTGCAATTATATTATCCCAAGTTCTGTTAACTTGGGATAATATAATATAATATAATATAATTAACTCTTTGAAGAACTATTGCCTGCTCTTTTTGGTGTGTGAGTGCCATTAAGTCACAAGAGGCTAATAAAGAGGGTTTTTTTCGTGACAAGGAGTTTGTCTTCTTTCTGCTAAAGCTGGGTCAGAACACGCACAGTAGTGAAGATTAGATTTTGCCAGAAGCCAGAATGTGGTTTAGCAACTTTTGAGATTCTGAGCTGTACGAACAGGTTGGTCCACAACCATTTGAGGCTCATTAAAGCATGATTTTAAGATCGCTCACCGTATCTTCATTTTATTTTTTATTGTAAAAAGGGAACGGTTCCCCTAGCACATAAGTGCAAGTCGTTCCCGGCTCTAGGGGGCGGTGCTCATCTCCGTTTCAAAGCCGGAGAGCCAGCGCTGTCCGAAGACGTCTCCGTGGTCATGTGGCCGGCATGACTCAATGTCGAAGGCACACGGAACGCTGTTCCCTTCCCACCAAAGGTGGTTCCTATTTTTCTACTTGCTTTTTTTTACGTGCTTTCAAACTGTTTATTAGCTTAATAGTAATCTTGACTATCACTAAGGGTTGTATCTTTTTAGTCTTGATGAACATATTTTATTCTCTGCGAGCATCTGCACCAATAAAGAATTCTGTTCTATTCTATTTCTATTCCATTCCATCCCTTTCTATTTCTCTTCCCTTCCCTTCCCTTCCCTATTCTATTCTGTTCTGTTCTGTTCTATTACTACCCCATTCCCATTTCATCCCATTCTATTTTCTCTTCTCTTCTCTTCTCACCTCTTCTCTCCATCTTCTCTTATATTCCACCTTCTCTTATTCCTTCTCTTCTCTTCTCTTCTCTTCTCTTCCCTTCCCTTCCCTATTCTATTCTATTCCTACCCCATTCCCATTTCATCCCATTCTATTTTCTCTTCTCTTCTCTTCTCACCTCTCTACTCCATCTTTTCTTATATTCCTTCTCTTCTCACCTCTTCTCTCCATCTTCTCTTATATTCCACCTTCTCTTATTCCTTCTCTTCTCTTCTCACCTCTCTACTCCATCTTCTCTTATATTCCTTCTCTTCTCACCTCTTCTCTCCATCTTCTCTTATATTCCACCTTCTCTTATATTCCTTCTCTTCTCTTCTCTTCTCACCTCTCTACTCCATCTTTTCTTATATTCCTTCTCTTCTCACCTCTTCTCTCCATCTTCTCTTATATTCCACCTTCTCTTATTCCTTCTCTTCCCTTCCCTTCCCTTCCCTATTCTATTCTATTCTATTCTATTCTATTCCTACCCCAACCCCATTCCCATTTCATCCCATTCTATTTTCTCTTCTCTTCTCACCTCTCTATCTTTTCTTATATTTCTTCTCTTCCAACCTCTTCTCTCCATCTTCTCTTATATTCCACCTTCTCTTATTCCTTCTCTTCTCTTCTCTTCTCCTCTCCTCCCCTTTCCTCTCCTCTTCCCATTCCATTCCATTTTCCCTTCCCTTCCGTATTCTATTCTAATTCTGATTCTATTTCTATTCTAATATCATTTCTGGAAATTGTGCTACTGAAGGGGCGGGGGGGGGGAATGCATGACCAAACTAATGCCTGGTCCTGGAAGCTGGTTCAAAATTGAAGCTTCCAAAATTAAGGGTCAAAATCTAAGAAAAGAAGGACCAAAGGTGACATAACAGCCGTCATCCAGTATTTGAGGGGCTGTCATTGAGAAGACAGGGTCAAGCCATTCTCCAAAGCACCTGATGGCAGAAGAAGCAGCAACGGATGGAAACTCATCAAGGAGAGAGAAGCGACGGAGAACTAAGAAATTCCCAGTGAGAACAATTAACCAGTGGAACCTCTTGCGTCCAGAAATTGTGGGTGCTCCAACACTGGATGGTTTTTCAACAAGAGATTAGACAACCATTTGTCTGAAAGGGGATAGGTCTCCGAGCCTGAGCAGGGGGTTGGACTAGAAGACCTCCAAAGGTCCTTTCCAACCCTGTTCATCTATTATTCTTCAATTCGGAAGAGACTAAGTTTTGGTCTCACCAGCTGCCTCGGTTGAAATCAGTACTTCTTTCATTTACAGAAAAGTAACAGCTGATCGATGGTTTTTAATCTTCACATCATTATTTTTACTTTACTTTATTTTGATTTATAGACCGCTCCCTCTCCCTAAAAGGGACTCGGGGCGGTGTACAAGAAATTTAAAAGCACATAGACATCCTAATTTATAGATATTAAAAACAAATGAAACAAGTTAAACCTGTACTAAAAATTTAAAATATAAAAACCTAGAAAATCCCTAAAAATCCCCATTAAAACAATTTAAATGTCAGCGTAGGCTGGTGCGATAAGTTAAGCCAGGCCGGCTAGATGGCTGTTCTGGGGCCCATGAAAAAAATCATATTTTCTGGAGGATGGAAGCGCCTCCCCCTCTCCATTTGATGCTTCAATGAGAACAGTAAATGGGAAAGCTTTAGTGCCTTGGGGGAAAATGTGGTCAGGACGGTAAACACGATATGTCAACAACGGTTCCAGATGAAAGCTGAACAAAGAGAATGAAGCAACACACCGTCCTTCGTTTTATAAGAACAGGTTCTTACACACATACACACGAGCGTCTTTCACAATCCTATAGCGTCAACACTCCCCCCAAAATCTGCTTTTGCAGCATGACGAGGTGATTTTTCAAGGGGTAACCGAGTTACGGCTGATGGTGCGTCTTGGGAGCAAGGATTTCCATCCAGCCGAGAAGGAAAACGCTTGGTAGAAATCTGAAATGTTGCCGGCCCCGTTTCAAAATTTTACCTCTTTCCATTGCAACACAAACGGGGAACAAAACTCCCAGGGATCGTAGCCAAGATCTTGTGGCTTGGGTGGAAAGTCGTGGATAACCATCACAAGGTAGTCCTCAGCTTACAACGGTTACAAATTAGAACAACTACGGATCTCCGCTCCTTCTGTCAAAAACTAAAAACTCACTTCTTCTGCCTGGCCGGCTTGGGTTAATTGACCCATTACCTCTAGCTGAATACTTCAAACTATTTTATTAGGGATTTTTAGGGGCATTAGTTTTAGCTAGTTTGGGATTTTAGCGCGGGGTCTAGGTTTAATTCGTTTTAAATTGTATTATAATGTTTGTTGTTTGTATATGTATTTTTAATTCCCTGTGCACCGCCTCGAGTCCCTTCGGGGAGAGAGAGCGGTTTACAAATTAAATTATTATTATTATTATTATTATTACAACAATTAAAATTGACAATCGGAGTCCTTATTTAATCTAGTCGCCTTACGAGATCGCCTTCTGCCACCGAGAGCCTCCCACCGGCCAGTACGCTCCCATAGAGAGGGTCTCCTCCTGGTGCCGTCGGCTAGACAATGTCGACTGGTGACACCCAGGGGGAGAGCCTTCTCCGTGGGATCCCCTGTCCTCTGGAACAAATTGGCCCCGGAATTAGAACTATCCCTGACTTACGCACCTTCCGCCGTGCTCTCAAAACCTTTTTCTTCCAACAAGCCGGGCTGGCCTAAAAATGAATTTTAAATTACGAATTTTTATTAATTTGTTTGTTTTTTTAAATTTTGAGGGCAAATTGTTTAATATGTTTTTTTTAAAAACTTTTTAAACTTTTATATATCTGTTTTACTTTGGCTGTACACCACCCTGAGTCCTTCGGGAGTAGGGTGGTATAAAAAACTAATAAAACCTAAACCTAGTCTTAGTTTGATTTTATACTTTATATATCTAATACTAGAACAATCCTCTGTGTGATTTATTTAACTCAGTTAAATAAATCCAGATGACACGCTGCTTAATGGAAAATGGATTCTTTATATTAAAATGAAATTTAATATATGTTCATTTACCCAACCTGGAAGTCTTTAAGAAGATGTTGGCTAGCCATTTGTCTGAAATAGTATAAGGTTCCTGCCTATGCAGGGGGTTGGACTAGAAGACCTACAAGGTCCCTTCCAACTCTGCTTTTGTATTATTGTATTGTATTATGACAGTTTCCCACACTTACGACCGTTGCAGCATCCCAGCGGTCACACGATCAAAATTCAGATGCTTGGGAACTGACTCGTATTTACGACGGTTGCTGGGTCTCCCGGGGGTGCCGTAATCCCCTTTTGCGACCTCCTGATAAGCAAAGTCAATGGGGAAGCCAGATTCACTTAACAACTGGGTTAAGTGCACTGCAGGGATTCACTTAACAATCGTCGCAAGGAAAGTCGTAAAACAGAGCAAAACTCACTTAACAAACATGTCACTTAACAACAGTCATGTTGGGGGGGGGGGGGGGGCAACGGTGGTTGTAAGTCGAAGTCTACCTGTATTACATCACCCACCCTGCTATGGGTCAAAATCCACAATATGTACCGGTAGGAAGATTCCATTCGCGAGGTTCTTTGGGGTTTCTGCTTAGGGTGATGTCTCAACTTGACCATCATAGTCCGTAAACAGTGATTTGCAGCTTACAAGTAACAATTAAGTCTTGTTCAAGAAAGCCAGAGCTGGAACCATTTTTAACAGGGGTGCACAGGCGAATCCAGTCTGTCGCCAACCTTTCGGACCTCCGGGACCACTAAATTCGTAATTTTAAATCCCGCGGACCACTAAGATGATCTGCCTAATGACCGGCTGGGCGGGCGTGGCTAGGCGGTCATGTGACTGGGCGGGCGTGGCCAACCTGAGGTTACTCACATCGAGGGGCGCCTTGCCAGCCTCTACTCGCCACTCCTCGCCTGCCCGCCTGGGCTCCTTAGGGCCCCCACAGGAAGCAGCTGCTGGAGCTAAGCAGCCCCCAGGAGAAAGAGTTGGCAAAACAGCTCCGTTCAAATTGGATATGGCCAAGAAGAAGGTTCAGCAGAAGCGCCTCACTGAGGACTAGGAGCATAGGCTTTCCAAGCAGAGGGAAGACCTGCGGGAGTGCAAGGCCAGGGACCGGCGCCTGGAGGCTCAGCGGGCTGAGATGGTCAGTCAGTTCCAGGCCATGATGCAGCCCCAGTGGAACGAGGCCCTCTGGCTCTTCTCCACCAGCGGTGCTTCCCTCCAGCCTTCGCCCAAAGCCCCCCACCAGGAGGCCGAAGCAGCCCCCAAGTCGGAATTCCTGCCCCCTCCGACCCCCACAAAAAGACCCCAAAAGGGGAGACTCTCTACAGCAACACCAGCGTTCATTGCACATAACTGGCCCAGGGGCCATAATTTGAGGACCCCTGATTTAGTGCAATCTAAAAAATTGCAAATACTTTTTCTGCGGACCTCCAAAATTTCCTCACGGACCACCAGTGGTCCACAGCCAGCCAGTTGGCGACCGCTGGTCTAGTATTCCTTCTCTATGAGGCTTGGAGGTGGCTTCCCAGCCTTCCAACTACACCCAGGCAAGATCTGATGAAACTCAAGGGAGATATCTGGGTGATGCCCAACTGATTGGTCTTTGAGCGACAGCTCTGCCTGTTTGAAAGGCCCTGCAACCCAGCCTCCTTTTTTAACATGCGCGGCGCACGGCCTGTCAGTGGGAGGAAGAATGAAATGCGCTTGTAACATCAGCCAGCTCTCAGCATGAGGTACAAGGGCACTGGAGCATAATAGCCCCCGGCGAGAGAGCGTGGAAAGAATAATGTGCCAGCCACGGAATCCAGAAGGAGCAAAATGGCCGATTCCCGAGACAATGCATCGCAGAATAACAGAGCTGGAAGGGACCTTGGAGGCCTTCTACTCCGCTCCGAGTCCCCTTGGGGAGAGGAGCGGTCTAGAAATTAAAATTTACTTACTTACTTACTTACTACCAGGGGTCTCCAACCTTTGCAACTTTAAGTCTGAAGGACTTCAGCTCCTGGCTGGAGAATTCTGGGAGCTGAAGTCCTTCAGATTTAAAGTTGCAAAGGTTGGAGACCCCTGTTCTAGTCCATCCCTCTGCGGGACAACCGTTTCAGACAAATGGTTGTCTACTCTCTTCTTAAAAACCTCACAACTCACAACTTCCAAAGGCAAGCCGTTCCACTGATCAACGCCTCTCACTGTTGGGAATTTTTTCCCTTATTCTAGGTCCTTGAGGCCGAACCTATGGCACCAGTGGCACGCCAAGCCCTCTCTGTGGGCACATGGGCCATCACCAGCTGCTCTTCCGGGCTCCGGCACGGAAGAGTCCCGAAACTAGAACGGGCACGCGCACCGGAGCACAGAAATGTGTGTGTGCCAGCCAGCTGGTCTTTGTGTGTGCCAGAGCGCCGGAAATCCGAAGACCAGCTGGGCGGTGTGCACATTTCTGTGCTCCTGTGCATGTGTGCGTTGTGGTTTCGGCACTGAGTGCTGAAAAGGTTTGCCATCCTTGTTCTAGGTTGTTTCCTTCCTTGCTTAAGTTTCCAATTGTTGTTTCTTGACTTGCTCCTCCTCCTCTCTGGCAACCCCGTTCTCTTTTAGCACTGATGGTGTTACCTAGTTGGGTAGTGAAACGTCTGCAAGAAAACAAGCAAGCTCAGAGAGCACCAAGGGTCCCATAGTCCTCCTCCTCCTCCTCCTCCCTGCAAACCCCACTCCCTTCTAGCACTGATGGCGTTACCTAGCTGGGTAGTGAAACGTCTGCAAGAAAATAAGCAAGCTCAGAGAGCACCAAGGGTCCCACAGTCCTCCTCTTTCTCCTCCTCCTCTTCCTCCTCCTCCCTGCAAACCCCACTCCCTTCTAGCACTGATGGCGTTACCTAGCTGGGTAGTGAAACGCCTGCAAGGAAAACAACCAAGCTCCGAGAGCACCAAGGACCCCACAGTCCTCCTCCTCCTTCTCTGCCAACCCCATTCTCTTCTAGCACTGATGGTGTTACCTAGTCAGATAGTGAAACGCCTGCAAGGAAAAAACTCAAGTTAGGAGACTCCCAAGGACACCGCAATTTTTCCTGGGAATGTTTACCGTGAACAAGTCAACCTTGGTTTGACTGAATTGATCTAGTTTTCTGGCCTTGCAAAACCCAGTAAACTAACGACGACAGGCATTAGCTTGCAAAACTCAGCTCCACTCAGCTCCCCACCCCTGTATTTTAAAAGTACCAATAAACCTTTGTTCTGCAAGAAAACTTTAAGAGGATTGATGACTCTGTGCTACCAAAATAGCTGCTTATTAAAGATGCTTACAAAATCCATTCCTTTAATGCAATTAAGGTCAGGGGAAGATGCTAACCAGGCTCCTTCTGAAAATATCCTTTTGGGGGGGGGGGTTATTTGATATATGTCCAAAAACAAAGTCTTCATTCATAATATTCCTGTCCAAACAAACTTGCAAGATACTTTTTTTTGCTACAAGCAAAGACCGGAGTAACAACAACAGTCAGCAATCAGGAGCAAAAACAGGGAATACCGGAACAGCCCCAAGGAACAACAGGCGCGGCTGAGGGTTGATCGATTTTGCTCGAATCGAAGGGCCCAAACGCTGCAGAATCTTTAATTCTTTCCCCATAAAATAAACAGGAAGGACATGGGGATTCGAAATGGATTCCTTCCTTGCTAAAATTACCGTAAACCGAGCCAAACGTGGTTTGTGGGACCATCAAACCTGTTAGGATATTCAGCCTTATATTGGATTGACAATAATAATAATAATAATAATAATAATAATAATAATAATAATAATAATAATAATAATAATAATAATAATAATAATAATAATAATTTTAATACTTATAAACCTCTCCCTCTCCCCATAGGGACTCGGGGCGGTGCACAGGTAGAATAAAAACAATAAATACATACAAACATTCCTTAAAAACAAATTAAACCTAACCTGCGCTAAAATTTCCCATTAAAACTGAACTATACTAAAACTACCCAGTAAAACCCCAAAGACAGAGAGACTATCCTAGGCCGGCCAGACAGAAAAGATGAGTTTTTAATTTAAGACGGAAGGAGCGGAGGTCCGTGGTCGTCCTAATATCGGGGGGAAGGTCGTTCCAGAGGGCCGGGCCCGCCACAGAGAAGGCCCTTCCCCTGGGCGTCGCCCGCTGACAAAGTCTAGTGGACGGCACCCGGAGAAGTCCCTCTCTGTGGGAGCGAATCGGCCGTGAGGATGTATGGGGCAGGATCCGATCCCGCAGATAGCTAGGTCCCGAGCCATGGAGCGCTTTAAAGATGATAATTAACACCTTGAAGCGCACCTTGAATAACATTGTTGTTATTGTTATTGTTATTATTATTTATAAAACCGCGCTCTCTCCCCGAAGGGACTTGAGGCGGTGCACAGGGAATTTAAAAATACATACATAACCAACAAGCATAAATACAATTAAAATAAATTAAACTAGACCCTGCGCTAAAATCCCAAACTGACTAAAACTGGACCCCAAAAAGTCCCTAATAAAACAATTAGGTTACAATATATATGAGCCTATGTTCTTAAGGAGTTATGTAGCTTTAAGAACTGTGTTGAATTCTAATTGGCTGTGCTTCTCAGCTCTACCATATAAGCAAGCTCAGAAACACAGTCCGTTCCCTTTTTCGATTCCTTTGAATCCTTCGTGTTGATTCGTCTTGCGCTGCGTTGCTCTTCCAGATTTAGCTGGTGAGAAATCCAACCGACGGCAGCGTAAAACTAAAGAAGCCACTCTTAGTATGTTTGTAAGGGCCACGGTGGCTCCGTGGCTAAGACGCTGAGCTTGTCGATCCGAAAGGTTGGCAGTTCGGCGGTTCGAATCCCTAGCGCTGCGTAACGGAGGGAGCTCCCGTGACTGGGCCCAGCTTCTCATTCTCATTCAAGAAGCTTCACCAGCTCCAAGAAGCTTCTTCCAGCCCTAACCAAAGTCTAGTTGCCTCTGGGGCACATTTGGGACAATTGATAGGGTTGGAAGGGACCCTGGAGGTCTTCTAGTCCAACCTCCTGCCCAAGGCAGGAGATGTTATACCATCCCATTCAAATGGTTGTCCAGTCTCTTCTTGAAAGCCTCCAAGAGTGGAGCATTCACAACTTCTGGATGCCAGTTGTTCCACTGATTAATTGTTCTCACTGTCTGGAAATTTCTCCTTAGTTCTAAGTTGCTTCTCTTCTTGGTTAGTTTCCATCCGCTGCTTCTTGTCCTGCCCTCAGGTGCTTTGGAGAATAGCTTGACTCCCTCTTCTTTGGGGCAGCCCCTGAGATATTGGAAGGCTGCTATCCTGTGTCCCCTGGTCCTTCTTTTCATTCAACTAGACATGCCCAATTACTGCAACCGTTCTTCATATGTTTGAGCCTCCAGTCCCTTAATCATCTTTGTTGCTCTTCTCTGCACTCTTTCTAGAGTCTCAGCCTCGTTTCCCCCCCATTTTTGTAATTTTAAGCCCCTTAATATTTGAGGGGCTGCCACAGAGAAGAAGGAGTCAACTTGTTATCTAAAGCACCCAAAGGCCAGACAAGGAATAAGAAATGGAAACTGACCAAGGAGAGATTCAACCTGGAAATAAGGATAATTTTTCTGGCAGTGAGAACAATCAACCCATGGAACAGAAGTTGCCTTCAGAAGTTGTGGGAGCTTCATCTCTGGAGGCTTTCAAGAAGAGACTGGGCTGCCCATCTGTCAGAAACGGTGTAGGGTCTCCTGCTTGGGTCGGTGGGTTGGACTAGATGACCTCCAAGGTCCCTTCCAACTCTGTTAATCTGATTTGATATCACTATGGCACTATATTCATCGCTCTATGACTGCAAGTGGATTTAAAGGAGCCGCCAGAGGAAAAAGCAGCGGCAGGCCTCACTCCCTTCAAAACAGCCTGCCCCCCCCTCGTGACGACAAACCCCAGGGACTAGGAACTTGAACTCTTCGTAACAAGCCAATGATCTCCGACCACACAGAAAGGGAGGGATGATGCCAGCCCACCAATCCCAGAGCAGCAGCCACAGCAGCCGATGGCAAGAGAGCGAGTGGTGGGGGGTGGGAAGGGCGGAGTTATTTGAATCTCCTGCCTCTTTTGTATGTGTGTGTGTGTGTGTGTGTGTGTGTGTGTGTGTGCAGCTTACTACCGGTTGCAAAACGAAGGAGGGAAAGAAAGAGGGAAAGAAAGAAAAAGGAAGGAAAGAAATGGAAAGAAGGAAAGAAAAAAGAAAGGGGAAAAAAGAAAGAGAAGAAAGAAAGGAAGGAAAGGGAAAGAAAGAAACACAGAGAAGGAAAGAAAGAAAGGCAGAGAAGGAAGGAAAGAAAGAAAAGGAAAGAAAGGGAAAGAAAAAGAAAGAAAAAAGAAAGGGAAAGAAGGAAAGTAAAAAAGAAAGGGAAAAAAGAAAGAAAGAGAAGGAAGGAAGGAAGGAAGGAAGAGAAGGAAGGAAGGAAGGAAGGAAGGAAGGAAGGAAGGGGAAATAAAGAAAGACAGAGAAGAAAGGAAGGGAAAGAAGGAAAGACGGAAGGAAGGAAGGAAAGAAAGGCTTCAGGCGGAAGTAGAGCACTTTGCATCGGTTGGGGATGATGGGAAAAGGAGTCCCGTCCCCCCCAGCAAAATACCAAGGCTGAGTTCAAGCAAACGTGGCACAAAGCCAAGACTTTCCACGCGTGTTTCTTTCCCCACGCAACTAGAAAAGTCCCCCCCCCGTGCATGGAAGGAAGGGGGGGGAGAAAGCAGCAGCAAAGCAGCCCCGCCCATGCATGCATGCACGCCTGCATGCATGCATGCAATCCCAGGCACCTCTGCATGCATGCATGCCACCCCGCAGCCTTTTGGTGCGCGTGTTTCCAAAGCCAGCCCTGCCCCAAAGGCGCAACTGCCCATCCTCACCTGCCAGGATCGCCTTGCCCGGGTGCGTCAGCTTGACTTTGCCGGCCGGGGCGGCGGCGGCCAGGCAGCGGGGTCGGGCGAAGGGGCTGACGAAGCCCGCGGCCGGCGGGGAGGAAGACATCGCGGCTGCGGGAGGAGGAAGAGAAGGAGGAGGAGGAGGAAGAGGCGGCTGGTGCCAACCAAGCGGCCCCGCGGCTCGGATATACCCCTCCGGGGGCGTGATCGCCGCCGCCCCTTTCTTCCCTTCCCACCCCACGGGCAGGCGGGGCAGCCAGGCGTCACGGCTCGGGAGGCGCGGCCAGCCGCGGGGAAGGCGGAGCCGGCTGGCAAGCGTGCACGGGGGCGGAGGAGGGGTTGCGTTCACACGACCGGCCCGCTTTGCACGCAGGGGAAAGCTTTGGCCTGCTGCCCCCCCCCCCGCAACCCTTGGGAAGCGTGCACGGGAGGGAAGGGGTTGCATTCACACGACCCACCCATCCTGCTTTGCAAGGAGGGGGAAGCTGGTGGCGTGGACCCTGGCTGCGTGGTGCGAAGTGGGCGCCGCCCCCCAACCCCTGGGAAGCGTGGACGGGAGTGGAGGGGTTGCATTCACACGACCCACCTACCCACCCACCCGCTTTACACGGAGGGGGAAGCTGGTGGCTGCTTGGAGCGGAGTGGGCGCAGCCTTCAACGCCTGGGAAGCGTGGACGGGAGCGGAGGGGTTGCATTCACACGACCCACCCGCTCCGCTTTGCAAAGAGGGGAAAGCTGGGGGCGTGGATGCCAGCTGCGTGGAGATATGTGGGCTCAACCCCCGACTCCTTTGCAGCGTGCACGGGAGTGGAGGGGTTGCATTCACAAGACCTCCCCGTTTTGCACGCAGGGGAAAGCTGCGGTGTGGGCGCCTGCCCACGTGGAGCGGAGTGGGCGCAACTCCTGGGAAGCGTGTAGGGGAGTGGAGGGGTTGCATTCACACAATCCCCACTTTGCACGGAAGGGAAAGCTTGCTGGCGTGGACCTAAGCTGCATGGCGGAGTGGGCATCGCTCCCCCAACTCCTTGGCAGCGTGCACAGGAGTGGTGGGGGTTGCATTCACACGGCCCACCCACCACGCTTTGCACAGAGGGGAAAAAACTTCTGGGAACCCTGCACAGGAGTGGAGGGGTTGCATTCACACGACCCTCGTTTTGCACAAGTTTGTGGCCAGGCTTTTTGTGGGTTTTCTAGTGCCCCCTTTGACAGGGAAGGTCTCTGCCAGGCACTTCCTGTGCAACCCAACTACTAAATGGAGACAGGGTGGTTCTTAATCCGAGGGGAGGTCTCCGTACAAGAGGGTCAAAGGAAGTTCCGCTTAATGGCGAGGAAGGAGGGCGGGTTTTGCTCTCTGCTTCCGCCTACCTGTGCACGGGACAGGTGCATCCCCTAGTGGTGGCCAAGGGGATTTCAGCCAGAGGTTTTAAGGGCGTGCAGTGGTCCCTAAGAGAATGTCACCCGGGACTCGCCCAGTCACCTGAGGATTTACCTGTTCCCTCTTCACCAGGTGTGACCTGAAGACTAGATCTCCGGAGAAACCTCCTAAGCTAGGAAAGGTGAGTCTCAGGTTCAGGCAGTCCTTGACTTACGACCACAGTTGAGCCCAGAATTGAAGTTGCTAAGTGAGAAATGTGTTCAGTGCCTCATTTTACGAGTTCTTGATAGATCTGGGAAGTGGGTCACTGGCAGTTATTAAACAAGCAGCACGGTTGTTAAGTGAAACTGGCTTTCCCCACCAACGTTTGCTTGCCGGGATGTGTGTGTCACCAAAGCCGGTGGACACTGGAACCGTCATAAATATGAACCAGTTACCAAGCATCTGAATGTAAATCAGGTGACTCTGGGGAGGCGGCGAGGGTCACTAAGAGTGGACAATGGTCATGGCCATGTTGTGGGCCACCAGCAGCCAACAGTGAGGAGGTTGGAGAAGAACATGGGCCAGTCCTGGAGTCTGGGGAAGGCTGCAACCGAAATTTTGATCTTGGTTTGCGGCAGAAAAATCAAGGATTACCCAAAAGTGTTTCTAAAGAGGCTACTTTCTTTTAACCTCACAATTTTTCACGGGGGTCGAGGGCTTGGTCTACTGCATGGCCCACCTTCCAGTTTTTTCGCTGTGCCCCCAACGGAATGGAGGATGTGATGTCGGCTGGCTGGCTGGCTGGCTGGCACAGGTCTTCTCGGCTGCAGAACCAATGCGTGAATTGCAACCAAAGTGGCTTTCTTGTTGTTGCATTAAAAAAAGAAGAAAAAAAAAAAACAGCTCGCTTGCAGCTGGAAGCTTAAACCAGCCCCTGCGTTTTGAGCTTGGTTCTATGCCACATTGGCACAATTTAAGGACAACCTGTCCTTTGGGGAAGAAAAAGTCAGAAATTACATCTACTTAAAACGTTCTGGTTTCTTGGCAAACTTTCAGAAGCCGTTTCTCATTGCTCTTTCCCTGGGTTGAGAGGACTGGCTGAAGGTCAGTCCTTGGGCCGAAGGCGGGACTAGAACTCGGGGTCTCCTGGTTTTCAGCCGGGGGTCTTAATCGTGAGACTGGCATGGTCTTAACACTAGAAAAAACAACAGCAGCCTAAGTAGAATCAAAAAGACTCCATCTGCTTCAGCTCAGGTTGCATACTGATTATAAAAGCCATTTCTTTTTTTTTTAAATAGAGTTGGAAGGGACCTTGGAGGTCTTCTAGTCCAACCCCATACTCAAGGCAGGAAACCCTATACCATTTCGGACAACTGCTGACTTGCCAGGTGCCTGCAATTTGGTAAATCAAATCCCACCAGGCTGCAGGTTGACAGCCTTCCATCCTTCCTAGACGGGTCAAATAAGGACCCAGATTGTTGGGGGACAAGAGGCTGACTCAGTAAACCGCTTAGAGAGGGCTGTAAAAGCACTGTGAAGCGGTATATAAGTCTTAAGGTCTATTCCTGGTTAAAATGCCCACTGCTAGCTGTTCGATTCTGTCTGGCTCAAAGTTGACTTAGCCTTCCATCCTTCCGAGGTGGGTAAAATAAGGACCCAGATGGTTGGGGGCAAGAGACTGACTCAGTAAACCGCTTAGTAAAACACTGTGAAGCGGTATACAAGTCTAAGGGCTATTCCTGCCTTCTGGTTACAATGCCCACTGCTAGCTGTTCGATTCTGTCTGGCTCAAAGTTGACTCAGCCTTCCATCCTTCCGAGGTGGGTAAAACGAGGGCCCAGATGGTTGGGGGACAAGAGGCTGACTCTGTAGACTGCTTAGAGAGGGCTGTAAAAGCACTGTGAAGCGGTATACAAGTCTTAAAAGTGCTACTCCCAAGCGCCACCTTCACCGGCTGCCAGATCGTCCGATCCCTTGCGGTCCCTACCGTTGCGAACCACACAGCAACAACCGGTTTGGTTTAGGTTTATAATTGAACTTCCATAATAATCATGATTAGCACAAGATCCATAGCCATAAATTTTATACATGAGTTATCTAAGTTGTCGTTGTTTTAAGTACATAAAACGTTAACGATATAAGTTCTCTGAAGACGTTCGGTCGCCGTTCTCTTATCAGGGGGTGGGTGGGGAGGAAGAGAGAGAAGAATGCAAGAACGCAGGTAGGGTGGCTTCGTCGGGCAGAATCCTGGCAAAGCCGAGACAAATCATAATAAAAATTGGATCTGGAGTGAGTTCAGGAGGCCCGACAGGCTTAGGAATCCTGTTCAAATGCAACCAGAAGCGAAGCTTTATACGAATAAACAAAATCTTAACGCTTTTGCTAGGATTCTCCTTAACCTCCTGGTTCATCCATGCCTTTTGCCAAGGGTCACCGCTCCGCCAGGAATATGGTTACGCCGAGGTTGGCTTGGAAACCTCGGTCGCTGCATTTGGGGTGGGGGGGGGGTGTCTTTTAAATACCAGTAACCCAGGGGTGAAATGCTCTGAAGTCTACAGGCGCTAAGAAGCTTTTTCTCAGTCCGCAAAGTAGAACAGCGAGGGGAAGAACTGCGCCACGCAATTGAGATTGGCTAGAAAGCAGAGTTTCTAGCGAATATAAATCGCGCGGCACCGCTGATGGTCGCCCAGCTGATCGACGGGAACTGTTTTCAAACTTTTTTAAAGCATTTTTCTTTTACTACCGGTTCACCTTAATCAATAGTAAAAAAAAAAAAACTTTAAAAAGTTAAAAAACAAAACTATTCCACCGATTAGCTGCATGACAATCAGCTGTGCCAGGCGATTTCTAGCAAATATAAATTGTTTGGCACAGCAGATGACTACTGGTTCACTCAAACCGGTAGCACGTTGTTGTTGTTTTTACAACCGGTTCGGCCATACCAGCCTGAACCGGTGGCATTTCACCCCTGCAGTAAAACCCCCCCCCCCACTTTGTGGTGTTAGCCCTACGTTACTACAGAAAAAAACATCGGGGAAATAACCTGCGCCGAGATAGGATCCGATTTATTCTCCAATCAAAAGACTTTCAAAAACTACTCCGAGAAGCATAGAAGCATTTCCAACCCCGTCCCTTGTCTCTCCCTCGATGGCCTTCTATCAAATCTACGACTCTTTTCCCCTCTCTACATACTCAAATTCCCCCCCCCACCCACCACACACACACACCCCACTTTGATTGTTTGTTTGGCCAGGTATTACAAACAGGAGGAATGGAGGAAGAGGAAGGACGTTACATACTATTTTTAAAAACGCATCCCTCCCGCCAGGAAGGTCCCCAAAGCTAATTCCACCTTATTCGCCCGACCGCAACGTTGGATAAGAGTACCTTTGTTAAGCGTTAACCACTGGATGCCGTCCAGAAACAACTGGATGAGCAAAAGGAAAACAAAAACCAGATTCTGCAGAAGAATTACCAAAAAAAAGGCAACAGCGAAAGTCCATCATCATTTCTTGGATATCTTCTCCCCGCTCCCACCCAAAAAAAACCCAAATCTCCTCCCGCCTAAGAAGTTATTGCTGTCCTAACAGAGCAGAGATGCCACCTAGGATATGGAGAGAAGGTTTCGGGGGGTGGGTGGGGGGGAGAATCGGGGAGCCGCCTTGTGGAACTTTGAAATGCAACAGGACTTAGCAATAAATAACAGCGTCCTTTGGAGGTTTCTGAGCCAGGGAGGGCACAGCAAGGCGGTCAAGCCCAACGGAGAGAAGGCTGGCTGGTGCCTTCCGGGGACCAAAATTTAAAAAAAAAGAAAAAAAAAAGGACGGAAAGAGAAGAAGAGGTGACCGGTGAAAAGGTTCGTTCGCAGTGCAAGTTACATGTTGAATCCATAAACCGGCGGCTGGGCGAATCCGGGTGCTGCTGGATAGGCGTACGGAAAGTTGGCCTGGGGAGGAACGGCGTTGGGGCCGGCCGTGAGCATCAGTTGCTGGCCTGTAAAGGAGGCAGAGACGTTGGTTAGACAAGGAGAAAGCCACCTCACCTGGACAGACCCTTTGGGTATTCGGGGCCTGGAAGGATAAATCGGACGGTGAAGGGTGGAGGGAGCTAGGGAGATCAGGGGTGTCAAACTTGATTTCATCGAGGGCTGTGTTTGACCTCGGGGGGTAGGGGGGGGTGGCCAGCTTGATGCCACTCATTGAGGTTCCATTTTCGACCATGTTGGCGTTTGTGGCCCACCAACAGAGCTGGCAGCAGATTCGTGAGAAGGTTGGGGAGGAAGATGGGCCAGTCCTGGAGTCTTGAGGAGGGCTCTGTGTCGGAGGCAGAGATGGGGCCGGGGACGTCTGTCAGTTCTCAGCTGCCTTTGGAGTCAGAGATCAGTGGGGCAAATGAACAGCTGGAGCCTGTTCCCAGTGTGCGCATGCGCAGAGCTGCCAGACAAAGGGAGCCGCTAAAGAACAGGGGTTGACCTGGGAGTAAGGCCACAGGTGGACGATAAATGGCCCCTCCCAGAACAAATAAACAAGGAGCCAAAGGGGAGTGGAGTTTGCAGGAGACAATGAATTCCTTCCTGCATTCTTGCCAAGTATTGTGGCGTCTGAAAGATCTCAGCCTGGCCACTCTCCAAGCCTGATCAAGGTCGGTAATTGTGAATATACCTTGAAAGACTTTGGGAGAGGAAAGACTTTGCTGGAGAGGAATTCGCTGTCAATCAAATAAGAGAGACTTATTGGGAAGAGGGCTCGGCTTCATGCTGCTGGGGAAGCCTAGGTCAGAACTCTGCCACGTTTTCAGCCACGAACAGCCTCCTGCAGCGAAAACGGAGCTGTGCGTGGCCTTCCTGCATTCCTTTTCCGTTGGCAGAGGCACTGTGGGGCTGGTCCTTCGCTGTTTCCAGGGTGGGATCCGCCACCTCCTGGGCTTTTGAGTTTGACACCCCTGGTCTAGGTTATCGGGCTGGGATGGGAGGACATTCACCACCGTCTTCCGAGACTTGAGGGGCAGTCCACCGAGAAGAGAGGATTGAAGCTGGAGACGCCTTTGGATGAGAAGGCAAATTGGTTTTTCCAGTGGGGAAAAAAGGACCGAGAAAGTCCATGGGGCAAACGACAGAAGGGCGTCAGCAATGGAGCAGATGGTGGTGGTAGTGGTGGTTGTGGGGGAAACAGCTATAGAGTAACACGGGGAAATCACTCTGACATACCAGGGCCTCCTTCGCTTCAGTTGGCACATTAAGCAAGTAGGGTTTACTTTGGCCATGTAAGGCGAGGCCTACCACAGAAGGAAATCTAGATTAAGGGAATCTTTTTAATGTTAAGGTACGATATATAGCAGTGGCCAACATGGTGGAAACCTTTTGGGAGAAGTCTATTTTTGAGGTTTGGTGGCTAATAACCCCGCTGCTTTTTTTTTTTTTTAGGAGTACCATAAAATTATAGATCAATGGAAAGATCATTTAATCAAGAATGTAACGCGATAATTTTATGAAGGATTTGCTATTAGAATAGCCGTTATAAAGAAAAAAAAGTGGAACGAGATATACAAAAGTTATCACCCTGTCAGTTAATACTTACTGTGTTTCCCCCAAAATAAGACAGGGTAGGAAGAGAGATAGAAATAAATAGATAGATATACAGAGATACAGAGATAGATAGATAGATGGATGATAGGTAAGTAGAAAGAAAGAAAGAAAAAAAGAAAGGAAGAAAGAAAGAAAGAAAAGATGGATAGATAGATGAATGATAGGTAGGTAGGTAGAAAGAAAGATAGATAGATGAGATAGATAGATAGATAGATAGATAGATAGATAGATAGATAGATAGATAGATAGATAGATAGATAGATAGATAGATAGATAGATAGATAGATAGATGTAGGTAGGTCGGTAGGTTGGTAGGTACAAAGAAAGATAGATGATAGATAGATGAGATAGATGATAGATAGATAGATAGATAGATAGATAGGTAGGTAGGTAGGTAGGTAGGTAGGTAGGTAGGTAGGTAAGTAGGTAGGTAGAAAGAAAGATAGATGATAGATAGATGAGATAGATAGATGATAGATAGATAGATGATAGATAGATAGATAGATAGATAGATAGATAGATAGATAGATAGATAGATAGATAGATAGATAGATAGATAGATAGATAGATAGATAGATAGATGTATGTAGGTAGGTCGGTAGGTACAAAGAAAGATAGATGATAGATGAGATAGATGATAGATAGATAGATAGATAGATAGATAGATAGGTAGGTAGGTAGGTAGGTAGGTAGGTAGGTAGGTAGGTAGGTAGGTAGGTAGAAAGAAAGATAGATAGAAAGATAGATAAATAAGTAGAAAGATAAATAGAAAGAAAGGAAGGAAGGAAGGAAGGAAGGAAGGAAGGAAGGAAGGAAGGAAGGAAGGAAGGAAGGAAGGAAGGAAGGAAGGAAGGAAGGAAGGATGGATACCGTGGTTGACCCTCACCCCCGAAATAAGTGCTTGGCCTTATTTTCGGGGAGGTCTTATTATTCTTTGAGGTGTGGGAGGCGGTGAGCATGGTCACCTCATGGCTGCTGCTGTGTTGCAATATTTTCGGGGAGGGCTTATTTTCGGGGAAACGGAGTAGTTGGGTAACCTTTAGCATGAATGACAGCCTTACAAGGTCTTCCCGTGGAATGGACCAAGTCTTTCAGTTCTGCAGCTCTTCTAATGTGAAACCAAGATGGAATTATTGCTTCTATTAACTGGGTTTTATTTAACTGACTTAGCAAGTTTCTTGAGTCGGCTTCATAGATTTTCAATTGGTTAAGCAGGGCTATTATTCCCAGGCCGTTCCAGCAGTGGAATATGATTATCTTGAAATCCCCTCCCCCCGAAAAAAAGTGGTGTCATTAGCCATCAAACGTCAAAAATACACTTTCCCCAAAAGCGTTCCACAATTTTGGCCATTGCTGTAGATAGAACATCTGCAGGAGCAACGCTGGAACTAAACTGGAGTTAGATCTGTTAGTTTTTCGTCCCCAGCCTAAGCAGAGAATTAATTGTGCCACACGTCAAACACACATGGGGAGGTTAACGGTATACATGCCTCATGCAGGGGAAACCCCCCCCCTCCTCGTGTAAACGCCATGCCCGCAGGCAGACTGACCTTGCCACCTGGAGCTTCCTTTAATGGAGACCTAGAAGGCAATGGTCCATAAAATCTACCTTCTGCCAAAGGAGCTCAAGCGAGATTTTAGGTTGGTTGAGAAACACGGTTTCGTGTCCTCGAGCAAAAATCTACACACACACAGCCCTTCGCCCCACTACCCCAAGATTTCATCCCAACTTCTTACTCCTTTTGGAAGGAAAGTCCTGCCCACCCACCCTTCTTTCATGAGACCCATTTCAGTGTTGTGGTGAAGGTGCAGAAGGAGAGCCACAGAAGGGCACTATTGCAGGCTAACTCTGCCCACTGCCGGCAGTTCGATTCCATCAATCCTGACCGGCTCAAAGTTGACTTCTAGGTGGGCAAAAGGAGGATCTCAATTGTTGGGGGCAATACTCTGACATTATAAACTGCTTTGAGGGTGCTGCAATGCACTGTAAAGCGATATAAAAGTCTTAGTGCTAGTGCTCTTCCTTCCTTCCCTCCCATGGTGGCGCAGTGGCTAGAATTCAGTACTGCAGGCTAACTCTGACACAGTCTGCAGTTCGATCCCGATGGGCTCAAAATTGACTCATCCTTCCGAGGTGGGTAAAATGAGGACCCAGATTGTTGGGGGGCAAGAGGCTGGCTCTGTAAACTGCTCAGAGAGGGCTGGAAAGGACTGTGAAGCCGTATATAAGTCTAAGGGCCATTGCTATTAGGAGTAACGAACCCCCAAACCTTGCCCACCTTCAAACATGGAAGCTCCCTAGGTAATTACAGACCAGGTGCGCACCCTCTCCTTTCTTTCTCTTCCTCTCTCTTTTCCTCTTTCTCTTTTTTCCATTTTTCCTTTCTCTCTTCCTGTGTCTCTTCTCTCTCTTTTCCTACCTTTCTTTTTTCATCTTTCTTTTCATTTCTCCTTCTCTTTCTTTTCCTCTCTTTCTTTTTTCATCTTTTTTTCTTTCTCCTCCTTTCTCTCTCTCTCTCTCCTTTCCCTCTTCCTCTCTCTGTCTTCTTCTCTCTCTTTTTCTCATTTTTCATCTCCCTCTCCCTCCCTCCTCCTCTTTCCCTGAATTTCAAGCTGGTTCTTTGACAGAAAAAGGTAAGGTACATACATCCCTTCGACCGACTCGCTCCCAGGGAGAGGGTCTTCTCCGGGTGCCGTCGACCGGACAATGCCGGTTGGCGGCACCCAGGGGAAGGGCCTTCTCTGTGGTGGGCCCTACCCTCTGGAATGGCCTACCTCCCGACCTCCGTTCCATCACAGACCTCCGCTTGTTTCGCCGACACCTAAAAACTTATTATTTTCATCTGGCCGGCCTAGCATGTTCTACTCCACACCCATTATTTTATAACAAATCAAAATTGTAATTTGGGTTTTAAATTTAAACTTATTTTAAGCAGGGTATTGATTTAATGTAGTTATTATTTAATAATATTTTGTATTTATGTATAATTGATTTTAAATCTCTGTTCGCCGCCCCGAGTCCCTTTGTGGTGAGATGGGTGCGGGTTATAAATGTGAAAAATAAATAAATAAATAAGGTGGACAGAGGACTAGGTCGAAGGAACTGGCTCAAAAAAAAACCCTCTCGAGGTTGTAAACCCCGAGAAATATTGCAGGACTTATGCAAAGTAAGCCAGAAGTGTATCCATGACTGTGTCTTAAAACTTTAGAGGGGGGAAAATAAGCTGAGTTACCTAAATTTCCTCTAGAATACTTATTCGTAACACCACATAGGAATTAGGAGAAGGGAACAGAAGCGTTTGAGATTAAAAGAAGTCATCTAAATTCACCGAAGGCCCAGGAAACAAATTAAATATTTATATATATATTCCACTTACCAAATACTATAGGAGTAGGTTCTGCTACTTGCTCCTCGTCTTTCCTTAGACTTTCCGAAGCATCGAGTTTATCCACCTAAGTTACAAAAGGAAACAGGATACGTTCAGGAAAGGCCCTGAGGCAGCCTGATGGCCATCCTTAACCTTACCTTTCCCCAGGTAAGTTCCAAACTCTTAAGGCAGATTCCTTTTCAAGTTGCCAACTGCTTCGGTTTCAGAGGTCTCTGAGATGGGACTACCTGGTGGACAGGTTGCCCCGTCTGGAAGCCAACTGCTAAGGGGTCTGGACCGAGCGGTGAGCAAGGATGGGATAAATCAAGGGGAGCAGGATGAACCAGAGAGGATCGCAGATTAGATTCCCTTTCAAAGCTTTCAGTGGGTCCCAAAGAGAGGGAAAATTTCAGTCATTCCAGGGAGGATTTACGGTCACAGACCTTATCTAGCTTGGAGAGCTACCAGGCTGATATCTACAGAACTTGGTAAGGAGAACTAATTGTCTCCTGCAAACTCCACTCCCCTTTTGCGACCCTTCTATTTCCTCTGGGAGGGGCCATTCATTGTTCACCTGTGGCCTTCCTCCCAGGTCGACCCCTGTTCTTTAGCTGTTCGTCTGGCCACTCTGCGCATGCACACACTGGGAACAGGCTCCAGCTGTTCTTCTGCCTCACTCATGTCTGATTCTGAAGGCAGCTGATAACTGCCGTATGGCCCTGGCCCCCTCTCTGCCTCCGACACAGAGCCCTCATCAGAGCCTTCCCCAGACTCCAGGACTGGCCCAGGTTCCTCCCCAACCTCCCCACTGTCCAAATTTGCTGCCAGCTCTGCTGGCGGGCCACAACAGCGGTGGGTGTTCTCGCCAAATGGCAGCTGGGCAAATTAAACCCGCTCTTATCAATCTACATCATGCATGTGGCTGATCCCAATCGACCCATTTATCAACAGGTAGACTGGCCACCGGTAAACTCGAGTCCTTTCTAATGGGAAGAACTCAGAATCTAGCAGGCAGAACCAGAGGGGGAGTGAAGTGAGTCCTCAGCGTAGAATCGTTACGTTCTCACAAACGGTCTAAGCCCAACCTCTCTTAAATTCCATTGGCCCTTATCGGCCGCCAATCTAAGGCAGGCATTCCCACGGTACAGCCAAAAGCATTCAGGCTTTGTTAATAGGAGGAATGTCTTTGGGGAACTAGCTTGTTAGGTAGAGGTTTGAGTGATGGACGTTAAAACTTACAGTCAGAGGAGGAAAAGTTTATTACTAAGTTCCGTCTACTAAATTAGTTCTTATTTTAAAACCGGACTTATGGTGCATGCGGTTTCTCAAAGACTGAAGGCTTAGTAGACACTCACCACTTGCAAAATCCAACCAGACTTCAACCTGAGAAGGCCCACAATGGACACTTTGGAGTAAATCTTACTATTTATTTAGTGAACAGAAGGTGGGGAGGGGTATACAGATAGTCCTCGACTGTTGTTTCACTTAGTAACTGTTTGAAGTTATAACGGCACTGGGAAAAAGCAATTTATGACCGTTTTCCACATTTATGACCCTTGCAGCCTCCCCCCCCCCCCCAGCCACCATGGTCACATGATTTATATTCAGATGCTTGATAATGGATTCATATTTATGACGGTGGCGGTGTCCCGGGGGGGGTCACGTGATCCCCTTTTGCGACCGTCTGACAAGCCAGATTCACTTAACAACCACGTCGCTCGCTTAACAATGGGAGAGATTTGATTTAGAACTGTGGCAAGGAAGGTCATAGAATGGGTCAAAACTCACCGAACAACAGTTTCGCAAAGCGACAAAAATTGTGATCATGAGTCAAAGACTATCTGTATGTATTTTGGGTACGTTCCACAGAATAAGTAACTAGGTTCCCCCCACCCCACCCCAATAGCCATGAATACTTTAGGTAGATCTATAATTCCAGGATTAGGAAAGATGGACCGCTGGATTAAGAATCCTTCAAGAATGATCCAGTCTATCAGATACCGTATTTTTCAGAGTATAAGACGCACCTTAAAAGAGGGTGAAAATTTGGGTGCGTCTTATACACTGAATGTAGCCCCGCCCACCCACCGGCCCCCACCCTTTGGCCTCTGCCTCCCCACAATTTACCTCCTTGCAGCAAACAGGGGGAAATGGGGCTTGCGGAGGCTGCAATAGGCTATAGCAATCCTTGCAGCCTGAAACAGCTGATGATCGGGAAGTGAGCTTAAACTGAAAGTGAAACTTGCTGCTTGCTCCACCAGGCAAATTGCTGGGAGGCAGAAGCAGATATTTTTTTCTTGTGCTAATCAGGCTGTTTGCTGCAAGAAGGTAAGTCAATAACTATAAATGCTTATAGAATGTTCGAATTAGGAGACTTATTTTTTAAAGACTGCTTTAAAGACTGCGCTCCATGGCTCGGGGCCTAGTTATATGCGAGACCGCCTTCTGCCCCATACATCCCTTCGGCCGATCCGCTCCCACAGAGGGTCTTCTCAGGGTGCCGTCGGCCGGACAATGCCAACTGGCGACACCCAGGGGGAGAGCCTTCTCTGTGGCGGGCCCTGCCCTTTGGAACGACCTACCCCCTGAATTACGCACCATTACTGACCTCCGCCTCTTCCGCCAATGTCTAAAGACACATCTTTTCCAACAAGCCGGCCTAGCCTAACCTCCCATGGGGACTATTTTAGAGAGTTTTAAATTGGGCATTTTAAAATTTGGTTTTAGCATAGGATTAGAATAGTTTAATATATTTTTAAATTATGTATTTATTTTTTGTATGTTTTTAAATTCCTGTGCGCCGCCCTGGGTCCTCTGTGGAGAAGGGCGGGATATAAATATAATAAAATAAATAAATAAATATTATTGTTCTAGACAGCTTAACAAAGTGAAGAAGCTTTTTAAAACAAACTCTTGATCTGAAGAGGCCCAGTGCTATTGTATCTTCTTTTAAGTAGCAGAGAATAACTATACTTCCGGAAAGCCACATCAATTCTAACAGGATCTGTACAAGTCTAGTCTGAAATGTAACACTACAAACAGTGTATATTGTCTGTACTGTTTGCTGTTTGTTGCAAGGAGGCAAATTGCTGGGAGGCAGAAGATTTTCCCCCTTATTTTCCTCCCCAAAAGCTAGGTGCGTCTTATACTTTGGAGCGTCTTATACTCTGAAAAATACGGTATATATTGAACATATACTATACCACTGAACGCTTTTCTTAGTCTTCAATGAAAAGTAGACGTTGTTACAAATAAGTAAATGTTTGGGTTTTCCTTCCCAATGAAGCAGATAAAAGTCCGGCTGGATTTTTCCAAGTTCTTTATGAAGTGATATTTGCTATGATATTAGTTTTGATGAAGCTAAATTATTCTGTTTTGGGGTGCAAGCTACAGCGAGACAGCTAGATCTTTCAATCTACTTTTAAGGACACCAATTAAAAACAACAAAAACAAGCGCGTAAAACTAGAGAGAACGGTCACCTTATTAAACAGACCATCAACCTGTAAAGAAAATTAAAGAGGGGAGTATTTAAAATCAAAAAAAGGTCACAAAATCCAAGTTTAAGACAAACGCCAAAGGAAAAGTAACATTGGGGGAGAAATGGAAGAATGCCACGGAGTTTGGAAAGGAGAAAGGCAGAAAGAGGGACACGATATGTAAGGTTCGGCAAAACCTGTCTTTTACTCAATGTTTAATGTCGATTTATAGACAGTATGATGATGAGGATGATAAAAAAAATAAGAATAATGATGATGATGATACTACCTAGGATGCAGGCAGCAACCCGTATCAACCATTAGCACCAGTCAATGGTATTTGTGACACATCTTTAAATGTTCACTTGACTGAGTTTCATGTTTAATGAATAAAGTATAATAATAATAATAGGTTGATACCTAGGATGCTGGCATTTATCTATCTATTTATCTATATCTATCTTTATATCTATTTATCTATATCTGTCTATCTATCTATCTATATTAATATTTATCTATCTATATCTACCTCTACATCTCTATCTCTCTCTACCTATCTAAACTCTATATCTATCTACGTCTGTATCTATCAATATATTAATATTTATCTCTCTCTCTATATATATATATCTACCTACCTACCTATCTAATCTCTATATCTATCTACGTCTGTATCTATCAATCTATATATTAATATTTATCTCTCTCTATATATATATCTCTACCTACCTACCTATCTAATCTCTATATCTATCTACGTCTGTATCTATCAATCTATATATTAATATTTATCTCTCTATATATATATATCTCTACCTACCTACCTAATCTCTATATCTACCTACGTCTGTATCTCTCTCTCTATCTGCGTCTATTTTTGTCTATCTATATTCTCTCTCTCTCTCTCTCTCTCTCTCTCTCTCTCTCTCTCTATATATATATATATATATATATATATATGTTAGATTTTTTTTATATATATATTTTATATATATTTATATATATTAGAGAGAGAGAGAGAGCAGATAGATAGATAGATAGATAGATAGATAGATAGATAGATAGATAGATAGATAGATAGATAGATAGATAGATAGATAGATAGATAATTGTTTTCACAACTTCCTGTTAGGGCCCCATTAAGGGAGGAGACATACTGTTTCCTTCTCTGCCTTTTGGCTCATCACCAGAGACCATCTAGACAGAGAACCATGAGTTCCGTTGTGTAAATTTTTTTAGATATATACACACCTACCTACCTACCTACCTACCTAATCTCTATATCTACCTTACTGGGATTCGAACCAGGGAAGTATTGCATGTGAGACAGTTGTAATTGCCACTAGACCACTGGTTCTCCTCCTGATATATATGTATGTATGTATGTATGTATGTATGTATGTCTCTAGCTATATGTCTGTCTGTCTGTCTGTCTTTGGGGAAGCCTTGCATTTGGATGGGGGCATGACCCTTGCAGAGAAAGCTGTACTTACTTTGGTAAGGTACTCCCTCATCGCCTGAATGAAGTAAGGCATCGCAAAGTCCATAATGTTGTGTCGCCATGCCAACTCCAGGACCACGTCCGGATGCAGCAAGTCGTAACACGTGAAGAGAGAAGCTGCAAAACACTCTTTCTTGTCTTCCTCCAGGAACCACTGAAGGAGTTTCTCAGCCAGCTCCGCGTCTTTGGACTCAGCCGCGTATTGCATGGCATCCTAAGGAAAAGCGACACTGTCCCTTAAAATGGCTCTTCGTTATTTTGATTGCAAAAAAACCTCTTGTCATTCGTCAAGGTGAGTATATACATAACTTTGTCTTTATACATTTATTTATCTCGTCATGTTTATGTAGTGCAGTGCTTCTCAAATAGTGGGGCGCGCCCCCCAGGGGGGGTGCAAGGCTCCGTAAAGGGGGGCGCGTGCTCCTCCCTTTCGAGGAGAACAGACCCGATTGGATAGACATGATGCTCTATTCTGATTAGCCAAACCCGCCCGTGTGACTTTTAGACCCGGATGATACTATTTACAGTCTCACGGGGGGCGCGAAATGTTTTCTTCTTCCTAGGGGGGCATGACAGAAAATAATTGAGAAGCACTGATGTAGTGCAAGATTGCAGGTGGTGGCCCTTTAAGAGCAATGAAATTTCAATGTATGCCAATTAGTATACATTCAGTGACAATAAAGCTATTCTATTCTATTCTATTCCATTCCATTCTCCTTCCTTTTTTATTCTATTCTCCTTCCTTATTCTATTCCATTCTATTCCATATTTTCTATTCTATTCCATATTTTCTATTCTATTCTATTCTATTCCACTTCATTCCCTATTTGTTTTGATCAGTTCACTTAGCGGCCGTTCAGAGTTACCTCAATAAAAGGTACTACTTATGACCTGGAATCAAAATCCCGGAACGGCAACCTTCCCTGCCCATTTTGCAAAAGATGCTACCTGTTCAGGCTTCCCGAGAGCCTGAAGCAAACATCTTGCCCCCACAACAAGCCCTTTTATTAATTGGCTGTGAATTCTGCTCATTCACATCCAGCAAAGTCTTTCGAGGGAGGATTTACAGGCACAGACCTTCTCTGGCTTGGAGAGCTGCCAGGCCGACCTCTGCAAAAGGTGGCAAGGACTCCCAGAGAGTCACAAACCAATGAAGCGAACGAATGGTCTCCTGCAAGCTCCACTTCCCTTTCGCTCCTCTTTTATTTCCTCTGGAAGGGGCCATTCATTGTTCACCTGTGGCCTTACTCCCAAGTCGACCCCTGTTCTTTAGCGGCTCCCTTCATCTGGCAACTCTGTGCATGCGCACACTGGGAACAGGCTCCAGCTCTTCCTCCGCCTCACTGATGTCTGACTCCGAAGGCAGCTGATAACTGTCAGACGGCCCTGGCCCCCTCTCTGCCTCCGACACAGAGCCCTCCTCAGAGCCTTCCCCAGACTCCAGGACTGGCCCAGGTTCCTCCCCAACCTCCCCACTGTCCAAATCTGCTGCCAGCTCTGCTGGCGGGCCACAACAGCAGTGGGTGTTCTCGCCAAATGGCAGCTGGGCAAATTAAACCCGCTCTTATCAATCTACATCATGCATGTGGCTGATCCCGATCCACCCATTTATCGACAGGTTTCTCCCCAACCTCCTCACTGTCTGGATCTGCTGCCAGCTCTGCCAGCGGGCTACAAGAGGAAGCTGTAATGAAGCGGCACATCAAGAACTGACCTTATAAAGCCGATCTTTCTTGCAAAGCTCCACGCTCTGCTTCCACCGGTTATTGCCTTTGTACAAGTAAGCGGCGATGCGCCGGAACTCAATTAGTTTGTGCTTTTCAAGACGCTGCGCCAAGGTGATGTTATCAAAGTTGTCGTAGGCATCGATAGACGCTCGCAGGCCCTGTTAAGGAGACAGAAAAGGACCATGCAGGAGTTAGGGGCTTTGATGAAAAGAACCAGAGGGGCCAGTGTTTTGTTTTTTTTTAATTATTAAATTTGTATGCCACCTGATTGCCAATAACTCTGGTTGGCCCGGTTCTGTGGGCGTGGTGTGGTAGGCATGGCATGGCTTGGTGGGTGTGGCAGGGGAAGAATACTGCAAAATCCCCATTCCCTCCCCACTCCTGGGGAAGGATACTGCAAAATCCCCATTCCCTCCCCACTCCAGGGGGAAGGATACTGCAAAATCCCCATTCCCTCCCCACTCCAGGGGAAGGATACTGCAAAATCCCCATTCCCTCCCCACTCCAGGGGGAAGGATACTGCAAAATCCCCATTCCCTCCCCACTCCAGGGGAAGGATACTGCAAAATCCCCATTCCCTCCCCACTCCAGGGGGAAGGATACTGCAAAATCGCCATTCCCTCCCCACTCCAGGGGGAAGAATACTGCAAAATCCCCATTCCCTCCCCACTCCAGGGGAAGGATACTGCAAAATCCCCATTCCCTCCCCACTCCAGGGGAAGGATACTGCAAAATCCCCATTCCCTCCCCACTCTGGGGCCAGCCAGAGGGGGCATTTGCCGGTTTTCCGAACTATTCAAAATTTCCACTACTGGTTCTCCAGAACCTGTCAGAACCTGCTGGATTTCACTCCTGATTGCAAGCTAACCCACTGACCACTGCCAGGAGTTCAATCCCCATCGATTCAAGGTTGACTCAACCTTCCGTCCTTCCGAGGTCGGTAAAATGAGGGGCCAGACTGCTGGAGGCAATACGCTGACTGTGTAAAATCGCTTAGAGGGCTGGAAAGCAATACGAAGCGGTCTACAAGTCTAAAGGCTACTGTTATTCCATGCAAAATGGAACTTATGAATTCTACAAATGGTTATTTCCCACATTGTTAGATACTCCTGTTGACTAAGGGGGTCTTGAGACATCTATGGGGACCACCAACAGGAACAGAGGAGCTATTTCTTATACTGGAGCATCACGTATGCTGGAGCAAAGCTGCGAATCGGCTGGTCGGTTGAGATCCACGCTGCACCCACAACCGTCGTAGGTGTGCAAGGTCTCCTTCCAAAACTCACTTGGTAATCTTCCTCCTCGGTCAGAAGATTGTTCAGTGACTCGTTGACCCCTTTGTTGTTGTGACTTTGGACCGAACGCAAATAAGGTTTCACGAGAGGTAGCTGGTTAACCTACGGAAGAAAGCAAAGGTTGAAGGCCAAAGGAAAAAAAAGGAAGACGGCAGACTTTTATTTATTTATAAAACTCATAAAGCTGCCGATTCGCTCACAGATACCCTAGGCCAGGGGTCTCCAACCTTTGCAACTTTAAGTCTGAAAGACTTGAGCTCCCAGAATTGTTTATTAACTGTTTATTGTTGGAGGAGTTAGTATCCCTGTTTGGAAGAAGTATTTTAGTTACATCAAGAGTAAGGACTATTTATTTTTCTACTATCAGTGTTTAAGATGGCAGTGATGCTAGACGGGGTAGGACAGACCAAGTGATTTTGCCAGGCAACCTCACGTTCCGTCTGCTCATCTAAGAGACATGCCTTACAGTCTAATGGAGCCTAGAGATAGGTTGCATTCTGACATGGGTTTGGTTTATACCATTGCCTTGTGTGAAACAGCACATTATAATGGAGAGAAGGCAGTTCCAGATAAATGTCTTTTATTTACTTCATTTAGTTTTGGCCACCACGATGTAAAAAGGATGTTGAGATTCTAGAAAGAGTGCAGAGAAGAGCAACAAAGATGATTAGGGGACTAGAAGCTAAAACATGAGGAATGGTTGCAGGATCTGGGGATGTCTAGTTTAATAAAAAGAAGCACTAGGGGAGATATGATAGCAGTCTTCCAATATCTCAGGGGTTGCCACAAAGAAGAGGCAGTCAAACTATTCTCCAAGGCACCTGAGGGCAGAACAAGAAGCAATGGGTGGAAACTAATCAAGGAGAGAAGCAACTTAGAACTGAGGAGAAATTTCCTGACAGTCAGAACAATTAATCAGTGGAACAGAAGTTGCCTCCAGAAGTTGTGAATGCCCCAACACTGCAAGTCTTCAAGATGATGTTGGATAGCCATTTGTCTGAAATGGTATAGGGTTTCCTTCCTAGGCAGGGAGTTGGACTAGATGACCTCCAAGGTCCCTTCCAACTCTGCTATTTTATTGTATTGTAAGAGTTCTTGTGTGGTTTAAGCAATGTATCTCTTGCTGTCCGGTGTATTGCACTATTCCGCCTGTTTATTTTCCAACAGGGATGTTTTTTACCCCTAACAGGGTGCCAAAGTGCCTGGAGACGGGCTGCCTTAAGAGGATTCCACCTGAACGGAGTGATTGGCCAATTCTTCCCCAGAAGTGGATCTTTTTCAGTCACCTTGGCGAAAAAGCTGACCGTCCTGGTGTGATCCAGCCGTGGAGATAATACGAGGAGGAGGTCGTTGATCAGCAGCGGTTTGTAATCCAAATAAAATTGCAGCGCTCTGTAATACAACTCCACGTTGGCAACCTGGAGGGTGAAGAAAGAGTGGAGAAAATGCCGTTAAGCCTCTTAAAACAGGAGACGCGTTTAATTTAACAACCCCGACGTTGAAGAACGCATTTCCAAGACTCAACCACATGAATGCTGTGGTTCTCTCCGGCCTGGAGAGAAGCTCTTCCACAAACCTGCAGATACTCCAGTCCAAACGCTGTAAGCAGAATGACTGCAAGCAATCAATCAGTCCAGCAGGGCAAGATAATGAGTCTCAGAAGCAAATAATAATTCCAGCAAGACAAGCACACAGAAGGACAGCCAGAATTCAAACAGCTGGGAGGAATGCCAGGAATGCAAGCTACAGCTCTAGATGATTTCAGCGCCCCTCCCATTTGCCTCTCCTTTAAACTCCATCCCCAGTTGTGCCTTGTGAAGGGAATCGGGGCCCTCTCCTTCCTCGTAAGCCACGCAACGCATGTTGCTCTCTTCTGCGTTCTTCCCTGCGCACCCTAGGATGAGGAGGGGGTCAGCCTTGGTCTTCATCTGAACCCCCTCTCGCTTTTCTACCTCTCCCCTGACTTTGCCCTTCCCCAGTTTCCTCCACAGCCAACGGAGCCGCTCTCCCGCTCTCTGTCACCTGTTTGTCTTCCAGAATCAGACAAGTAAAGATTGTTATTACTACTATTATCTATTTATCTATATACATAAAAATGTAACAAGAGTTTGTTCAAAACCACTCATCTCCGAAAGTACTGCACCGATCGCTTCCAAATTTTCACACAACATTCCTTTCAAATACAGCACCAATAATATATATAGATTGTGTAGATGTCACACCTGTGCCAGGTACATGCAACGGAAATGTAAAAAATGTAGGTAGATGGATACAGAGAGAGCAGTGGGCCACAGGATGACATAATACAAAATGTCATACCTATTGTATTTCAAGGAGAAATACAGTAGGTAGGTAGGTAGAGGGATAGAGAGAGAGAGAAATACAGTAGGTAGGTAGGTAGAGGGATAGATAGAGGGAGAAATACAGTAGGTAGGTAGGTAGGTAGGTAGGTAGGTAGGTAGGTAGGTAGGTAGGTAGGTAGAGGGATAGATAGAGGAAGAAATACAGTAGGTAGGTAGGTAGGTAGGTAGGTAGGTAGGTAGGTAGGTAGGTAGAGGAATAGAGAGAGGGAGAAATACAGTAGGTAGGTAGGTAGAGGAATAGAGAGAGGGAGAAATACAGTAGGTAGGTAGGTAGGTAGGTAGGTAGGTAGGTAGGTAGGTAGGTAGGTAAGTAGGTAGAGGAATAGATAGAGGGAGAAATACAGTAGGTAGGTAGGTAGGTAGGTAGGTAGGTAGGTAGGTAGGTAGGTAGAGGGATAGATAGAGGGAGAAATACAGTAGGTAGGTAGGTAGAGGAATAGAGAGAGGGAGAAATACAGTAGGTAGGTAGGTAGGTAGGTAGGTAGGTAGGTAGGTAGGTAGGTAGGTAGAGGAATAGATAGAGGGAGAAATACAGTAGGTAGGTAGGTAGGTAGGTAGGTAGGTAGAGGGATAGATAGAGGGAGAAATACAGTAGGTAGGTAGGTAGAGGAATAGAGAGAGGGAGAAATACAGTAGGTAGGTAGATAGAGGGATAGATAGATAGAGAAATACAGTAGGTAGGTAGGTAGAGGGATAGATAGATAGAGAAATACAGTAGGTAGGTAGGTAGAGGGATAGATAGAGGGAGAAATACAGTAGGTAGGTAGGTAGAGGGATAGATAGAGAAATACAGTAGGTAGGTAGGTAGAGGAATAGAGAGAGGGAGAAATACAGTAGGTAGGTAGGTAGAGGAATAGAGAGAGGGAGAAATACAGTAGGTAGGTAGATAGAGGGATAGATAGATAGAGAAATACAGTAGGTAGGTAGGTAGAGGGATAGATAGATAGAGAAATACAGTAGGTAGGTAGGTAGAGGGATAGATAGAGGGAGAAATACAGTAGGTAGGTAGGTAGAGGGATAGATAGAGAGAGAAATACAGTAGGTAGGTAGGTAGAGGAATAGAGAGAGGGAGAAATACAGTAGGTAGGTAGGTAGAGGGATAGATAGAGGGAGAAATACAGTAGGTAGGTAGGTAGGTAGGTAGGTAGGTAGGTAGGTAGGTAGGTAGGTAGGTAGAGGGATAGATAGAGGGAGAAATACAGTAGGTAGGTAGGTAGGTAGGTAGGTAGGTAGGTAGGTAGGTAGGTAGGTAGGTAGGTAGAGGAATAGAGAGAGGGAGAAATACAGTAGGTAGGTAGGTAGAGGAATAGAGAGAGGGAGAAATACAGTAGGTAGGTAGGTAGGTAGGTAGGTAGGTAGGTAGGTAGGTAGGTAGAGGAATAGATAGAGGGAGAAATACAGTAGGTAGGTAGGTAGGTAGGTAGGTAGGTAGGTAGGTAGGTAGGTAGGTAGAGGGATAGATAGAGGGAGAAATACAGTAGGTAGGTAGGTAGAGGAATAGAGAGAGGGAGAAATACAGTAGGTAGGTAGGTAGGTAGGTAGGTAGGTAGGTAGGTAGGTAGGTAGGTAGAGGAATAGATAGAGGGAGAAATACAGTAGGTAGGTAGGTAGGTAGGTAGGTAGGTAGGTAGGTAGGTAGGTAGAGGGATAGATAGAGGGAGAAATACAGTAGGTAGGTAGGTAGAGGAATAGAGAGAGGGAGAAATACAGTAGGTAGGTAGATAGAGGGATAGATAGATAGAGAAATACAGTAGGTAGGTAGGTAGAGGGATAGATAGATAGAGAAATACAGTAGGTAGGTAGGTAGAGGGATAGATAGAGGGAGAAATACAGTAGGTAGGTAGGTAGAGGGATAGATAGAGAAATACAGTAGGTAGGTAGGTAGAGGAATAGAGAGAGGGAGAAATACAGTAGGTAGGTAGGTAGAGGAATAGAGAGAGGGAGAAATACAGTAGGTAGGTAGATAGAGGGATAGATAGATAAATACAGTAGGTAGGTAGGTAGAGGGATAGATAGATAGAGAAATACAGTAGGTAGGTAGGTAGAGGGATAGATAGAGGGAGAAATACAGTAGGTAGGTAGGTAGAGGGATAGATAGAGAGAGAAATACAGTAGGTAGGTAGGTAGAGGAATAGAGAGAGGGAAAAATACAGTAGGTAGGTAGGTAGAGGAATAGAGAGAGGGAGAAATACAGTAGGTAGGTAGATAGAGGGATAGATAGATAGAGAAATACAGTAGGTAGGTAGGTAGAGGGATAGATAGATAGAGAAATACAGAAGGTAGTTAGGTAGGTAGAGGGATAGATAGAGGGAGAAATACAGTAGGTAGGTAGGTAGAGGGATAGATAGATAGAGAAATACAGAAGGTAGTTAGGTAGGTAGAGGGATAGATAGAGGGAGAAATACAGTAGGTAGGTAGGTAGAGGGATAGATAGAGAGAGAAATACAGTAGGTAGGTAGGTAGAGGAATAGAGAGAGGGAGAAATACAGTAGGTAGGTAGATAGAGGGATAGATAGATAGAGAAATACAGAAGGTAGTTAGGTAGGTAGAGGGATAGAGAGAGGGAAACTCCACCCTCGGGTTGTGTCCCTCCTGACTGGGCCACAGCAACGCGTGGTTGGAAACTGCTAGTTATGTATATGCAAAATGACCCAGATAATACACAGTTTAGTAAATGCTTATATACGTAAAAGAAAAAATGTATGAATCAAAATTTAAAGAAGAAAGGAATGTCATTGTATCACTCTTGGAGGCCCTCCGTAGCAACGTTAACCGGTCCAAACGCAAGAGGGAGCAAGCCAAACCACAGCACATATCAGCAGGATGGCCGTTCACCTTGGCGATGATGTCCTTGAACTGCCCTTCCTTCCAAGCATCCGTGGGATGGTTCATCATGGTCATGATTGCGTTGTCATACTCTTCGTATTTATCGTAGAGGAAGACAAGCTCTCCCCAGAGGTGAGCGTGTTCTGCTGCCCGAAGGACCTTGACAAAAAAACACGAAAGGGTTCAGAAGTCAAAAAGAGTGAAAAGGAAGACAAGAGTCCAAAGACACTATGGACCTCAGGAAGTTACTGGGTACGCATCAGATGGCTGGTCTTCCAGTTCCTGGCACATGCATGTGTACCAGCCACCTGGTTTTCCAGTTTCTGTCGCTCCTATCCCGGCACTCAGTGCCAAAAGGTTCGTGACGTCACGGAATGGTGCTACCTTCCCACCGAAGTGGTACCTATTGATCTACTCGCATTTTCATGCTTTCGAACTGCTCGGCTGCCAGGAACTCATGTTCATGGCCAGGATGGGAGTTTTAAAGATTTAGTCGAAGAAGCTGGCTGAAAAAAGCCCAAAGAATTACTTTACTTTGACTTTACTTTATTTTCAATTTATATACCGCCCTTTTCACCAAAAGGGACTCAGGGCGGTGCACAGAAAGATAAAAAACCCCACACAATATACAAAATTTAAGAAACAATTAAATCAATAAGACTGTGCTAAAATTGAATAAATAGTTAAAAACATAAATAACGAATTAAAAGTCCCTAATCTATGTCAGGCCGGCAAGACGAAAGAAATGAGCTTTTACCATCCGACAGAAGAGACGTAGGTCCGTGATGGTACGGATATCGGGGGGGAGGTCGTTCCAGAGCGTCGGACCCGCCGCAGAGAAGGCTCTCCCCCTGGGGGTCGCCAGTCGGCATTGACCGGCTGACGGCACCCTGAGAAGGCCAACTCTGTGAGAGCGGACAGGTCGAAGGGAGGAATGTGGTAGAATGTGGTAATTATCAGTAGTTGCTTGACTTCAGGAATATCAAATACCTTTGGGATATTGACTCTGGACCAGAACAGTTCCAGATGTTCTCTCATCTTCTGGGGTTTGTATTTGGAATATAAAATAGCAAGTTCGGTAAACATTCCCATGTGGGCTCGTTCCAGACCGAGAGCGGCTTCCAAGAGACCGATCAGCTCCTCAAAGTATCCGCGGCCCTGCGAGTCAAGAACACAACAGGTTGAAGCAGCTTGGATGGATCACATTCGCCGTGAACAAGATGAGAAGACAATCCACTGTACTTCCATTCTGGCATATGAATACATAAGAAACCGGATCGTTCGAATGACCAGTCATCCAGAGAACCAATCAGCTGCTCAGAATTTAAACACAGCTCCAAACAAACAACCAATCCCACGACTAACTGGACCACACAAGACATAGAGGAGCTAAAGAGGAAGAGGGCAAGGAAATCCTGCAGATGACGTTACCTAGTCTGGTCACGAAACGTCCAGAGACTAAATTGTAACAAGCACAGAGAGCAAAACCGCTGGGTAAATCTAACACCCGAGTATTTTTCTGTTATTAAAATCCCCTGAACTGCCTGGGTTCCCACAACCTAGGAAGGGAACATCCATTTCCACCTGGGAGCAAAGATCCATGATGCAACTGAGGGGCTTACTAAAATAACTAAGTCCACAAATTTATTTATTTATTTATTTTATTAATTATTATCCTTTTCTCTTTCATGTGGGGATGAATGATACCCCACATGAAAGAGGGCCCACCTTGATGAGGGGTTTGTTAACCAGGAGAGGTGGTCAAAGCGGAAACTAAGGGTTTTTTTTAAAGATTTTTAACTGTATTTTATGTTTTATATCTTTGACTTTTATTGGTGCCTGTACACCGCCCTGAGTCCCAGAAGGGAGAAGGGCGGTATAAAAATTTAATAATTAAATTAAATTAAATAAATTAAATTAAGAGAGGGGCATCTCTGCTCAGAGAGGAGAAATTCCAAAATTTTAAAAACTATTCGTCGAACAAAAATTCAAAATTCAAAAAAGCAACGTTAAGAAAATTAAATAAATACATAAATAAATAAATTAAAATTAAAGAAAATTAAAATGTGAGAAGGATGGTGGACACGTTACGCACACATCCTTAGGGACTTTTAAATATGGAGTGAGGTTCGCAAAAGTTAACTTGGAATGAAAACGGTGACAGTTAATGGCTAAGACAACGGAATTATTTATTGATTGATTGATTGATTTATATTCGATTTATATACCGCTCCTTCTCCATTGAGATGGACTCAGGGCGGTGCACAGGGAATTAAAAGTCAGCAATAAATAACAATAAATACAATAATAATATCTAAAATGAATTAAACTAAGAACCTGGGCTAAAATATTCCCATTAAAATTCTAAAATCCATTTACTTGTTGGCTAAGGTTGTGTCAGGTAAGATATTCCAAACTCTGAGATAAATTGAATTTTTTACATTCGAGTTTAGAACAGATTGCTTTAAGTTTAAAGCCACAGCAATAGCACTTAGTCTTATATACCACTTCACAGTGCTGTAGTCTTATATATCGCTTCACAGTGCTTTACAGCCCTCTCTAAGCCTCTTGCCCCCAACAATCTGGGTCCTCATTTTGCCCACCTTGGAAGGAGGGAAGGCTGGGTCAACCTTGAGCCTGGTGAGATCTGAACTGCCAAACTGCAGTCAGTCAGCAGAAGTAGCCTGCAGTACTGCACTCTAACCACTGCGCCACCAACTGCTTGAAGCAAGTGGTTTGCACGCATTCCAATTAAAGCTAATTGTATTTGGGCAGAACTAAAAATGATCAGTAGGGATTTATTCATCAGGGAGATTAAAAACGGAAAACGGTATGCAAAATTTCATTCTAAAATGCAAATTAAAAATTCAGTTAAATGTATATATCTTCCTGGTCCTCTGCTGGGATTATTTTAATACTATTGTTGAAAAGGAAGCTGGTTTGTGGCTCATTCGAACCACAAATAGGACGGCTGTTTTTTTAACTTTAGCAGTTCAGTGGGAGGAAACGCAACAGAAGTATCTTTAATAACTTTTACGCCATCATCAAAGTGAAAAGCATCCCACCTGATAGTAGCTTATCAGTTCTTCCAGTTCATCTGCATGAATGACGATGTGCAAGCCACATATCTGCGCAAGACGGAACTCCTTTCCATTCACACAGGCGAAACACACCTGCAACCAAAGACACACTTAGCAAAAGTGAACTGTCAAACCCAGTGATTCAGTTATTAACAGTCTGTCGCAGAGTCAGCCAGATATTCAGGTTGGATTTGGCATTTTTGTCGACCTACTGACCTTCCCATGGGCCTGGGGTAGCCAGAGGTGGTTATGTGATGTTGTTAAGAGGTACCGTCGCAAAATGAAATTGACCGGTGGCGATTTTGTCAATGCCGATGGCGTTTCAGTTGGTGCTCTAGATGTTTTGGGATCGCACCCCAGGCGTCCACCACTATTGGTAATGAGATATATTTGAATATCAGTAGCTCGGGTTGGTTAGTTAGGCTGTTGGGTTTGAGCTCTGATCTTGGCGATTTGGTTGCAAATGTTTCATCACTGTTTGAGAAGACATCGTCCGTCTACTTTGAGTTGGGCTCGTCTGTCAGTGCACTGGTCTTTAAGCACCCTTGCGTGACACAAATTGGTGTTGGTGTTGTTTGTTCAGACCAACGCTAATTTGCATCCCACAAAGACACTTAAAGGCCCGTGTTCTGACAGACGAGCACAACTCAAGGCGCACTGATGATGTCCCCTTAAACGGTGATGAAACGTTTGCAACCAAATTGCCAAGCTTGGAGCTCAAACCCAATCCAACAATCCGGATGTAAATCTCGTGACCCTGGAGATGCTGTAATCATCGTTAAGTGTGAAAAACAGCCGTAAGTCACATTTTTCGGTGCTGCTGTAAATTTGAACAGTCACTAAACAAACTGTTGTAAGTCAAGGACTACCTGTATTGTATTTGCATATCAAACGCTGCTAAAGGGATGGTAAAAAAAAAAATCAGGTGTGGTCACGTGATGACCCATTTAACGATAGGCACGACTTGATTCCAGGCTCAATGACGGCCTTAAGTCAAGGCTACCTGTGTCTTTCCCCCCCATGAACAATGCCAAGCAAATCACCTCCTTCCACGTCCTGGTGCTGTTGGCTTTGCGAGCACTGTCAACGGCCACTTGGTACTCCCCTAGGTGCACCAAGGTAGAGGCCAGGCGCGCAAAATTCGACACGTTATTGTAGAGCAGCTTGGCCGCATCATACATCCCTTCCTCGTAGCATCGGTCGCCAACCTGAAAGAAAACCAAGGAGAAAACCAACCAATGAAAAGGTGTAGAATATGAGTGCCAACATCGGTGTGCTTAGTAACAAACCATGAATTAGTGTTAGTTTTTGCTGTTCTTCTTAGGGCTTGCACCCAACCTAGTTAACAAGGTCTGCTTGTAACTACCGGTGCATGATAGCAATAGCACTTAAATTTATATACGGTTTCACAGCGCTTTGCAGAGCTGTCTAAGCGGTTTGCAGAGTCAGCCTCTTGCCCACAACAATCTGGGTCCTCGTTTTAGTCACCTTGGAAGGAGGGAAGGCTGAGTCAACCTTTAGCCAGTCAGGATCAAACTCCTGGCTGTGAGCAGAATTAGTCTGCAATATTGCATTCTAAATACTGTGCACCATGGATGGATAGGTGGATGGATGGACAGATGGGATCGATTGGTGGAAGGAAGGAAGGAAGGAAGGAAGGATATATACTGCTCCACAATGCTTTAAAGCCCTCTTTAAGCAGTTTATAGAGTCAGCCTCTTGCCCCCAACAATTGAGATCCTCATTTTACCCACCTCGGAAGGATGGAAGGCTGAGTCAACCTTGAACCTGGTGAGAATCGAACTGCCAAACTGAAGGCAGCCGGCAGTCAGCAGAAGTAGCCTGCAGTACTGCCCTCTCACCACTGCGCCACCGTGGCTCTTATGATGCAACCAGATTTTGTTCTTTTTCTGCGGTTTGCTAGTTGTTAAATGTTTTAGCAATCTGTAAATCGCCCGGATTCTCTTGGGAGTCAGGCAACTGATGCATGTAATCAATGATTATCGTGATGAACTGCTACACCATGTCATTTCTTAGAAATGATGGTTAATGAATTGTGCTCAAAGTTTAAACCCCCAAATAAAATTGAATACTGTAAGCCGCCCAGGGTTAACCTGCGGTGAGATAAGCGGCCAATTAATTGGATCAATAAACACGTAAAAATTACCTGCTGTATGTGTGCGTTGTTAGGGCCACTGACAAATTCTTCTAGCTCTGAAAGTCGGTTTGTTTTGGCTAAGGCAAAAATCAGTTCCGTCTCAACGTAAGACTCCCTGGCTTTCTTCTGGGCCATTTGCAAGAATTTGACCAGGTCCTCCCAGTTATCTTCAACACAAAGCGAGATGCAAAAAGGGACACAAGAAACAACAAATAATTTATTTTACAATTACATTTTCAGGATGTCAGGCATTTGCAAAAAACAGCAATGTGCCATGGCCCGCTGCCGGCCAGCGGAGCTGACAGCAGAGTCGGACAGGGAGGAGGTTGGGGAGGAACATGGGCCAGTCCTGGGGGCTGAGGAAACTCAGATGGGGACTCTGTGCCAGAGGCAGAGAGGGAGCTAGACGGCAGTGAGGCAGAGGAACAGCTGGAGCCTGTTCCCAGTATGCGCATGCGTAGAGCTGCCTGAAGACAAGAACAACTAAGAAAGCAGGGTCGACTTGGGAGTAAAGCCACACCTTGGAGGTGATTGGCCCCTAACATAGGAAACAAAGGAGGAGCGAACGAGGAGGGGGCTTTTGCAGGAAACAATTCGTTTCAAAAGTGGAATGTTCTGTTTGTGACTTTTAGAGACTCTGGCCCAAATTTAGCCTTGCCCTGCGTTTGGAAACTAGTTATCTGGTAACGCTGTTCCCTTCCCACCAAAAGTGGTGCCTATTTTTCTACTTGTATTTTTTACGTGCTTTCAAACTGCTGGGTTGGCAGAAGCTGGGACAAATAATGGGAGCTCACTCCGTTATGCGGCGCTAGGGATTCGAACCGCCGACCTTTCTGATCGACAAGCTAGCGCCTTAGCCACTGAGCCGTTAAGTGAAGAGAAATAAAGGGTCATGAGATTTACATCCGGATTGTTGGGTTGGGTTTGAGCTCCAAGCTTGGCAATTTGGTTGCAAACATTTCATCACCGTTTAAGGGGACATTATCAGTGCACCTTGAGTTGTGCTCGTCTGTCAGAACACGGGCCTTTAAGTGTCTTTGTGGGATGCAAATTAGCGTTGGTATGAACAAACAACACCAACACCAATTTGTGTCACGCAAGGGTGCTTAAAGACCAGTGCACTGACAGACAAGCCCAACTCAAAGCAGACGGACAATGTCTTCTCAAACAGTGATGAAACATTTGCAACCAAATCGCCTTACACAGTTTTGGGGGAAAAAATAAAAGACCGAAGCAAACAGAATCCGTGATTATCAAATGGTGGCTTAGCTAAGAAAGGGACAACTTTTTTTCTAATATTCAAGTGCAAATCCAAAATCAGACTCACCGTTTCTGTTGGCTGCCTGCACCACCTCCATATAGGAAGAAGGATCGTCAGCCTTTATGTAGGAATCGATCGCTTCCTTAACCAAATCCTTCTGAAGCTGGGCTCTGCCCAGCTGACTCCACACAGCCGGCTCGTTACACCTCTCGGCAAACTCATAGGCACGGTCCAAATTGCCAATGTGTTCTATCAACACCTATAAAAAGGATGCAAGGGAAGATTTCAGAAAACCCACTTGGGAAAAAGAAAAGGGGGAGGGGGGGAAGAAAGGGGTCCAGGTTTTTCAAGGGAGAAGGCAGGCCAACCATCTAAACCAGATGGCCAAAGTTGGCCAAGGTTAACACTTTGTGGACTTCAATTCCCAGCATTGCTCAGCCAGGAAGGAAACACGCAGGTCAAAACAGATGGCCAAGTTCAAGACTTTGTGGACTTCAACTCCCAGCATTCCTCAGCCAGGAGGGCAGGAGGCAGGCCAACCATCTAAACCAGATGGCCAAGTTTAACACTTTGTGGACTTCAACTCCCAGAATTCTTCAGCCAGGAAGGAAGGAGGCAGGTCAAATCAGATGACCAAGTTGGCCACGTTGAACGTTTTGTGGACTTCAACTCCCAGAATTCTTCAGCCAGGAGGAGTGGGAGGCAGGCCAACTATCTTAATCAGACAGCCAAGTTGGCTAAGTTGAAGACTTGGCCAATTAATTCTGGGAGCTGAAGACCACAAGTCTTAAAAGTGGCTGATTTGGGAGATCCCAGATCTGAACTGACACTAGGATGGGGGAATGGAAGCTCCCTTTGAACATCAGCCAGCTGCCGGTTTTGACCCCACCTGAATGGCGGAAGTGTTGACGTCGAACTTCCTGAAGATGGCGAAGGCTTCCTCGTAGAGCTCGTTGCTGATGGCGATGTTGGCAATATCGGGAGCATCGTAGTTATCCAGCCGGTTGATGTACTCCATCACCCGAGTGCGGTCGGCTTTGATGGCCGTCAAGATCAAGAGGTTCTGCAGATTCCTTGCGAGAGAGTTCACGAGGATAAGGGTTAAGAGAGCAGAGTCCAGCAGTCGAATCAACATGCAACCATTCGATTAGTTTGAGCTCAAATTTGGATTAGTTTGGGCTTCACAGTACTTCCCAAGAGAGCTCCCTCGGGTAAGGAGGGAAAACCCAACATTAGAAATTACGTTCGGTCCAGACATTTCCCCCCTATCAATAAATATCCGGGCTAGAATTGTATTTGCAAAAAACTGGAGAAATGAGAAATGACCTTCTCAAGAGGAAATTATTTATAAGATTATGGACTGTGCAGAAATGAGTAAAAACCACAACACATACACATAATATAAAATAGGATTAAGTAGTACAATCTGTGCTAAAAATGATTAAGACCACTAAAATATTAACTTTAAAATTAAACCCTTCATCTATGCCAGGCCGGCCAGATGGAAAAAATGCATTTTAAGCATTCGACGGAAGAGGCGTAGGTCAGTAATGGTGCGAAGATCGGGAGGCAGGTCGTTCCAGAGGACCGGACCCGCCACAGAGAAGGCCCGCCCCCTGGGAGTCGCCAGCCGGCATTGACCAGCAGACGGCACCCTGAGGAGGCCCTCCCTGTGGTACATGATAAATGCACTTTTCTGCTTTTGAAATATTATTTCTCTTTCCCTCCCTCTCTCTTCTCCCCTCTCTTTTGCTCCCTCTCTCCCTCCCCCTTTCCTCCTCTCTCTTTCCCTCCCTCTCTGTCTGTCTCTTTCTCTCTCTCTCCCCACTCTCTCTCTTGCTCCCTCCCCCCTCTTTCTCTCCTCCCTCTCTTTCCCTCCCTCCGTCTCTCTCTTTCTCTCTTTCCCTTCCTCTCTCCCCCCTTTCTCTACCACTCTCTCTATTCCCCCTCTCTTTCCCTCCCTCATTCTCTCTCTCTCTCTCTCCCTCTCTCTCTCCCCCTTTCTCTCTCTCTGCCCCCTGTGGGTGAAACACAATAGACCTTGGCCAGGGTGCCCACAGAGAGAGCACTGAGTGCCACCTCTGGCACGGGTGCCATAAGTTCGGCATCACTGGGCTAGATAAAAGATTTAAAGTGTCATATAAAGATGACCTTCGGAAAGCAGGGAACGGTCTTCCCTACCTGTGCTCGCTGAAGACAGAATTATCCAGGACAATCTTCTCCAGCAGCTCAATCAGTTCGTTGGGGAGATCGGCGGTCATGAAGGCTTTCACCGTCACAGAAACCTCTTCGGGGTCTTGAGTTTCCGATAACGCTGTCTGGACAACCTGGGATTTGGAAAAGAGGAAAGCCACTGACCATCATTAAGCACAATCCTGGCCCGGCTGAAGGGCGAAAAGCAGAAACGCACTCTGCTGTCTTGCAAGACTGTTTGGCTGGGGCTTTGCTGGAGAGGGATTCACTTTAAAACTAAATAAAAATGGGGTTTTCTCGGGACGGGGCGTCGGCTTTGTGCTTTTGGGAAGCCTCGGTCCAAACAGATCCCAAATCTCTCGCGTACCTGATCAATGAGGGGTCTTCTGAAGGGGTTGTTTTCCTCCAAAACACTGACCCACAGTTCTGGATCTTTCCTTCGCACCAAGTAACGAGCTTCGCTTTTAAATAGGGAATTCTCGTTGCAAACCTGGAAAAAGAAAAGGGAACGGGAAAGGAGAAGGCTGGTGTTTAGAAAGTAGCGTTATTTTATTATTATTATTATTATTATTATTATTATTATTATTATTATTATTATTATTATTATTATTAAAAAGTAGCGTTCGGATCGGCTGGTATTTAAAAGGACTATTTCGCAACTTTGAAGTTAGGGGCAGCCATGTTTGCAACCTGGTGGATTTTTAAAAAATTATAATTATATTTGCTTCTATGGCTGAGTGATGCAGTGGTCTAGAGGTGGAGCCCCCGGCTCTCAATCAGGAGGTCTGTGAGTTCGATCCTAAGTAGAGGCAGATCTTTCTCTCTCTGGGCACAACGAGATTACCGTATTTTTCTGAGTATAAGACGCACCGGAGTATAAGACGCACCAAGATTTTAAAGAGGCAAATTTAAAAAGAAAGTTTTTGCACTCTGCAGACCTCACAAAAACGGAGCCATTTTTTCTATTAAAAAAAAAGGGGGGGCGTGCATAGCCTTTAGGAGGCTTATAGAGTGCTCTATATATAGAGAGGGTTGGGGGGAGGGCAAAAATGAGCAAAACACGGGCCATTTTTTGTTCGTTTTTGTCCTCCCTAGTCCCTAGGAGCACTCTGGAAGCCTCCTAAAGGCTATGCACGGCCGTTTTTGCAAAGGGGGCGGGGTTTCAGGAGGCCAAAAATGCTGCATTCAGTGTATAAGACGCACCCAGATTTTCACGCTCTTTTTTGAGGGGAAAAAGGTGCATCTTATACTCCGAAAAATACGGTACATCTGCAGAACAAAACTCCACATTGGCAACAGGAAAGGCATCTGGCCAGTAAACACTCTGCTAGCTCCATTCAGTTGCCCAGACTCCACCCGGCAAAGGATTTCGTGGTCATTCAAAGAAGACGACGACTTTCGACGTCCCTTTGCGGCTTCATATCCAATGCCAGTGTTCACTCACCTTGATGAGCTCGAGGTCACACTGCCCCCTTTCGTAAGCCACGCAGGCCAGGTGAGGGTCTCTCTTTTCACAATACTTTCCGACAACACAGCTGTCGTAAAAGGGATTCTCCCGCAGGAAGCGCTCGGGGTTGTTGTTGCTGTCGATGTAGATTTTCGCCAGGGCGTTGTGCGTTGCTGGCTCTTCGCAGCCTTCGTGAATCCGAGACTCCAGCCAAGGCAGGAGCAGCTTAAGCCTCGAAGAAGAACATCTTAGTTCAACTCTTGTTTCTTAGCCAACATTTAACCGATGGATCGATTCGTCTCAGAAGGCAGTACTGCAGGCTAATTCTGCCGACTGCCAGGGCACCCAGGATACTACAGCCATTAGTACATGGGGCTCCCCTTGAGGTGCACCCGAAGACTTCAGCTTGTCCAGAATGCAGCCGCGCGGGCAGTTATGGGAACCTCTAGGTTTTCCCATGTAACACCGCTCTTGCGCGAGCTGCACTGGCTGCCTGTCGTCTTTCGGGTGCGCTTCAAGGTGATGGTCATCATCTTCAAAGCGCTCCATGGCACGGGACCTAGCGATCTGCGGGATCGCATCCTGCCCCATACATCCCTGCGGCCGATTCGCTCCCACAGAGAGGGACTTCTCCGGGTGCCGTCCACTAGGCTATGCCAGTGGGCGGCGCCCAGGGGAAGGGCCTTCTCTGTGGCGGGCCCGACCCTCTGGAACGATCTTCCCCCCGAAATTAGAACAACTACGGACCTCCACTCCTTCCGTCAAAAATTAAAAACACATTTCTTTTGCTTGGCCGGCCTGGGGTAATTAAACTGTTTTTAGGGCTTTTAGGGGCTTAATTTTAGTTTTCATATGGGATTTTAGCGCAGGGTTTTAGTTTAATTCGTTTTAATATTGTATTATGTTTGTGGTTTTTATTTGTATTTTTAAATTCCCTGTGCCCCGCCTCGAGTCCCTTCGGGGAGAGAGAGCGGGTTATAAATTAAAATTATTATTATTATTATTATTATTATTATTATTATTATAAATACAGGTGGGTTGCCAATCACAGGACCATAGGGATGCTACAATGGCTGACGTAGCACTAGCAATAGCACTCAAGACTTATATGCCGCTTAATGTGGGAAAGAATAGCAAGAGCACTGAAACACAGTCAGGCTGCCAAGCCACAAAGGCTGCGGACTTGCTGGTATAAGTAAAGGTAAAGGTTCCCCTCGCACATATGTGCTAGTCGTTCCCGACTCTAGGGGGCGGAGCTCCTCTCCGTTTCAAAGCCGAAGAGCCAGCGCTGTCCGAAGACGTCTCCGTGGTCATGTGGCCAGCATGACTCAACGCCCGAAGGTGCACGGAACGCTGTTCCCTTCCCACCAAAGGTGGCTCCTATTTTTCTACTTGCATTTTTTACCTGCTTTCGAACTGCTTAGGTTGGCAGAAGCTGGAACAAGTTATGGGAGCTCCCTCCGTTACGCGGCGCTAGGGATTCGAACCGTCGACCTTCTGATCGACAAGCTCAGCGTCTTAGCCCCTGAGCCACCGCTTCCCTTGCTGGTGTAGGGAAAGCTAATTTAATCCTTCTTGGGGAATAAAATATTCCGAAGATCCCTGTGGGTCTCACCTGTTCCTTTTCTCCACTTCGGCCACCAATTCGTCAGTCGAGAACTGACCTCTCACCACCATGATCAAGTTCTTAATGACGTCTTCCGAGCAGTCCACATCTAAGAGCCCTCCCACGACGGCAGGGATGCGGCTGGGGTTGACCTGAAGCGGGACCAAATTGTTGCGTTTCAAGGGCTTGCAATCCCACCATCGCAACAAGCCAGTCTTAGGAAGGTAAAATTCCAAGTTTGACACCCCTGCTCTATCCCCATGCTCCAGGAATTCTGGGAGCTGAAGCCCACTTATCTTAAAGTCGCTGAGGTTGAGATACACCGCTATGAAGGATCTACTTGAACGGCTGTTCAAATAGCCTTAAATGGAAAGGAAGTGCACCCTACCTTCTGAACATAGATCTCGATGTACTTCTGTAAGTTGTTGCGGTACAGGTAAAGAACCAGGTCGTGAACAAAGTCAAATCTGTCGCAGACGATGATCAAGGGAAGCTGGTCTGTAAGCTTGGCTTCCTACATCGGCAGAAAAAAGGAAACACACCAAACAGAAATCGGAGACTATGAAGGAGAGAAGTACACGAATGCGTCTTTTTTTTTATTTTACTTGTGAAATAAGTAAAATATTTCTTTTAAATATTAAAAGATTTAATTTAATCTTAAATTAAATGGGGGGGAGCTGTAATTCGCCACCTCAAGAAGATAACATGAATTATGTAAGCGCTTACATAATTGGGGCGCAGGTGGTACCCAGAAATTGCGTCCTTTATGGGCCAGACTGAATTAAAAAACTGGCCTTAAAGAGGAACAGGAACAGGAGGCGTGGCTAAAGAATTTAATTCAGTCCTAGGGCAACCAGACTAATTGAACCCATGCTTGGACTCTCCAAGCAGCGCGCAGAAGAGGGGCTCCACCTATTCTCCAAAGCACCTGAGGGCAGAACAAGAAGCAATGGATGGAAACCAACCAAGGAGAGAAGCAACTTAGAATTAAGGAGGAATTTCCCGACAGCGAGAACAATGAATCAGTGGTTTGGAGATGGGTGGACTTCCAACTCCCAGAATTCTCCAGCCAGCATCCCAGGAATTCTGGGAGTTGGAGTCCGCCTATTCTTAAAACGGGATGAGGCCGAGAAACGACAGTCTAAAAGCTGCTGCGCCCAGAGATTCTACCTTCAGGAAATTTTTCACTCGCTCTGGATTGTAACAGTTGCTTTCGCGGCAAATCCTTTCAACCTCTTTGATTTGGCCGGTCTTGCAGGCTGCTTGGATGTATTTAAAATGGACATCCGGGTCCTGGCTGAAGTTGACAATAGAGCCCAAGAAATAGAAGAGTCCTAGATGGGCAGAGACACAAGAGGTTAGTGGAGGTGCAGATGAATTAATTCAAAGAATTAAAGTCCTTTTTTGGGGGGGCACGAGTCAGAAAATTATCAGGAATTGTCAGGATAATCATGAACTGGAATAGGACATGGTAACAAGGTCAGCCAATGTATAGGCATGGCAACAGGGTCAGCCAATGGGAACTATACGGTGGCTGAGAGCCATGCCAGATGACTTGGAGCCTGGGCGTGGCTTACCTATGTAGCTCTGAGCCTGTGCAAGAGTCTGCTCTCTGAATTGAAACTGGAGACCAATCTCTCCTCTCTACCAACGTTGGAAGAATCTGCTGCTGGTATTGTACATTTATTCATGTGTTATTATGTATAGAAAGAAATGAATGAATCCTGCTGAATCAGTTATCTCTGTGCGCTTTCTGGATTTGGTTTTTGCAACCAACTCTTGGCAGGAACCCTTTCATCAAACACCTTGCACCAGGTTCTTTCAATTGTAGATGGCTTCAAATTTGGGTTATGGAAACAAACCTCAATTTCATTTGAAATCGAATGTTATCTAATTCCCATTTTAAATTGCTTTTATCGGTAATAATTTGTTTCTGGAACTCTGCGCTTTGATAAGGCCCAAGGGCTAATCAATCAGATAACTAAATTTTAAAAAAAGAAATAAAAAAGAAAAGAAACCAAATACATTGAAAACATTTTCCAAACGCAACACAGGCACTTCAGCAGTATGACAACAGCGTAAAATACAAGACTTCCATTCTGATGCCATTAAACCGAGGATAGGAAATTGCTCTCCTTGTTAACACCGAGTAAATTAATCCCATCAGGTTAATGATAGGATTCTACTCATCCTCTTTAATCTGTCCGGCAGTTTTCCACTCAATGACTTTACGTTCTGACGTGCCAATGTCGAGTCCAGGGACCGTGTGTGTGTGTGTGTGTGTGTGTGTGTGTGTGTGTTGGAGGCCGCCCGTGTGCTAAACGTACCTTCGTAGCTTTTGAAGGACTCGAAAAGTTCCACAAGGGACTGAGTGCCCAACTGTTCGTGATATTTCGAAGCCACCTGGACGCACAGCTGCAGATTTTGGCGGATGTTGGCAGACAACATGGCCCGCAGGCACTCGACGGAATCTTCCACGGACAGGGAGCCAAAGAAATTCACCAGCCACTGGAGGGAGGGAGGGAGGAGAAAAAAATATCGCACCAAAGTTAAATGTGTAAATAGATGCGTGTATAATCTATAGCTGGCAACCCGACCAACCTGCATTAGGAACAAGTAACAATTAAAAAAGTGACGGAGTGGCTGAGTGGCTAACATGCTGAGCTTGTCGATCAGAGAAGTCGGCAGTTCGAATCCCTAGCGCCGCGTAGCAGAGTGAGCTCCCGTGACTTGTCCCAGCTTCTGCCAACCAAGCATTTCGAAAGCAGGTAAAAAATGCAAGTAGAAAAATAGGAACCACCTTTGGTGGGAAGGGAACAGCGCTCTATGCGCCTTCGCCGTTTAGTCATGCCAACCACATGACCACGGAGATGTCTGCGGACAGCGCTGGCTCTTTGGCTTTGAAACGATGAGCCCTATACCCTAGAGTCCGGAACGACTAGCACTAACGAGGGAATCTTTACCTTTAGCTTAATAATTAAAGAACTAAAATCTGATTGCAGCCAAATAATTAGAAGACGTTTGCTCCTGGCAAATCTAGACAGCATCCTAAAAAGCAGAGACATCCCCCTGCCAACAAAAATGTGCATAGTCAAGCCTATGGTTTCCCCACAGTTGCAATGGATGGCTGTGAAAGTGGGACCATAAGGAAGGCTGAGCACCAAAGAATGGAGGCCTTTGGACTCTGGTGCTGGAGAAGACTCCTGCATTGAGTCTCTTGGACTGCAAGGCCATCCAGCCGGTCAGTCCTAGAGGAGATCCACCCTGACTGCTCTTTGGAAGGCCAGATCCTGAAGAGGAAACTCAAAGACTGTGGCCACCTAAGGAGAAGGAAGGACTCCCTGGAGAAGAGCCTCGTGCTGGGAACGATGGAGGGCAAAAGAAGAAGAAGGGGATGGCAGAGAATGAGGTGGCTGGATGGCGCCACTGAAGCCATCGGCATGAGCTTCAATGGATGGTGGAAGACAGGAAGGCCTGGAGGAAGGTGGTCCATGAGGTCGCGATGGGTCAGACACGACTTCGCAACTAACAACATCATCATTTGTTTTACCTCTGGATTCAAAAGGTGGGTATGCACGACGGCACGCTTGATATCGTAGAGATCTGTGTAGTGTTCCAAAGCTCTCTGCAGCAGGCCGGCCTTTTCGCACAGCTGGGCAATGTGGGCTCGGTCGTAGTGGGTGAACATCTGGTTTCCCAAGATGGCATCGGCAACCTAAAAGAAAATTAACAGAAGAAGCATGTCTTACAGCATCATTTATGGATTCTATATGAAACTTAAAAAAAAAAAAAAACAGAGAGAGAGAGAGAAATTGACTGGCTAGTGTCTAGGACAACTCGCCGCGGCCATTTCGCCGCGACCAACTTTGCCGCGGGAGAATTCCACAGGTGATAACTCAAGTGTCAATTCTGAAGCTGGCCTGGCTGACACCATCTTGGAGCTTCAGTGCTGCCACACTACAGCTGAGGGATAGGGAGTGGGGCAGATTAGAGATAGCTGGGGCTGTGTAGTCAAAACAAAATACTTTTCTCTTGGGAACCAAGGTCATTCTCACACCTGGCCGGAGGAAGGAGGAATGATGTCACCAAATCATCCGACAGAGCTTTGATTGGACCACGTGACTGAGTGTTTGGAACTGGGGGTGGGGGAAACTTTCCCTTTGAATTAGATGAAAACCATGGGACCCTTCAGAGTCGGTTTTCATCAGATACGTGCCAATATGGTATTTGCAATAAAAGATGTCCTTTGCGGAATCTTCCTGCCTCGAAGTTTTTGCTTGCAAGGGATCTATTACTTGGAACCCCGATAGCAACGAAAACAGTATTATCCACCACTGTTTCTCCAACGTTATTTCTATTTTTGTGAATGGAAATAATGTTGAAGAAACTATGGTGGACAACATTTTTCGCGTTGAGTTAAGTTATCCCGCGTGGAATTGCGAGTTTGTCCCACTTCGGACTGGCCTTGCAAAGTGGACGCTGTACCTAGAAGAGGGACCACTGCTCTTCTCAAGAGGAAACGAGATGACGTTAAATCCTGTGGCGGGAGGGGGAAGCCGTTACCTGGGGAGCATGAATGAGATTCATCTCGAGGAGGCGGGTTTGAAGGTGGCCTTCAGCGGGACGGTTGTTCTTCAAGGCATCCAGCAGGAAGGAAGTACACTGCTGAATCAAACTGTTCTCCATGAAGACGTCGACAATCTGCAGCAGAGCAACATAGCAAGGCCACTGAAGGCTTATATACCGCTTCATGATGCTTTTACAGCCCTCTCTAAGTGGTTTAGAGTCAGCATATTGCCCCCCCCCCAACACTCTGGGCCTTCGTTTCACTGACCTCATAAGACTGCTGGCAGTCAGCAGAATTAACCTGCAATATTGCATTGTAGCCATTGGGAAGGAAGGGATGGAGGGAAGGAAGGAGGGAGGAGAGTGATAGAAGGAAGATAGATGGAAGGAAAGGAAGGAAAATATATGATAAAGGAAGGAAGATCGTGGAAGGAAGGAAAGAAGGGAGATGATAAAGAGAAGGAAGGAAGGAAGGAAGGAAGGACAAAGGGAGAAAGGCAATAGCCCTTAGACTTACTGTATATACCGCTTCACATTGATTTACTGCCCTCTCTAAGCGCTTTACAAATCAGCCTATTGCCCCCAACAATCTGGGTCCTCATTTTACCGACTTCAGAAGGATGGAAGGCTGAGTCAACCTTTAGCCTTCTAAAAATCCACTAGAACAAGGATCTCCAAACTAGGCAACCTGTTGTGGTCCACCAGCAGCCAGGGAATCTGGCGGCAGATTCGGACAGTGAGGAGGTTGGGGAGGAACATGGGCCAGTCCTGGAGTCTAGAGAAGGCTCTGATGAGGGCTCTGTGTCAGAGGCAGAGAGGGGGCCAGGGCCGTCCGACAATTATCAGCTGCCTTCGGAGTCGGAGATCAGTGAGGCAGAAGAACAGCTGGAGCCTGTTCCCGATGTGTGCATGCGCAGAGCTGCCAGAAGGGAACAGCTAAGGAACAAGGGCTGACTCGGGAGTAAAACCACAGGCGGACGGTGAATGGCCCTTCCCATAGGGAATAAAGGGGAGTGGAGTTTGCAGGAGACCATTAGTTCAATTCATTTGGGTGAAGGTCTGTTCCTGACTTCTTGCCAAGGAATTGCTGCTACAGCATGGAGTTTAGAACATATCGGCCTGGCAGCTCTCCAAGCCTGATCGTCTGTCTTTGTGAAATCTCATGAAAGACTGTTGGCTGGGACTTTGCTGGAGAGGAATTCCCTTTAACCTAAATAAAAGGGTTTTTTATTGGGATGAGGAGTCGGCTTTGTGCTTTGGGGAAACCGAGGTCAGAACACAACTTTTAAGATTGGTGGACCTCAACTCCCAGGATTCCCCTCTTCTAGAACCACTGGTGCCTTTAGAGGGCCCATTACCTGGTTGATGTTGGCCAAAGGCTCTTCATCCTGAATCAACATTTGAGCAAACTGAAGACCTTGATCTGGGTTGACTCTCATCACGCTTCTCAATAAGAAAATCCAGTCGGGGGTGTAGCCCACCTTTAAAAGAAGAGATCAAGTTACTTAGCAGTGATGAATCACTAGCATTGAGGAGGGTCATCCAGATGGGTCTTAATTGACTTGCCTTGCTTAGCGACATGATTTTTTGCTCCACTGTGATAGATGTAAGCCAAGGACTCCCTATATGTCAAAATAACTAGCCAGAAGTCCTGTTCTAGCCTGTAAGCCAGGGGGTGTCAAACTCAAGGCCCAGGGCCCAGATCTGGCCCGCAGTTTTCTTTCGGATCTGTGGCCTGCCACACTTTCTATTATTCTACTATGCATTATTCTATTGTGGGGAAAAGGGAGGGGGGATTGTACAGAGTGAGATGCTTTGTAGCCAAAACAAAATTCCTTTCTAGAAAACCAAGGTCATCCTTTGTCTCTGCACCTCTACACCTGGCCGGAACTGGTTGGGTGCAACTGCCAACATGGCAGTGGGAGATTGGATCATGGGATGGACTGGTAGGTGGGTGGGGGGGCGAGATCTTGAACTTTTGATTGGGTGGGGAAAACCGGGAAGCTTTCAGATTCGGGTTTCCCCAGATGCGCCAACATGGGCTCTCTTAATAAATTGGAACTTTGAGCAATACTTTGCCTCGGACTCTGATTTAATTTTGAATGCTATTTGTGTTAGGATATTCAGCCTCATATTGGGTTGACAATCTATATGAGCCTATGTTCTTAAGGAGTTGTGTAGCTTTAAGAACTGTCTTATAATCTGATTGGCTGTACTTATCAGCTCTACCATAAAGCAAGCTCAGAATCACAGCTCATTCCCTGTTCGATTCCTTGTGATTCCTGTGTTTCCTGATTGCCGTTTGAGAAGCTGAATATTGAAGGAGGAGGATTTGTTTTGCATCACTGTGAGATAAACTCTGTTTGGTGAAGGACTGTTACTTGTTTGAGAAGTTAGTTGGAAGAAGCATTTTAGTTGCTACAAAGTAAAGACTATTTATTTTCTTACTATCAGTTTTAGAGTTTGTTTGTGGTTAAAGCAAGGTCTCTCTTTACTGTCCGGTGAATTAAACTATTCCGCATTTATTTGCTAACACTGGTTAAGGGACCAGAGTTGTAACACCTGGTTCTGAACCCAGAGTTGCTAACAATTTGGAATCCTGACACAGCCAAGGGCCAGGTTGCAGTGCCTCTGCCAGTGAAAATCAAGCTCTGTTTTCGGCTGCGAGGGCCTCCTGCTGCCCTGAGCCAGTGAAAACGGAGTTCGGGCCCCAACTTTGAGGAAACTCAAGCCTCGGAGTCTCTCTTTTCCTGGTGGTGTTGCTTGGAACCCTGACGTCGAGTTTGACACCCCTGCTGTAAGCCAAACACTCCGCAAGTTGAGACAATCCCATCTCATATTTCCAACATACTTGGAATGTTCCAAGACTTTGCGTTATCGTAGGAGATAATTTTTCTTTTAAAAGAAGGAATGTGCTGACTTAGAAGGTGAGCATTGCCCAAGCAGGCATTTTTTTCAGATTGGCGGGGGAGTGGGTGGGGTGGAGAGATAAAGATTACCTTCTTGGCATAAAGAACAATTTTCTGGAACTGACTCGTTTCTGCAAAACACTGGATGACTTTATTGGGGACGTTTGCACGGAGATAAACGCTCAGGGCGAGGGTTGGGTCAGCCGCCTTCACCAAGTCTCCCAGCTCTTCGGAGCACTCCAGCTGAAACAGAAACCCGGTTTCGGAAATCAACGCCAACCCAAGTGTTTAAAAAAAACAAACTCCCGGCTGCTTGACAGACGAGGGCAACTGGATCGGCAGTTGACTGACACCATGCCAGCCTCCGAAAATACCTTCATGCCCCCCAGCTACGTCCCAAACCGCCACCACAACTGTTTGGCACGATTTTGCCTTTCAGGGGCCGACTCTGCTGCCTGAGGAAAGGATGCTTGCTACTGTGAGCTGCACGACTGTGCCAACTTCATCTAAAGCAGGACACACACACACACACACACACACACACACACACTGTGGTGGAATGTAGTTAGGAAGATGGAGGGGTTTTTCCTTTCCTCCAGAAGACAAAAATATCTTGGAATGTCTGGTGGGCAGAAAGAGGGCAAGGCGAGATCCTGCCTAGCAATTCACAGAATTGATCTATAGTGATGGCAGACAATTGCTTTAGTCTGGCAAGATTCTGTCTCTTTAAGTTCAGAACAATATAGGAACTACGCAGAAGTAATTCCATGCGTCCTTCTCAGTGCTCCGACTCTTGACGTATCCAAAGCCTTGGGTGAAGCCACTCTGCTTGCAAGCTGAATTTCACCCGTATGGACTTACGACCAACTTTACTGTCGCTTTAAATGTCAACGTAATCGGCTCACGTTAATATGAAGGTTCATTGCTTGCATACAGGGTCTCAAAAGGGTCACTGCCTCCAATATACACCACATCAAGGGTCGGGCCACCCACAGCTCTGGAGCCGCATGTGGCTCTCTTTCATCCCTCTGCCGCAGCTCCCTGTTGCCCGTTGGCTCCACAATGGATAGGGCTTTTGGTTAGGACAGGAAGAGGAAAAAGGATGCCATGCTAGGAGGAGACTCTATGGGGGGGGGGGGGGGGGGAGAACCAGACTTCCAGTTGGCAGAAGAAAAAGGATGCCATGTTAGGAGGAGACGCTATGGTGGTGGGGGGAACCGGACTTCCAGTTGGCAGAAGAAAAAGGATGCCATGCTAGGAGAAGACTCTATGGTGGTGGGGGGAACCGGACTTCCAGTTGGCAGAAAAAAAAGGATGCCATGCTAGGAGGAGACTCTATGGTGGTGGGGGGAACCGGACTTCCAGTTGGTAGAAGAAAAAGGACACCGCAGTAGGAGGAGACTCTATGGTGATGGTGGGGGAACCGGACTTCCGGTCGAAGATGGGAGGCTCACCTTGTCTTCTTTCAGCCATTTCTCAAGCAGCTGCTTGCGGCCTTGCTGAAGGACGGGACGGCAGAGTTCCAGAGATTCAAATTTGTTGAGCTGCCCTTGGTCCAGGAGGATCCCGAAGTACTGTAGTAAGGGCGATGCTTGCCCGGGTTGAGCTGGGACGCTCTGGAACTTCCGGATGGTATCGCTGGTACGCAGGATGCCCTGGATGGTTGGAACCGGATGGTTAAATGCTTTCAAGAAGACACTGGACTGCCATCTGTCAGAGATGGTGTAGGGTCTCCTGCTTGGGTGGGGGGGGGTGGACTAGATGACCTACATGGTCCCTTCCAACTCTTTTATTTTTTATTGGTTTTGCATTTAAAATAGTGCAGCGCAGGGAAGCCGTTATGGCCATACATTCACATTAATATACCATATTTTTCGGAGTGTAAGACGCACCAGGATTTCGAAGAGGCAAATTAAAATAAAAAAAATTGCACTCTGCAGTGCAAAAACCGGCCAAATTTTTCACATAAAAAAGGGCATGAATAGCCTTTTGGGAGATTTGTAGAGTGCTCCAGGGGGCTGGGGGGCTGCAAAATTGAGCAAAAAACACCCCGTTTTTCGCTCCTCTGTGCCCTCCCCAGCCCCCAGGAGCACTCTGGAAGCCTCCTAAAGGCTATGCACGGCCATTTTGGTGAAAGGGGTGGAGTTTCAGGAGACCAAAAATGCTGTATTCGGCGTATAAGACGCACCCAGATTTTCAGCCTCTTTTTTGAGGGGAAAAGGCGCGTCTTATACGCCGAAAAATACGGTACACACAATCTCATCCATTAACTGTCAAGTCTACTTAGTATATTATCTATCCTTCTATCCAATCACATTATTGACAGTTTGTTCTAGTCTTGTCACCTTTGTCTTATACCAATAATAAAATCTGTTCCCCTTTATTTTTTAATTCTAGGGTGAGCCTGTCTGCTTCCACACAGGCCAAGATTTTTCTAATTATGTCTAACTCTTGATGGGATACTTCCTTTTTTCCAATATTGCGCATAGGTTATTCGCGCCACTGTCAATATATGGGTAACTAAATAAAGCACATGCTTCTTATAAGCTCCCTTCCAACTCTGTTAATCTGAATCTACTTGATCAAAGATCTGGAGGTTAAACCATACAAAGAACGGTTGCTAGTCTAATGAAGAGAAGGACCAGGGGAGACAGGAGAGCAGCCTTCCAATATTTGAGGGGCTGCCACAGAGATGAAGAGGGTCAAGCAATTCTCCAAAGCCCCTGAAGGCCAGACAAGGAATCATGGATGGACACTGACCAAGGAGAGAGTCAACCTGGAAATAAGGAGGAATTTTCTGACAGTGAGAACAATCAACCTATGGAAGAGAAGTTGCCTTTGGAAGTTGTGAGAACTCGCAGGAATTAAACGGGTATTGAGCAGATAAAGGCATAGATATCTTCAAAATGGGCTTACCTTAGGGGCTGAGGCGGCCACTTTAGCCGCCTCCGCGTAGCTTCCCTGGGCAAAAAGGGTATTGAATTTTCTGGCAAAGAGTTCTTCTGCCCCAGCTAAGTTGCTTCGGATGGCCATCCGAAGACCCAGATCTGGATTCTGAAGGACGTTGGTGGCGTAGTTTACAATATTGTCTTCTTCCACGCAAACCGAGAGGACCTAGAGAGAGAGAGAGAGAAAATTATAACGCCTCCATAAAATCAGGCGTTGAGATCATATGTTGGTTTGCCATTTTGTTCCCAACAGTGGACAAGGTGCCCAGGTTAGAGAATTGTATGCGATAGAATCCTAGGGCTGGAAAGGGACCTTGGTGATGGTCTTCTAGTCCATCCCCTACCCTTCTTATCTATCCATCTATCTATCTATCTATCCATCATTTCTCTCTCTTCTATCTATCTATCTATAATTTCTCTCTTCTATCTATCTATCTATCTATCTATCTATCTATCTATCTATCTATCTATCTATCTATCTATCTATCTATCTATCTATCTATCTACCTATCACCTCTCTTATCCATCTACCATCTCTCTTCTATCTATCTACCTATCTACCTATCTATCATCTCTCTCTCCTATCTATCCATCCATCCATCAACTCTCTCTCCTATCTATCATCTATCTATTATCTCTCTCTTCTATCTATCATCTATCTATCTTTCTATCTATCTATCTATCTATCTATCTATCTATCTATCTATCTACCTACCTACCTACCTACCTATCATCTCTCTTATCCATCTACCATCTCTCTTCTATCTATCATCTCTCTCTCCTATCTATCATCTATCTATTATCTCTCTCTCTCTCTCTCTCTCTATCTATCTATCTATCTATCTATCTACCTATCATCTCTCCTATCTATCCATCAATCCATCCATCAACTCTCTCTCCTATCTATCATCTATCTATCTATCATCTCTCTTCTATCTATCTATCTATCTATCTATCTATCTATCTATCTATCTATCTATCTATCTATCTATGCTCTCTATGTATTTCTCTCTCTCTCTCTCTCATCTATCTATGCTGTCTCTCTCTCTCTGCTATCCATCCATCTTTTTATGAAAAATTACTCTCTGTGACTCTAGGCAGCTTACAAGGATAAAAGCCCAACACAAGAACAATAAAAAAGGCAATGGTGCCCTTCTACTCCCTACTGACAACTCTCAAATGAGTCATTTCATGGGCTCCATCCCACTCTGGGTCCCCAGGCCCATTGGCAAAACCAGGTCTTCAGGGACTTTGCAAAAGAGTCTCCAAGTGGGGACCAACCTATACCTCTGCGAGGATGAGGTCCTGCAGGGAGGAAGCCACCCCCACGGAGAAGGCCTTTCTTCTGAATTCCACTAGATGGAATTCCATGAATTTCTAAACTTCCAGCAACAGTCTCACCTGTCCTTTTTTATTCACTCCAATGATTCCAGAGGTAGGTTCGTGAGGCGACGTTACAAATATCGTTTCGGCGCTGATTCGGTTCATGTAGATGCAGACCCCAGATTCCAAATCGTACATGTGTATGTAGCCGTATTTGGTGATCAGGTAGATCACGCCGTGCTTTGTTCCAATCTGTTAAAACGGATTAATCAATATTAATCAAAATAGAGCATGAAACGGACCTTGGAGGCCTTGGAGTCCAGTCCAGTTGTGGCCCGCCAGTGGCCAGTAGAGATGGTGGAAGACTCAAGACAGTGAAGAGGTTGGGGAGAGGAATCTGGGCCAGTCCTGGAGTGTGGGGAAGGCATTGACAAGCGCTCCGTGTCGGAGGCAGAGAGGGGGCCAGGGCCGTATGGGATATAGTTTTAACTTATTTTAAATTTTTAGCACAGGGATAAATAATTTAATTTGGTTTTTAAATTTTGTATATTGTCATGTTTATATATGTTTTTAAATTTCCTGTGCACCGGCCCGAGTCCCTTTTGGGAAAGGGAGCGGTATATAAATTTAATAAAGTCATAAAGTTAAAGATTACCTGTATACCTGCCCAGGAGGGTATAAAGGGCTGGAGAGGACGCAAACCTGCTTCTCCCCCACACATTTACCTGCATTGCTACAGGGAAATCCGTCTGGGCTTCCGGGGGGAAAAAGACGTCCACCGCTTTTTTGACGAAGGGCTGGTTCCCCGCCGCAGGCTGACCCACCTCGATGATATGAAGCTGAAAAGGAACCGTGAAAGGACAATCTGACGTTTGGCTCGAAGCGGGAAAGGGAAAACTGGCGGGGCGTGGAGGGGGAAAGGGGAGGAGGTGGGCTTTGCTATATTGATGCAAGTCCCGGCTTCCTCTTTCGTTACCTTGCCTCCTGCGGGGCTGCGGACGGCGAAGCAGAAGAGGGTGGACGGTTTGGCGTTCCCTTCGACTTTGAACTCGGCAAAGGCCGCCGCGTGGCCCTCGATGGGCTGGGAGACTTTGCGGTCCACGGAGTACAGCTGCATGGCGCCCACCACCCGGTTTTGCTAGAACAAAGCCAGAAAGCGTCAGGCGACAAAGGTTCCCGTCACCAACTTGTGGTTGCCCCCCCCCCCAAAATTATTTGCATTTTGTATATTGCACTAAATCGGGGGTCCTTTAAACTACGGCCCTTGGGATGGATACGTGCAATGAACGCCTGTGTTGCTGCAGAGAGTCTCCCCCTTTTAGGGGTTTTCTATGGGGAGGGGGGGCGGAGGGAAATTCAGACTTGGGGTCTACTTCAGCTTCCTGGTGGGGGGCTTTGGGCAGGACCGCTGGTGGCAAAGAGCCGGAGGGCCTCGTCCCAGCATTATGGCCTGGAACTGGCTGACCATCTCAGCCCGCTGAGCCTCCAGCACCTGGTCCTGCACTCCCGCCGGTCTTCCCTCTGCTTGGAAAGCCTATGCTCCTAGTCCTCAGTGAGGAGCTTCTGCTGAGCCTCCTTCTCGGCCAGATCCAATTTGAACTGAGCCGTTTTGCCAACTCTTTCTCCTGGGGGCTGCTTAGCTCCAGCAGCTGCTTCCTGTGGGGGCCCTAAGGAGCCCGGGCGGGCAGGCGAGGAGTGGCTGGGAAGGGAGGGGCAAGTAGAGGCTGGCAAGGCACCCCTCGGGGTGAGTGACATTGTGTTCGTCACGCCCACCCAGTCACATGACCACCTAGCCACGCCCATGCAGCCGGTCATTCGGCAGACCATCTTAGAAGAATAGTTTTGTTTATTTTTCCCATTTCAAAAACATTCCTTGATATACATTCTTATAAATGCTATTTAGCATTTATCTATTCATCATTCATCTCTATACACATTGTTACATATATACTGCATGATACAGTTTGGATGGCTTTCTTGCCACCCCGTGTCTCCATCTTATTTTGCAACAGCCTTACTCCTCCTACCTTCTCAAGCTCCCTTCTCTGCCTCCTTATTTCCTCCTCTCATTTCTCCTCTCTTTTCCCTTTTTCCCCTCTCTTTCCTCTCTCCTTCTCTCCTCTCTTCTTTTTTATCCTCTCTCCTACTCTTAATTCGGCAGACCATCTTAGTGGTCTGTGGGAAGGTTCTTTTTGTGGGGGAAACAGGAGGGAGGAGTGTGGTGCATGTTCACCACCACCCCCTCCCCAAGTTAATTATAAAATAAGAAAGGTGGGATAAAAATCTAGGTAAAAAAATCAGGTACGCCTGATGCGCCAATTGCGCCCTTCGGGCTGCCCTTCGCACAGTCACTCAAGCTCTCGTGACGTCCCGACTCGACTATTGTAATGCTCTCTACATGGGGCTTCCCTTGAGGTGCACTCGAAAGCTACAGTTAGTGTAGAATGCAGCCGCGCGGGTGATTACGGGAGCCCCTAGATGCTCCCACATAACACCGATCCTGCGCGAGCTGCACTGGCTTCCTGTGGTCTTTCGGGTGCGCTTCAAGGTCTTGACGACCATCTTCAAAGCGCTCCATGGCTCGGGACCTAGTTATATGCAAGACCGTCTTCTGCCCCATACATCACTTAGACCGATACGCTCCCACAGAGAGGGCCTTCTCCGGGTGCCATCGGCCGGACAATGCCGGCTGGCGACGCCCAGGGGAAGGGCCTTCTCTGTGGCGGGCCCTGCCCTGTGGAACAACCTACCCCCTGAACTCCGTACCATCACGGAGTGCCGTCCACTAGACTTTGTCAGCGGGCGACACCCAGGGGAAGGGCTCTCTCTGTGGCGGGCCCGGCCCTCTGGAACGACCTTCCCCCCGACATTAGGACGACCACGGACCTCCGCTCCTTCCGTCTTAAACTAAAAACACATCTTTTCTGTCTGGCCGGCCTAGGATAGTCTCTCTGTCTCTGGGGTTTTATTGGGAAGTTTTTTAGTATAGCTTAGTTTTAATGGCGAATTTTAGCACAGGTTTAGGTTTAATTTGTTTTTTAAAGAAATGTTTGTATATATTTATTGTTTTTTTATTCTTCCTGTGCACCGCCCCGAGTCCCTATGGGGAGAGGGAGCGGTTTACAAATATTAAATTGAAATTGAATTGATCACCGACCTCCGCCTCTTCCGCCAGTGTTTAAAAACACACCTGTTTCATCAAGCCGGCCTAACATAACCTCCGCTGGGACTAGTATTAGATAGTTTTAAAATGGGGGGGTTTAATTGGTTTTAGCGCAAATTTTGATATTTAACAGGTTTTTAAAATTTTGTATTTTGTATTACTTTGTATGTTATTTTAAATTCCTGTGCGCCGCCCTGGGTCCTTTTTGGAGAAGGGCGGGATATAAATTGAATAAAAGAAAGAAAGAAAGAAAGAAATAAATAAAACAGAATTCCAGAGGTTTTTCCCTTACCTGGGCAGAGATGCCAATTAAGAGCAACCACTTCTGATTCTCATCCGTCCGGTAGTTGATGATTTGACAGCCGGCAAGACTGGCGTGTCGGTCAAACATCTTTTGGGGCAACGAATCTCCTTCCATGCTCCAGTGATAGACAGCCGTCTCGGTCACTAAAGCCACGGTGTTCACCGAGATCCACTTCCAAAAAATGACTTCTTCGGCCATCGTGTGAGCTTTCATTTTACTTTTCATCTCAATGTTAAAGATCTGGAGGGTTTTCCCCGCTGGTGGGCAAGACAGAAAAGACGACAACAAAAAAGAAGAAGAAGAAGAAGAAGAAGAATCACAGATCTCCCAAATATCCCGCCCAGATTTAATTCTCCGGCATAGGAATGGTGCGGCGGCTTAGAGGTGGAGCTCTCCCGCCTCACAATCAGGAGGTCTGTGAGTTCGATCCTAGGTAGAGGCACATCTTTCTCTCTCTGGGTACAATGAGAATGTACCTGCCGAACAAAACTCCGCCCTGGCGACAGGGAAGGGCATCTGGCCATGAAAACACCCGGCCCCATTCAGTTGCCCAGACTCCCATCTCGCAAGGGATTATGGGGGCATTAAAAGGAAATGATGATTAGTTTCTATGGCTGAGTGGTTCAGGAGCTAGAGGTGGAGCTCTCCCGCCTCACAATCAGGAGCTCTGTGAGTTCGATCCTAGGTAGAGGCTGATCTTTCTCTCTCTAGGCACAATGGGAATGTGTCTGCCGAATATAACTCCGCCCTGGCGACAGGGAACGGCATCTGGCCAGTAAACACTCAGCTCCATTCAGTTGCCCAGACTCCACCCCACAAGAGATCATGGGGTTGTTAAAAGATGATGATGATGATTTAATTTTCCTGCACCTCAGCCCTCTTTGTCCCATCTAACGAAGGTTAAGACTGCTTAACAGTCTTGGCCACAGATGCAGGAAAAATGAAATAGTGAGAAAAAGGAAGTCAACTCACTTCAGACAGCAGCTTAAGGTTGAACGCTCTCACCGTACAGGGTTAAATGGATCAGTTCATCTTACTATCTCAAGCTACTCAAGTGTGGAGAGCTCACACGATTCAAAGCACGAATTGGGATGGCCAACCCTTACCTAATGGGAAAGTACTTCAGCCCCAAGATCATCTCCATCGGTGGCCTTAAGATTTGTATATGGAGGTGTCTGCTTCTATGGCTGTGAAGGTTGGACCATAAGAAAGGCTGAGCGCCAAAGAATGGAGGCCTTTGAACTCTGGTGCTGGAGAAGACTCCTGCACTGAGTCCCTTGGACTGCAAGGCCATCCAACCGGTCAGTCCTAGAGGAGATCCACCCTGGCTGCTCTTGAGAAGGCCAGATCCTGAAGAGGAAACTCAAAAGACTTTGGCCACCTAAGGAGAAGGAAGAAGGACTCCCTGGAGAAGAGCCTCATGCTGGGAATGATGGAGGGCAAAAGAAGAAGAAGGGGACATCTATCTATCTATCTATCTATCTATCTATCTATCTATCTATCTATCTATCTATCTATCTATCTATCTAATCGTGAGTCCCTTGGACTGCAAGGCCATCCAACCGGTCAGTCCTAGAGGAGATCCACCCTGGCTGCTCTTTAGAAGGCCAGATCCTAAAGAGGAAACTCAAAGACTTTGGCCACCTAATGAGAAGGAAGAAGGACTCCCTGGAGAAGAGCCTCATGCTGGGAACGATGGAGGGCAAAAGAAGAAGGGGAGGGGACAGCAGAGAAGGAGGGGGCTGGATGGAGTCACCGAAGCAGCCGGCGTGAGCTTCAATGGGCTCCAGAGGATGGTGGAGGACAGGAAGGCCTGGAGGAACATTGTCCATGGGGTTGCGATGGGTCGGACACGACTTCGCAACTAACAACAAGTAGATATATTTCAAGGCTCATAGAGGGAACATCAAGGTGGTTAAGAGGAATATACACCATATATCATTTCCAATATCCGCTCCAATATTTGTGGGGTTGACACAGGAAGAAGGGTGGGTGTGAGAAGAGGAGAGCTATTCTCCACTTAGGCAGGACAAGAAATAACAGGTTAAAAATAATCAAAGAGAGAACCAATTTAGCATTAAGGAGAACATTTTCTGATGGGGAGAACAATCAATCAGTGGAGCGTCCTGCCTCCAAGAAGTTGTGGGTGCTCCATCAATGGAGGCTTTTAGGAAGTGATTGGCCAACCATTTGTCTGAAATGGCGTAGATCTTCCCACCTGAGCAATGGGGGTTGGACTAGAAGACCTCCAAGGTCCCTTCCCACTCTGTTATTATTCTGTAATTCTGTAATCTGGTGAAGGGACCTACTTCCAAACTTTCAAAAGAAAGAGCTTTTTGGGAAAGACAATAGGCCTCTTTAAGTGACCAACTTTGCCCTTTTCGTAAGGCCGTATGGGGAATGAACACTAAAGGGGGAAAATATTTTTTGTAATGTATCAGTGGCTTAAAACAGACTTCTTCCGATAAATGTTAAAATGCCACTTTTCACCTCATTTTCCCCCCCTTCCATTTCTCTCTCTAGCTCTAAACTCCCCCCCCCCCAAACAGAATGCATTGATTAAGCAACATCCATAAATTGTCTAAAAAAGGGTTGAATTAGTTAATTAATTGATTAATCAGGCAACCCAGCGGCTGCAAGGCAGAAGGAGCTGTAGCAGGGAAAGGCGAGCCCACCGGCTGAGTAGCTGGGAGGTTACTAGCAGTTGTTTTCATCCTTCAGCTTCGTGGTGTGTGGGTCTCCCCCCACCACCACCCCACCACCACCATTTAGCTTGATGCCTTTGTGGTCTTTTCAGACCCGAAGAGGGTCTTGCGTGGCACAAGAATGAAGTTCGTGAATGACGTTTGCTTCACTTCTGTGGCCAGCGTTGCACGACCGCTTCTAAGCGAAACCGCTTTGCGGTATAAAAATGTTCGCTTCCATAAGAGAGAGAGAGAGAGAGAGAGAGAGAGAGAGAGAGAGAGAGAGAGGGAGGGAGGGAGAGAGAGAGGGAGGGAGAGAGAGGGAGGGAGGGAGAGAGGGAGAGGGAGAGAGAGGGGGGGGAGAGAGAGAGAGAGAGAGAGAGAGAGAGGGAGAGAGAGGGGGGGGGAGAGAGAGAGAGAGAGAGGGAGAGAGAGGGGGGGAGAGAGAGAGAGAGAGAGAGAGAGAGGGAGAGAGAGAGGGAGAGAGAGAGAGAGAGAGGGAGAGAGAGGGGGGGGGAGAGAGAGAGAGAGAGAGAGAGAGAGAGAGAGAGAGAGAGAGAGATCCCTATGAAATAATCTCTATACTATGAGCTCCCTGGTTTCGAGTTGGTTTTCGCTCAGCTAAGATTGCACAGCAGTGGAAAAGATCGGGAAAGCCAGAGAAAGAGAGCAGGGATCGGGAGGGAAAACAACATTTGCAGATTGCTTTAATGCCTCGGGAAAAAGAAAAAAAGAACAACAAAGGCCTGGTGAAGAGCCGATTCCCCAAGGCCTTAACCCATAAACGAAGCAGCTACGACTGAATTTCAAATCCCCATCCATTTCTGCAGTGGGTTATTTACAAGATAAAGCAGGTAAAGCAGACCAGGATGGAAAAATGGCCTCCTGTAAAAGCTAACGGGAGCTTTCTGAAAAGTAGGGGGGGGAATAATAGAAGAAGGTACAACTTCCAAGCTTGGGAGGTTTTTTATTCAGCAGAGAAGATTTGAAAAGGAAAACCCGGCCTGAGGATCAAAAAAAAATTTTTGGGGGGGGGGGGACAACCCTCTCTTTCACTCCACTTTTTAACCTAAATATTTTTGCTCCACAAGAATCACAAAATGAATTGAATGGCTCTATACATTTATCGGATGGATGGATGGCTAGAGAGAGATAGCTGATCGATAGATAGATAGATAGATAGATAGATAGAGAGAGAGAGAGAGAGAGAGAGAGAGAGAGAGAGAGACAGAGAGACAGACAGAGAGACAGAGAGACAGAGATATTTAGATTAGGTAGATAGGTAGATATGAGATGGATGGATAAGGTAGGTAGGTAGGTAGGTAGGTAGGTAGGTAGGTAGATGATAGATAGATAGATAGATAGATAGATAGATAGATAGATAGATAGATAGATAGATAGACAGACAGACAGACAGACAGACAGACAGACAGATGATGGATGCAGAGAAAGAGAGGAACGAATGGTGGATGGAGATACGTAGATTAGGTAGGTAGGTAGGTAGGTAGGTAGATATGATAGATAGATGGATGATGGATGGAGAGAGAGAGAGGGATGAATGGTGGATGGAGACACTTAGGTAGATATGATAGATTGAGGATGGGAGAAAGAGTGAGAGAGAGGATGGATGGAGAGAGATGGGGGAACGAATGGTGGATGGAGACACTCAGGTAGGTAGGTAGATATGATAGATTGAGGATGGGAGAGAGAGTGAGAGAGAGGATGGATGGAGAGAGATGGGGCAACGAATGGTGGATGGAGATACTTAGATTCGGCAGCTAGATATGATAGATGGATGGATAGATAGATAGAAAGATAAGATGGATGATGGATGGAGAGAGAGAGGCAAATGGTGGATGGAGATACTTAGATTAGGTAGATAGGTAGATATGAGATGGATGGATTAGGTAGGTAGGTAGGTAGGTAGGTAGGTAGGTAGGTAGGTAGGTAGGTAGGTAGGTAGGTAGATGATAGATAGATAGATAGATAGATAGATAGATAGATAGATATTGGCAGAGGCCAAGATACCCTGAAATAGACCTGGCCATATTTATTTATATCCATCGCCTGTTCCACTTTTGGGCTAGCGAGAGAAAGTCTCCCCACAAGCAAGGCAGCCCTGAGATTTGATTTAATCAAGGACCAGAGTGTTCCAACAGGATTTAAGGGTCAGCAAAGCGAGCCTTTCGGCAAGGTCCCTTCCAGCAGATTGTGTGGTTTCAGTGGCCGTCACATCAAGGGAGCTGAGACCACAATGGATTCTAGCCTCTAACCAGGATTAACCTAAAGCTGCGAGGAACACAATTGAACGATATACCGCTTATCTTCAGCAGGGCAGGCCTGTGTTCTCCGCTCAGGTGAACTAAAAATAAATTTAAAACAAAAAAACAACCGACACAAACATATACGAGCCCGAATACGTGGGTCACATCCAAGAGGGGTGTGGGGGGAGCCCCATAAAAGCTCTGAACACTTACACATCTGCGTGACAAAGAGAGAGCAAAAACGGTGGCTTTTGCATTCCCATGCGGAGCGGATGGAAATGGCTCGGGTAAAAGCACCACATTTCCCCGTTTTTTGCAATCACACACAGGCGCTTTGACGAGACGGTACGAGAGCAGGAAGTGCTGCCCGGGTTACGGCACAAGGCAGGGGACATAAATACGAGGAGGAGAATGGGAAATGCCAACATGCAGTAGTCCGGTGATGCCATCGGTAGGTGCGCAACCGGGCTCTTACCGCTATTCAGGGAAGCCGTGATGTTTCTGACATTTATTACGCTCGTCGCTTGTTCGCGGAAAAACAAAAGCTTGAGCTCACCCCAGTCTCTTACCCACCAAGGAACGTCTGGAGTTCATTACCGCCTTTCCCCAAAAATAAGACAGGGTCTTGTTTTCTTTTGACCCCCCAAAATAAGCGCCTGGCCTTATTTTTGGGGAGGTCTTATTATTTTCGAGGTGCAGGAGACGGGGAGCGTGGTCGCCTGATGCCTGCTGCTGCGTTGCAATATTTTGGGGGGAGGGCTTATTTTAGCGCATGCATTCAAAAGCCCAAATGGGCTTATTATCCGGGAAGGTCTTATTTTGGGGGAAACAAGGTATTTTAGAACAGACCTTGATTCATGGGTTTCTCGGACTTTAATGGTTTGGGACAAACTACGATTCTGTGGCTACCGAGAAGCTATCATACCTATTTCCCAGGGCTTCGTATATTTAAGAAAAGAGATTAAAAATAAAAACCCCAGACAGGATATGATAGTATTATAAGTCAGGGGCCTTCAAAGTGGGTCGTTTGAAGACTTGTGGACTTCAACTCCCAGAATTCCTCAGTCTCCCCTAACCCGTGGTGGCTGGGGGAATTCTGGGAGTTGAAGTCCACAAGTCTTAAAAGTTGTCTTAAAGTTGCTCCTGCTTTAAGTGGCCGTAGTGGGGGGGGGGGGGGGAGGGGGCGCACTGACAACACTTAACGTTTCTCCGCTTAGTTACTGCAGTGTACCTACAAACTAATATGTTAGTTCGAGCTGCGTTTCAGGTTGTCAGCCAAGTGTTAGCTTTCTTGGTCAATGCACCGATTCGCAGGGGGCCAAGATAAACTGGAATTAAAGCAAGATAGTGCCGTGGTGGCGCAGTGGTTAGAACGCAGCCTTGCAATGTTAACTCACTGCTCACTCCAGGAGTTCGATCCTGACCGGCTCAAGGTGGACTCAGCCTTCCCATCCTTCCGAGGTCGGCAAAAGGAGGACCCAGATTGTTGGGAGGCAAGAGGCTGACTCTGAAAACCGCTTAGAGAGGGCTGTAAAAGCACCGTGAAGCGGTATAAAAATCCAAGTGCTATTGCTGTTGAAGAGCTGCGGTGGCGCAGCGGTTAGAATGAAGAATTGCTGGCTAATTCTGCCGACTGCCAGCAGTTCGACCTTGATGAATGCTGAAATCTTTTGATTACGGCTTTTTTGTCGGGCTATTTGCCCAAGTCGTGCATTCTTACCTATACCAAGCAATTTTTAGCAAGTCTGCAAACAGCAGGCTCAGGCTCATAACTTTTCCAATAGAATGGATTAGCTATTTAATCGTGGACCCCTGCGAGTTTTGTCATGACTTTCTGGGACCAAAAACCACATTTAAAATCAAGTCGATGACTAGCACACAAGACACCATGCTAGCAAAGGTCTCTCATAAAAGTATGTGTGGCTCAGTGCCTTGCTACTCATTAACTGTACGGCGATGGGATGGATTTGCTCAGGAGCCATTCCCTTGGTACAGTTACAACCAGCAAGTCGTAAAGATGACAATTTCCATCCACCCCCAAATTCAAACCGTTTCGTCTAGATCCCAATTAATTCCACTGAGCAGAATTCTCCATTTTGAGATGCCCAAATTGTTTATATACACGTCTATGTATTTATTCTCCGGATTTCGGTAACTTTTTATGAGATGAGACCATTCCATATTGTTAAACATACAAGTTTGCGAGGATAAAATGAACTCACCGTCTGTATATTAAGACAAGAATGCAGGAAGAAAAGTACACAGTCAGTTGACAGTGGCATTATTTTAAATCTAAAAGAGTTTGCGTGCCTATCGGCGGAGGGGCATTTAAATGTATTGATCAGGGGTCTCCAACCTTTGCAACTTTAAGTCTGAAGGACTTCAGCTCCCAGAATTATAAAAGCCCAGTCTAGCGCAATACCAATGAAGAAGAAAAATAACAAAGCTGGCTGGAGAATTCTGGGAGCTGAAGTCCTTCAGACTTAAAGTTGCAAAGGTTGGAGACCCCTGATCTAGATTACAGATTTACTGTGTGAGCCAAAAATGAGCTCCTGCAGAAATATCACCTTTATTTGCTATAGCTAGCACTAAGCTTCTTTAATAAACCAAGTACTGTGCTTTTCGGAGTATAAGACGCACTTTCCCCACCCCCCTAAAAGAGGGTGGAAATGTTGCTGGGCCTTATACACTGAACACAGCCATTTTTTCGCCACGTGGGATTTTGTTTTTTTGTTTTTTTTTGCAAAAATGGGGGTGCCCAGAGGACTCCTAGGAGCTGGGGAGGGTAAACACTTTTTTTTCTCGTTTACCCCTTCAAAATCTGGGTGCCCTTTATACCCTGGTGCGTCTTATAGTCCGAAAAATACGGGACACTTTCATTAACCAAATCTTAGATTTGCCCAATTAGGTCGTCGCTGTTGTCGAGGAAGATTAGAAGTGACTCTTGACTGGGCCAAACTTTCTGGAAACTTGGAAAGGGCAGCATCTGAAATTCTCGGTGGCCTGGAATATCTATTTTCTAATCTTAAGATTAATTTCTAATCATTCCCTTTGGAAAGCTATTTTGAGCGGACTGCCGCAATCCTTTCCTTGCAATTCAAATTAAATTACTGCCGTTTTCAGCCTTGCAATTTACTGTCAACAATTAACAGGCTGAGTTTCATTTTAAAAAAAACCTCTGTGTGTATGTGTTTCTTTTCCCTACGCACTTTTTAAAAATGTCTTGCTTAGTGTCATTCTTTTCTTATATTTTTTTTATTTTCCTTTTTTTTTTGGAGTTTATATAGGTAGTCCTCCACTTACACACCCATTCGTTTAGTGACCATTCGAAGTTACAACAGTCCTGAGAACAATGACTTATGATGACACGTGATAGTTGCAGCATTCCCATGGTCGAGTGATCAAAACTGAGACGCTTGGGCAACTGACATGGGCATGTATGACGGCTGCAGTGTCCCAAGGTCACATGTTCTCCTTTTGCAACCTTCCGACAAGCAAAATCAATGGGGGGAGCCAGATTCACTTAACAGCCATGTTACTAATTGAACAGCTGCAGTGATTCACTTAACAACGGTGGCCAGAAAAGTCGTAGAACAGGTCAATGTTCATTTTACATCTTGTTTAGCAAATAGAATTGCGATCGGCTCTGCTAAAAAGGCAGTCCAACCCAGTGACTCTACCTAGGAGAGGGAGTCAACTGGTATCACTTGCGATATTTAACTAAATTTGATATCTATCTATCTATCTATCTATCTATCTATCTATCTATCTATCTATCTATCTATCTATCTATCTAAAGCATGTATGTATGTGTGTGTCTGTCTGTCTAATGTATGTGTGTGTGTGTGTGTGTGTCTGTCTGTCTATCTATCGAAAGTCCAGAGAAGGAAAAACACACGTCTGTCCTGCTGAGTCGACTGAGTCAAAAAGCTGGAGGAAACTAGCAACAAGGGCATGTCTAAACAACAACTTCGGCAGACTCAGTCCAATCAGCGAGCAGACGAGGTCAACCCATTCTGGATGCTATGTGGGGAACCCATCAACGCTCACTTAACATCTTGCTTAGCAACAGAACTGCGGTCGTAACTCGAGGACGACCCGTACAAACTCCCAAAAATGAAGGTGAATAAATAAGGCGGTGAATAAAATGTTTTTTTTTAATTGTGATTTAAAAAACCCACCCAACGGGTGAAGTTTCTCTTTTGTGCGTCTCTTGTTCCCCCTCAGGGGAAAACCAGCCAGCCAGCCAACGTACCTTTCAGAGCGATGACCTTGGAAGCAGGATTCATGATGGCGCTTTCGGCTGAGATGGGGCGCCGGATGGGCGTGGTTGCGTCGCTCAGGTCGACAATGACCACCTGCGCTTGCTCCCCCACTTTTTCCCGGATGCAGATGAATTTGTCCGATTCCATCGTTAAGGTGCTGAACCCAATGTTGGCTGGATTAATTCCGAGATTTTGGAGCTAAAGGAACAAACAAAATCAAGAGCCGTTTTGTTAAAAGGCTTCCCTCCTCTGTCCATTCATTTCTTGACCTGGGTGGAGAAGAAGAAAACAACCCTCTGAGCTAATGCACAGGGAGTGCCAAACTCGATCTCGCTGCCAGATATAAATTCCAAACCGGGGGAGAAAAATAATAATAATAATAATAATAAACTAGTTGGGAATTGTGGAGATTTCAGTGGGGATGTTCCAGGGAGGTGCCGAATTCAGAAAGAATGAATGCCTTGCAGAAATCTTTCAAGAGTTCATTCTTTCTACAGTGGTTCAATGTTGGCAGATATACCAGATAGAAAGAAAAACTTGGCTCCCTCATGCCAAGTTCTTGGTAACTATTTGGACACGTCCACCTATTTTTATTATATACTAGCTGATTTATCATAATCCTTATTAGACAGGAAAAGGAACGAATTGTATCTATAGTGTCAAGTCAAAGCAACTCGCTACAGATATAATTCATTCCTTTTCATTTCAGCAGGCCAGGCCTTCCAGAGTTATGCTGGAACACACAGACAGACAGACACGTGTACACACACACACACACACACACACACGAATCCAAAATGCACACTATCACTGTCAAAAGTACTGTGAATTGACACTATAGATATAATTCGTTCCTTTTCATTTCAGTGGGCCAGGCGCTCCAGAGTTATGGTGGAAAACACACAGACACACACTCACACGAGATGTTAGGAGTGTCTTACCTCCACAGTATTTGTTTCCAGAGAGTAAGTCATCTGTGTACCAAGTTTGGTCACTTGTCATCTTCAGGCTTCGGTCTGACCGATGCATGAAGATGGCAAGTGAGATCTTGCCGAAACGTTGCAAAGACAATCTCATTCTTACACGGGAAAACACCCGAATACAACAAGACCAGCATACCTACACCCGTGAAAATTTACGAAAACAAATGTATGTATGTATGTATGTATGTATGTATGTATGTATGTATGTATGTATGTATGTATGTATATTTATTATTTTATATCCTTTATTATTTTTAAACTAACTCAAGACGGCAGACATATCCAACAGACAACTCCTACACAATTTTGACGTTCCCCAATTCCAAGTGAGTCAAAAATTCTCATCCCGTCTTCTCTTCACCTCTGAAATTCCAAAGAGAATAGATCTAATCAACAGCTCTGTCTCAAAAAACAGAAAACTGAAAGATTGCTCAACCAACCCCCAATCTAATCGTCCTCTTGCTCAAGGCAATTTATCTCTAGTCCAGGGGTCACCAACCTTTCGGACCTCAGGGACCATTAAATTCATAATTTTAAATCCCGCAGAGCACTAATACGGCTGGGTGGGTGTGGCCAACTCAATGTCACTCATGTCAAGGGGCGCCTCGCTGGTCTCTACTTGCCCCTCCCTTCCCAGCCCCTCCTTGCCTGCCCACCCGGGCTCTTTAGGGCCCCAACAGGAAGCAGTTGCTGGAGCTAAGCAGCCCCCCAGGAGAAAGAGTTGGCCAAACAGCTCAGTTCAAATTGGATCTGGCCGAGAAGGAGGCTCAGCCGAAGCACCTCACTGAGGACTAGGAGCATAGGCTTTCCAAGCAGAGGGAAGACCTGCGGGACTGCAAGGCCAGGGACCGGCACCTGGAGGCTCAGCGGGCTGAGATGGTCAGCCAGTTCCAGGCCAGGATGCAGTCCCACTGGAACGAGGCCCTCTGGCTCTTCGCCACCAGCGGTGCTTCCTTCCAGCCTTCGCCCAAAGCCCCCCGCCAGGAGGCTGAAGCAGTCCCCAAGTCGGGATTTCTGCCCCACACAAAAAGACCCCGAAGGGGGAGACTCTCTGCAGCAACACAAACGTTCATTGCACGTCTCCATCCCAGGGGCCGTAGTTTGAGGACCCCAGATTTAGTGCAATATAAAAAAAATGCAAATAATTTTTCTGCCGACCACCAAAATTTCCTTGCGGACCACCAGTGGTCCATGGACCACCAATTGGTGACCGCTGCTCTAGTTAAGACCATGATTTTAAATACTCTACTCCCTCACTAAGAGAAGAGGAAAAGGGTCAAGCAATACCCTGGGAAACGGATAAGAGGAGAGCTTTCGTGTATTCGTTATCCTTATCGCAGAAGCCTAAATATTTGGACATCGTTCCCTTCTTCTTCAGTCTTGAGGCCTATCACAAATTTTTCCCTTTGAAATGTTCTTCTCACAGACCTTCGCGACGCACCTGTTGTAGCATTGAGCTAAATAAAACAACAGGTATGTCTAATCGTAACAGAAGTTGCGTTCTGCACTTCTCTGCATTCCGAGTCCGTCTTGCAAAAAGCAACTGGTGAAAAGGAAGAAAAATAGAATCCCTGCAAAGGCCCACAAGACTTCAAATATAGGAAGCCCTTGACCTACGGCCCTCCATTTACTGACCTTCAAGGATACAACGGTGCTAAACAAAAAGCGATGTACCGTTGGGGGTGGGTGGTTTTTTTTTGCATTTCTAACTGTTGTGACATCCTTAGGGTCACGTGATCAAAACTCACATTTATGACTGTTGCGCTGCCCCAGGGTCATGTGATCACCATGGTAAATGGCCATTTATAGGCTTAGAGCAAATAAATCACTTACGGGTCAGAAAACTTTTTTAAATTGATGGGATCTCATTTTTCAGAAAATGGAATGGAATAGAATACAATTCATGGAATGGAATGGAATTAGAATGGAATGGAATAGAATAGAATTAATGGAACGGAATAGAATACAATTCATGGAATGGAATGGAATTAGAATGGAATACAATAGAATACAAATAGAGTAGAATAGAATTAATGGAACGGAATAGAATTAGAATGGAATGGAATAGAATACAATTAGAATAGAATTAATGGAATGGAATAGAATAGAATTAAATAGGGGAAGGAGAAGGAAAAGAAAGAAGCAAGAATAGAATAGAATAGAATAGAATACAAATGGAATAGAATTAAATAGGGGAAGGAGAAGGAAAAGAATGAAAGAAGCAAGAATAGAATAGAATGGAATGGAATAGAACAGAATAACAAAGTTGGAAGGGACCTTGGAGGTCTTCCAGTCCAACCCCCTGCTTAGGAAGCCAGGTTTACTTAACCAGATGATTAACTTGCCAACTGCTATGTTTCACTTAACAACTGTGGCATCAAAGGGGGTAAATGGGGGGGGGGGGCGCGACTCCCTTAACAAACATCTCACATTAACGACAGAAATTTTGAGCTCACTTGTGGTCGTAAGTCTAGCACTACCTGTAAGGGACATCATTCTGCGTGTCCTTAACAAATGAAGAGTAAGAAGAATCTCTATTGAGATCAATCAATCAATCAATCAATCAGAATGGAGCTAGAAGGGACCTTGGAGGTCTTCTAGTCCAACCTCCTGCTCAAGCAGGACAACCCCACCTACGCCAAATAAATAACCACCAGATAAATTTGGGGTCCATCGTCTCTGCATTATTGTGCAAACAAAGGAGAAGGCAAATCAAAAAAACATATATTTTAGGGAAAAGAAACCGGAACCAGAATAGCAAGAAATGTTTAGGAACAGAGATCGGAAGAAATGACACGAAAGCCAAACATTCCCCAAAGAAAATATGGGAAAACTGTAATTAAAACCTGTCCCGATTCTTTCACAAAATAATTACTTTGGGTTTGTGCTCTAGAACAGGGGTCCCCAACCTTTGCAACTTTAAGTCTGAAGGACTTCAGCTGGAGAATTCTGGGAGCTGAAGTCCTTCAGACTTAAAGTTGCAAAGGTTGGGGACCCCTGTACTAGAATGTTAGATTGAAAAGAAACCTAGATCAGGGCAACCTTTCTGGAATTCTGGTTTACGCTTTCAAGCCGGCGGAAATGCAAAACTTTCATGAATTTTTATGCCACCAGAATCTCCCCGTGTAAATCAGATGCTACAGAAATTTGCAAGAGAAACAAACAATAAACAAACAAACTGAATTAAGGCTGCAACGCGAAGCCCGGTGGGACCGTTCTTTGCAAATCAATGTGCTTTTATAGACAAAAAAAAGCAAGAGATTGGGGCTTGTGCATCACACCTTACAATTTCACGTTTCAAACACGCAGAGCAATTCCCCAGGCCTGCCTCCTTGCGCCTCGATTCCCCCCCACATCTGTCGATGCGAACATCTTATGACGGACCCCCTAAAAACAGGTGAAATAAAAACTCGGCCAGGGTGGGGCAGAAAAAACTGGCCTAAACATGAGAGCTGTGTGTTTGTGCGTGTTGTGTGTGTGTAGTTGGCAATGGATGGACTGAGTAGCCAAGGGAGGGGCAGGCTGAAAGTCATTGGGAAAGGCACTTCCGGTCCCCTTCATTCATTTCAGCACATTCTTTTTTAACTCCTGCAACAAACTCTTTTATTTTATTCATATATATTTTTCCCCTTTCCTTTTCTTGGCTGAGCTGGGTTGCTTGGACGCTCATGGGGGGAGACCCCCCCCCCAAAGCCGTCTAGGAGGAGAGAGAGAGAGAGAGAGAGAGGAAGGGGTCTTTATAATCTCCCCCTTCCTCCCTGCACCAAGAGGAGCACCAAGGAAGGAGGGTGGCGGGGGAAGACTGAGCTGGGCAGTGCCTGGTCTTGCATGTCTGGGGTGGGATAGGGAGCGAGGGGGGTGGGGGGCCTGGAGCTCCTGCACTAACTCCCCCTCCCCATTTTGCAGATCCAGAAGACAGAAGGGCTCTGATGGGGCATGCAGGCTGCACCCCTCTCTCTCTCTCTCTCTCTCTCTCTCTCTCTCTCTCTCTCTCTCTCTCTGCTCTTCTCCCCCCACCCAATCATTCTTGGTGGTGTAGTAATGCAGGCCAGAGCTGCTCTCTCCTCCCTCCCCCATCCAAAAAAGAGAGAGGGGGGGGGAAGGAGGGGGAGGGAGGGATCCAGTCATCCAGTGACTCTGCACAAATCCCTGCCATCCAAACTGAAGGAAACCCACTCCCCCCACCCACCCCAAAAAAACCCATCTCGAGTCAGCAGACTTTCTCCCCCACCCCAGCTCATCACTCACTCTCCCCACCCCCACCCCAATAAGAGAAGCCATACATTTTTTAACAAGGTGGCCAAGTCCTTCTCTCTCCCTTTGGTAAAGAAGAGGGGGGGGGTGGATGTAAAAGGATTCACACACCCCGTCTCTCTCTGCTTCCCCTTTAAGGAGGAGAGGGGAGAGACCCCCCCCCAAAAGGGGGTAGCCCCCTCTTTCCTTTCAAAACCTAAGGGGTGCTTCCCCCTCCTTTGAATCCCCCCTCTCCAAACGAACCCCCCTTTGCAAGAAGAGGGGGATCATCCCCCCCCCCCAAAGACCCCAAAGAAGGGGGTCTCTCCAGCCCCCCCTTATTAGGCGTCACACACCCCCACCGCTCCGAGTCCCCTTGGGGAGAGGACGCGGTATATAAAATAAATTTATTATTATTATTATTATTTTCCCCTTTCCTCCCCTCCCCAAAGGAGAGGGGGTTGGGGGGAAGGAAAGAAAGAGGAAGCCCCTTTCCCCAAAGAGATAGACACCCCCCCCTTTGAAAGAAAAGGGGAATCCGGCTCCTCTGAAGACCCCAAAGAGGGGGGGGTCTCTCCAGCTCCCCCACCTTTACTAGGCCTCACTCCCCCCCCCAACTTCCCCCCTTAGGAGGGGGGCTTGGGGGGAGAGAAAAGAAAGAGGAAGCCCCTTTCCCCACCAAAGAGACAGCCCCCCTTTGCAAGAGGAGGAGGAATCAGCCTCCCCCCTTAAGACCCCAAAGGAAGGGTCTATCCAGCCCCCTACCCACCTTTACTAGGCCTCATTCTCCCCCCATTTTCCCCCAAAGGAGGGAGGATTTGGGGGGAAGGAAACCCCCCCAGAGACAGACACCCCCCTTTGCAAGAAGAGGGAGGGAAATCAAACCCCCCCTTAACACCCCAAAGAGGGGGGGGTCTCTCCAGCCCCCTACCCACCTTTACTAGGCCTCATTCCCCCCTCCTTTTCCCCCAAAGGAGGGGGGAAAGAGGACCCCCCCCAAAGAGGCAGAATCCCCTTTGCAAGTAGAGGGGGGGAATCAAACCCCCCTTAAGACCCCAAAGAGGGGGGGTCTCCAGCCCCCTACCCACCTTTACTAGGCCTCATCCCCTCCCCTTTTTCCCCCAAAGGAGGGGGGATTTGGGAGGGGAAAGGAAAAGGAAGCCCCCTCCCCATCTCTTATGGTTCTTCTCATGGTCACAAACCCCCACCCCCACCCCCAATGCCGCCCCCAGCCCCATTTCCATCCTCACCTGAAAATGCTCCTGGAATCTTATGGGGAGGATTTGAGCCATGGTGGTGGGCGAAGGGGGCAGCCCTCTGCGGCCCCAGAGGCTGAGAAGCGGGAGGGGGGCCCGAGAGACCGGGTTGGCGGTGGGGGGGTCCGGGAACGGCCGCCGCTTCGCTGCCCCACACGCGCGCCCGGCAGCGAGGGGTGGGGAGCCGCTCTCCGGCGGGGACGGCACTGCGCAGGCGCGGAGGTCTCTCTTTCCCCCCCCCCCCTCCCCTCTCTCTTTTTTTCTTCCCCCCCTCCTTTTTCAAGGCTTCGGAGATCCCTCCGCGCCTGCCAGCCGGCCGACCCACCCTCCCCTTTCCCGCAAGAAGCGAAGGGGTCCTCCGAAGGAAGAAATAGTCCCTGAGCCAGGCGGCTGTGGAGGAGGCGTCATTTTTTCCCTTGCGCCCCCCCCTCTCTTTGAAAGGGAGGGGGAGATGGAGAAGGGGCAAAGGTCACTCTGCTGGGAGGGGGAGAGGAGGGGAAGGGGGTCCTTGGGGAAATGGGTGAGGGGGCTTTGACTCTCCCCCCCCCCCCCACCTGCCAATTGCTGACATCCTATGAGTCAGGAGGATGCTAAAGTCCAAGGGTTTTGCTCTGCTGGTTTCTTTTTCTTTCTTTCTTTCCTTCCTTCTTTCTTTTTCCTTTCTTTTCCTTTTTTCTTTCCTTCTTACTTTTTTCTCCTCCCCTCCTTCCTTTCTTTTCTTTCCTTTTACTTTCCTTTTTCTTCCTTTTCCTTCCCTCCTTCTTTTCTATTCCTTCCTTTTCCGTTCCTTGTTCTTCTTTCCTTTTCCTTCCTTTTCCAGTCCTCCTTCTTTCCTTTTCCTTCCTTTTCCTTCCTTTTCCTTTCCTCCTTCTTTCCTTTTCCTTTCCTCCTTCTTTCCTTTTCCTTCCTTTTCCTTTCCTTCTTTCCTTTTCCTTCTTTTCCTTTTCCTTCCTTTTCCTTTCCTTCTTTCCTTTTCCGTTCCTCCTTCTTTTCCTTTTCCTTCCTTTTCCTTTCCTCCTCCTCCTTTTTCCTTCTCCTCCTCCTCCTCCTCCTCTTCCTAGCACCCAGCACTCCACCTGGGCAGATCGGTGCCCACAGTCACCTAATCTCAACTAACAGAACCAACAGAGTGACAGAGTTGGAAGGGACCTCGGAGGTCTTCTAGCCCAACCCCCTGCTCAAGCAGGCAACCATTCTGGACAAAAGAAAAAGAAAAGAAAAAGAGCCTGTCCAGTCTCTTCTTGAAAACCTCCAGTGTTGATTATCTCAGTTGCAAAAGCACAGGTGGCTCGACCCTTCCTAGTGTTTTTATATCCCAAAGATGCATCTGGAAAGAGTGCAGAGAAGAGCAACCAAGATGATTAGGGAACTGGAGACTAAAACATATGAAGAACGGCTGCAGGAGCTGGGTATGTCTAGTTTGATGAAGAGAAGGACCAGGGGAGACATGATAGCAGTGTTCCGATATCTCAGAGGGTGCCACAAAGAAGAGGGAGTCAAACTATTCTCCAAGGCACCTGGGGGCAGGACAAGAAGCAATGGGTGGAAACTAATCAAGGACAGAAGCAACTTGGAACTAAGGAGAAATTTCCTGACAGTTAGAACAATTAACCTCTGGAACAGCTTGCCTCCAGAAGTTGTGAATGCCCCAACCCTGGAAGTCTTGAAGAAGATGTTAGATAGCCATTTGTCTGAAATGGTATAAGGTTCCTGCCCACGCAGGGGGTTGGACTGGAAGACCTACAAGGTCCCTTCCAACTCTGCTATTGTATTGTATTGTATTTCCCCCCCATTTTTTTCCCAATGCCTCTCAAGCTACGGTGCAGGGCGCCATGTGTGAAAACACCCGAAACTAGGCTTCTTCAGTAAACGGCTGTTAGGTCCACCGTGAGAGACGTGCAGGGTGGGGACTGAAACGGGCAGCATTGCATCCTCTGCATCTTTTGTGAAAGCATCAATCAGCTCTAAAAATCAATATTTGGGAAACGGATGTTATTTACCCGTAGTGGAGCCCAGCTGCTGTGGCTGTGTGCCAACAACTATATCACACATGATTGACCTCGGAATTGCAGTCACTTATCTGATACCAGCGTGAGTTTTCCGTTTTGTGGACGGTGTTTAGTTTATGCAGGGAGTCCACAATCGGCAACCGCAATGGGGACCGGAAACTCGTGGCTAAGTGAAAACCACAACTCTGCTTAGATTTGACTTCAGGTTTGGGAGTTCTAGTCCCACCTTAATGCATGAAAGCGGCTGGGTGACTTTGGGCCAGTTCTTCCCTCTCCAACCAGCCCACCTCACAGGGTTGTTGTGGAGAAAATACGAGGAAGGAGTATTAGATATGTATGTTTATACTAGACGGCGAACATAAGGGGTACAAGAAATCTTCCTTCTCTTACCTGCTTTATCCATCTGTCAATATCTGTCTAGCCATCTCTTCTCTTACCCACTCCATCTTCCCATCTCTATCTATTTTTCTCTATCCACCTCTCTTATCTATCATTGTCTATCTAATCTCTCTCTCCGTCCCTTTTCTTATCTATCCCTTTTCTTATTTATCCATATGTATCTCTTTCTCCTCCTCGTTCTGACCTACTCAGTCTGTTATCTATCTATCTCTTTTCTAAACCAACTCCATCTATCCATCTCTATCTACTCATATAGCCATGTCTTTCTTTACTATCTATCCATATCTAATCTCTCTTCATCCCTTTTCTTATCTATCCCTTTTCTTCTATCTCTCTATCTCTCTATCTATCCCTTCCTTTTTCTGACTTAATCAGTCTATTGACATCTATGCATCTTTTCTTACCCACTCCATCCATCTCTTTATCTATCCATGTCTCTCTCTCCATTCCTTTCCTCATCTGTTTTCATCTATCTATCTATCTATCTATCTATCTATCTATCTATCTATCTATCTATCTATCTATCTATCTATCTATCTATCTGATTTAATTCGTTTTTATGTAATGCTGTATATTTATTGTCTTATTTTCCCTGTGCACCGCCCCGAGTCCCTGTGGGGAGAGGGAGCGGTTTTACAAATTAAATTATTAAATTATTATCTAATCATTATCTATCTATATCATCTATCTAGCCACCTATCTAATCATGTATCAATCATCTAATATCTCTATCTCATCTATTTATCTATCATCTATTTATAATCTATCTGTCTATAACCTATCTATCTATCTATCATCTATCTATCTATCTATCTATCTATCATTTCTATCTATAATCTAACTATAATGTATCTGTCTATAATCAATCAATCAATCAATCTATCTATATCTATCTATCTATAATCTATCTGTCTATAATGTATCTATCTATCATCTATCTATAATCAATCAATCAATCAATCATCTATCTAAAATGTATCTATCATCTATCTATAATCAATCAATCAATCAATCAATCAATCAATCTATCTATCATGTATCTATCATCTATCTATAATCTATCTATCTCTAATCTATCTATCTATCTATCTATCTATCTATCTATCTATCTATCTATCTATCTAATCATATATCTATCATCTATCTAATAATTATCTGTCTCTCTACTCTTCCTTTCTGACCTACTCAGTCTATCAATATCAACCCATCTATCTAACCTAGAAGCGAAACGACTTGCCCAGATGCTGACCGCCCTCGCAAGTTGTTTCCAGCAGAGAAGCCCTTGCCATGCCTTCTGCCAGGTTACCCAGAGGACACAGTCCCTTATTTGAGCATTCCCCCCCCCCAGCCCCCATTCCCAACCACTTCCCTCTCTTTCAATGGGCCATTGATGTGAAGGGACCATTTGCGGTTTGGAGTTCCCCCCCTGTTTAAAAGGGCACGGACGGCTGCCAACTCCGTCTCCATGGCCCCGCTCTTGGGAAAGGCAAGTGCATCATCGCATGCCAGGGCTTTGTGGCTGTGAGCGCACGCAAACTGTATTTTTGTGGCCTAGTTCGCTTGGCAGGAAAGGAAAGAGCGCCGACCCACCAGCTCTTTCAAAGGAACAGCTGCGAAGGAAACAGCACTGATTTCATCCGGTCAAGTTTGAGGTATATATATATATGTGTGTGTGTGTGTGTGTGTGTGTGTGTTTAAGCTGACGCGGTGGCTCAGGGGCTGAGACGCTGAGCTTGTCGATCAGAAAGGTCGGCAGTTCGGTGGTTCAAATCCCCAGGGCTGCATAACGGAGGGAGCTCCTGTTACTCGTCCCAGCTTCTGCCAATCTAGCAGTTCGAAAGCATGTAAAAAAAATGCAAGTAGAAAAATAGGAACCACCTTTGGTGGGAAGGGAAGAGCGTTCCTTGCGCCTTCGGCGTTGAGTCATGCCGGCCACATGACCACGGAGACGTCTTCGGACAGCGCTGGCTCTTCGGCTTTGAAACGGAGAGGAGCAGCGCCCCCTAGAGTCGGGAATGACTAGCAATGTACGTGCAAGGGGAAAGTTTACCTTTACCTTTAAGTTGCTGCTATCACCCACACTATTCATGATGCACAAAGCTGGGAGTCCTCGACTTACAACTGTTCACGTAGTGATTATTAGAACAGCACTGGAGAAAAAAGTGACTTATGGCCGTGTTTCACACTAAGGACTGTTGCGGCTTCCCTGTGGTCACACAATCAAAATTCGGACGCTTGGCAACTTGGCATGCATTTAGGACAGTTGCAATGTCAAGACAAGGGCTAGAGGCAGAGAGGGAGCTAGACAGCAGTGAGGCAGAAGAACAGCTGGAGCCTATTCCCGGAGTGCACATGCACAGAGCTGCCAGAAGACAAGAACAACTAAGAAAGCAGGGTCGACTTGGGAGCAAAGCCACCCCTTGGAGGTGATTGGCCCCTCCCGGAGGAAACAAAAGAGGAACGAATGGGGAGGGGGGCTTTTGCCGGAAACAATTCGTTCCTCCGGTCGGTTCAAGAGTGGAAAGTGACTTTAAGAGACACTGTGCCATGTATTGCCTTGCCCTGCGTTTGGAAACGAGTTATCTGGCAGCGCTCCAAACGAGATAAGGTGTGGGTGGGTAAATATTCCTTTGAAAGACTGTTTGTTGTTAAAGCCTTGCAGATTGTGAATGAAAGGAATTCACAGTCGTGCAAATAAAAGCGGTTTTGCAGGGACCAAGACTCTGCTTCTTGCTTTCTAAGGAAGCCTGGGTCAGAACACTTATGGCGTGGGGATTATTTTGCGTATGAACAATCAAAGCAAAAGCAACACAATGAGAAATATCTTTTCTTCTTGGCAATTGCCTCAAGCATCCCTAAGAAATCCTAAAATCCTTGAATATATCACAATCCTTGGTATTTAAAAAAAAACATTGCATCCCCACTTAGAGAGGGCAAAGTGTTTAAAACAGAGCAAACAGGCTGCCTTCCCAAAGTTTTTCAATGACAAGCTGCTTTCCTAGAAAAACACAAGAGAGAAACTTAGCTAGTTTAAGATTTAAATTAGCTCCATGGGAAGGGAACAAGGAGAATAGGATAAGTGTGTTCTTCTCCTCTTGTTGAATGTGATATTTCAACGTTCAAACCATCAGTTCCCAAGATCCTGAGAAATAAATAATTGGAAAAAATTGCCCAAATAAGATGCTTTGATGGAAGGCAAAAGTATTTCTCACGATTGTGGCACTGCATTTAGCTGTTGAAATTTTTTCTTGGCTACAAATAGAAGTGGATTAAAGAACTCCGGTAATTATTTGATGTGCTTAGACATGGCCATAATTGGCTTCTGCCAAACTGCCAAGGAATTAGGAATTAAAGCCAAAGTCAATTTGAAGAGGTATCCACGTAGAAACATCCAAGATTCCAGCTGTTATTTAATAAATAGCAACACGGGAGAGAAACAATGGTTTTAATAAATGCCGTTTCCAAAATTCCTTGCGGTAATGATTTACCAGACACACAAGAAAATTGGTATTTTTTTCTATCAAGTATACACCAATGATGTAGAACTTCACACACACACACACACACACACACACACACGAAGTGATATTGCAGGAATAAAATGTCAACCAGAAGGATAAAGGCTATTTTCAGAAATGGACCTTTCATTCATCAGGGAAGAAAACCATGGGATAATTTACGCTACAAATCAAATAATCCCAAGATCACCTGAGCTCAAAAGCACAAGACAGATCTCACGGGTGAAATTTAAACCTTGTTGAAAGGTGTCCATTGCAACCAGTTGAGTGGAAATTTAGAGTGCCTCCCCCCATGTAGTTTTTCTTTTTCCTCCAATATTATTTTTAAAATAAGACCTGGAGCAGCAACAGCCTCGTACAAGATATTGAGTCGTCAAGGCTCAACAGCTACACATCAGAAAAGCGTTCTTAGAGAAAACCACAAAAGCAGCGTTTTTGCATTGAAGCATTCCGACTCAAAAGTACCATCCTGATTCCTGAAGCTTTAAGTTTTGGATAAATGTCTTCATCTAAATCTTTCTGAGTCTAGGCCAGTGATGGTGAACATTTTTGGCACCGAGTGCCGAAGAAAGCACTTCACACTCAACACACATACACACTCGTCTGGGCCGTGACCAGGAAGAGCTGCTGCCCAGGGGGCATATGTGAGCTGGTAAATAAAGTTTCGGTTTATGGCACGCGCATGCACACTGGCCAGCAGGTCTTCTGGTGACTGCCGTGCACGCATGCACACGTCCGAAAACGGAAGACCAGATTTTTAATATAGATTATGTCGTTCTAGAAATTTTTAACTGGATGTTCCTTAAGTGTTTTTAACTTGCTCCGGTCTTTTGACTGGAATAAACAATTGACTTGATGACTGCTTTATTGGTGTAGCTTAAGTTTGGGGTCGGGGTGAGGTTTCCGTCATATGCACCAGAAGCATCTTGTCACAACCCAGGATTTGAAATGTAAGGCAAACTTTCCTCTTGTGCGGTCCTTCAACTACGTGGAGCTAGCCTTTTATGACAATGTACACACAAGGAGTAAGTGAAGGAGGCAATGTACGTTCCTGCTACAATTAAGGCAAAAGGAATACTGAATTCTCCAATCATTTTCCAAGAATTGAGATGGTTCCTCCAAAATCAGAAGTCCCAGAAGACAACCCTTCAGAGTGCTTTTATGAATTATAGGTGAAAGAAAGTAGCTTCAATTTCTCAGATTGCACTTTTAAGGCTATTTACAATTTTAATAACATGGCAAGATGGACTAACAACCTCTTTTCTCTAGCGCTTTCCCAAGGCAGAGGGGCAAGAAAAGCCCCCCCCCAGCTGCATAAAATATATTGAGTTTCTAAACAAGAAGTGAGAGACAAATAGGTTTCTTTAAAGCTCATCCTTGATTCGCTTGTCTGTGCTTTTGATGTTGATGTCCAAGGCATCCACTTTCCCAGTGAGGCGACACAAGACCTCATCCTGCTCATCGATTTCAGTTTGCAAGCCCAGAGCGAGGTTTTTCAGTCGGCCCAGCCCGGAGGACATGTCACCTGCAAAGATCCCCCCCCCCAACAAACGCATAAAATTAGCAACACAAGAGGTAGACAAAAACACAGAGGTGTTTTTGAGGCAGTTTGTATCCAAGGCTATTCATGGGATTCCCTTGGTTTAGATTAAAAGAGGATTTGAGGATTTGGCACAGCCCAGCAGGGTGTCCCCCTAACAGGGACACGGTAACTCAGTGGCTAAAGGCGCACGGAGCACTGTTACCTTCCCACCAAAAGTGGTTCCTATTTTTCTACTTGCATTTTTTACGTGCTTTCGAATTGCTAGGTTGGCAGAATCTGGGACAAGTCACCGGAGCTCCCTCCGTTACGCGGCGCTAGGGGATTCAAACCGCCGACCTTTCTGATCGACAAGCTCAACGTCTTAGCCACTGAGCCAACGTGTCTCTCATAACCAACCAGGTTACTAACTTATCAACGGCAGTGTCTCAAAGGTCCGAGCCTTAATTCACTTAACAACTGTCATAAAACTGGGCAAAACTCACTTAGCAGTCTTGTATAGCAATGGAAATTTGGGGTTCAATTATGATCATAAGACGAGTACTGCCTGCAAACAACTAGGATTAACATTGAGGAACAAGGACTATCTTGGCTCACCTAAGTTGCTATCAATTTTCTGGTGGCAAGCACGGAGGTGCTGGTTCTTGGGGTAACGATCAGACTGGGATGGATTGGTTGAACTGGTTGCACTGGAACTGAAGTCTGGAAAGAGAGAAGAAAATGACAGTGTCAGGCTTGGAAGCCATTTGTGTATAGGGCCTCAAGCCTGCCACACATTCAAACACATTCGACTGTGGGAAACTGGGAGGGGGGAATTGTATGGAGCGTGGGAGATTATGTAGCCGTAACAACATTCCTTCTCAGAAAGTCAAGGTCGCTTCTCACCCTGAACCTGGGAGGAATCTTCCTTCGACGACTGAACGGACCATCTGATGGACTTGTGGGTGTTGGGGAAGGGTCTTGAACTTTCAACTGGGTAGGGAAAGCCTGGAAGCTTTAAGATTCGGGTTTTCCCAGATGAAACTTGGAGGAATTTCTAGCCTCGGGATGGTTATTTATTTGAGGATGCTATTTGGAATCCTGGCAGATAGTTCTTTAGATACCCAGCTTAAGCTTCAAGGACATCCCTTTTAAAAACTAACTCATATTCAAGGGCCTATCTCGTATGGGACTAGCTTACATTCCACTCCAAATTAAGCAAGGTCATTTTCTGATTAATGTAAACACAGGAGGCCTTCTACGTAGAGCTCTACTGGCCAAAACAAGCGGCAATGTTCTATAAAATGCAGATAACCAAACAAGATCAAACCAACCTGAATTTTCCAACTTCCGTAAATTTGGATGAGTCTCCTGGTACTTGGGCTCTTGTTCTTTACTGACGGATAACGCTTCTTTTAATCTAGACAGAGGAAGAAAAGGGAATTCCCCACGTTCAGCATTTACGGCTCCCACTTGCTTCCAAACAGAAACAAGCGTTGCCTTATCAAGGTTTCTCAAGCTTTAAGGTATGTGGACTTTAAAGCTGGCTGTGGAATTCTGGGAGTTGGGAGTCCAGGTATCTCAAAGGTGCCAAGGTTGAGAAACACTGGGTTGGGGGGGGGGGGGGGGGAGAGAAAGGTTTTCCTTTCTGCTATATTTCCGTATTAAACGTTTTATTTACTGTGGGTATGGTTAAAGCAGCCGCTCAGGCTGATAACATCCTTTTGGGTTTAACCACAAACCCACAGATATTATTGGAAAGCCTGCACGTTGAAGATGACAGTTTTATTTTCTCTCACCCTTTCAGAAAGAAAGATTCCAGACATAAGTCTGACATGTAGTGGCTAAGGTGCTGGCCGAGAAACCTAGGGCCGCCTTTGGCATGAAAACCAAGGTATGTAACTTGACTGGATTACTTTGGAAGATTCAGCAGGAGATTGGGGAGTTCTAGTCCCGCTTTAGAGCATGAAAGCCAGCTGGGTGACTTTGGGCCAGTCCTTCTCTTTCAGCTCAAACCAACCTTAGAGGATTCTTTTTGTGGGGAAAGAGGAAGGAGTATTACGGTATGTTTGCCACTTTGACTCATAAAGAAATAAAGGTGGGATAAAAAAAATCTAGTGATAAATTCAAACCGAATGTGACTTGGGCATGGATGAACTTGGATGCCCCACTCACTTCCTGCCTCCTTAGAAGAAAACCTCAATTGTCTACCTGTTGCTTCCTTGATATTCAGAGGCTCCATTCTGCTCGGGTTTGATCTCTTGCGGCTTGGCCTTGAAGTAATTGACGAAGCCCCCAAAGACACTCTTAATGCTATTGATATGTTTCTGACTCATCTTTAAATCTTGATCCATCTTCTCCACCATGCGTTCAGAACGCCTCAGGGCTTCCCCTTGCCGGACGAGTTCCTGCCAAAAGCAACATGGTGTTGCAAACAAACAAACAAAGTGGCAAAAAGGATGCTGGTATTTTAATTCCTCAATGAAACACGTTTTATGCAAAAGGGATTGTGGCTTTCTCTTTGTTAAGCTAAAGCAGGGGTAGTCAGCCTTTTTATACCTACCCCCCACTTTTGTATCTCTCTTAGTAATAAAATTTTCTAACCGCCCACCAGTTCCACAGTAATGGTGATGTATAAAGTAGGGAAGTCAATTAAATTTTAAAAAAGGAAAGTGCTTCAGTATCGGACAAAATCCCTACTGCCCACCATGAAAGCTGGAACGCCCACTAGTGGGCGGTAGGGACCAGGTTGACTACCACTGAGCTAAAGGATTGACAATATGAAATAGCTCACAATATTTGTAGCTCAGGATTGCTGACCAATGGGGCGGAGGGGGGTGTCACTGGTACTTTCTGAGCTTGGTGGTTTTCTTGTAGACATTTCATGACCCAGCTAGGTAATTTCATTAGTGCTAGAAGGGATTGGGATTTGTGGAATGGAGAAGGAGCGAGGAGGAGGATGACTGTGGGGTCCTTGGTGCTCCCTGAGCTTGGTTGTTTTCCTGCAGAAGTTTCATTACCCAACTAGGGAACATCATCAGTACTAAAGGGGAGTGTGATTTGCAAAGAGGAGGAGGGGTAGGGGTAGGAGGAGTCTGTTTGGCTGTTTGCTTGCAGACATTTCATGACCCAAATAAGGGTCATCATCAAGGGAGGAGGAGGGTGAGGAGGAGGACTATGGAATCCTTGGTGTTCTCTAAACTTGTTTTCTTGCAGATGTTTCATTAGCTAACTAGGTAACTTCATCAGTACTCTGATATTACCTTGTTAGCCTTACTTCCATAGCATGCAAACACTGAACAATATGTTTTCGAGATTCTTGTTTACCTCTGATGTGGCGACCCCCACATGTTCAGACTCATAAATGAGAGACAGTGACTTGTTGGTGCTATCGAGAGATGATTTCGAGAGCCTCATGACTTCCTGCTGTAAATATCTTTGTCTGTCTGGACCGTCTCTCGGAGGCTCCTCCCCTTCATTCCACTTGACCGGCTTAAAGTCGTCCTCGTCGTCATCAAAAGGGTTGCAACTTTTGGGGAAAGCCGACATCTTTGCACATTCAGACAGCTTCTATTTATAATGTAGGTTTGCGAGGCCACAATCAAGCTGGTCTTGTTCAGACGAAGATTGAGTCCTTCGTGCAAAAGGATCAGTGGCGATGTGTGAACAGCCAAACTCTACAAGAGAAAAAGTTTTCGTCATGAAATGTTTAGTCATACAGATAGTCCTCAATAAAACCATTCGTTTAGCAAACTATTTGAAGTTACAACAGCACTGAAAAAGTGACTTTAATAGTATAGCATAATCTTTATTGTCATTGTACAAAATAAATACAACGAAATTGGTTATGACTTATGACCACTGCAGTATTCCCATGGTCACATGATCGAAATTTGGCAATCAGTATGCATCTGCAAGCAGTGGCTGAGTGGCTAAAAGACGCTGAGCTTGTCGATCAGAAATATACAGTCTAAATAACATTCCTTTCTCAGAGAGACAAGGACACCTTGCCCTTCACTGGAGTGGTGTGACTGGGAGGCATCTCCAGTTTTGGATGGTGCTTGATTGGATCATGTGATGGACATGTGGGTGTTGGGGCGGGGTCTTGGACTTTCTTTTGGGTGGGGACAACCTGGCAACTTTCAGATTTGGGGTTTTCCCAGATGTGCAAATAGGATACATCTCATGAAGTGGAACTTTGAGGAAACTCAAACCTCAGAGTCTTCTTTCGTTGGGGGTATTACTTGGAACCCTGACATATGTTCCATCCATCTTCTAATTTGCCCAAAGAGAAATTGTTTATCCGGTTATGAAAAACAAAAATCATTATTTCAGGAAATTCCAAGTGTACCAGCTGAGCCACAAGTCCTGCTGTTCTCTCTAACAGACAATTCATCTTTCTAAGAATCTTGAAACTGCTTTGTGGGCATTTTTGTGCAACTAGTGTAGCTGAAGCCATGTTGGAAATGGAAAAAGTCAACTCCAATGCCATTCTTAGGGAAGGCCCAGGACATTCTGTTCTAGGCAATCAAATAATTACTTGCCTCTTATTGAATGAGTCAAGACCCAGAATATCTTAGTCAATAGACTGGCATCTAAAATAGAACAATAAACAACCAGCACAGCAATAAAAAAACAACCTATGAACAATTTATTGCGGGTTCACAAAATCTTATTTTAGATCTCTCATTGAAATGTTATTATAGTATGTACAAGGCTCAGTTTTCAGTCCCAATGCGAAGAAAGATTTGTTCAAAACTTTCAAAATAAGTATAAACTATCATCAGAGCATGTTGACAGAGCCACACTTACACAGCTTAAAGCAGGCTCTTTCTCTCGTGAAAAATTTCAACCAATTTCATTGTAATTTTTACAATGACAATAAAGATTATTATTATTAAAAATAAAATCCCATTTTATCAACATACCACATTTACTACCATTTCAGTAAATCATAAATATTTACTACTTAATGAAATAGTGAATACTATTGACCACAATCTACTAAACCTCTTGTAGCAAGACACCAAATGACAAACACATGAGCACTTACTGACAGAGGAAGCCACAAGAAAGAGGAAGTTCCTTGCAAGAACTCTGCATTTAATCATCAACTATTTCAGAATAATTTAAGGAACTGGATTGTACCTTTCAAAGTGTTTCAAAAATATCTCTTGTTTATCTCCTTCGATTTTAATTGACTCAAAGTAACTTAATCTGACTTTCCCAGCTTGGATCTCTATTGATTCCTGGCCAGATTACAAAACCATCTTCTATAACCCACTTCCAACTGAGTAGGTTTATAATTGCAGAACCAAATTCTGAAACAAAATATTCTTTTCATGTCTTAAGGCGATGTCCCTTCTGTATAAGAAGCTTGTCCTCACTTCCCGAGGCTATTTAACCTTTTTCCTGTTCCAAAGAGTATTTTAAAAATATAATAAACACCAAAACAGTTGTTAAAAGGTAAAAGTAAAGGTTCCCCTCACAAATATGTGCTAGTTGTCCAGGGGGCGGTGCTCATCTCTGTTTCAAAGCCGAAGAGCCAGCATTGTCCGAAGACATCTCCATGGTCATGTGGCCGGCATGACTAAATCCTAAAGGCGCAAGGCATGCTGTTACCTTCCCACCAAAGGTGGTCCCTATTTTTCTACTTGCATTTTTATGTGCTTTTGAACTGCTAGTTAGCAGAAGCTGGGGCAAGTAACAGGAACTTACTCCGTTACATGACGCTAGGGATTCGAACCACTAAACTGCCGACCTTTCTGATTGACAAGCTCAGCATTTTAGCCACTGAGCCAAAAAGGTTGTTAATTTGACCCAATTCTACTGTTATTTCAATTTATTGTTCTTGCAAGCCATGAGGCCAAATGTTTCCTGAGGTGAGATCAGCAGATAATCTTTCTAGGATTAAAAAATCCCCAAAACATATTTTATTTTTATTTTATTCCTCCAAGCAGGCTTGGGGCTCTAAGAGAAGCGGGGAACCCACAATATTGTTATACAGTACTATATGTAAAATTTTGGTCTGCTTGCCTAATAATTTTTATGATTTTTAGATTTTTATTATTATAAAAGTTGAAGACACATTAATAAAATTAATAATTACTATTATATTCGTGGGTTTTTTTTTCTTGAATTAACCGGTTCTTTACTGTATGCTGCCTAGAGTCATGTTCATGTGGTAAGCGGCTATATAAATATCATAACTAAATATCACTAAATATCATAAACAAATGGAAGGTTCTTTCCTAAGGGCTTAAACACCTGTTCCCCGCCACCCCAAAGCATTGAGAGATTAGATGACACTATATTTGATTTATTTACTAAACCTCAGCTGGAGGTGACTGGAGCCAGTTTTTTTTATTGTTTTTAACCTTTTATGTTTTAATTAGTTTAATTTTATAGCTTTTCAAATGATTTTGTATGGGGGTATATATATACCTGGCTTTTTTCAGATGTGTTCCCATCGTCCTGATTTATTTTTTTAAAAACTATATAGCTGCCCATTTTTCAGCCAATTCAGGGCTAATCCCAATCAAAATTTATATATATATATATATATATATATAAATGTATAATTTATATATATAAATATATATATATATAAATTTTATATATATAAATATATATATAAATTTTGATTGGGATTAGCCCTGAATTGGCTGAAAAATGGGCAGCTATATAGTTTTTTTAAAAATAAATCGGGACGAAGGGAACACATCCGAAAAAAGCCAGGTACACTTGGGCCAGATTAGCTGCGGATGATGGGCACCGTAGCCCCAGTTTTAGTGGAAATCACTCAATTGGGGAAGATTATAGCCAGTAATGGAGTAATTAAAACCCCACCCCCCCTCAACCTTCATTCGCTCTCAGGGAAGCCCACCGAGGAGGGGCATCTTGAGGCCATCCATCTCAGCCCTGCCTACCTCACGGGGCCGTTGTAAGACACACACACACACACTCCGAGAAGGGCCAAAGAAACAAAAGTCTATGCATTGGATAGGATTTCAAATGTCTAATTTTTTTAACAAACCCGCCCCCTGACAGGATAAACAAGAGCGAAGTGCCACCTCAGCCGCCCCTTCTTCCCTCAGCCCAGCCTACCTCGCAGGGGTGTTGTGGAAACCCCCGAAGCGCCAGAGAGGGAAAAGCAGGCCGTGGAAAAAAGCCAACGTCTCTGTCTGGAGCCTCTCCGAAAGACCAGCCGGCGATTAACCGCCCACCCCGGAGTTTCCCTCAGGCGCCACCTACGGCTACTCGTCTTCTGCCTCACTTCCGGTCACGGACTAGGCCGCGGCTGCCGTCGCCGGGTCGAACCATCCCGTGACTAGGGGAGGGCGGAGCTACAGCGGCGAGAGAGGCGGGGTTAAGGAGAAGGGCAGCGCGCCTGCGCCGAACCCATCGCTGCGTAGCTAACTGGGCAGCTCTCGCGAGAACAGCCGGCCGCGTCTCTCTCTCTCTCTCGCTCTCTCTCTGAAGTCATGATCGTAAGGGGCGTGGCCAAGCCGTGACGGCTAGCTGAGGCGGCTTCGCCCGCCGCCCTCTTTCCTTGCGTGAAGAACGTAAGGGGCATGGCCCTGCGTGAGGGGCGCGGCCAAGCCTGGCTGAGGCGGCTTCGCTCGCAGCGCCCTCTCTCCTTGCCTGAGAGGAGCGTGGCCCTGCGTGAGGGGCGTGGCCAAGCCGTGACAGCTTGCTGAGGCGGCTTCGGTCGCCTCTCTCCTTGCGTGAGGAGCCTTAGGGGTGTGGCCTGCGTGAGGGGCGTGGCCAATCCATGACGTCTGCCCGAGGCGGCTTCTCTCGCCGCTTTTCTCCTTGCGTGAGGGGCGTGGCCCGGCCGTGAGGGGCGTGGCCAAGCCGTGACGGCTCGCTGAGGCGGCTTCGCTCGCCGCTTCTCTCCCCTCCAAGATGTCGGCGCTGGCCGTGGCGACCGCGGCGGCTGCCACCGCGGCCGCCGTCACCGCCGCGCGCTCCGAGAGGCAGGGCAGCCCGGCTTCGTCGCGCGGCTTCTACTTCAACACGGTGCTGTCGCTCGCCCGCTCGCTGGCCGTCCAGAGACCCGCCCCGCTCGAGAAGGTGCAGCCGGGCGGAGGGAGGGGGCGTCAGGGTCTTTGGGGGTGGGGTGGGGGAGGGCGCTTCTCGGGGAGTGGGCGAGGGCAAGGCCTGGGCCGCTAATAGAGAGCAAGAGCAGCCCGGAGGAGGATAAAGAGGGCTGGCCCTGGCAGAAACTGATCGATCAATCGTAGAATAGAGCTGGAAGGGACCTTGGAGGTCATCTAGTCCAGCCCCCATTGCTCAAGCAGGGGACCCTATACCATTTCAATCAATCAATCAATCAATCAATCAGAATAGAGCTGGAAGGGAACTTGGAGGTCATCTAATCCAGCCCCCATTGCTCAAGCAGGGGACCCTATAACATTTCAATCAATCAATCAATCAATCAGAATAGAGCTGGAAGGGACCTTGGAGGTCATCTAGTCCAGCCCTCATTGCTCAAGCAGGGGACCCTATACCATTTCAATCAATCAATCAGAATAGAGATGTAAGGCACCTTGGAGGTCATCTAGTCCAGCCCCCATTGCTCAAGCAGGGGACCCTATACCATTTCAATCAATCAATCAATCAATCAATCAATCAATCAATCAGAATAGAGCTGGAAGGCACCTTGGAGGTCATCTAGTCCAGCCCCCATTGCTCAAGCAGGAGAGCCTATACCATTTCAATCAATTAATCATCCATCAGAATAGAGCTGGAAGGGACCTTCGAGGTCTTCTAGTCCAGCCCCCCTCCTCCTTGCTCAAGCAGCAGACCCTAAACGATTTCAGTCAATTAATTGATAAATCTTAATAGAACTGGGAGGGACCTTGGAGGCCTTCTACTCTATTGACCATTCCAATCAGTCTGTCAGTCAGTCAGTCAGTCAGTCAATCAGAATAGAGCTGGAAGGGACTGTGGAGATCTTCTAGCCCAGCCCGCTTCTCAAGCAGGCGACCGTATACCATTTCAATCTATTGATAAATCATAATAGAACTGGGAGGGACCTTGGAGGTCTTCTAATCCAGCCCCTTTCTCAGGCAGAAGACCCTGGGCAGACCATTTCAGACAAGGAGCTGTCCAGTCTCTTCTGGAGGTTTTTAAGAAGGGGCTGGACAGTCACTTGTCTGAAATGGTATAAGTTCTCCTGCTTGACCTGGACTAGAAGACCTCCGAGGTCCCATCTGTTCTAAAAGTTCAAAGAAGAGCAACTAAAATCGAACAAAAGCCTGGAGATTAAACCATATCAAGAACAGCTGGAGGTGTTGGGTCTGGCAGCCAGCCTAAAGAAAAGAGGAATTAGGGGTGACATGATAGCGGTGAACTCGAGTGAAAGTTCAGTGTTTTTCTTTGTCAGATAATCCACCTGTTTGTCAGGTGATCACAAGGATTTACATAACCAGGTACTTGCATTATTGGGAAATGCTTGTGTTCTAGCAATATTACGCATGCGAATTGTGATTACAGTTTCTCTCTGCAACTAGAAAGGTTTCTACCTGTTTAATTTTAAAAACATTGTTCCTTTCTACCTCTTTTTTTTTTAAAGGGGATTTTTGTAATATCTTTTGGTGTTTGCAGCATATATAAGTGTTGTTCTCAAGCTGTTCAGTTTCTTCCCATTTTAAAAAACAATTTGGTAGATCTCCTTTTTGCTAGAATGATCTGTCAGTCAATACAAGTACAGTTAGTCTTTGCTCCTTTGTTTTCTGGTGAATTTTTATTATTACACAATGTAGGTGTTGTTGTAATTAGTTGCAAAGTTGTGTCCGACCCATCGCAACCCCATGGACAACATTCCTCCAGGCCTTCCTGTCCTCTACCATCCTCTGGAGTCCATTGAAGCTCACGCCGGCTGCTTTAGTGACTCCATCCTTTTCTGCCATCCCCTTCTTTTGCCCTCTGTCGTCCCCAGCATGAGGCTCTTCTCCAGGGAGTCCTTCCTTCATGACGTGGCCAAAGTCTTTGAGTTTCCTCTTCAGGATCTGGCCTTCTAAAGAGCAGTCAGAGTGGATCTCCTCTAGGACTGATCAGTTGGCTCTCATTGCAGTCCAAGGGACTCACAGGAGTCTTCTCCAGCACCAGAGTTCAAAGGCCTCCGTTCTTTGGCTTCCTTCCTTCTCATTAGTTGGCCAAAATATTTGAGTTTCCTCTTCAGGATCTGGCCTTCTAAAGAGCTGTCAGGGTTGATATCTAAGACTGACTGGTTGGATCGCCTTGCAGTCCAAGGGACTCAGTGCAGGAGTCTTCTTCTCCAGCACCAGAGTTCAAAGGCCTCCATTCAGCCTTTCTTATGGTCCATCTTTCACAGCCATACATTGCAACTGGGAAAAATGTAGGTGTAGCTTAGATTAAATCCGATTTATGTCTGAGCTGATGTGTTGAATGTTCTGCTTGGGAGTAAGCCTCCTAGATTATTGTGGAATTTTTAAAAGTAATTAAGCACAGGATTAGTTTTCTTTAGTTTAGAGCAGTCCTTCTCCCCCAAACTTGACAGGGTTAAGATGTGTGGACTTCAACTTCCAGAATTCCCCAACCAGCAATTCTGCGGTTTGAAATCCACGTCGTTGAAAATTGCCAGCTTTGGAAAGCATTGGTTTAGAGAGATTCTTTCTAAACTTGGTGACGGTTTGGTTGTTTTGGTAAAAGTGCACTCACTGTTGCTTTTTCTGCCTAGAATGGTTGTTTTCTTATAAAGGTTGTAAAGTTGTAACTGCTAAAGGTCTGAAGTAAAAATAAACTTTTGCGGGACTTCAATAAACGTTTACAAAAGTCAACCGCAGACAGTAAAAGAAAGCAAACGAAAAGAAAATGCGTGTGTGTGGTTATTTCAACCTGTTTTGTGTTCCTTCCACACACACAATCACAGTATTTCTGCACCAAATTATCTTCAGCTGATTCTTACTCCTCTTTCTGCAGATTATAGTATAACCTAACCTACAGTTCAGGTTTTCATTTGAGACCATATTCACTGCTGTGGCTTTCCAAGTGACAGCTCTACATATATTTTTATACAACACAACATGTAATGATGTGGTTTTGGTTCTCGTATTTATGAGTTTTACTTTGGGCTGATTATTATCCTGCCTTCCCTATTTTGTTTTTTCTGACCGTTTAGTAGGCAAAACGGGTAAGAATATTTCAATAATACAGAAAGATTTGTTCTGGTCCCTACTAGATGGCATGAACCATACATGGCAGTGGCATTTAAGTGGGTTAGGATATACCTCTGTATCTCTATTGAGTGGTCAGAGAGCAATGAAGAATAAAGGACAGCAATATACAGGGATATACTGTATTTTTCAGACTATAAGTCGCACCGGTGTATAAGACTCACCAACATTTCCACGTTCTTTTAGCGAGGGAAAAGGTGCGTCTTATACTCCGAAAAATACGGTAACTAAATACTAGTTCCAGAAATACAGATTTCTGAAAACTATCTCAAAGCGCAATCTTATAGTGGTGCAGTGCCTTAGAGGTGGAGGTCTCACCTCACAATCTGGAGGTCTGTGAGTTCGATCCTAGGTAGAGGCAGATCTTTCTCTGGACACAATGAGAATACATCTGCTGAACAAAACTCCCCCCTGGCGACAGGAAGGGCATCCTCACCTCCATTCAGTTGGCCAGACTCCACCCTGCAAGGGATGATGGAGTTAAAAGAAGATGATGATCTCAAGGTGTGATCTTATAAAGATTGACGCATTGAATTGCTTAGAGATTGCGTCTAGCATGTGTAGGATGGCATTGTACAAAATGAGTGTGCTATACGTTTATACAGGTAGTCCTTGACTTATGACCACAATTGAGCCCCAAAATTCTGCTGCTAAGCAAGACATTTGGTGAGTTTTGTCCCATTTTGCAACCTTCTGACAAGCAAAGGCAATGGGGAAGCCAGCTTCACTCAACAACCCTGTTGCTAAGTGAACAGTTGCAGTGATTCTCTCAACAAGTATGGTAAGAAACGTCATAAAATTGGGCAAAACTTACCAAAATATCTTGCTTAGCCACAGAAATTTGCGAACCTCGCTTAAGGTTGGTGTTGCTTAGCAATTTTGGGAATTTTGGTCTCACATTTGGTCATAAATTGAGGTTAGCCTGTATCATCATCATTTAACGACCCCATAATCCCTTGCTGGGTGGAGTCTGGGCAACTGAATGAGGCTGACAGAGTGTTTTTAATGGCCAGATGCCCTTCCTGTCGCCAGGGCGGAGTTTTGTTCAGCAGATATATTCCCATTGTGCCCAGAGACAGAAATATCTGCCTCTACCTAGGATCAAACTCCCAGCCTCTTGAGTGTGAGGCGAGAGCTCTACCTCTAGGCCACCGTACCACTCCATTGAGACTTACCTGTCTACCCTCCCTTTTCTTTCTCCCATAGGTCCAGAAACTTCTGTGCATGTGTCCCGTGGATATCCATGGGATTTTTCAGCTGGACGAGCGCCGCAGAGATGCTGTGATTGCAATGGGAATTTTTCTAATAGAGTCTGACCTGCAGGTACCGTTCCCTTTATTCACAAATACCTTTAAAAAGAAAAAAAAAAGATTTACAACCCCTTCCTTCCTCAGGTTCTCCAGGCCACCGGCCACAAACTCCACCTAATGAAATAAAACTATTAAAACACCGTCATGTCTCACCTTGGCTAAACTTCTTCCGCCACGTTAATTCGCTTAAAGCAGTGTTTCTCCAGCGCGGCGATTTTAAGATGCGTGGAACTTCAACTCCCAGCATTCCCTCTGCTGGCTGGAGAATTCTGGGAGTTGAAGTTTCCACCCATCTTAAAAGTTCCTATGGTTGCAGAACACTGACCTAATAGATTGCTTTGGGTTGCTTCTTTCCTCAAACCCTTCCTCTGTGTATTTTCTGCTTAATCTTATCAGCCGCGTGGTGCAGATTATTCCAATAATTTGGGCAGCGCACTTGATCTGAGTTTGGCCTCATTCTTAAGAATCTCGAGATAACATTTTCCTACATGCCTTCTGTTGTTGTTGTTGTTGTTCTTGTTGTGACTTTTTTGTTGTTGTTCTTCCAGCACAAAGATTCGCTGATCCCTTACCTTCTCCGGCTACTGCGGGGCCTTCCCAAAGTGCAGTGGATTGAAGAAAGCAATTCGCGAAAAGGACGAGGTGACTTTTTAAAAAGGGGGGCAGGGATGAGTTGAACCAGATTTTAGGCTTAGGCCAGTGTGTCTCAACTTTAGGGACTTTAACCACAAGCCCAAAGATATTGGGGTAAAATAAAAGATTGGCTTATGGAGATTATAGGAACCACCTTTCAACCAAAACCAGAGGCTTACTTATTGGGGATAAACCCCGGAAGCATAAGGAAGATAGACTGGTATCTTTTCACACACATTACCACTGCAGCCAGAATAGTATACGCACAGTTTTGGAAAGGGAAGGAACTACCATCAGACCAGCTAATTATCAACAAAATCTTCTGGTGTGCTGAATGCGACAGACTAACATATATTCTTAAAGACAGACAGGAAACAATATTTTATCAAAGTTGGGAAAAATGGTATGAATGGACAGAGGTAAAAAGATTACAGAATGAGCGATAGGGAAAAATATACAATGTAGATATGTAAATAGTAAATAAAATAAATATATGGAGCAGTAACAATTATAAAGAATTAATAAATGTAAGATATAGATAAACAGAAATAACTAGAATAACTGCAAATGTAGTAAGATGATATATGATGTTACCTGGTAACTGTATACATATAGGGGGTGAGTCACTCCCAGTTATATCTATGTAGTTTCATCTTGTCAATGTCCTATTTCTGTTTTTTTTCTTTTTCTGTTACTAGTTTACAATAATTTTTTTTTAAAAAATTAGGGACTTTAAGATGTATGGACTTCAACTCCCAGAATTCCACATGCTGGCTGGACATTGAGTCTTTATTGATTAGCCCTCGGGCCATATCAAAGTGCAAAGTTTCAGAAACAAAATTATGACTAACAATTTGATAAAAGCAATTTAAAATGCAGTTTGATAAAATACAATTTACAATGGAATTGGAACAAAATGCGATTTAAAATGGAATTGGAAGAAAAGGCGATTTAAAGTGGAATTGGAAGAAAAGGCGATTTAAAATGGAATTGGAAGAAAAGGCGATTTAAAATGGAATTGGAAGAAAATACAGTCTAAAATGAAATTGGAACAGAATACAGTAAATTTAAGATATAGATAAAATATGATAAAATTATATATCGGTGTCTTGTTCTTGGGTGGATTGCTGGCGTGCAGTCATCTGGCTAATCGCAGTCCTGTTCCATTAATTACCACACTTATAGGCACCCTTCCAGTCGCAGAAAACTTCAGTTTCTGTTTGGTGACCTTGCTGTCCGATGTGGCTTACAGGGATGCGTCTTTAAGAGAGCAGGTAAGAGTGGTCACGTGCCATTCAACACGTCGACTTATTTTTTTTTTCTTATTTAAAGTCCCAAAGGTGCTTTTTTCAGGAGGCACGTGGATTTCCTGGTTGTTTTTTTCTTTGAAGACGTTGAAGAATGCAAACGACCAGATGTCTGCAAAGAGTACAAATCCTTCCATTTCCCACCCGTCATTCAGAGCTGAAGAAGCTTCCCGGATGAGAAGCGAAACGTCTTCGAAGGAAAGCCAGAAAGCCCAGTTCCCTCTTGAAAAAAGCACCTTCGGGGAAAACCATAACCTGGATAACCAAGAATTTCCATAGGTAGAACTTGCTTAACGGCCACTCGTTCAGCATCTGTTCTAACTGGATAACAACACTGAACGAGTGGTACTTATGACATGTCCTTGAAGTTCCTGCACCCCCCGCAGTCACATAATTATGATTCATCACTCAGTAACCAGCCCACATTTCTTTTCTTTAATAATAATGTTTTTATTAAGCATGCTTCAACATTTCCACCACATTTTCAATCTTTACAGCACTCCAGTATCAGTAACACTCATAATTACATATTGGTTATTTCATTGTTCTTCTTTCCCATTTATATACATCATTGTCCTATATATTGTCTATTATACAGTATGTCAGTACTTATACATCTATATCTTACATCTAATAATAATAATAATATTTATTGTCATTGTAAAAATTACAATGAAATTGGTTATATATTGGTCTATATATTATATTATATCAATATTTATATTTATTTATTTATACACACGCAAACTATCTTTTTACCTTAATATACAGTAATCCCTCATTTTCCGCGGCTTCGTTTTCCGCGGCTTCAGTGCTTCGCGGATTTTTTAAAAATACAAAAAAAAAAAAATGCATTGGTAGGAGGCAAGCGCCCCCTAGTGGTTGCTTTAAACATGTCCACCAATTCAAGTTTCCTAGCGAATCCTACTTCGCGGTTTTCAGTTTTCGCGGAAGGTTGCGGTCCCCATTAACCGCGGAAAACGAGGGATTACTGTAATGCTTAAATAACCTTTATGCATAGTCTTTACATCTATTCTCTAGCCATTTATACCATTTGTCCCAAATCATACAATAAACCGGCCTGCATTTCTGATGGTCACAACATCCCACAATTTCCTGCTGGCTTCGCATATGCAAAGTCAATGGAAAAGCCAGCGGGAAGTCAGAAGTCACAATCACTTAAGGTCTTTGCTTAACGATCAATGGTGATTTGCTTATCAATATGCCATCACTAACTGGTACACAAAGTTACACTGTACAACTGCACTGCTTAGCGATGGAAATTCCAGTCACTATTATCGTCATTAAGTGAGAACAGTATCTCTGTCCTTGTTGCATTTGTCAAGTGGAGGGCATTCATTCACCATGCGATAAGGGCCAAATTATTACCGGTGAGTAAACTTCACCAGTAAACCTCCGACTTCAAATAGTTAAAATCTCTTTTTGCAAACATGTTTTCAACTGTTAGCAATTGGGTGCTTAGAAACATAGAAGGAAATATATTAGTTATAGCTCTGGCTTTATCTTTGTTTCAACCTTCTGACACTTAACACTGTTACTTAACATTCTGTAGTCTTACATTACTGTTAATATTTTGATATTTTAGGCTATCCTCTGTTGCTAGCAACCTGGAGTTAGAACATGAAACGTGTTTACGTAATGTTAATTCTGCCCCTAGATTTTTATTTTTAATTGCCTCCCTCTATTGTTACAGGTTTTGGAACCAATTTTACAAGTGATGCAAATTCTCTTGGGGATGTGTCAATCTCCACAGATCCAGGATAAAGGTATGTTTCCGACGTAACTTTGCGCCTTGTAACAAAAAATATTAATGTTTTCTCCCACTGTTTCCATTTGCAAATGACTAGTAGACTAGTCCTCAACTTACAGCCACAACTGAGCCTCAAACTTCCATTGCTAAGCAAGACCGTTGTTAAATGAGTTGAATGACCCTGGGGACAGTTCAACTGTCATAAGTCCATGCCAGTTGCCAAGTGCTTGAATTTTGATCAGGTGACCTTGCTGCAACAGCTGCAACAGCCATTAGTATAAAAAGCAGTCATAAGTCACCGTTTTTTAAGTGCCATAGTCACTTCGAATGACCATTAAACGGATGATTGTAAGTCAAGGACTCTCTGTCATTTTTGAGAGTCTGTTGTGACTTCGCACAATCACTAAGTGATTGGTCATGTTGTGGCCCGCCAGCAGCCAGCAGAGATGGCAGCAGAGTCGGACAGTGAGGAAGTTGGGGAGGGACATAGGCCAGTCCTGAAGTTTGGGGATGGCTATGAGGAGGGCTTTGTGTCGGAGGCAGAGAGGGAGCTAGGCCCTCTGACAGTTATCAGCTGCCTTTGGAGTCAGACATCAGTGAGGCAGACAAACAGCTGGAATCTGTTCCCAGGGTGTGCATGAAAAGAGTTGCCAGATGAATGGAACAGCTAAAGAACAGGGGTTGACTTGGGAGTAAGGCCACAGGTGGACGATGAATGGCCCCTCCCAGAGGAAATAAAAGAAGAGCGAAAGGGGAATGGAGTTTGCAGGAGAGAATTAATTTGTTTCATTGGTTCGTGATTCTCCGAGACTCCTTGCCAAAGTTTTGCAGAGATCGGCCTGGCAGCTCTCCAAGCCAGATAAGGTCTGTGACCATAAATCCTCCCTCGAAAGACTTTCCTGGATGTGAATGAGCAGAATTCACAGTCAATTCATAAAAGAGGGTTTTGTCGGGACCAGGAGTTGGCTTCAGGTTCTCAGGCAGCCTCGGTCAGAACAAGTCATAAGTTAAGGCCTACCTGTAGAGTTTTTAGAAAACGGATGTAGCAACTGCCAGTCGGAAGAAATGTTCTATTGCAGCCCCATCCGCGGGATGGAGGCAGCACATGAAACCACGCCCCCTCCGGTCCGCGGAAAAACCTCTCCATGAAACCGGTCCCTTGTGCTCCAAAGGTTGGGGTGTGTGTGTGTGGCACTGTTCTATTGGAGGTAGATTAAACCCGTAACGTCTTGCTTTCCCAGAATATTTGTGCAAATACGCCCTGCCTTGCCTAATCGGAATATCCCGAGCGTTCGGTCGCTACAGCCACTCCGAAGAAGCTCTGCTGTCCAAGCTTTTCCCCAAAGTGACGCCGCATTCCCGCCGGGCCTCCAGCGAACTGGAAGGGATCCGGAGGCGTTCCTTCAATGACTTCCGCTCCATCCTTCCCAACTCCCTGCTGACCGTCTGCCAGGAAGGGTCCTTAAAGAGGAAAACGAGCAGCGTCTCCAGCATCACACAGGTGGGGTTGCTTTTAGAAGATGAAACCTTACCTGTATCCCGAACCCCAGCCTCACTTTGACAGCGGCCAGATGTGGTGCCTAGAGTTGCATTTCCAACCTAGCTGGAAAACTAAGCACGTGGGTTGAGGGTATGTCATCCTCAAAATTTGCACCGTTAAATCAGTGGTCCTGATGATCGTCTTCTTTTAACGGTCCCATCATCCCTCGCGAGGGAGAGTCTGGGCAACGGAATGGAGCTGAGTGTTTACTGGCCAGGTGCTCTTCCTGTCGCCAGGGCGGAGTTTTGTTCAGCAGATTCATTCTCATGGTGCCCAGAGAGAGAAATACCTGCCTCTACCTAGGATCGAACTCACAGACCTCCTGATTGTGAGGCGAGAGCTCCGCCTCTAGGCCACCAGACCACTCTAAAAAAAAAAAAATGATGGTGATGTGAAACAACTTTGCCTGGAGCAATTAAGTGGTTAAGAGACCAGGCTAGAAACTGGGAGACTGTGAGTTCTAGTCCCACCTTAGGCATCACCAGGAGATGGTGAGTTCTAGATCTGCTTTAATCATGAAAGCTGGCTAGGTGACTTTGGGCCAATGACCAGGAGATGGCGAATTCTAGTCCTGCCTTAGCCACAAAAACCAGATGGGTGATTTTTGAGCCAGTCACTAGGAGATGGTGACAGAGCGAAGCCCAGCCTCATTGGATGGTATTTCATGCCTGTCTCTATATTTCAGGTTAGTCCTGATCGTGGGATCCCCCCGCCGCCCGGGTCTCCAGGAGGAACGGCCATACAATATTTTGAAGGTATTTCTCTCTCTCCTTTTGCCAATTTTTTTTAAATTCATGTAGAATCTTCTACATAACTAAAAATGTAACAAGAGTTTGTTCAAAACCGCTAATCTCTGAAAGTACTGCACTGATCGCTTCCAAATTTTCACACAACGTTCCTTTCAAATACAGCACCAATGATATATATATATACAGTGGTACCTCGGTTCACGAACGCTTCTGTTCACGAACAACTCGGTTCAGGAACAGAAAAGTTCATCAAAATATGCTCCGGTTCACGAACTCCGCTTCGGTTCAGGAACAGAAAAGTTCATCAAAATATGCTCCGGTTCACAAACTCCGCTTCGGTTCGCGACCAGAGTGAGTTCAAGAATTAAAACCAAAAAAAAGATCAGAACGGATTAACCGGGTTTACATTAAACCCTATGGGAAACTGTGCCTCGGTTCACGACCAATTCGGTTCGCGACCAGAGTCAGTTCACGAATTAAGTTCATGAACCGAGGTACCACTGTATATAGATTGTGTGGATGTCACACCTGTGCCAGGTACACGCAACGGAAATGTAAGAAATTGTTAAAAAGATAGGTAGATGGATACAGAGAGAGCAGTGGGCCACGGGTATTATGTCATCCACGGATCCTTCATTGCAACTCTGAGCAACAAATAAATGTTCTCTTTTATTGAAACCGCTAATGCACTGGGCAACTTCTGACAGTGGCCAGCCAGAGCTTGTGATGTTATCCATCCTGCATTCCCCACCCATGCTAAACCATAGATACCTTGTTGTGCGAGCTCTGTCGGCCCTACGGTTTTCTTGCAGGCTTAAGGAAATCCAATGAAGCCGTAGCCTCTTGGACATTGGTTAAACGGTCGGCTTGGAGAGCGAATGTCTCCTTTGCTTCCATCTCTCCCGTTTTTCTCTAGGTGGCCGAAAAAAAGGCACCAGTTACCAATTTTCTCTCTCCCATTTTTTTAAATAAGCAGGTTCCTATCTGCCGGATGGAAGCTCAGTCGATCCCGAATATTATTTCTCCAACATCAGCTCCAGTTTCTCTGTGTCGCCCCTCTTTAACGGGATCAGCAACAAGGAGTTTAACATTCCGCTCGAAATGCTTCGCCAGTTGTTGAACATGGTAAGTGGGCCGCCACTTTGAGAATCATGGAGGACAGTGATGGCGAACCTTTTTAGCCTTGGGTGCCGAAAGCACACACACTCGTGCTATTTCTTTATTTTATTTTATTCAATTTATACCCCGCCCTTCTCCTAAAAAAGGACCCAGGGCACGCTCGTGTGCCCACCCCCATAATTTAATGCCTCCCATGCCGTGCCCCCCGAGAATACATGTGTGACACCCCCTGCTTTCCAGCACATGTACACACGGCTTTTTGGGAGCCTGGGGAGCAGTGGTGGGTTTCAAATTTTTTTAGAATCTACTCCCTAGGTGTGGCCTATTTTGTGGGCGTGGCTTGGCAGTCATGTGACAGGGTGGGAGTGGCCAACTTGTAAAATGTGGTGCAACTCATTTAACAACGCTCTTGCTTAGCAACCAAAATTTTGGGCTCAATTGTGATGATAAATTTCTTTCTTTCTTTCTTTCTTTCTTTCTTTCTTTCTTTCTTTCTTTCTTTCTTTCTTTCTTTCTTTCTTTCTTTCTTTCTTTCTGCCTTCCTTTCCTTTCCTTCCCATTGGGTTACTGGCAGCAGCAGGCCAGACTTACTTCTGAGTCCGCCGGTGGAACCCCCTCTCACCGGCTCTCTAAATTTCACCATCCGGCTCTTGCGAGTAGGTGCGAGCCTGCAGAAACCCACCACTGCTGGGGAGGGCAAAAATGGTCTCCCCCAGAGGCTGGAAACAGCCCATTTTCTGACTTCCGGTGAGCCCAGTAGGTCCATTTTCCATCCTCCTAAGGTTCCAGAAGCTTTCTAGGAGCCTAGAGAGGGCACAAAAAGGCCCAACACACAAACTGGAAGTTCGGGAATGGACTTCCAGGTTGCCCATTGGGCCATTTTTCTCCCTCTGGAGGTTTCAGGAGGGCAAAAAATGGCTGAAAATCAAGGCCGAAAACCAGCTGGCCAGCACGCTCATGCGCGCTGGAGCTGACAGGGCAATGCCTCTCGTGCCCTCAGAAATGGCTTCGCATGCCACCTGTGGCACCCGTGCCATAGGTTTGCCATCATGGATATAGGATAAAGACCGGGGTGAAATGCTACCGGTTCGCCCGACCTGGTAGTAAGCCCCTTTTTTCCCAGTGCCTTCGTAAGTTTGAACAGTCGCTAAACAAACGGTCATAAGTCAAGGACTGCCTGTAATGGGCTCAAATGTTTTGCCATCATTTGGATTTTATACATGTAATATCTTTCTTCGTCCCTAGGTTAAACAAATAGTTGGGGATTGTGTTCTCAAAACCCTGGATGCAGTGGCAGCTGAAGTTATCGAGGTACGCTTATTTTTTATATGAAATAATAGTGCCAAAACCACTGGCAAAAACTAAAATAGGGTTTTAGTTTTTGCCAGTGGTTTTGATCTCCACGCTTGTTTTAATTTAGTTTCAATTTAGTTGGGGATGAACATGGGCCAGCACTGGAGTCTGGGGAAGGCCCTGATGGGGTCTCTGTGTTGGAGGCAGAGAGGGGGCGAGGGCCATCTGACAGTTATCAGCTGCCTTCAGAGTCAGACATCAGTGAGGCAGAAGAACAGCTGGAGCCTGTTCCCAGTGTGTGCAAGCACAGAGTGGCCAGATGAAGGGAAGAGCTAAAGAACAGGGTTCGACTTGGGAGTAAGACCACAGGTGGACGATGAATGGCCCCTCCCAGAGGAAATAAAAGAGGGAGCGCCTGGGGAGTGGAGTTTGAAGGAGACCATTAGTTTGCTGATTGGTTCCCTGGTTGATTGGTCATCCGAACGGCCTGGTTTCTTAACACATTTCATAGGCTGGATCTAAGTCAACATGCTTGTTACTTGTTCCTTTGGAAGACTCGTATCTTCATTTTGTAGAGGATTTGCCATCGTGTGAATCCGATGCTTTAAAGCAGGGGTTCCCAAACTTGGCAACTTGGCTGGAGAATTCTGGGAGTTGAAGTCCACAAGTCTTCAAGTTGCCAAGTTTGGGAACCCCTGCTTTAAAGTTTGCTCTTGAATTGACCCTTTCTGTGAAATGCCTTGCAGGCCAATCCACACGCCGAGCTCTTCTACAAAATGTTTAGCGACCCTCTGTACGTGGCTCAATTCAAGATGCTGAGAGACACCCTGTACCATATGAAAGGTAGGACGATTGCGGTAATGGAAAAAGAAGAAACGGTCCGTGGGGTCATTGGCCCGTAAAAGGCGTCAATAAGCTTTTTTACTTCCTGGTGATTTAAAAGAGTAAAAATAGAATAGAATAGAAAATAGAATAGAATGATAGAAAGAATAGAACAGAAGAATGGAATAGAATAGAATAGAAAATAGAATAGAATAGAATGGTAGAAAGAATAGAATAGAAGAATAGAATAGAATAATGGAATGGAATAGAATAATGGAATGGAATAGAATAGAATAGAATATAGAAAGAATAGAATAGAATAGAATAGAAAACAATATAATAGAATTGATAGAAAGAATAGAATAGAATAATAGAATAATGGAATAGAATAGAATAATGGAATAGAATAGAAAATAGAATAGAAAATAGAATAGAATAGAATGGTAGAAAGAATAGAATAGAAGAATAGAATAGAATAGAATGGTAGAAAGAATAGAATAGAAGAATAGAATAGAATAATGGAATGGAATAGAATAGAATGATAGAAAGAATAGAATAGAAAAGATAATAGAGAATAGAATAGGGAACAGAAAGAATAGAATAGAATAGAATAGAAAACATAATAGAATAGAATTGATAGAAAGAATAGAATAGAAGAATAGAATAGAATAATGGAATAGAATAGAATAATGGAATAGAATAGAATAGAAAATAGAATAGAAAATAGAATAATGGAATGGAATAGAATAGAATAGAATGATAGAAAGAATAGAATAGAAAAGATAATAGAGAATAGAATAGGGAACAGAAAGAATAGAATAGAATAGAAAAGATAATAGAATAGAATAGAATTGATAGAAAGAATAGAATAGAAGAATAGAATAGAATAATGGAATAGAATAGAATAATGGAATGGAATAGAATAGAATAGAAAATAGAATAGAAAATAGAATAGAAAATAGAATAATGGAATAGAATAGAATAGAATAGAAAATAGAATAGAAAATAGAATAATGGAATAGAATAGAATAGAATGATAGAAAGAATAGAATACAAAAGATAACCTTTTAGCTACACAATCACAGACATGTTTTTTTGGTCAGAATCCTACTTATTTCCCCCCCCCCCTCCTTTTTTTCTTTTCCGTCTCTTAGATCTTCCCAACTCTTTTGTGAAAGAAATTCACGATTTCGTGCTGGAACAATTCAACACCAGCCAGCCGGAGCTTCAGAAACTCCTTCACGAAGTCGACAAATTGCACAACGAGCTGAATCCGCTGAAATTGCGTTGCCAGGCGAACGCCGCCTGCGTGGATCTGATGGTTTGGGCTGTGAAGGATGAGCAAGGTGAGTCTCCTACGCAGGTAGCCAAGTGAGACGTCGGTTAAGTGGGTTTTGCCCCCTTTCTGCCACCTGCACAGGTCGTCCTCAACTTACAGCAATTCGTTTAGTGACTGTCGGAAGTTACAACGGCGCTGAAAACAACCGTTTCAGCATCCCCATAGTCACCTGGTCAAAATTTGGATGCTTGGCAACTGACTCATGTTTTTAAAAAAATATGTTTTTATTGTTTTTACATTTAAAACCATGTAGCACCGCGAAGCCGTAATGACCATATAATCACATTATCTACAGATAACCTCATCCGATAACTATTAGCCTTCTTAATACGTTATCTAACGCAGGGTTCCCCAACCTTTGCAACTTTAAGTCTGAAGGACTTCAGCTCCCAGAATTCTCCAGCCAGCAAAGGTTGGGGAACTCTGATCTAACCTATCCAATCACATGATTTACAGAATGATAGAAAGAATAGAATAGAAAAGATAATAGAGAATAGAATAGGGAACAGAAAGAATAGAATAGAAAATAGAATAGAATAGAATAATAGAATAGAATAGAATAGAATAGAATAATGGAATAGAATAGGATAATGGAATGGCATGGAATAGAAAATAGAATAGAAAATAGAATAGAAAATAGAATAGAAAATAGAATAGAATAGAATAATGGAATGGGGAACGCTGATCTAACCTATCCAATCACATGATTTACAGAATGATAGAAAGAATAGAATAGAAAAGATAATAGAGAATAGAATAGGGAACAGAAGAATAGAATAGAAAATAGAATAGAATAATAGAATAGAATAGAATAATGGAATAGAATAGGATAATGGAATGGCATGGAATAGAAAATAGAATAGAAAATAGAATAGAAAATAGAATAGAAAATAGAATAGAATAATGGAATGGGGAACTCTGATCTAACCTATCCAATCACATGATTTACAGTTTGTTTCAGTCTTGTCCCCTTGCCTTGTACCAATAATAAAATCTGTTCCAAATTTCATAATATCCTGATTCCCCTTGATTTTTTTAATCAGCTGCTTGTGCTAATCAGGCTGTGGTGAAACTGGAATTAAAACAGGCTGTTTGCTGCAAGGAAGCAAATTGCTGGGAGGCAGATTTTTTTTTTCTTGTTTTCCTCTCCAAAAGCTAGGTGCGTCTTATACTTCGGAGCATCTTATACTCTGAAAAATACGGTAATCCTGTACAGTAATACCTAAGGTGGAAATAAACCTGTACGGCCAAGTCGCATGATTTTTCACTTAGTGACTGTCCCTGATCCTAAATGTTTACGGTTTATTGGATTTATACACCGCTCCTGTCTCCAGATGGACTCAGGGCGGTGCACAGGGAATTAAAATACCACAATAACAACAATACATACCATACAATAATAAAATAAAATAAAATTAGAATATCCTGTGCTAAAAATTAAGCTAAAAATATTAAAATCTCAACCAAACCCCTAAAAATCCCAGTTCTAAAATCTAAGCTAAAATATAGGTAGAAACTAACTCTAAGCAAGGGCCAGCGAGATGGAACAAGTGTGTTTTTAATGTGGTCACTGAAAGAGGACTATCTCTGTTGCACCAGTTTTACATACGCAAGCATGCCTATATCTGTTTGTTTGTTTGTTTTTTTATATTCTCTTCAGTTTAAATCTCTTCTTTTTTGTTCTCTTGCAATCCAGGAGCCGAAAACCTCTGCATCAGGTTGTCTGAGAAGTTGCAGTCCAAGACCTCCAGCAAAGTGATCATCGCCCACTTGCCTCTTCTGATCTGCTGCTTACAGGTGTGGTGGAGTGCAGCCTGGATTCCCAGGAGGGAGTGGCGGGAGTCTTCTCAGAGGGCAGAGAGTGAGCGGAGCTTGGAATCTCCAGCAGGCAGGCAGAAAGAAGGCTGAGCTTCAGATTGTAACAGATCACCAGAATTGGAAGGGACCTTGTAGGTCATCTAGTCCAACCCCATGCCCGAGTAGGAGCCCCTATACCAGGGATGGCGAACCTTTTCGGCACTGAGTGCGCAAACCGGAATACACATGCACCAGCTGACCAGAATGTGCATGCCTGTTTTTGGACGTTTTTGGCCATTTTTCAAGCTGTTTTCAGGTTGTTTGGAGGGGCATTTTTTGGCCTGAAAAAAACAGCCCCCAAATGGCCTGTTTTTTGGCTGTTTTGAGCAGTTTTGGGGGGCCGTTTTCCAGCACTCTGGTGCTTGTGAAGTCCAGCTGGCTGGCGCTCATGTGCACCAGAAGCCAGAAGAGCACAGCGATGGTGCACATGCCCACAGAGAGGGCTCTGTGTGCCACCTCTGGCATGCATGCCATAGGTTTGCCATCACGCCCCCATACCCTTTCTGACAGATGTCAGTCTAGTCTCCTCTTGAAAGCCTCCAGTGATGGAAGCCCCAGTTCCCCACATTGGGGAACAGACATTAAGGATCAGTTAGAGCCAGGATTGTGTGATCTTTCTTCCACGTGTCATGGGTAACGTTCCCTATCTTTCCTTCCCCCCCCCCCATCCCCCACAGGGTCTCGGCCGCTTGTGCGAGAGGTTCCCCGTGGTGGTTCACTCGGTCAATCCGTCTTTGCGGGATTTCCTGGTGATTCCCTCTCCAGTCCTGGTGAAATTGTACAAATATCACAGCCAGTACCAAACAGGTATGTTCTTTTCGTTCCTTTAGATCCCTCTCTGAAATGCTCGTCCCATTCACAGTTCGCTTTCTCTTGCCTCTTCCTGATCGATTGAGCAGCCCAATTGGTTTTTCTTTGAGGGTGGAAGTTCGTTCTTCGAGCTTGTGGGTCGATTTCCAAACATTGCACTACCAGGCTAGGTAACATCTTCAGCAGAGTTTAGAGGGCGTCAAGGGTTCTTATGTTTATAAGGGCTTCAGATGTGGGTTTATCAGGTGAGGGTCTTGTGATGGGTCAGATGTGAATTGTTCTGACCGAGGCTTCCTAAAGCAGACTCCTTGTCCCGACAAAAAACCCTTTTATGAATTGACTGTGAATTCTGCTCATTCACATCCAGCAAAGTCTTTCCAGGGAGGATTTACAGTCACAGACCTCATCTGGCTTGGAGAGCTGCCAGGCCGATATCCGCAAAACTTGGCAAGGAGTCTCGGAGAGTCACGAACCAATGAAGCGAACTCATGGTCTCCTGCAAACTCCACTCCCCTTTCGCTCCTCTTTTATTTCCTCTGGGAGGGGGCATTCATCGTCCACCTGTGGCCTTACTCTCAAGTCAACCCCTGTTCTTTAGCTGTTCTTTTTGTCTGGCCACTCTGCACATGTGCTCACTGGGAACAGGCTCCAGATGTTCATCTGCCTTACTGATGTCTGACGCTGAAGGCAGCTGATAACTGTCAGAGGGCCCTGGCCCCCTCTCTGCCTCCGACACAGAGCCCCTCATCAGAGCCTTCCCCAGACTCCAGGACTGGCCCATCTTCCTCCCCAAACTCCTCACTGTCCGAATCCGGCAGCCCATGCAAGACAGGCAGATAGATGATTGATAGATAGATAGATAGACAGATAGACAGGCAAGCAGGCAGACAATAGATAGATAGGGATGAATATAGCTCTATATGGGTGAATATAGAACTCAGGATGGCCGCATGCAAGGAAGGTCGTAAAACGGGGCAAAACCCACCCAGCGACCCTCCCCGTTTCTTTCCCCCTTAGGCACCAACGACATCAAGATCAGCATAACCAATGAGCACGCCGAGTCTACATTGAGCGTAATGTCGGGCAAGAAAAACGAGTCCTCCATGTACGAACAGCTCCGGGACATTGCGATCGATAACATCTGCAGGTAGGCTTTCTCTCAGGTGCGCAAAGAGGTTGGGTCTCTCCGCAGGTCGAAAAGCCACCCTGGCTTTTCTTAGCGAAGGGCAGATTTTGCCAACGCCTTCCCGGTCGTAACTGGAGGACTATCCCAAAGGTGTTTTTTTTTCAGGAGGCAATTGGGCTTTCTTGTTTTTTCACTTCTCCTCCAAGAAGCTTTTTCAGCTCTGACTGGATGGTGACGAAGGGGAAGGAAGCTTCTTGGATGAGAAGCGAAATGTCTTCAAAGAAAAAAAAAACCAAGGAAGTCCAGTTGCCGCCTTAAAAAGCACCTTGGATTGGAAGGTGACCGATTGGCTACCACAGAAGAATAGCAATAGCACTTAAGAGTTATATACCGCTTTACAGTGCTTTTCATCCCTCCCTAAGTGGTTTACAGAGTCAGCATATTGCATATTGCTGACTCTGCAATAATATATTATATATATATCTTTATTATTCGATTTATATACCGCTCCTATCTCCATCAAGATCTTTAAAGTCTTTAAAAAGATGTTAGATAGCCATTTGTCTGAAATGGTATAAGGTTCCTGCCCACGCAGGGGGTTGGACTAGAAGACCTACAAGGTCCCTTCCAACTCTGCTATTGTATTATTGTAAGATGGACTCAGGGCGCTGTACAGGAAATTAAAAATCACACCAACAAATAACAATAAATACAATGATAATATTAAAATGAATTAAATTAGGTAACCTGTGCTAAAAATATTTCCTATTAATAAAAATTATAAATCCAATTACTAATTGCTAAAATTATGTCGCATCTGTGCCCTAAGCTCTAAGCTAGATCGGCTTGGTGGAAGAAGTATGTCTTAAGTGAGCGGCGAAAGAGGAGAAGGTCCGTGATAGTGCGGATATATTATTATCGTTGTTGTTGTCATTATACACTTTATTCATTAAACATGAAAGTCAACCGAATATTCAAAAACGCATCACCAATGCCACTGATATTTTTATTATCTCTCTTATTCATTAATCTTGAAACTCAGTCAACCGAACATTCAAAAACGCATCACAAATACCATTGACTGGTGCTAATGGTTGATACGGATTGCTGCCAGCATCTTAGGTATCAACCAAGTGTCTTCTTAAGATGTATGATTTATTTATTTATTTATTTAAATTTATACCCCGCCCTTCTCCTAAAAAAGGACCCAGGGCGGCCTTGATGATGTTCTGAGTAGCACAGTTTTTTGCAGTTCTGCGGGTGTTATTGCAAGAAGCTGCAATTTCTTGATGTGTTTTGTAAAATTCTTGGACATGATGCCAAGTGCCCCGATGACAATGGGTATCACTGTTTTTCTTATTATTATTTCTTTTATTCATTAAACATGAAATTCAGTCAACCGAACATTCAAAAATGCATCACAAATACCATTCCTATTATTGTTGTTCTTGTTATTTACTTAAATAACATATTTACTTAAATGACAGATTATTATGTATATCTTTCATAATATACGTGTACATGGTGATAATCTTTTATCGTCTAATTTCTGCTTCTGTTCTCTAAACACTGATTTTTTTAAAAAGAGGGTTTGAAGGCATGAAGCTTCCAGTCAAATTATGTATTTTACAGGTGTTTGAAAGCCGGTCTGACCATCGATCCCGTCATCGTAGAAGCCTTCTTAGCCAGTTTGTCGAACCGTCTCTACATCTCCCAAGAAAGTGATAAGTAAGTGACTTCAATGCTGCAAAGTGATCTCGCGGAGTGACGAGAGTTGGAAGGGGCCTTGGAGGTCTTCTAGTCCGGGGATCGGCAACCCCCTCCTCCTGCTCTTCTTCTTCCTCCTCTCCGCAAGCCACCTCCCTTCTAGCACTGATGATGTTACCTAGCTTGGGTCATGAAACATCTGCAAGTCAACCACCAAGCTCAGAGAGCATCAAGGACCCCTCATGTCAACCCTGAGCTACAAATATTCTCCCTTTATTGGTAGGGTTTTTTCCCCCACATTCATATGAGTGCATTTTTTTTAATAGTGACTTGTTTTCTTGAAGGGAAGCCCACCTCATTCCAGACCACACAATCCGTGCGCTGGGCCACATAGCCGTGGCTCTGAGGGACACCCCCAAAGTGATGGAACCCATCCTGCAGATCTTGCAGCAGAAGTTCTGCCAACCGCCGTCTCCTCTTGACGTGCTCATCATCGACCAGCTGGGCTGTTTAGTTATCACCGGAAATGTAAGGATGCGTCAATTGCCTGGGAATTGCCTCGGTGCCCTGACGATCGTGTTCGAGATTCAATTCCCATGAATGGTGTCAGGCTAATGCTTTTATTTGTTTTGGTTGTTTGTACCCAGGATTTTTTTCTTCCCCCTGCTAATTTAGATTTTATTTCCTTATTTCCAGCAATATATTTACCAGGAGGTGTGGAATTTGTTTCAGCAGATCAGCGTGAAAGCAAGCTCTATTGTATACTCTGCGACTAAAGACTATAAAGATCACGGATACAGGTAACTTAATATTTTTCCTACGCTATTGAAATATATATACATATATTTCATTACTAGTGGATGTGAACGTCTGTAGATTTCCCCCCCTTTCATTTTTTTTAAATCTAGAAACTGATGCTTCACACAACAGTAAAAATGGCTAGCCAGTTTTTTTAAAATCAGGGTGTTAGATTTGGATGCACCTGAATTTAGTCTATTTTATTTATTTATGAGTGTGAGGGCTCAGTGGTTAAAGACGCTGAGCTTGTTGGCTAGAAAGCTGACAGTCCATGTTCAAGACCCGAGCACCATGCGATGGGATGGGCTCCTGTTCCTTGCCCCAGATCCTGCCCACTTAGCAGTTCGAAATTGTGCAAATGCGAGTAGATCAATTGTTAGAAATTCTATTTATATAAAGTACAAAGCAAACAAAGCAAACAGAGCACAGTCACCATGTGCTTTACTGCTCAACCATATTACTGCAACAGCAAACGGGAAACTCTACTTAGAACAAAAGCGTATATACCATAGATCCATACTGCAATCTACTGGCTGGATACTACTGTAGTTGTTGCATAGAAATACATTGCAACAATGAATTCCAACACCAATAGGTATCACTTCAGTGGGAAGATAGCAGCGTTCCGTGCAGCTTTGGCATATAGCCACGGTGGCCACATGACCAAGGAAGATGTCTTCGGACAATGCTGGCTCCCTCAGCTAAGAAACAGAGATAAGCACTGGCTCCTAGTTGGACGCAACTGGACTGGAGAATCCTTTACCTGTATTTAGTTATTAAATTTCCGTGCCGGAAATTTCGGACAGTGAGGAGGTAGGGAAGGAACATGGGCCAGTCCTGGAGTCTCAGGGAGTCTCGGACGAGGGCTCTGCGTCAAAGGCAGAGAGGGGGCCAAGGCCATCTGGAAGTTATGTGCTGCCTCCGGAGCCTCCAGAGTCGGACATCAGCGAGGCAGAAGAACAGCGGGACCCTGTTCCCAGTGTGCGCATGCACAGAGCTGCCAGAAGGCAAGAACAATTAAGAAAACAGGGTCGACTTGGGAGTAAGGCTTGGAGATGATTGGTCCCTCCCATACGACATAAAAGAGGAGCGAAGGGGACATGAGCATTTGCAGTTCATCTTCTCGGTTCAAGCTTTGAAAAGTTCTGTTTGACTCTGTGCTAAATTTGGCCTTGCAAAACTAATTTGGCAGTTAGGTCTCTGGCCGCATTCCCAGGGAGATAAGGTGGGTGTTTATTAACATTCCCCTGAAAGACTGTGGCAACTCGAGCAGACCTCTGTCAGAATCTTCACAGACCGTTTGTGAAGCCTTGCGGACTGTGAATGACCATAATTCACAGCCGTATATATAAAAAAGGGTTTTGGGGGACTAAGATTGTGATTTATGCTTTCTCGGGAAGATTAGGTCAGAACAAGGAGTTTCAAAGTCCCTTTCATAATCTTATCTAGCTTTGAACACGAGAAAAAATTAGATAATACGTTTAACCAGAAAGCTGATGCTTCTTGTTTTCTTTTCTTTATTGCCCCCCCCCTCTTCTGTTCTTTCTTCTGCCTTCTCATCAGACACTGTTCCTTGGCTGTTATTAATGCCCTGGCTAACATAGCTGCCAATATACAGGACGAACACCTTGTGGACGAGGTGCTGATGAACTTGTTGGAACTTTTTGTGCAGCTGGGGCTGGAAGGAAAACGGGCCAGCGAGCGGGCGAGTGAGAAAGGACCGGCACTGAAGGTAGGCGAGGAAGCAATGCCGTTCTCCAAAGTTGGTGGAGACATCATCCAGACATGGGTTAACTCCATCCAGTATCCAGTAGGACTGAGTCTGCAAACTGTGACGTCACACCTCCTGTGGTAGCTCCTCCCCGCTTTTAGACTCAGTCTATTCCTGGACTGGCTGCGCCTTTGCCTCTATCCTCCAATTTTGGAAAATTTAGATAGGAACATATTTAGATTTGGCTCATTTTATTTCTAAAAAAAAATAATCTCTTCTGCCTCCAGTTATCATCAGAGTAGGCAGGAAAAGTGTTGCGGTGATTTGCAGCCTCGCCCTTACGGCTAGCAAGCCGCCACAAGGCCACGAGTCAGGTCAGGAGCGGCCCACTGAGGACCTACGCAGCAGCAGAGTTTTGCAGCGGCAAGCCCACAGGTGGTAACCTCCAGCACACCGTCCAGGAATGAAAACCCCAGAATATTTAAACTAATTAAAAACAACTATTAAAATCCTGGCAAATAGGTGGGAAAGAAATGGAGGTCATGACAGATTTTATTTTCCTGGGTTCCAAGATCACCGCGGATGGGGACTGCAGCTGAGAAATTAGAATACGCTTGCTCCTGGGGAGGAAAGCGATGGTCAATCTAGACAGCATCCTCAAAAGCAGAGACATCCCCGGGCCAACAAATGTGTGTAATAGTCAAGGCGATGGTTTTCCCAGTTGCAATGGGTAGCTGTGAAGATTGGACCATAAGGAAAGACTGGAGGCCTTTGAACTCTGGTGCTGGAGAAGACTCCTGCACTGAGTCCCTTGGACTGCAAGGCCATCCAACCGGTCCGTCCTAGAGGAGATCAACCCTGACTGCTCTTTAGAAGGCCAGATCCCGAAGAGGAAACTCAAAGACTTTGGCGCTTGAGCGTAGCAGCCAGAAGAATGCTTGTTTCTTTCCCCCGCTTCTGGTTTCCTGTTCTCAGTTGCTCTCTGTTGTCTTTCACAGGCCTCCAGCAGCGCAGGCAACCTCGGCGTGCTGATCCCTGTTATCGCTGTGGTGAGTGTTCCTTTCCTCTCCCAAAACAGTCCATGGTTGTAAGCTGAACACGAAGCATTGCAGGAAATCTGGAGAAACTTCTCCCAAGAGCTTTTCGGCTGAGTGTATGTCAGTGGTGGGTTGCAGGCATACCGGAGCCTGCCTGGAACACCGGATACCATTCTAGTACAATGCTCTAGACTAGAGCAGAGGTTCCCAAACTTGGCAACTTTAAGACTTGTGGACTTCAACTCCCAGAATTCTCCAGCCAGCTCTGCTGACATTAAGATAGGCGATATTTATTACCTAGCATAACCCTGTAAAATTGGACTGCTATCATATCCACCAGGCAATACAGCAAAGGAAAATTTGTAGTTTTTAAAACAAAGGGTTGTGACGTTTGCTCTAATCATAAGTAATAGAGAAAGAGAGGAGGAGAAGGATCAGATGAGCCAATCAATTTCTCATCTTTTTGGCCATATAATTTAATTTCCTTTGCTATTACTACTGCTATAATGAACTTACACATTTAAGCTTTTAACATATTCATTGAAAGCTCTCAATGAAAGCTCTCAGAAAGCTCTGAGAGTCCACAAGTCTTAAAGTTGCCAAGTTTGGGAACCTCTGCTCTAGAGGGCCCACCTGCCCGCCCTCGCTCCTTACCTGTGTTTAAACAATTTAACGATGCTCCGCCAAGCAGCATGTGGAAGTGTCGCAGGTAGGTACGATGCATGCACGCGCCCATGTGGGGCACGCCGGGCCTGTTTCAACCGTACTGGTTGTAACAGAATCCGGAACCCACCACTGGTGCATGTGCTCTGCTAGAAGTTAGAACTGTGACTGCGAATCTACGGCATGCGTGCCAGAAGTGGCACACAGAGCCATTTCTCCGGGCACACCAGCTGCTGTTGCTCTTCCGGGGTCCTGCCAGCTGGTCTTTGCACATGCGGGAACACTGGAAAATGGAACACCTAGTGCATGCCTTTGGCACGTCCTCTTGAAATTTCAGATTATTCTTGTCGGCTGCTTCTCCCCACTTGCTGGGGCACAGGTTGGAGAATGCTAACTAAAGCAGCCTAGCCTGGCGTGTTTTAAGAAAACCGCTTGATTTCTGCAAAAGCTGGGGGGGGAAATATGGAGACTGTATTCAATGGGAGCATTAGAACCCAAGGTCCTGCATTTTTAGACACCTTGGTGGGCGATATGAAAAAAAAGCAAAAACCGAAGGAGTATTGTTTAAAGAAACTTTTCCAGATTATAAATTAACAGTATACAACCGGTTTCTCAGACGTCTGAGACCCCGACGTGTAAACATACTTCTTGTTTTTAAGTCTGGGTTCTCCAAATCATATTTTCTGCTGCAGTGTTCATGAAGGGCAAAAGTCAGGCTTGCACGAGTCAAAATTGGTTTTATCTTTCGTGGCTGTTCTTTTTTTAAAAAAAAAAACTGTATTTGAGAGACTGCCACAAGAAGGAGGGAGGTGAATTTATTTTCCAAAGCACCAGAGGGCAGGACAAGAAGCAATGGGTGGGAATTAATCCAGGAGAGAAGCAACCTGGAATGAAGGAGGAATTTCCTGACAGTGAAGATAATTAATCAGTGGAATCACTTGCCTCCAGAAATGGTGGGTGCTCCATCACTGGGGGTTTGGGCCAAAGCCAGCCAGAAAACAACCCAAAAACCTGCCTGAAACAGCCCCAAAAATGGGCTGGTTTAGACCTTTTTCAGTGCATTTTTCATTTTTTGTGCCGTTTTCAGGCTGTTCTCGCCTAAAACAGCCTGGAAAACGACCTGTTTTTTGGCTGTTTTCGGCCATTTTTTGGTTGGTTTTGGCCTGAAAACAGCCTTAAAATGCCCTGTTTTAACAACTAGCAACTATGGTGATTCACTTAACACGCGCGGCATGGAAAGTCGTTAAATGGACCAAAACTGGCTTAACCAATTTCTCACTCAGCAGCATCAGTTCTGAGCTCAGTCGCGGTCGTATCTTGAAGACCACCTGTTCTTCAAAGTCACTTTGGTGTTTGATCAGACAGGCTCCAATCTGATTTTTTTTTCCTCCCTCACAACTGCTTGTCCCTCAGCAAATACCCCCTCCGAGTATTGACAGACGTTAATGGTTACCTTAAAGGTTTGTAAAGCAAATATTTAGCTTCCTTGCAAAATTTGTGATGCTCGTGAGTTCTCGGTTGCGATTGCCTGTGTATTTTCCTTCCTTTGCTCTTCTTTTTTAAACCTTGGTGGTGGGCAGCGCTTCACGACGGGTTAAAAGGACAATTTTGATATACAGGAATACCTCTGCCTACAGCCGAATTGCCAATGGGCATTTCAGCAGGCCATCAAATGTTTGTTCTTAGTTGTGAAGTCGTGTCCGACCCATCGCGAGCCCATGGATCACGTTCCTCCAAGCCTTCCTGTCCTCTCCCATCCTCTGGAGCCCATTGAAGCTCATGCCGGCTGCTTCGGTGACTCCATCCAGCCCCCTCATTCTCTGCCGTCCCCTTCTTCTTCTTTTGCCCTCCATCGTTCCCAGCATGAGGCTCTTCTCCAGGGAGTCCTTCCTCCTTCTCATCAGGTGGCCAAAGGCCTTGAGTTTCCTCTTCAGGATCTGGCCTTCTCAAGAGCAGCCAGGGTTGATCTCCTCTAGGACTGACCGGTTAGATGGCCTTGCAGTCCAAGGGATTCAGTGCAGGAGTCTCCTCCAGCACCAGAGGTCAAAGGCCTCCGTTCTTTGGCTTCCTTCCTTCTCCTTAGGTGTCCAAAGTCTTTGAGTTTCCTCTTCAGGATCTGGCCTTCTCAAGAGCAGCCAGGGTTGATCTCCTCTAGGACTGACCGGTTGGATGGCCTTGCAGTTCAAAGGACTCAATGCAGGAGTCTTCTCCAGCCCCAGAGTTCAAAGGCCTCCATTCTTTGGTGCTCAGCCTTCCTTGTGGTCCAATCTTCACAGCCACCCATTGCAACTGGGGAAACCATGCCTTGACTATACGCACTTGTGTTGGCAGGGGGATGTCTCTGCTTTTTAGGATGCTGTCTAGATTCGCCATCGCTTTCCTCCCCAGGAGCAAGCCCCTTTTAATTTCTCAGCTGCAGTCCCCATCTGCGGTGATCCTGGAGCCCAGGAACATAAAATAAGTCCCTACCTCCATTTCTTCCCCATCTATTTGCCAGGAGTTCAAAGGCCTCCATTCTTTGGCGCTCAGCCTTCCTTATGGTCCAACTTTCACAGCCATCCATTGCAACTGGAAAAATGGCCTTGCTCTCCGTACATGCACTCGTGCCCCCATGCACTCCTCCCACCTCATGCTCCACACACTCCCCGTGCGTGCATGCATGCCTATGCGTCCCGCCTCTTGCACAGGCGCACTTGAGCTGGGGCAACGGCTTGCATGCCCATAGAGAGGGCTCTGGATGCAACCTGTGGCACATATGCCATAAGTTCTCCATCATGGTTTTAGGGCAACAGCAACAGCAATAGATTCTCATGTAATCATTCTCTGTTGTAATATTTTTATTCAGGCAACGTTGTACAATCCGTAGCGAACTTTCCCCAATAGGGTGTTTGCCAGATGTGTTGAGGCCGCTGTTCTGGAGTTGGCCACCTTAACACATCTGGAAGATACAGGTAATCCTCCCCCTAACAACTCTTCCTTTAGTGACCGTTCAAAGTGACCACAGCACTGGGGGGGGAAAGTGACTCCTGGCTGCTTTTCACACTTAACGACCATTACAGGAATCCCGTGGTAATAATGATCGAAAGTCAGATGCTTGGCAACCGGTTCCTATTTATGACGGTTGCAAACGATCCCCTTTTAGCGACCTTCTCACCAGCCAAATCCATGGGGAAGTCAGATTCACTTAACAACCGTGTTAACTAATTTCCACCACCGCGGGGGTTCACTTAACAGCTGTGGCCAGAAAGGTCGTAAAACGGGGCAAAGCTCACTTAAAAAAACGTTTCACTCAGCAACGGGCACGTGGGGCTGAGTTGTGGTCGTAAGTCATGGCCTACCTGTAACCGCTTTGGGGGAGGGTGGGGTTGGAAAGCCGTGGGGTGATTCGCCTGAGCTCTACCTCTGCCTCTAAAAACCAGTAATCGCGTAAATAAATCTCAAAAGTTTTTGACCTGCCGTCGTCCCCACAGATTCTTCCCCCTTAGTGCTTGCTGGGGTTGGCAACTCTGCCCATGAAGAGCAGGCAGCTGGTACGGTGTTCGTAGATGAGGAAGAGGAACGGGTGATCGATGACGAAGCGGATTTGAGCGGAAAGGGGCATAAACCCCACGGTGGTCACGGAGGCAGCCTCGGTCCCTTCTTCGTTCACCGTGATGGTCCCTTGATGATTGAACTGTCAAAAAGAAGATGGAATAATTGAGAAGCAGGACAAAAGAAGCACAATAAGGCTTGATAAGGCGGTGGAGGTGCTGAGCTAGAAACCAGGAGACTGGGAGTTCTAGTCCCGCCTTGGGCGTGGATGTCGGCTGGGCGACTTTGGGCCAGTCACCAAGAGACCCTAAGTTTTCATCCCGCCAACTCGGTGACTTTGGGCCAATCACCAGGAGACTGGGAGTTCTAGTCCCGCCTTAGGCATGGCAGTCAGCTGGGTGACTTTGGGCCAGTCACCAGGAGACTGGGAATTCTAGTCCTGCCTTAGGCATGGCAGTCAGCTGGGTGACTTTGGGCCAGTCACCAGGAGACTGGGAATTCTAGTCCTGCCTTAGGCATGGCAGTCAGCTGGGTGACTTTGGGCCAATCACCAGGAGAGTGGAGTTCTAGTTCCACCTTTGGTATAAAAGTCGGCTGGGGGACTTTGGGCCAGTCACCAAGAGACCCTAAGTTTTCATCCCGCCAACTCGGTGACTTTGGGCCAATCACTAGGAGACTGGGAGTTCTAGTCCCACCTTAGGCATGGCAGTCAGCTGGGTGACTTCGGGCCAGTCACCAGGAGACTGGGAATTCTAGTCCTGCCTTAGGCATGGCAGTCAGCTGGGTGACTTTGGGCCAATCACCAGGAGAATGGAGTTCTAGTTCCACCTTTGGTATAAATTCGGCTGGGGGACTTTGGGCCAGTCACCAGGAGAGTGGGAATTCTAGTCCTGCTTTCAGCATAAAAGTCAGCTAGGTGACTTTGGGCCAATCATCAAGAGATCCTGAGTTCTCATCCTGCCAATGGGCTGACTTTGGGCCAATGACCAAGAGGATGGAAGTTCTAGTCCCTCCTTTGGCCTAAAAATCGACGGGGTGACTTTGGGCCAATCACCAGGAGACTGGGAGTTCTAATCACGCCTTTGGCATGGAAGTTGGCTGGGTGACTTTGGGCCAATCTCCAGGAGATGTTGAGTTCTAGTCATGAAAGTTGTTTGGATGACTTTGTGCCAATCACCAGGAGACTGGGAGTTCTAGTCCCATCTTAGGCAGCAAAGCCAGATAGGTGACTTTGGGCCAGTCTCTCTCTCTCTCTCTCTCTCTCTCTCTCTCTCTCTCTCTCTCTCTCTCTCTCTCTCTCTCTCTCTCTCTCTCTCTCTCTCTCTCTCTCTCAGCTCAACCCACCTCACAAGGTTGTTGTGCAGAGTACAACAGGAGGCAGGAGTACAGGATATGCCTGCTGCCTTCGAGTATTTATAAAGTAATAAAGCTGGCCTAAAAATCAAATAAGTAGATAAATAAATAAACCTTATATCTGGCGTGCTGTAGTTCAGCCATGCAACTGATTCCTGAAGTGGCCAATAATTTTCTAATGCGCCTAGTGTTAAATCTTGTTTTTTTCCCCCTGCCCATCTACATTTTCTCTTTCATGCCCTCTTCTCCTTTTTCTCTGCGTCCACCTTTCGCTCTCTGATTACGCTCCTTTTTCCTGATCTATCTATCTCAAAATTACAGAGCATTTCTCTTAGCCTGACCACAGGACCTGAACCTCAACAAAAGAATTCTTCTCTGTCTCCTGCAGAGTTAAAAAAAATAAAAAATAAAACCTCTGGCGATTTCATTGGTTGCCAAGGCTGGATGACCTTTTCGATGGTGATCTTTTCCTCTGAGATGCCGGAGTAGTTGCCTCCCGGGGTGAACAGCTCCACAATCCCCATCGCTTGCAGAGTTTGGATCAAGTCGTAGCTCTTCTCCAGCTTAAATCTGGGCATCTCGACTTCGCGGGTTCTGGAGGGAGAATGAGAAGTTAAAACACGAACTGATCCAAGTCTGTTCTTTTACTGATCATTTATTTATTTATTTATTTATTTGGATTTATTGACCGCCCCCTCTCTCCGAAGGGACTCGGGGCGGTGTACAGGAATTTAAGAACATATACATATAACAAATTATAAATAATTAAAACTAAACTAAATGTTTTACCCTGTGTTAAAAAGTACTGTACCTCGTTTAAATTTATGTCGTAAAAACCCGATTGGTAATATTTACTAAAACTAGGCTGGTACGGTAGGTTAGGCCAGGCCAGGCCGGCCTGCTGGAAAAGATTTGCTTCTTGGCGCCAGTCTCCTGGTGATTGGCCCGAAAGTCCGCCAAGTGGCTTTACTGCCTAAGGTGGAACTAGAACTCCCAGTCTCCTGATGATTGGCTCAAAAGTCCCCCAGCTGGCTTTCCTGCCTAAGGTGGAACTAGAAGTCCCAGTCTCCTGCTCATGGGCCCAAACGTTCCCCAATTGACCCTCCTGCCTAAAGGGGAACTAGAAATCCCAGTCTCCTGGTGATTGGCTCAAAAGTCACCCAGCTGGCTTTCCTGCCTAAGGCGGAACTAGAACTCCCAGTCTCCTGGTGATTGGCCCAAAAGTCACCTAGCTGGCTTTCCTGCCTAAGGTGGAACTAGAACTCCCAGTCTCCTGGTGATTGGCCCAAAAGTCACCCAGCTGGCTTTCCTGCTTAAGGCAGAACTAGAACTCCCAGTCTCCTGGTGATTGGCCCAAAAGTCACCCAGCTGGCTTTCCTGCCTAAGGCAGAACTAGAACTCCCAGTCTCCTGGTGATTGGCCCGCCGTGTAGGATTTCCATGGCAATAGGATACCTGTTGGTCATGCTCTTCTGCCATCGCTCCACCACTTGGGGGCTAAGTTGGTTCTCCAGGACCTTCAAGCCGGACAGCTTATAGGGCAGCACAATCAGCATGCTGATATTCCCCACGTAGGGCAGTTGCAACACTCTGCAGTCCAGCTCGTTGTCTTCGGTGGCCAAGAAACTGGCTTTGATCTTCATCATAGGTACTTTCACTGTCTCTTTCTCATTCAAACGGAAGGTCTGTTTGTGGGTCGCCTCCACCGGAAACTTGTTTTCCCAGGTTCCTGGTAACAACAATCTTTATTTATTGACTAGCTGATAACCTGACGTTGCCTGGGTATTTATTTATCCTAATCCTGTATTTAAGACAGGAAAAAGCCCAGGAAAAAGACAATTAAATTAGTTACAAATGTTTTCCCTGGACCCCCAGAAGCAGCAAGGAAAGTGGGAACCCCCTTATGGGGGACTGTGAAGCTGTTACCAGGGAAACTCCACTGTGCTGCACAGTAGAATTCGTTTTATGGCAGTACGGTAGAAACAATTTGAAGGCACAACAGGCTGTATCTTAACAGAATGCACATCCTGAGGGGTTTTAGGGTGTCTCACCCCCCACAGTATTTGTTTCCAGAGAGTAAGTCATCTGTGTACCAAGTTGGGTTGAAATTGCTAGAGGCGTTCCAGAGTTATTCTGGAACACACACACACATATATATACTGTATATAAGATTAGCCTTGGGTCATATCAAAGTGTAGAGTTCCAAAAACAAATTACTAACATTTGATAAAAGCTAATTTAAAATGGAATTGGAATAAAACGCGATTTAAAATGAAATTGGAATAAAACATGATTTAAAATGGAATTGGAATAAAATACAGCCTAAAATGAAATTGGAATAAAACACGATTTAAAATGAAATTGGAATAAAATACAGCCTAAAATGAAATTGGGATAAGGTGCAATAATTTAAGACATAGGTAAAATAGGATAAAATTATATTTGGGCCTTTTGGCTAAGATCAGATGTAACAACAATAAAAACAAGAGTTTGGAATTCTTTTCCCGTGCCTGGGAAAACTTTAGCCATATCACTTAACTTCTACAAGTAGTCCTCAACTTAATGACTGCAATTGAACCCCAAACGTTTTAGCCTCCAGCGAGATCTGCAATAGGTAGATGGGGTTGGACTAGAAGACCTCCCAGGGCCTTTCCACTCCTATTAATATCCTGTCTTATTTCTTGCCTTACCTTTGAAGTACAAGCAGTTGAGGATCATCACCAGCGTGTCGGGGTGCACGTTAACCAGTGCGTCTTTAATTAAGCCTTTGGTGAGCTTCAGGATTCGCTCGTTGGCGTTGTTGACGAAGGTTGGGTCGGAGAAGTCGGCCAGCTGAGCCTCGGCAAAGTAGTATTTTTTCATATTGTCCTTGAATTCACTCAGGATGGAAAACTGCCTTTGGACGTAGAGGTCGTTGACCGACCTGAGGGTGTAGCCAAAATTCCTCCGGAAGAGCCGGTGCGTGAGTTTGTGGAAGAGGTTGTGAATCGTCAGGTAGTCGTACGTGGAACTGGCGTTCACAAAGTCTTCGAAACCGAGAACGTCCAAGACTTCCTCCCGCGTTTGTCCTCTCAGTCCCAACGAAACCATGGCCATGGCGGTGGAGATGCCAACCGGAGCCAGGAAGATATTATCGGAAGAGTTGACGTGGTCCCGAAGGGTCCGGTAGAGGTCAAAGCCGAAATAGGCATTCAGGATGTTGAGACGTTGGATTCTGGTCTTCCCACGGAAGAGGCTCAACACACTTCCTTGGTCGACGTAAGAAATCGTTTCCGGGATGCTATCGATGATATCGATGTAGTCGTCATCTCCGCTTAAGATCTTGTCGAAGTCCAGGTAGTCCTCCTCCTCCTCCTCTTCTTCTATGCTCAAGTCGTTGGTCACGGTGTTCTCTTGATGGAATTCGGGGGACAGGTTCGTCACCCGAAGGGATTCGTTCCTGAGAAGGCCACGAGGCTGGAGGGGCTGGCCCTCCTCGCCCACCTGCGCAAAGTGGCCGTGAAAGTCCTTGATGCCGCACCAGACCAAGGAGATGGCGAGCGAGAAGACCGCCGAGCCCCAGAAGAACTTCATCTTATTCGAGCTGGAAACGGGGCTCCTTCAAATGAGATCTAGACGAAAGGATTGGCACGGGCTTTTACACGATTCTCTTAGTACGGTATGAAAAATACAATTTGGGTTCTAAAGAGTGAAGACCACTAGATACCGTTGGGATGTTTGAATCAATGAATTGCAAACAGTGTGTGGCGGCAGCCAAAAAAGCCAATGGAATCCCAAATTGCATTAACAGAGGGATACAATCAAGATCAAGTGAGGCACTAATCTCACTCTATAAAGCCCTAGTAAGACCACGCCTAGAGTACTGCATCCAGTTTTGGTCACCACACTATTAAAAAGAGGTTGACACTCTAGAAAGAGGGCAGAGAAGAGCAACCAGGATGATGAGGGACTGGAGGTGAAAACATACAATGAACGATTACAGGAACTGGGCACGGCTAGTCTAGTGAAGAGAAGGACCAGGGGAGACAGGAGAGCAGTCTGCCACAGAGAGGAGGGGCTCAAGCTATTTTCCAAAGCACCTGAAGGACAGACAAGGAAGAAGGGATGGAAACTAACCAAGGAGAGATTCAACCTGGAAATAAGGAAGAATTTCCTGACAGTGAGAGCAACCAACCCATGGAACACAAGTTGCCTTCGGAAGTTGTGGGAGCTTCATCCCTGGAAGCTTTCAAGAAGAGACTGGACTGCTATCTGGTGAAAATGGTGTAGGGTCTATTTGGGCTGGGGAAGTTGGACTAGATGACCTACAATGTCCCCTCCAACTCTGTTAATTTGTATAACAATGGCTGTTGCAAATGTGCTTTTTTCAGGAGGCAACTGGACTCTTTTAAACGTCTTCCTTTGGTACAGTTTTGTCGTGCAACCCAACGACCACAAACAAACCTTGGTTTTCATCGTATTTTTCCCCACTAAGCTATGCTGAGCAACAGCGTGGCATCAAAATAGAATAGAATATCAGAGTTGGAAGGGACCTTGGAGGTCTTCTAGTCCAACTCCAGTGCTTAGGCAGGAAACCCTACACCACTTCAGACTTCTTAAAAACAACTTCTTAAAAACTTCCAGTGTTGCAGCATTTACAACTTCTGGAGGCAAGCTGTTCCACTGATTAATTATTCTCACTGGGAATTTCTTAATTCCAGGTTGCTTCTCTTCTTGCTTAGTTTCCACCCATTGCTTCTTGTCCTGCCCTCAGGTGCTTTGGAGAATAGTTTGACTCCGTCTTCTTTGGGGCAACCCCTGAGATATTGGAACACTGCTATCATGTCTCCCCTGGTCCTTCTCTTCATTAAACTAGGCATACCCATACCCAAATAATAAGTAAAATCCAGCGGTTGAATTCCATCGTTGTCCGATTGTTCACGGCAACAGTATGATCAGATCTAACGACAGAACTGCTGCCTGGAGTGGCAGCCATTGAATTCATCTGTCTCAGTTTCACCCTTAAAAAAATACCTGAGCTTATTTATTTATTTTTAATCCGCCTCCCCTCCCAAAAAAGACGTTTTAATATTCCTTACCTCTTCTGTTGACGAAGGGAAGGCTCACCAAGGCTTTTACGAGACAGGCAGATGAAAATGTTTCAGCCTGAACTTTGATGCCGCTGGGTGCTTGCTAAAGTAAACACGCTGTAAATCAATCACTCACCCCTGTCAGCTGAAATTCCTGATGGGGTGCTGTTTTTGGCAGTTGATTTTTCTGCTCTGTTTCTGGTTCTATTCTTTCTTTTTTTTTAAAGGCATCGTTCTTCTACAGATAGGAGCAAAAAAAATGATTTCTACCTTCCACATCGTGTATTCAAAAATATATATATTTTGCAGCTGATGTCGCTGAATAATAAATGGATTTCCTGTGGTTGCGTGGCATCTTGCTTTGTTGAGGCAGTGATATATAATAACGGTTGCATTTTCTTGTTTTTGAGTCTGTGGATCGTCAACGACTGGGAGTCCATCCTGATTCCAGCAGTAAAAAGAAACCTTTAATAAATGAATATGCTTTGGTACTACGGGAAGGATGTTATAATTCTTAGCACGGGATTATTATTTAATAGCTTTTAATATGGGTATTTATGTGTATATTTTGTTTTAAATTGCCTGTGCGCCGCCCTGGGTCCTTTCTTAGGAGAAGGGCGGGGTATAAATTGGATGGATAGATAGATAGATAGATAGATAGATAGATAGATAGATAGATAGATAGATAGATAGATAGATAGATGATAGATAGATAGATAGATAGATAGATAGATAGATAGATAGATAGATAGATAGATAGATAGATAGATAAATAATTCTCCATGAATTTGGCAATTCTGTTGAAGCTTCTTCTTGTGCCATATCTGTCACCGGACATTGGTGATCACGTTGGCAATCCTATTTTTGTCAAGAGCCTCATTCCTCTTGACAAAATTGGGAACTATATCATCAAGCTGCGAATCTGATTCGCAGCTGATTGGGAACTATATCATCAAGCTGCGAATCTGATGTGGATTAAAGATTGGATTACACTAAGAAATACTAGATTATTGAAATTAGAGGGACATGATTTGCCATCAGGATGGCACGCAGCTCTATGGTACCGAACCACCAGGAAACATGGCATTTTCAGAAGGCACTATGTAAGGGATTTTCTGATTGTAAACTGGGAGAAGATCAAGAAACTGCATTATTTCAAAATACCAGTCTGGGTATCAATTACCGAAGCATTTACGTACGCAATAATACACAAAAAGGAACGAACAATCAGATATTCGGATCTATTAAACTCAAGGGGTGATCTTAAAACTATTCAGGAACTAAAACAAGAAGGAATGGATATTAATTGGTATACATACACACAGATACATTCAAGATACAAGGAAGATCAAAAAAAAGGAGGGGTTTATGACAAAATGACGGAATTAGACAAGATATTAACAGGCGTCGATGAAAAAATAATTTAAAAACTCTATGCCTACTTACTAGAGTTTAAACTCCAGGAAGAGCAAGTGAAAGAAACAATGATAATATGGGGGAAAAACTTCGGGCATGGGATCGACTTAGATAAGTGGCAAACATTGTGGACACAAAATTACAAAATGACGATGTCAACAGCCTACAAAGAGAACTTATACAAGATGTTCTACAGGTGGCACTTATCACCCTCAAGAATCTCAAAAATGAGTAAGAACAAATCTCAAAAATGTTGGAAATGTCATCAGACGCCTGGTACTTACTACCATATGTGGTGGACTTGCTCGGAGGCCAAAAATTACTGGAGTATGATCCACACATGGTTGGACAAAATAACAGGAAAACATATAGATTTCAAACCCGAACTCTTCCTGCTAGGACTTACTTTAGAAACACTTGACAAAAATTTGAAATACCTAATTGTGAATATTTTGACAGCCGCCAGAATCGTCTTTGCAAAAAATTGGAGAAATGACAAATTACCATCACAGCAAGAAATTATTTATAAAATTATGGAATGTGCAGAGATGAGTAAATTAACATTTGAAATTAGAGAGCAAGACAGTGAACAATTCTATGAAATTTGGAATAAATTTTATCAATGGCTGGAAACAAGATAGTCAAATGAAGGTTGAGGTATAATAATTGTAATATATATAAATATATTTGAACTAAAATATGTGATTTGATATGAATATGACTATGGAAGAGATGCACAGTTTGTAACCAACTGACACATTTTCTACAATTTGTAATGGAAGATGGAGTTTATGTTTTTTGCTTTTTGTTATATTTGTTTGTGTTTGTTCAAAAATAAAAATAAAAATTGTTTTAAAAAAAAAAAGAAAGAAAGAAAAAGTGCTGCTGAGTTTTGTCCAAACTAGTCCCTGTAGGTTTTGAAGCCATTTATTTTATTTATTTATTTATTTATTTAAATTTATATCCCGCCCTTCTCCACAGAGGACCCAGGGCGGCGCACAGGAAATTTAAAAGACCTACAAAATACAAGGAACCAGATACTCCTATATGGTTCCGCCCCAGGCTTCTAATGGAAGCCATGATGTTCTTCTTATTTTATTTATTTATTTATTTATTATTTGGATTTATAAACCGCTCCCTTTCCCCAAAGGGACTCGGGGCGGTGCACAGGAAGTTAAAAACATATAAACATAACTATTATAAATAATTAGAATCTATGAAGAATTTTTTACTTTTCTTTTTATATATTGAACAACTATAGAAAAAGATTGATTTTGATAAATAATAGCTGTTACTATGTGGAAAATAAGGTGATATACATACATTGGGTGGAAAATTGATAACTATGTTTGTAATTTTAAGAACTGATGCACAGAACTCATGGCTGAAGATGAATAATGTTTTTACTTGTTTTTATGTTGAAAATAAAAAAAATTATATATAAAAAAAAATCGATGGATTATTCCATTTGTATTGGTAACTAGCGAAGTTTGGTTTGTTCCCCTCCTGTAAACAAACATTTAAAACACGTCGTTTCCTTGCTAGCTCACCAGACGTTTGCCACCAATCAAGGAAGCCAAACCACGATTGCAGAAACTCTTCCGCGACTTCTGGCTGTATTCGGTGCTGATGGGGTTTGCCGTGGAGGGTTCAGGTAAGGCCACAGGTGGACGGTCAGTGGCCCCTCCCATAAGGAATAAAGAGGAGCGAAAGGGGAGTGGAGTTTGCAGGAGACAATTAGTTCGCTTCATTGGTTCATGACTCTCCGAGACTCCTGGCCATGTTTTGCAGATATTGGCCAGTGGAGCTGGCAGCAGATTCGGACAGTGAGGAGGGTTCAGGAGGAAGATGGGCCACTCCTGGAGTCTGGGGAAGGCTCTGAGGAGGGCTCTGTGTCGGAGGCAGAGAGGGGGCCAGGGCCCTCTGACAGTTATCAGCTGCCTTCCGAGGCAGACATCAGTGAGGCAGACAAACACCTGGAGCCTGTTCCCAGTGTGCGCATGGGCAGAGTTGCCAGACAAAGAGAACAGCAAAAGAACAAGGGCTGACTCGGGAGTAAGGCCACAGGTGGACGTGAATGGCCCCTCTCTTAGAGAATAAAGAGGAGAGAAAGGGAAGTGGAGCTTGCAGGAGACAATTAGTTCGCTTAATTAGTGCGAAGGTTTGTTCGTGACTCTCAGAGACTCCTTGCCAAGTATTTTCTTGTATATCTGTTGCGTTTGGAAGATCTCGGCCTGGCAGCTCTCCAAGCCTGATAAGGTCTGTGGCTGTAAATTCACCCTTGAAAGACGGTTCGCCTGGACTTTGCTGGGTGTGAATGAGAGGAATTCACACCCAGCTTCATAAAAAGGGGTTTTCTCGGGACAAGGAGCCTGCTTTGTGGTTTGGTGGAGCCTGGGTCAGAACAAAATCTTCTGCTCCAAGTCATTTTGAGAGCTGGTTGGCTTTTTTTTTTACATTAGGAATCAGTGGTTTGTTTCGAAAGAAACCTAGGCAAGACATCATGGTTTGATGGGGGCTTGTTCCTAGCCGTTTAACCCAAGCTTTATTAGACTCCGGTAGAATCCAGAGTGTTGATCAAAAGAGCTCCAGATGACCTGGAGGCCTCCTGAGCCGGTCCAGAAATAATATTGACTCTTGCTTTTCATTCTTTTCTCCCAATGTCACTTCAGGCCTTTGGCCCGAAGAGTGGTACGAGGGTGTTTGCGAGATCGCCACCAAGTCCCCGCTCCTGACTTTCCCGACCAAGGAACCCCTCCGTTCTGTCCTTCAGTACAATTCTGCCATGAAGAATGACACCGTCACGTCTGTAAGTGCCCCTTTTCTTCCTTTGGCCCCTTTGCCTGTGTGCATGCAGCACATGTGGACAAACCTTGATAAAAACATAATTATAGAGGGAAACTCAGATAGATAGACAGACATACGAATAGATGAGATAGATAGATTAGAGAGAGAGAGGGAGATAATAGATGACAGATGAATAGATGAGATAGATAGATTAGAGAGAGAGAGGGAGATAATAGATGACAGATGAATAGATGAGATAGATAGATTAGAGAGAGAGAGGGAGATAATAGATGACAGATGAATAGATGAGATAGATAGATTAGAGAGAGAGAGGGAGATAATAGATGACAGATGAATAGATGAGATAGATAGATTAGAGAGAGAGAGGGAGATAATAGATGACAGATGAATAGATGAGATAGATAGATTAGAGAGAGAGAGGGAGATAATAGATGACAGATGAATAGATGAGATAGATAGATTAGAGAGAGAGAGGGAGATAATAGATGACAGATGAATAGATGAGATAGATAGATTAGAGAGAGAGAGGGAGATAATAGATGACAGATGAATAGATGAGATAGATAGATTAGAGAGCGAGAGGGAGATAATAGATGACAGATGAATAGATGAGATAGATAGATTAGAGAGAGAGAGGGAGATAATAGATGACAGATGAATAGATGAGATAGATAGATTAGAGAGAGAGAGGGAGATAATAGATGACAGATGAATAGATGAGATAGATAGATTAGAGAGAGAGAGGGAGATAATAGATGACAAGACGAATAGATGAGATAGATAGATTAGAGAGAGAGAGGGAGATAATAGATGACAGATGAATAGATGAGATAGATTAAAGAGAGAAAAAGAAAGAAAAAAGAAAGAGAGAGAGAATAATAGATCAGAGATTAGATAGAGAGAGATAATAGATGACAGATGAATAGATGTGATAGATAGATAGATGATAGATAGATAGATAGATAGATAGATAGATAGATAGATAGATAGATAGATAGATAGATAGATAGATAGATAAAGAAAGGAAGATAAAAAATAAAGATAAATAGATAGATAATGGATTGATAATAGATGACAGATGAATAGATGAGGATAGAGACAGAGAGAGAGATATAGGTAGGGTTGGTAGGTAGCCAGGCAGACAGACTGACTGACAGACTGGCACACAGAGAGACAGAGATAGATAATAGATTGATAATAGATGGCAGATGAATAGATGATGGATTAATAATAATAATAATTATTATTATTATTATTATTATTAATAATAATAATAATAATAATAATAATAAAATCGCTCTCTCTCCCCAAAGGGACTCGAGGCGGTGCACAGGGAATTTAAAAATACATACATAAAACCAACAAGCATAAATACAGTTAAACTAGATTAAACTAGACCCTGCGCTAAAATCCCAAACTGACTAAAACTAGACCCCCAAAAGTCCCTAATAGAGCAATTGAGTTACCCCAAGCCGGCCAGGAAGAAGAAATGAGTTTTTAGTTTTTGACGGAAGGAACGGAGGTCCGTGGTTGTTCTAATGTCGGGGGGAAGGTCGTTCCAGAGGGTAGGGCCCGCCACAGAGAAGGCCCTTCCCCTGGGCGTCGCCCGCTGCCATAGCCTAGTGGACGGCACCCGGAGAAGTCCCTCTTTGTGGGAGCGAATCGGCCGCAGGGATGTATGGGGCAGGATGCGATCCCGCAAATAGCTAGGTCCCGTGCCATGGAGCTCTTTGAAGATGATAACCAACACCTTAAAGATAGATAGATAGATAGATAGATGATAGATAGATAGATAGATAGATAGATAGATAGATAGATAGATAGATAGATAGATAGATAGATAGATAGATAGATAGATAGATAGATAGATACGGTTGATAGGTAGGCAGGCAGGTAGACCGACTGACAGACTGACACACAGAGGGACATAGATAATAGATTGATAATGACAGATGAATAGATGAAGATAGATAGATAGATTGAGTGAGTGAGTGAGTGAGTAGGTTGGTAGATAGGCAGGTAGACTGACAGACTGACACAGACAGACAGCGATAGATAATAGATAAGCAGGCAGGCAGAGACATAGACATAGACCGATAGGTAGATATAGATGATAGATATATAGATGATAGTTACAGATGTTAAATGAGAGAGAGAGATGGATATGGTAGGCAGGCAGGCAGGCAGACAATATGGATTGGATGGATGGGCGGATTATAGAGATAGATAGATAGATAGATAGATAGATAGATAGGTAGGTAGGTAGGTAGGTAGGTAGGTAGGTAGGTAGGTAGATAGATAGATAGATAGATAGATAGATAGATAGATAGATAGATAGATAGATAGATAGATAGATAGATAGATAGATAGATAGATAAGGTAGAAGATAATTAATTAATTAATTAATTGCAATTAGAACTCCAGGATGCTAAACCATATGCTAAACATTCCAGGGAGATTCTTCCTTTTGATTAACGGCCTGTCTCCTGACCTGGGTTGAGTTGCATTACCCAGCATCAGCATTCTTGCTCCTCACCACTTCCAAGCCTTCTAACTCCCGTGTTTATCTTCTCTCTGGGAAATCTGCTTTTCAAATATTTGAGTCCCGCCCTTGGGTCACCAAATGCTTTGATGTTCCTCTCCTCCAACCCTCATTGTTTGAAAGAGAGAAGCGAGGCCTCCCTGCAGCGGCGATTCAACCCCGCTTCTCAGCCAGCCTTATTCGTGCTCCGTGGAGTTTACTTCTTTCTTTTCATTTATTCGTTAGTAAAATTTACTTTTACCACCGGCTAACTCTGGGGCAGTTCGCTTGTGGGTAGACCTCTGGCCACAAACAGCCACCCCAACGAGTCGCTTGTGTCTGGTTTGGTTCTGCAACCCAACAAGACAGACAGGGACTTCATAGGATAATTACAACTGCAGGAAAAATAATTACTACCAACCTGCCTTCCATTGAGGACCTGCACACTGCACGAGTCGAAAAGAGGGTTGTGAAAATATCTACTGACCCCTCGCATCCTGGACATCAGTTGTTTCAACTCCTACCCTCAAAACGAGACACTATAGGGCACTGCACACCAGAACAACTAGACACAAAGTTTTTCCCCGAAGGCCATCACTCTGCTAATTCTCACAACACTGTCAAAGTATTCTCTAAGGCTGCCTTACTATTACTATTAGTCTTCTCATCATTCCTATCACCCATCTCCTCCCACTTATGCAGGACTGTAACTTTGCTGCTTGTATCCTTACGATTGATATTGATTGTTTCCTAGGATGACTTGATTGCTTATTTGTACCCTATGACTACCATTAAGTGTTGCACCTTATGATTCGTGACGAATGTGTCTTGTCTTTTATGTACATTGAGACAGAGGTGTTATTCTGCCAGTTCGCACCGTTTCAGGCAAACAGGTAGTGGCGGTGGCAGAGGGTCCGCCCATCCACCCAGACATCATCAGGGACCTTCTGCGCATGCACACAGGTTCTGCGCATGCACAGATGTGCCGTACACCAGCAAAGCGAGTGCACGAACACGCGCATCGCCGTGACCGAACTGGTAGTGAAGATAAGAGGATGCCATTACTGCACTGAGAGCCAATGCACCAAAGACAAATTCCTCGTGTGTCCAATCACACTTGGCAATCAATAATTCTATTCTCTATTCTTTAGGCTGAACTGAATGAATTAAGGAGCACCATCATCAACCTTCTGGATCCACCTCCTGAAGTCTCAGCCCTGATCAATAAATTGGATTTCGCCATGTCTACTTACCTGCTTTCCGTATATCGCCTAGAATGCATGAGGTATTTCTTGAAACGCTGCCTCTGGGACAGACAAACAGATAGTTATGAATGGATATATAGGTAGATATGGATAGATAGATAGATAGTGTTGGAGGATATTTCCGTTGGGAGACAGAAAGTTGTGCAGCGGAATGTGCAGCTGGAGAAACGTTGCTAGTAAACACACAAATAGTATCTCAGACACTGCTGGTAAAAAAAACAAATAGCTTTACTGGTGTTGTAAAACTAAACTACTGCTTCACAAGCAGTGATAGTAGATAGTGAGTCAAACAAAGTCCTTAACAAACAAACAATTGCTTACAGTCACAATTCACGATTCTTCCTTCTTCAAACAGTCAGTCACGGTTGAGTAATCAGGGAGTAATGAAGTAGAGAGCAATCAGCAGAGAGAGAGAATGCGCTCTCCTGACTTCCTCTTATTGCCGAGATAATTACAGCTTCTAATTGCATTCAAACATCTTAAAGCAACAAAAACCATTTATCATCATGTTATATATATATATTGCCTACTCCAGATAGATAGATAGATAGATAGATAGATAGATAGATAGATAGATAGATGGATGGATGGATGGATGGATGGATGGATGGATGGATGGATGGATGGATGGATGGATGGATGGATGGAGAGACGGACAGACAGACAGACAGACAGACAGACAAATTCTTTTTCAAGTATATCTTGATGAAATTAACTCCCGATTTCCGGTCTCCTAGGGTTCTACGTTCAACAGACCCAGATCGCTTCCAAGTGATGTTCTATTACTTTGAGGATAAAGCTATCCAGAAAGACAAATCAGGTAAGGCTACTCCGATTCCGCCGTCCTTAAATCAGGTGGGCACTTGTGTCAACCTCTTGCACCATAAATACACAGTTCCAAGCCATCTCGTGATGTCATTTTTGTGGCATAATTGTTTGGATGCAAATCCGTAATTTAATAACAGTAGTACTTTATTAATAATAATAAATTATTACCTAGCTATCTGCGGGATCGGATCCTGCCCCATACATCCTCACGACCGATTCGCTCCCACAGAGAGGGACTTCTCCGGGTGCCGTCCACCAGACTTTGTCAGCGGGCGACGCCCAGGGGAAGGGCTCTCTCTGTGGCGGGCCCGGCCCTCTGGAACGACCTTCCCCCCGATATCAGAACGACCACGGACCTCCGCTCCTTCCGTATGAAACTAAAGACCCATTTCTTTCGACTGGCCGGCCTTGGATAGTCTCTCTGTCTATAGATTTTTAAATGTATTTTAAGGGGTTTTAATTTTTTAGCACGGGATAGCATAGTTTAATGGTGTTTTAAACTGTATATTTTGTATTGATTGTTTATATTGTTTTTAGTTTCTCCTGTGCACCGCCCCGGGTCCCTGTGGGGAGAGGGAGCGGTTAATAAATGCAAAGTTATTATTATTATTATTTATTATTAAATAATAATAAATTTAATTTGTAGACCGCTCCCTCTCCCCGAAGGGACTCGGGGTGGTGCACAGGGGAATTAAAAACATACAAACATAGATACATCATAAATATATAAAATCAAATTAAACAATTTATCCCTGCGCTAAAAATCCTCGTGCAACGAAATCAAATGCCATCCTTGGCATACATTAATACATAAGAAAACTACATGAGTGGGTTGTTTTTTGTTTTTGTTTTTACAACTTATGAGAGATGCTATCTGCTGGCCACAATTTTCAGCTGCCTCCGTCCTTTGATTTTGATTTTTTTTTTTTTCATTTTTCTCCAACACGTCGCTACTTCCTCTCTTTCAGGTATGATGCAGTGTGTGATAGCCGTTGCAGATAAGGTCTTCGAAGCTTTCCTTAGCATGATGGCGGACAAAGTAAGTTTGTCAAACGAGAACGTACGCTGTGGTTGTCGTTTTGCTCAAATGAACCATCCTGCGCCAGCATTTCTTCAGTACTGGATTTCACAGACCTCCGATATTTCAAATTAATTTCTCTACCCTTGCTTAGACATATCGGTGGAGCTGCTATGTGGCATGTTTTTTGAAAGAGAGATAGCACTAGAAATAGCCCTAAGAGTCTAAGGCTTAGACTTATATACCACTTCACAGTGCTTTAAAACCCTCTCTAAGCCAGCGGTCACCTACTGGTGATCCTTGGACCACTGGTGGTCTGTGAGAAAATTGTAGTGGTTCGCAGAAAAAAATATTTGCATTTTTTATATTGCACTAAATCAGGGGTCCTCAAACTACGATCCCTGGGACGGACATGTTCAATGAATGATTGTGTTGCTGCAGAGAGCCTCCCCCTTTGGGGTCTTTTTGTGCAGGTCGGAGGGGGCCAGAAATTCCAACTTGGGGTCTGCTTCAGCCTCCTGGTGGGGGGCTTTAGGCAAAGGCTGGAGGGAAGCGCCGCTGGTGGGGAAGAGCCGGAGGGCCTCATTCCACTGGGGCTGCATCCTGGGCTGGAACTGGCTGACCATCTCAGCCCGCTGAGCCTCCAGGGGCCGGTCCCTGGCCTTGCACTCCCGCAGGTCTTCCCTCTGCTTGGAAAGCCTATGCTCCTAGTCCTCAGTGAGGTGCCTCTGCTGAGCCTCCTTCTCGGCCAGATCCAATTTGAACGGAGCTGTTTTGCCAACTCTTTCTCCTGGTGGCTGCTTAGCTCCAGCAACGGCTTCCTGGAGGAGTCCTAAGGACCCCAAGTGGGCAGGCGAGGAGTGGCTGGGCGGGGAGGGGCGAGTAGAGGCTGTCCCTCGATGTGAATGACATCGAGCTGGCCACATCCACCCAGTCATATAACCAGCCTGCAACGCCCACCCAGCCGGCCATCCAAAAATTAGATGCTCTTTTTTTTTTCTTCCTTTTTATTCATAAACATTTTGAATACAGTGTATTCTCAGGGCATATCATTTACAAAAAAGTAAAGAAAGAACAAAAAGAAATATTAACAGATATATTAATAACAATAATAATAGGGTCACAGAATAATTTTAACTAGATTCCCCTTTATATCAGCTTATTTGTAATTCTGTCAATTATAGGAGCAAAGTTCTTTGTATTTAATTCATACATAGCAGTCGTCTTTCTTCATCTAATTTCTACCTCTTTAACTACTTGTAAAGTCTATTTCATTTGTATGCTCGCTTTGGCAACACATATACTAAAATTGGAACGATACAGAGAAGGTTAGCATGGCTCCTGCACAAAAGATTTCTACGTGCTTGCTCAAGAAATGAATGGATGTGGATGTGTTGGTCAAAAACAATAATCATCCCCAAACCCTAACAAGTGACTTTCATGGTTCTTCTTTTGATGTTTAGCCCAAAACGAAAGAAAATGAAGAAGAGCTGGAAAGACACGCTCAGTTCTTGCTGGTCAACTTTAACCACATTCATAAGCGTATAAGACGAGTGGCAGATAAATACCTATCGGGTCTTGTTGATAAGTAAGTATGTCGCGATGCCTTGATGGGTTCCAGGTCTTCTAGTTCTTTAGAAATTGTGGGTGCTAAAACACCAGAGGTTTTTGGACACCCATTTGTCTGAAAGGGTACAGGATCTCTTGCTTGAGCAAGGGGTTGGTGTAGAAGACCTCCAAGGTCCCTTCCAACTCTGTTATTCTGTAATTCTCTATTGGTGTTTCTCAGCCTTAGCAACTTTAACATGTGTGGACTTCAACTCTCAGAATTCCCCAATCATTATGTAGATACATGTAGCACGTAGATTACACAGGATGGGTGGATGGATGATAGGTAGGTAGATAGGTAGGTATGTGGATGGATAGATGGATGATAGGTGGATGGATGGATAGATGGATGATAGGTAGGTAGATGGATGGATGATAGGTAGAAAGATGGATGGATGATTGGATGATGGATGGATGATAGGTAGGTAGATGGATGGATGGATGGATGGATGGATGGATGGATGATAAGTGGGTGGGTGGGTGGGTTAGTGAGTGGATGATAGGTAGATGTGTGGATGGATGGATGATAGGTGGGTGAGTGGGTAGATGGATGGATGGATGAATTAATGGATGATGGATGATAGGTAGGTAGGTGGATGGATGGATGATAGGTGGATGGATGGATGGATGATAGGTAAGTAGATGCATGGATGCATGGATGGATGGAGAATTGGTAGATGGATGGATGATAGGTAAGTGGATGGGTGGATGATAGATGGGTGGGTAGAAGGATGGATGATGGGTGGGTGGGTGAATGGATGATAGGTAGGTAGATCGATGGATGGATGATAAGTAGAGAAACAAACAGACAGATTCAACAAATTCAGCATCCAATCCTTCCTTAGTTCACCATCAAGAAATGCCTTGATTCCTTCAAAGTTGGACTAAGATTTAAATTAGTCAATCAGCTACTAACGAATGGCTGGGCTCTGTTGTCTCCTAGGCGCTGGTGTTTTGGTACAGACGCCTCACTTTTGCTTTGTCCTTTTCAAGGTTCCCTCACTTACTTTGGAGCGGGACGGTGCTGAAGACTATGCTAGATATCCTGCAGACACTCTCTCTCTCCCTCAGCGCAGTAAGTGCTTCTCCAACGATCGACAGCAGGATAAAACCGCAGTTTTTTAGTCTTAAAAAAACCCGTAGCTGTTTTCTTGTTGTGTGAGTGAACTAGCAGTCTGCAGCTCTCGTATCATGAATTAAAAAGCTTAAGAGGTTTTTTTTTTTGTAATGATGGCATGGTCACTTCACCCAACAAGAAACCTGAAATATGACAAAGGGAACATATGTCTAATGCTACACGTGTTGACAGCAGTGAGAATTGTATTTGCACAACATTGGAAAAACGAGGAAACGCCCTGAGTCCCATCTGGGAGAATAGGGCGGTATATAAATTCGAAATAAACTAAACTAAATAAACTAAAATATAATTATAAAAATATTAGATTGGGCGGAAATGGATAGGTTCACATTAAAGCCAAGGGACAAAGAAGACACAGGATATTTTTTTAAAACTTGGGATTTGATTTATCAATGGTTAGATAATAGAGGTAGAAATTAAAAGTTGGAAGAATACGATTATATACAAGTAAAGAATATTACTATTATTATATCCTGCCATCCAACCAGTCAGTCCTAGAGGAGTTCCTGACTGCTCTTGAGAAGGCCAGATCCTGAAGAGGAAACTCAGAGACTTTGGCCACCTAAGGAGAAGGAAGAAGGACTCCCTGGAGAAGAGCCTCATGCTGGGAAAGATGGAGGGCAAAAGAAGAAGAAGGGGACGGCAGAGAAGGAGGGGGCTGGATGGAGTCACTGGTCAGTCCTAGAGGAGATCCACCCTGACTGCTCTTTAGAAGGCCAGATCCTGAAGAGGAAACCCAATTACTTTGGCCACCTAATGAGAAGGAAGAAGGACTCCCTGGAGAAGAGCCTCTTGCTGGGAACGATGGAGGGCAAAAGAAGAAGAAGGGGACGGCAGAGAAGGAGGTGGCTGGATGGAGTCACTGAAGCAGCCGGCGTGAGCTTCAATGGACTCCAGAGGATGGGAGAGGACAGGAAGGCCTGGAGGGACGGACTCCATGGGGGTTGCGATGGGTCAGACACGACTTCACAACGAACAACAAGCCTAGTAATGAGAAAGACCAGGGGAGACATGATAGAAGTGCTCCAATATTTGAGGGGCAGCTAACAACAACTTTTATTATGTATATACAAAATGACCCAGACAGCAGCACACTATTTACTAAACACTTATATATGTTGAAGAAAAATGTATAAATACTGATTTGTGTGGTTCCTGCCCACGCAGGGGGTTGGACTAGAAGACCTACAAGGTCCCTTCTAACTCTGCTATTGTGTTGTATTGTATTGTATCCCTATTCCTGAATTAGGAAATTGGTTTTTGCCTTAGGAATCATTTTGGAATAATGTTGCACTATAGTTTCTGTTTCTTTTCTGTTTTAGGACATCCATAAGGACCAACCCTATTATGACATTCCAGATGCCCCGTATAGAATTACTGTCCCTGATACCTATGAAGCTAGAGAGGTAAAAAGAACGCGAATTTTTGCACATGTTTGACTGGGTTCGCCCATTGTCTTAAGCTGGGGTGAAATGCTACCTGTTTGGGCCGGTTTCGCCCGAACCGGTAGTAAGAAATGCTTTAAAAACTAAAAAAAAAAAAAGTTCCGATGATCAGTTGTGCCACAATCAGCTGTGGCTGATTGTCTGTGAGGTTCCTGCTTGTTGCAGGAGACATTTTCTGTGAAGCCCAGCTGCTTTTACATTGTGTGTGAGTCAGTTGTGCAGCTTTGGTGTTATTTTTGTGTAAAGTGTCGATCAGAAAGGTCGGCAGTTTGGCGGTTCGAATCCCTAGCGCCGCGTAACGGAGTGAGCTCCCGTTACTTCTCCCAACTTCTGCCAACCTAGCAGTTTGAAAACATGTAAAAAAGCAAGTAGAAATAGGAATCACCTTTGGTGGGAAGGGAACAGCGTTCCGTGCGCCTTTGGCGTTGAGTCATGCCGGCCACATAACCATGGAGACGTCTTCGGACAGCGCTGGCTGTTCGGCTTTGAAACGGAGATGAGCACCGCCCCCTAGAGTCAAGAACGACTGGCACGTATGTGCAAGGGAACCTTTACCTTTAAAAAAAAACAAAAAACAAATCTGGGTGAATTTGCCCTGTGAGTCGCCAAGGAAATCTCAAAAACGAAGGCTCATGTGTCTGGTGGAATATTTGCTTGATTATACTTCTGCAGTCAAGCACCTGCAATGCATCACTAAGTGACTTTACTCTCTCTCTTTCTCTAGAGCATTGTTAAAGATTTTGCTGCCCGGTGTGGCATGATCCTCCAAGAAGCCATGAAATGGGCACCGACAGTCACCAAATCTCACCTGCAGGTAAATCTTCTCACACATCCCTCTTCTCTCTCAGATTGCATTGTATCTTGGAAATCTGGGAATCCGGCCATGGGAAATCTGCAGAGCAAAGCAACACCACCAACACACACAGAGAGAGAGAGAGAGAGAGAGAGAGAGAGAGAGAGAGAGAGAGAGAGAGAGAGAGAGAGAGAGAGAGAGAGAGAGAGAGAGAGAGAGAGAAAGAGAAATGAAGCTCCCACAACTTCTGAAGGCAATGTCTGTTCCATTGGTTGGTTGTTCTCCCTGTCAGAAAATTTCCCCTTATTTCTCTCCTTGTTCAGTTTCCATCCATGATTCCTTGTCTGGCCTTTGGTTGCTTTGGAGAATAGCTGGACCCCCCTCCTCTCTGTGGCAGCCCCTCAAATATTGGAAGACTTGCTCTCCTGTCTCCCCTGGTCCTTCTCTTCACTAGACTAGCCAGGCCCAGTTCCTGCAACCGTTTGTTGTATGTCTGAGCCTCCAGACCTTAGATCGTCTTAGATAAATTCAGATTAACAGAGTTGGAAAGGACCTTGCAGGTCATCTAGTCCAACGTCCTGCTCAAGCAGGAGACCCTACACCCTTCCTGACAGATGGCAGTCCAGTCTCTTCTTGAGAGCCTCCAGCGATGAAGCCCCCACAACTTCTGAAGACAACTTCTGTTCCATGGGTTGATTGTTCTCATTGGCAGGAAATTCCTCCTTATTATTCCTTGTCTGGCCTTCGGGTGCTTTGGAGAATAGCTTGACCCCCTTCCTCCTCTCTGTGGCAGCCCCTCAAGTATTGGAAGGCTGCTCTCCTGTCTCCCCTGGTCCTTCTCTTCACTAGACTAGCCATGCCCAGTTCCTGCAACCGTTCATCCTATGTTTGAGCCTCCAGTCCCCTCATCATCCTGGTTGCTCTTCTCTGCACTCTGGATGCAGAGAAGATGCAGTCCTGCAGAAAACTGGATGCAGGACTCTTAAGTATAACTGCAGTTCTTGACTCCCCTTTTTTTCAGGAATATTTGAACAAGCACCAGAACTGGGTGTCAGGCCTGTCGCAGCACACAGGGCTGGCCATGGCAACTGAGAGCATTCTCCACTTCGCAGGCTACAACAGGCAAAACACAACACTAGGGGTAGGTTCACTGTGGCCATTGTTCTGTTTTTTCAACTCCCAACTTCTGCAGGAGGGGCTTGTGCACAGCCCCTGTTTGCAGTTACACAGCTTGCTATTTTCTTATGGACGTTTCATGACCCAATTGGGGAACATCATCAGTATTAGAAGGGAGGAAGGGAAGAGGAGGAAAACGGTGGGATCCTCGCTGCTCTCTGAGCTTGGTTGTTTTCTTGCAGACGTTTCATAACCTAACTAGGTAACATGATCAGTGCTAGAAGGGAGTGGGGAGAGGAGGAAGAAGAAGGGGAGGAAGAGAAGAGGGAAGAACCAGGATTTAGTTTAGTCCCTGTTGTGGCCCAGCAGCGGCCAGCAAAGCTGGCAGCAGATTCAGACAGTGGGAAGGAACCTGGGCCAGTCCTGGAGTCTGGGGAAGGCTCGGAGGAGGGCTCTGTGTCGGAGGCAGAGAAGGGGGCAGAGCCGTCTGACAGTTATCAGCTGCCTTCAGAGTCAGACATCAGTGAGGCAGAAGAACAGCTGGAGCCTGTTCCCAGTGTGTGCAAGCACAGAGTAGCCAGATGAAGGGAAGAGCTAAGGAACAAGGGCTGACTTGGGAGTAAGGCCACAGGTGGACGATGAATGGCCCCTCCCAGAGGAAATAAAAGAGGGAGCGAAAGGGGAATGGAGTTTGCAGGAGACAAATAGTTCGCTTCATTGGTTCGTGACTCTCCGAGACTCCTGGCCAAGTTCTGCAGAGATCGGCCTGGCAGCTCTCCAAGCCAGATAAGATCGTGGCTGTAAATCCTCCCTTGAAAGACTTTGCTGTCTGTGAATGGGCAGAATTTACAGTAAATTAACAGTAAATTAATAAAAGAGTTTTTTTGTGGGGATCAGGAGTTTGCTTCAGGCTCTCAAGAAGCCTCAGTCAAAACAGCCCCATCCGTTTCTGGTTTCCCCCAAAAGCATTCCAAGTCCTCCCTCTGTTCTCAAAACTGAAAAATACAATGTGGTGTATTGCTTGCAGGCCACTCAATTAACTGAAAGGCCCACCTGTGTGAAGAAAGATTACTCCAACTTCATGGCTTCCCTGAACCTGCGCAATCGCTACGCTGGAGAAGTGAGTAGAAGAGCCCTCAAGTTCCCCCCTATCATCTATATCCTGTCTGTCGGTCTGTCTGTGTATCTATCATTTATCATCTCTCGTCTATCATCATTATCTATCTATCTATCTATCTATCTATCTATCTATCTATCTATCTATCTATCTATCTATCTATCATCTATCTCTCTAGCCTGTCTGCCTGTCTATCAATCATCTATCATTATCTATCTGTCTGCCTGTCTGTATCTATCTATCATCTCTCTATCTATCATCTATCATTATCTATATATCTATCATCTATCTATCTATCTATCTATCTATCTATCTATCTATCTATCTATCTATCTATCTATCTATCTATCTATCTATCTATCTATCTATCTCCTGTCTGTCTGTCTGTCTGTCTGTCTGTCTGTCTACTACAGTATCTATTGGGGTACTAAAGTTTTGAGATTCCATTAAATTAAAATTACACACACACACAAATTGAATTTAATTTGATGGAATCTAAAAACAACGGTGGCACCCTTTGAACAGCTTACATCCTGCAATGATAACCTCTCACTCCATCTGACGTCTACATCCGCCTGTGGTAAGGACTCAACAGGGGATTTTAAAAAATTCCAACTCCAGTCTAAAAACATCTGGCCGATGAGGACTAGAATTTTAAAAAAAGGTTGAATTTAAACAAATCAGTAAATAAACTACTTCTCTGACTTTCCTAAACAGGTTGCCGGGATGATTCAGTACTGCAACGCCACAGGACGGACCTCGGACCTCAATAAACTCATGGTCAAGCAACTCAGCAATGCCCTGGAAGCTGGCCAAGCAGAGAACTATACCCAGGCGATGTTTAAGATGACCGCTTTGTTGATAAGCAGCAGAGGTAATAACCCAAAACGCCTTACATGTTTATATAGGTCCGTGATGGTGAATCTAGGGCATACAGAGCCCCCTCTGTGGGCATGCGCGCCATTGCCAGCTACACTCTGGTTTCCAAGCACGCACATTTGCGCTGGCCAGTTGGTCTTAGCGGGTGCCAGAAAACAGCCCAAAGGCGCTCAGGTAGCTTTCATGACTAAGGCAGGACTACAGCTCACTTGTCTCCTGGTGAGTGTCCCAAAGGCATCCAGCTAGCTTTCATGACTAAGGCAGGACTAGAACTCACCGTCACCTGGTCATTGGCCCATCTAGATTTCATGACTAAGGCAGGATTAGAACTCACCATCTCCTGGTGATTGGCCCAAACTCGTCCAGCTTGTTTTCATGGCTAAGGTAGGGCTAGAACTAACTGTCTCCTGGTGATTGGCCCAAAGTCAGCCACCTAGATTTCATGACTAAGCCAAGACTAGAACTCACCGTCACCTGGTGATTGGCCCAAAGTCAGCCACCTAGATTTCATGGCTAAGGCAAGACTAGAACTCACCGTCACCTGGTGATTGGCCCAAAGTCAGCCACCTAGATTTCATGGCTAAGGCAGGACTAGAACTCACTGTCACCTGGTGATTGGCCCAAAGTCAGCCACCTAGATTTCATGACTAAGGCAGGGCTAGAACTCACCGTCTCCTGGTCAGTGGCCCAAAGGCATCCACCTAGCTTTCATGGCTAAGGCAGGATTAGAAATCACTGTCTCCTGGTGCTTGGCCCAAAGATGCTCTGCTGGGTTTCATGACGAAGCAGGACTAGAACTCACCCTCTCCTGTAATTGGCCCAAAGTCATCCAGCTAGCTTTCATGCTAAGGCAGGGCTAGAACTCACCGTCTCCTAGCGATGATGTAAGATCACTCAGCTGGCTTTCATTGCTAAATAACACTGACCTTTTTTTTTTTTTTTGCCCCCAAGAAGCTGCTGAGAGTTATTTAGGTATAAGTATAATCGTTATTGTTATTGTACTTAAATACAACGAAATTGGTTTACAGGAAGATAAAGATACGTTGAAAATACTACGTCCTTTTTAAAAATCTCTTTGTAAATTTTTCAGACACCGATTCCCAGCTCTTACATCACCTCTGCTGGGGCCCTCTGCGCATGTTCAACGAACTGGTCATGCAGACTGCCCTTGCTTGCTGGGAGTGGCTGCTGGCCGCCAAGAACGGCATAGAAGTCCCGGTAAGATATGAGTTGATTCAGGATCAGTTTCCTCTGAAATGGCGTTTCTGGAACAAGCAATACATTTAGCAAATGTTCCCAAGTTTAGCAACACTTAGTTTGGAGTGATATTTGTTCTGTTTCTCTCCTTACCTGGCGTTTATATTTCTACATATTGAGGTGCATTTATTTGTAAGTATCTCATCTTTTTTATTTTTAACAAACGACTCAAGGTAGCAAAAATGCCTCGTACTTCATCTTCCGCCTGTTTCTCTGAAAATAAGCCCTCCCTGGATAATAAGCCCAATCTGGCTTTTGAGCGCATGCGCTAAAATAAGCCCTCCCTTGAAAATAAGCCCTCCCTGAAAATATTGCAACACAGCAGCAGCCATGAGGTGACCCTGCTCGATGCCTCCTCCTGCACCTCAAAAATAATAAGACCTTCCCCAAAATAAGGCCAAGCACTTGCAATTTTGGGGGGGGTCAAAAGAAAATAAGGGTCCAACACTCTGGAACGACCTGCCCCCCGATATCCGTACCATCACGGACCTACGACTCTTCCGTCGGATGTTAAAAGCACATTTCTTCCATCTAGCCGGCCTGACATAGACTAGGGAATAATTTTAAATTTGATATTTATTGGTTTTAATTCTATTTATCCAAATTTTAGCACAGATTTAATTAATTTAATTATTTTTTATACTTTGTATATTGTTGGGTTTTTATCTTCTGTGCAATGCCCTGAGTCCCTTTTAGGTGAAATAGGGCGGTATATAAATTGAATGAATGAATGAATGAATGAATGAATGAATGAATGAATGAATGAATGAATGAATGAATAAATAAATAAATAAATAAATAAATAAATAAATAAATAAATAAATAAATAAATAAATAAATAAATAAATAAATAAATAAATTTATCTTATTTTCGGGAAAACACGGTATTTCCCCCACAATAGTGATGCTGTGAGGTGGGTTTGGCTGAGAGAGGGAGACTGCCCCAAAGTCAACCTATCGGTTTTATATTTAAGGAGGAGCTGGAACTCACCGTCTCCTGGTGATTGGCCCAAAAATCACCCAGTTGGGTTTCGTGCCTAAGGCGGGACTAGAACTCACAGTCTCCTTAGAGATTAGCCCAAAGTCACCCAGCTGGCTTTTATGCCTAAAGTGGCACTAGAACTCACCGTCTCCTAGTGATTGGCCCAAAAATCACCCAGTTGGGTTTCATGCCTAAGGCAGGACTAGAACTCACAGTCTCCTTAGAGATTAGCCCAAAGTCACCCAGCTGGCTTTTATGCCTAAAGTGGAACTAGAACTCTCAATCTCCTAGTGATTGTCTCAAAGTCACCCAAACAGCTTTCAGATTCAGATTCAGATTTATTGGATTCTCCCAAAGGACTCAGGGCGGCGTACAACATAAGAGACATATAGTACAAACGTTAGAAAAATATTAAATAAAAGATCCAATAAGCAATAAATTAATAGACATTATAAAATAAATTAAGCTTTCATGCCTAAGGTTGGACTAGAACTCACCACCTCCTGGTTTCTAGCCTGGTACTTTAACCACTAGACCAAACTGGCTCTTTTAAGTGTTTACATGTTTATAATAAACTTTATAAAGTCTGCTGCACCCAAAAACAGTAACGGTTTTGCTTCCCTTAGTTCATGAGAGAGATGGCTGGGGCTTGGCAGATGACGGTGGAGCAGAAATTTGGCCTCTTCTCCACCGAGCAGAAAGAAGCCGATCCTTTAGCCGCCTCCGAAGAAAGCCAGCCCAAACCGTGTCCGCCAGAGGTCAACCCACATTACATCTGGATTGATGCAAGTACAAATTATTTAATTTATTTAGTTTGTCAAACACGTAAGAGATAACAGGTGTAAGTATATACATGGACATGAACAAGGGAAATGGCTGCAAATATATGGGGACAGAAGGACAGGGATGGTAGGCACGCTGGTGCGCTTATGCAATACACCTTATTCAATACACCTTTCTCCTTCCCCCCCACCCCCCCACAACAATCCTGTGAGGTGGGTTAGGGTGAAAGAGAGGGATTGGCCCGAAGTTCTCCAGCAGGCTTTCATGATTAAGGTGGAACTAGAACTCAGCCTCTCCTGGTGATTGGCCTTGTGTCACCAAGCCGCTTTCATGCCCAAGACAGGACTAGAACTTACAATCTTTTGGTGACTGGCCTCAAATCACCCAGATGGCTTTTGTGCCTAAGGTGGAACTAGAACTCACAGCCTCCTGGTGTTTGGCCCAAAGGCACTCTGTCAGCATTCATGCCCAAGGCAAGACTGGAACTCACAGTCTCCTGGTGATTGGTCCAAAGTCAGCCAGACAGCTTTCATGCCTAAGGCAGGACTAGAACTCACAGTCTCCTGGTGATTGGTCCAAAGTCACCCAGCTGGCTTTCATGCCCAAGGTAGGACTAGAACTCACAGTCTCCTGGTGATGGGCCCAAAGTCACCCAGCTGGCTTTCAGGTCTAAGGTTGGACTAGAACTCACCGTCTCCTGGTGATTGGCCCAAAGTCAGCCAGACAGCTTTCATGCCTAAGGCAGGACTAGAACTCACAGTCTCCTGGTGATGGGCCCAAAGTCACCCAGCTGGCTTTCAGGTCTAAGGTTGGACTAGAACTCACAGTCTTCTGGTGATGGGCCCAAAGTCAGCCAGCCAACTTTCACGCCCAAGGTGGCACTAGAACTCACCGTCTCCTGCTTTCTAAAAAACCACTAGACCCAACTGGATGAATAGCTATTGAGGAGACTCACCTCCGTCGACAACTCTCCCTCTCTTTTGAGTTGGCCATCGCCCTCTTGCAGGAAATCAGACTCATGGCCAACGTTGGCGTGTTGGACAGACATCTGGTCTAACTTCTGGTTCCATCTCTGCAGTTCTTGGTGCAGAGGTTTGAAATCGCCAAGTACTGCAGTTCGGATCAAGTGGAGATCTTTGGCAGCTTGCTCCAGAGGTCCCTGTCTCTAAACATCGGCGGAGCGAAGGGAAGCATGAATCGCCACGTGGCAGCCATCGGACCCCGTTTTAAGTAAGCGAGACCCGCCCCCCCGTTTATTTTTTTCAGAGGGAGGAGCTGGCACAAAGAATATGAGCCACAGTGGCCCAGTGGTGAGAGTGCAGTACTGCAGGCTACTTCTGCTGACTGCCGGCTGCTTGCAATTTGGCAGCTCGAATCTCACCAGGCTGAAGGTTGACTGAGCCTTCCACCCTTCCAAGGTGGGTAAAATGAGGACCCAGATTGTTGGGGAGCAAGAGGATTACTCTGTAAACTGCTTAGAAAGGGCTGGGAAGCACCGTGAAGCGGTATGTAAGTCTCAGGGCTGTGGCCATTACATTGCACAGATCTCTTCCTGTTTAACCCTTTTGAGGATCCTGCCTAAAGATCCTAATGGAATTCTTTTGGGCTCTTGTAGGCTCTTAACCCTGGGACTGTCTCTGCTCCATGCCGATGTCATCCCAAACGCCACAATTCGCAACGTCTTGAGAGAGAAGATCTATTCCACGGCTTTTGATTACTTCAGGTATTTGCCCCTCCTCCTCTTCCTTTTCCTCTTCCTTTTCCTCTCCCTCCTGCTCCTCTTCCTCCTCCTCCTCCTCCTTTCGACTACTCTTCCGCTTCTGCTTCTTCTCTTCCTCCTCCTTCTCCTCTTCCCCTTCTCCTCCACCTCCTTCTCCTTCCTGCTCCTCCTTCTCCTTCTTCCTTCTTCTTCTCCTCCTCCTCTTCTTCTCTTTCTTTTCCTCCTCCCCTTCTTCTCCTCCTCCTCCTTTTTCTCCACTTTCTCCTCCTCCTCCCTCTCTTCCCCTTCTTCTCTCCCTCCCCCAACTCCTCTTTCTCCTCCTTCTTCCACTTCTTCCTTCCTTCTACTACTCTTCTCCTTCTTCCCCTCTTCCTCCTTCTTCCCTTCCTCCTTTTCCTCCTCCTCTTTCCCCTTCTTCTCCTCCTCCTCGTCTTCTTTCCCCTCCTGTTCTCCTCCTCTTCCCCTTCTTCTCCCCTCCTCCTCCTCCTCCTCCTCCACAGTGGGAAAAAGTGAAGTGAAAGTTGAAAGGGAAGTCAAGCTCTATTCTGATTGATTGATTGATTGATTGATTGACAACCTAACACAAATGCAAGGGCCCTACCAACAACCGTGAAGCAATAAAAGGCCATCCCGAACAGTAACAGCTCCCTTGCTTGCAAATCTTCTGGTGACATCGGAGATCAGATGAGGAAGGAGCAGGGGAGCCCCAAAGCGGGCTCACAGAACACCCAGTGTTGATGACCTGCGAGGTGCACATTTTCTTGCCAAAATGCCTCTCCGATCCTAACCTCGTTTGCCTTCCGTTGAAGCTCCGCCCCCAAGTGCCCGACTCAAGGAGAGAAGAGGCTGCGCGAGGACATCATCATCCTCATCAAGTTTTGGACTGCAATGTTCTCCGACAAGAAATACTTAACCGCCAGCCAGCTTGTGCCTCCAGGTAGGTGTTTCATAGGTTATGGTACCGTGTTTCCCCGAAAACACGACCTTCACAAAAAGTTTGTCCTAGCTTGATTTTTACACGTGCGCCCAATATAAGCCCTCCCCTCCCCCCAAAATAAGACCTAATGAAGCCTTTGCCCACTCCAGGGAGCACAGGTGAAAATTAAGCTAGGGAGGGGATTTGGGGTGGGGGGTGGAGCTGCCCTACTACTTACCTGCGCATAGTTGCAGGCAGGCCTCACGCCCCTTTCCTTCTGCAGCCAGCAAGACTTTTCTGAAGGCCTCTCTAGCCGATAATAGAGCTCTGGATTGGATTCCTTCCTTCCATCTTCCTTCCTTCTTTACTTCCTTCCAATATCCTCCCTTCTTTACTTCCATCCATCATCCTTCCTTCCATCATCCTTCCTTCCATCCATCCATCCATCCATCCATCCATCCTTTCTTCCATTATCCTTCTTTCTTTACTTACTTCCATCATCCTTCCTACTTTCTTTTTTCTTCCCTTTCTCCCATCCATCCATCCATCCATCCATCCATCCATCCATCCATGGTGCGCAGTGGTTAGAATGCAGTAACTAACTCTGCCCACTGCCAGGAGTTCGATCCTGACCGGCTCGAAGTTGACTCAGCCTTCCCTCCTTCCGAGGCCCTTAAAACGAGGACCCAAATTGTTGGGGACAATATCCCGACTCTGTAAACCCCTTAGAGAGGACCGTCAAGCACTGCAAAGTGGTCTATAAGTCTTAAGTGCTATTGCTGTTGTTATTGATTGTCTGGCTGGGTGCCAACAGGATGCTTTCTTAAAACCTTTAGATAACCAAGACACCCGGAGCAATCTCGACATCACCGTGGGCTCCCGACAGCAAGCTACCCAGGGATGGATCAACACTTACCCTTTATCCAGCGGCATGTCGACCATCTCCAAAAAATCAGGTGCGTCTCGCTTTATCTTACCGTGTTTCTCCGAAAATAAGACAGGGTCTTACTTTCTTTAGACCCCCCCACAATAAGTGCTTAATTTGGGAAAGGTCTTATTATTTTTGAGGTGCAGGAGGCGGCGAGCGGGGTCACCTCATGGCTGCTGCTGCATTGCAATATTTGCAGAGAGGGCTTATTTTTGGGGAGGGCTTATTTTAGTGCATGCGCTCAAAAGTACGATGGGGCTTATTATCCAGGGAGGTCTTATTTTCAGGGAAACAGGGTAAATACCACTAAACTCCTGTTTAATCCTCACAACAACTGGGGCAGGTAGATGTGTTGTCCGTTACAACCTTTGCCGCGTCCCCACGATCCAAATTCAGATGCTTGGCAACCGACTCATACTTACGACTGTTGCTGTGTCCCAAAGTCACGTGATCCTCTTCTGCAACCTTCTGACCAGCCAAGCCAATGGGGAAGCTGTTCTCACCCAGGCTTCCCCAGCAGCACAAAGCCAGGTCTTCGTCCCGATAAGTCCTTTTTATTTGATTGACAGCGGCTTCCTTTCCAGCAAAGTCTTTCCTCTCCCACAGTCTTTCAAGATAGGTCGCAATTACCGACCTTGATCAGGCTTGGAGAGCGGCCAGGCCGAGATCTTTCAGATGCTACAATGCTTGGCAAGAATGCAGGAATGAACTCATGGTCTCCTGCAAGCTCCACTCCCCTTTCGCTCCTCTTTTATTCCCTCTGGGAGGGGCCATTCATCATCCACCTGTGGTCTTAACTCCCAAGTCGACCCCTGTTCCTTAGCTCTTCCCTTCATCTGGCAACTCTGCATGCATACACTGGGAACAGGCTCCAGCTGTTTGTCTGCTTCACTAATGCCTGACTCGGAAGGCAGCTGATAACTGTCAGATGGCCCTGGCCCCCTCTCTGCCTCTGACACAGAGCCCTCCTCAGAGCCTTCCCCAGACTCCAGGACTGGCCCAGGTTCCTCCCCAACCCTCCTCACTCTCCGACTCTGCTGCCAGCTCCACTGGCCACTGGCGGGCGACAACAGAAGCCAGGTTCATTTAACAACCAGTTTACTAATTTATCAACTGCAGTTATTCACTTAACAAAAGTGGCAAGAAAAGACGTAAAATAGGAGGGAGGGAGGCAAAACTCCCTTAATAAATGTCTCCTTCACAATAGCAACTTTGGGCTCAGCTTTGGTCGTAGGTCGAGAATGATCTGTCCATTTCACAAACGAATAAACGAACACAATTGTGCTGTCTTTCGAAGGCATGTCTAAGAAGACGAATCGAGGCACTCAGCTCCATAAATACTACATGAAAAGGAGAACTCTGCTCCTCTCGCTTCTGGTAAGTCTCTTCTCCTAAAGCCTGTTCCATGTAGACTACAGCTAGTCCTTGACTTACGGCAGTTCATTTAGCGGCCGTTCAAAGTCACAACGGCACTATACTTCTCCCCGCCCCCTTCTGAAACCATGAAAATGATTTGAGCACATCTCTCACATCGCCAGAAATTGAGTGTGACTCAAGACACCCTTTGAACTTTGATAAGTCAAAACATGTCTTCTGCCCCACATGCCCTTCCTTCTTCCTTCCTTCCTACCTTCCTTCCTTCCTTCCTTCCTTCCTTCCTTCCTTCTTTCATTCCTCTTTCTTTCTTTCTCCCTTCCCTCCTTTCGTCCTCCTTTCCTTCCCTCCTTCCTTCCTTCTTTTCTTCCCTCCCTCCCTCCTTCATTCATTCCTTCTTTCTTTCCTTCTTCCTTCCTTCATTTCTTCCTTCCTTCCCTCCCTCTTTTATTCTTCCTTCCTCCCTCTCTCTTCCTTTCTTCCCTCCCTCCCTCCCCCTTCCTTCCTTCCTTCCTTCCTTCCTTCTCTCCTTCTTTCTTTCCATCTATCCTGGCCAATGTTTGTTTGTTTGTTTTATTGAAGTAATTTTAGTACAACTAGTTAAAATGCCCAGCACTTACTTACTTATTTTCATTCATTTTCTTTCTTTCATTCATTTTCTTTCTTTCATTCTCTTTCTTTCTTTTCTTTCTTTCTTTCTTTCTTTCCTTTCTTTCTTTCTTTCTTTCTTTCTTTCTTTCTTTCTTTCTTTCTTTCTTTCTTTCTTTCTTTCTTTCTTTCTTTCTTTCTTTCTTTCTTTCTTTCTTTCTTTCTTTCTTTCTTAGGCTACGGAAATTGAGCGCCTCATCACTTGGTATAATCCTCTTTCGTCTCCGGAACTGGAGCTGGACCAGACAGGCGAGAACAGTGTTGCCAACTGGCGGTCCAAATACATCAGCCTGAGTGAGAAGCAGTGGAAGGATAACGTGAACCTGGCCTGGAGCATCTCCCCATACCTTGCGGTGCAGCTACCCACCAGGTGAGTCCCTTGCCCTCCGTTACAAAATCAGTAACTTTGGATTCAGGGAGCCCTCGACGTACCACCCCAATTGAGCCCAAAACATCCATTTTTGGATGGAACAGCAAGTGAGTTGGGCCCCATTTTACTGCAACAATGTGATAAGGAAATCCCTGCAGTTGTTATGTGAGGAACACCGTCGTTAAGTGAATCTGGCTTCCCCAATGACTTTGCTGGCCAGAAGGTCGCGAAAGGGATCACATGACCCCAGGGACACTCGCAACCATCGTAAATCCGAGTCATTTGCCAAGTGCCTGAATCTAAATCACACAATCACGGGGAAGCTTCGATAGTCAGTGAGGAAAAGGATTTTAAGTCACCTTTTTCAGTGCCCGTTGTAACTTGGAATGGGCACTAAAAGGAACAGTTCGAAATTGAGCACTACCTCAAATGGTCATAAGGAGAGGACGACTGTGTTGTCTCCTGTTGGTTCCTTAGATTTAAAAACACAGAAGCCATTGGGATGGAGGTCACCCGTCTGGTTCGCTTGGACCCTGGAGCCGTGAGTGACGTGCCGGAAGCCATCAAGGTAGGCCTTGGAAGATGATCCAGAGGGAATGCTGATTTTCTGGGAGGGAAGCAGAATTAGAATTAAGACAGTGGAAGAGGCTGAAGCCTTTATTAAAAAACATTCTTCTCTCCTAGAGGACAAAGATAGCGGAGGCGGGGGAAAAGGCAGCAATATACAAGACATGGGAAAGGTGGGGGGGCTATGACTCCACCTGGGGGCAGAGAGGAGGGAGCAATATCGAAAAGGCTCAGGTCACAAAAATAATTGCATTTGAAATATTATCGTAATTGTTGATATAGTAGAAAGTGGCAAAGAAAGAGATGATTGAACATACGGTTGATATAAAGTAAGAACTCTGTTTATGCTTATCTTTTATAGGTCATTTTAAAAATTGTAAAACTGAGAGATCTGGAGGGATTTCTACTACTAGCATGGGAGCTACCAAAATTTTCTATGTACCTTTTTACCTTTTCCCCATAAATGTTTTAAAACCAATAAAATTCTTTATAACAAGAAGATGATCCAAATTTTCACCAGAACTGTGGCCAGAACACGGTCAGTTTGATTTGGCCTCAGCCAACCACAGTGGGTGGAGACACCCATTCATCCTCCTCCTCTTCTAATGACCCCATAATCCCTTGTGAGATGGGAGTCTGGGCAACTGAATGGAGCTGGGCGTTTTCATGGCCAGATGCCCTTCCCTGTCGCCAGGGCGGAGTTATATTCTTTACTTTACTTTACTTTATTTTCAATTTATATACCGCCCTTTTCACCAAAAAGGGACTCAGGGCGGTGCACAGAAAGGTAAAACCCCACAATATACAAAATTTAAAAAACAATGAAACCAATACAGCTGTGCTAAAATGGAATAAATAGTTAAAACCCATAAATAACGAACTAAAATTCCCTAGTCTATGTCAGATATTCGGCAGATACATTCTCATTGTGCCCAGAGAGAGAAAGATCTGCCTCTACCTAGGATCGAACTCACAGACCTCCTGATTGTGAGGCGGGAGCTCCACTGCTAGGCCACCGCACCACTTCGGTGGAGCCACCCATTGCAGTTTGTAAATCAGAATCTGTGGCTTAGCGCTAAATAAGATGTCTGGATGGATGAACAAGAAACCACGCCCCTTTTTTAAAAAAATAATAATTTTTAAATTATTTTACATAAACACAGATAATACAAACTTCACCCAAAAAAGGGAACATCAAAAAGCCATCTTCCATTACAGGTTACAAATTTTTAAGAATGTATCAATTAACCAATTAGTTAGATGGTTATAGAATGTTGTTGAAGAATTATTAATTAGTTAATAACTACTTTATAGTGCCTTACCAAGGCACTATACAGTGGCATCTAGATCACGTGAAGTGTTAATGCCACTGTATAGTGCCTTGGTAAGGCCACACTTGGAATACGGCATTCAGTTTTGGTCGCCACGATGTAGAAAAGACGTGGAGACTCTGGAAAGAGTGCAGAGAAGAGCAACCAAGATGATTAGGGAACTGGAGACTAAAACATATGAAGAACGGTTGCAGGAGCTGGGTGTGTCTAGTTTGATGAAAAGAAGGACCAGGGGAGACATGATAGCAGTGTTCCGATATCTCAGAGGGTACCACAAAGAAGAGAGAGTCAAACTATTCTCCAAGGCACCTGAGGGCAGAACAAGAAGCAATGGGTGGAAACTAATCAAGGAGAGAAGCAACTTAGAACTAAGGAGAAACTTCCTGACAGTTAGAACAATTAACCTCTGGAACAGCTTGCCTCCAGAAGTTGTGAATGCCCCAACCCTGGAAGTCTTTAAAAAGATGTTAGATAGCCATTTGTCTGAAATGGTATAAGGCTCCTGCCCATGCAGGGGGTTGGACTAGAAGACCTACAAGGTCCCTTCCAACTCTGCTATTGTATATTGTACTTATAAAACTCAAGAAACCACGCCTTTAATACAGCGTCATGGAAAATGTTTCCCCTTTTTTGGGGGGGGTTCTATTGCTATTGGGGTTCACGTGTGTGTATGTGGTTCTCTCCTCCACCCCACTTTGCTTTTCAGTATCTTGTTACTTGGCACACCATCGATGCTGACGCTCCAGAGCTCAGCCACATCCTATGCTGGACCCCCACCGACCCACCGACGGGCCTCTCCTATTTCTCCAGCATGTACCCTCCTCATCCTTTGACAGCTCAATACGGGGTAAAAGTGCTGCGATCTTTCCCTCCGGTAAGTAAGACGTTTGCCAGAAAAGATCGTAGAATGTCTTTGGGGTGAAGTACTAAAAATCCTGGGCTCCAAAATGACCTGCCTTTTCCCCAAATTCAGTTTGGAATGGCATGGCATGGCAGCCAGGAGTGAAATCCAGCAGCTTCTGACAGGTTCTGGAGAACCGTTAGTGGAAATTTTGAATAGTTCAGAGAAACGGTAGCAAAAATTTTGAGTAGCTCGGAGAACCAGTAGTGGACATTTTGAGTAGCTCGGAGAACCAGTAGTAGAAATTTTGAGTAGCTCAGAGAACCAGTAGTGGAAATTTTGAGTAGCTTGGAGAACCAGTAGTGGAAATTTTGAGTAGTTCGGAGAACCAGTAGTGGAAATTTTGAGTAGCTCGGAGAACCAGTAGTGGAAATTTTTGAGTAGCTCGGAGAACCAGTAGTGGAAATTTTTGAGTAGCTCGGAGAACCAGTAGTAGAAATTTTGAGTAGCTCAGAGAACCAGTAGTAGAAATTTTGAGTAGCTCAGAGAACCAGTAGTAGAAATTTTGAGTAGCTCAGAGAACCAGTAGTGGAAATTTTTGAGTAGCTCGGAGAACCAGTAGTGGAAATTTTGAGTAGTTTGGAGAACCAGTAGTGGAAATTTTGAGTAGTTGGGAGAACCAGTAGTAGAAATTTTGAGTAGTTTGGAGAACCAGTAGTAGAAATTTTGAGTAGTTTGGAAAACCAGTAGTAGAAATTTTGAGTAGTTGGGAGAACCAGTAGTGGAAATTTTGAGTAGTTCGGAGAACCAGTAGTAGAAATTTTGAGTAGTTTGGAGAACCAGTAGTGGAAATTTTGAGTAGTTCCAAGAACTGGCAAATGTCACCTCTGTCTGGCCCCAGAGTGGGATGGGAATGGAGATTTTACAGTCATAGCTGGCTGGAGAATTCTGGGAGTTGAAGTCCACAGGTCTTAAAGTTGCCAAGTTTGGTTAAGGAGGGGGTTGGACTAGAAGACCTCCAAGGCCCCTTCCAGTTCCATTCTGATTGATTGATTGATTGAAAATTTCGGTGCTTAGCAACCAGCATGTTATTTTTAAAAATGCAGCTCTTTGCCTTTTGATGATGGAAGGAGATGCTCTTGAAAGCAGAATGTCGATAATTTGACAAAAAGAAATCCTAACTTCTTTTTCCTTCTTCTCCTTCTCTTCACTCCCAGGATGCTATTCTATTCTACATTCCTCAGATTGTGCAGGCTCTTCGATACGACAAGGTAAGGGCAGATAAAGACTGCAATGGATGGATGGATAGATGGATAGATGGATGGATGGATGGATGGATGGATGGATGGGAGAACTTGAGACGAGAGGAAACATAATCAGAGGGAGATCTAGATCTAGGTAAAGATGATAGAAATCTAGAGAGGTAAATGATAGGTAAGTGGGTGTGTGGATGGATGGATGGATAGATAGAGAAAGAGAAAATAGAGAGAAAGGAAAGAAAAAGAAAGAAGGAAGGAAAGAAAGGAAGAAAGAAAGAAAGAAAGAAAGAAAGAAAGAAAGAAAGAAAGAAAGAAAGAAAGAAAGAAAGAAAGATAATGTAGATGGAATTGCAGAAAAGATAGATGGTACACATTACACAAGAGTCATAAATAATATGTGAGACAGAGAGAGAGAGAGAGAGATGGAGGGAGGGAGGGATATGGATAGGTAGGTAGATACTGAGAGTCGTACATAGAGATAGAGGTATGAATGTAGATGGATGGATGGATGGGAGAACTTGAGACGAGAAGAAAATAATATTCAGATGGAGATCTAGATCTAGGTAAAGATGATAGAGATCTAGAGAGGTAAATGATAGGTAAGTAATTGGGTGGGTGGGTGGATGGATAGATAAGGAGAAAATAGAAATAAAAAAAGAAAGAAAAGATAATAATGTAGACTGAATTGCAGAAAAGATAGGTGATACACATAGATACTGAGAGTTAGGTGATACTCATAGATACTGAGAGTTAGGTGATACTCATAGATACTGAGAGTTAGGTGATACTCATAGATACTGAGTTAGGTGACACTCATAGATACTGAGAGTCGAGCCTCTTCCGTCGAGCACTTAAAACACACTAATTCCATGTGGCCGGCCTGACATAGTTATGTTTATTATTGAATTTTTAGCTGGGTTTTTAAATTAAGTTTTAGCACGGGTCAAATTCATTTAATTTAATTTTAAACTTACTTGTCTGTTTATTTATATTTTATTTTTATTCCTGTGCACCGCCCTGAGTCCCATTTGGGAGAGAGGGCGGTATAAAAGTATGAATAAAGTAAAGTAAAGTTAGGTGATACTCGTAGATACCGAGAGTTGTAAGTAGAGATAGACAGGGACAGGTATGAATGTAGACGGATGGCTGGACAGAGAAATAGACAGATGGATAGATGTATTCATTGTTTCTATGATGCTTGGATAAACTAGAGAGGTCAATAAATCACTAATACAAGTCACCAACTACCAAGGAAGACCTCCCACGGTTGGGATTGAACAGGGGGAACTGTTCCATTGGGGCTCCTGGGCTTCTCTGTTTTGACCCATGCTTAGAAGAAGATCCGCCCTGTTGTATTTTCTCAGATGGGTTACGTCAGGGAGTACATCCTCTGGGCAGCTTCCAAGTCCCAGCTGCTGGCTCACCAGTTCATTTGGAATATGAAGACCAACATCTACCTGGATGAAGAGGCACACCAGAAAGACCGTGAGTGGGCCATATTTGGGGATGTTACACTACCTTCCTCCTCCTCTTCCTCCTCCTCCCCCCCCTCCTCCTCCTCCTTTCCATAAAGTCCACTCCCTTCTAGCACTGATGATGCTACCTAGCTGAGCCATGACGTATCTGCCAGAAAGCAAAATTCAGAGATAACTGACCCTACAGTCTTCCTCCTCCTCCTTCTCCTCCTCCTCCTCTTCCTCCCACTCCATAAAGCCCTCTCCCTTCTTGCACTGATGATGGTATCTAGTTGAGCCATGAAATGTCTGCCAGAAAACCCAAGGTCAGAGACCACCGATTCCACAGTCTTCCTCCTCCTCTTCTTCCTTCTCCTCTTCTTCCTCCTCTTCCTCCTCTTCCACTCCATAAATCCCTCTCCCTTCTAGCACTGATGATGCTACCTAGTTAAGCCATGAAATGTCCACCAGAAAACCCTCAAGCTCAGAAAACACCGAGGTCCCCACAAACTTCACCTTCCTGCTTCCTTTTGTTCGTTTTTTTAAAAATTATTTTTGTTTACAAACATACAAAATACACACACACACACACACACACACAAAACAGATGTACACTACATTTACGCAATACAGTACAAACAGGAACTTCCTGTTCTTTCTAATAGCAATTGCAAATCAGTACAATTCTCCTTATGTTATTTCCCCTTTAATATATTTCATTTGCGTTTCACATATCACTATCTGATATATTGGGTGGTTAACTCTAATAAATTTAAACTCTTTTGAGTGTGTGTGTGTGTGTATATATATAGGATAGATCTATTTCGATTTTTTTAGCTCTCATCAGCTAGCCATACCCTTACTGGGATTCGAACCAGGGCTGTATTGCATGTCAGGCAAGAGCCTTTAGCCGTTCAGCCAGACCAGGCTCTCCCATTGCATCAGCTGAGACAGGAGGATTAGTATCTATAATTGTTCCACAACACCCTGTTAGGGCCCCAATTAAGGGAGGAGACATACTGTTTCCTTTTCTGCCTTTATTTATTTATTGATCAACTCATAAAACTAACACACATATTTTTAAAAAAATAAAAAATTCACACAACGGAACTCATGGCTTTCTGTCTAGATGGTCTCTGGTGATGAGCCGAAAGGCAGAAAAGGAAACAGTATGTCTCCTCCCTTAATTGTGGCCCTAACAGGGTGTTGTGGAACAATTATATATATATTTCATGCTTACACGGGAAAACGCCCGAATACAACAATACCAGCATACCTACACCCGTGAAAATCTACTAAAGCATATATATATATGCTTGTGTCACAACACCCTGTTAAGCCCCATGAGTTTATTGATCAGCTCAAAAACCTAACATACGTATACATACATACATACATACATACATACATACATATGTTAATTCTCCTTAACTTCTATTTTGGGGTTTTATTGACTTCTTTCATTGAGCCTTGTTTCTTTCCTCCATCCACCTATACCGTTTTTACCATATCTGGTAAAAATATCTTCTTTTCCCTGGATTTCTTTTGTTAATTTGTCCATTTCGGTACAGTCCATAACCTTTCTTATTATTTCATCTTCGCTTGGTATCCCTTTTTTTTCCCATTTCTGAGTGAAGACAATCCTTGCCACCGTAATTATGTGTAAAATTAAATACGGCTTCCTCTTTTCTGTAGCCGACATAGGGGAACTGCTGGAGCAGCTGGTGGAGGAAATAACCGGCTCGTTGTCTGGCCCAGCAAAGGAGTTTTACCAACGGGAATTTGACTTCTTCAACAAAATCACCAACGTTTCCGCCATCATCAAGTGAGTAGAAAGGCAGGGGCGTAGAAAAACCTGATTCTTCCCTGGCATTGAAAGGGACCTTATGAGTGGTGGGGTGGCCTAGAGGGGGAGCTCTTGCCTCACAGTCAGAAGGTCTGTGAGTTCGATCCTAGGTAGAAGCAGATATTTCTCTCTCTCCGGGCACCATGAGAATGTATCTGCTGAACAAAACTCCGCCCTGGCGACAGGGAAAGGCATCTGGCCAGTAAATATTCAGCTCCATTCAGTTGCCTCCACCCCTAAAGGGATTACGGCGTCTTTAAAAGAAGATGAGATTGAAAAGGACTTTATAAACAAAACCCAACTTGCTTCGCGGGTCCGAATTCATGAATCAAATACCTCCAATATGTGTTTCTTTTTCCCCATCCCTAGGCCTTATCCCAAAGGCGAAGAGCGAAAAAAGGCTTGTCTGAACGCTTTATCTGAAGTGAAAGTGCAACCTGGTAAGAAATTAACGCTTACAGGGAGTCCAAAATTTCTGTTGCTAAGGGAGACAGTCAGCCTATTGTCCCCAACAATCTGGGTCCTCATTTTACCGACCTCGGAAGGAGGGAAGGCTGAGTCAACCTTGAGCCAGTCAGGATCAAACTCCTGGCTGTGGGCAGAGTCGGCCTGCAATACTGCATTCTAACCATGGGAGGGAGAGAGGGAGGGAGGACATTAGCAATAGCCCTTAGACTTATATACCGCTTCACAGTGCTTTCCAGCCCTGTCTAAGGGGGTTTACAGAGTCAGCCTGTTGTTCCCCCAACAATCTGGCTCCTCATTTTACCCACCTCGGAAGGAAGGCTGAGTCAACTTTGAGCCGGTCAGGATCGAACTCCTGGCTGGGGGCAGAGTCGGCCTGCAATACTGCATTCTAACCACTGCGCCACCTACTTAATCAGTTGGCAAGCATCCGAATTCTGACCGCATGGCGGTGGAGACGTTGCGACGGTTCTTAAGTGTGAAAAAGGGGCCGCGAGCCCTTTTTTCCCCCAGTGCCGTCGTAACTTTGAACAGTCACTCAATGAACGGTTGTAAGTCCGGGACTCCCCATGAAGAGGAGAAGAGTCTTGGTCGCCGTCTTCCCCTGATGAGTCCTGCTAGCTCAACCACTTGGCTGGGGTTCACCAAGGAGTCTCTTCTCTCCCTAAATAGGTTGCTATTTACCAAGCAATCCAGAAGCCATTGTCCTGGATATCGACTACAAGTCGGGAACGCCGATGCAAAGGTATGGCCAGGCCCCCCTTTCCCGGCCTGTTTTACGTCCGTGAAATAAAAATAAAATGGGAATTGTTACTATTAGTAGTATTGACCCCCTTCTTCTTCTTCCTCCCAGCGCTGCCAAAGCCCCTTACTTGGCCAAGTTCAAAGTGAAGAGGTGTGGAGTGAGTGAACTTGAAAAAGAAGGTCAGTGCATGCCTCTTCCTTCACTTCCTCTTCTTCTTCCTCCTCCTTAATGTCCTCCTCCTCTTTCCTTTTCTCCTCTTCCTCCTCTCTTCTCTTCCTCCTTCTCTTCTCCTCCTCCTTCTCTTCCTCTTCTCCTTCTTTGCCTCATTCTCTTCTCCCCCTCTTCCTCCTCCACCACATCCTTCTCCTTCCTCTCCTCCTCCTCCCCTTTCTCCTTCTCCTCCTCCTTCCTCTTCTTCTTCTCCTTACTTTTCTCCTCCTCTCCCTTCTCTTTCTCCTCCTCCTCCTTCCTCTTCTCCCTCTTCGCCTCCTTTCTCCTCCTCCTTTCTCTTCCTCCTCCTCCTCCTCTTTCCTTTTCTCCCTCCTTCTCCTTCTCTTCCTCCTCCTTCCTCTTCTCCCTCTTCGCCTCCTTCTTTTCTCCTCCTCCTTCCTCCTCCTCTTCCTCCTCCTCCTCTTTCTTTTTCTCCTTCTCCTCCTCCTCCTTCTCTTCTCTTCCTCCTCTTTTTCTTCCTCCTTCCACTTCTCCCTCTTCGCCTCCTTCTCTTCTCCTCCTCCTCCTTCCTCCTCCTCCGTCTCTTTCTTTTTCTCCTTCTCCTCCTTCTCTTCTCTTCCTCCTCTTTTTCTTCCTCCTTCCTCTTCTCCCTCTTCGCCTCCTTCTCTTCTCTTCCTCCTTACTCTTCCTCCCCCCCTCTTCTCCCCCTCCTCCCTTCTTCTCCTCCTTGGTGGGAGGAAGTGAAGAGAAATTGAAGTCAAGCTCATCTCCTGGGGGCTGGCCTAACATCTTTGCAGTTTCCTTGGCAAGAGGTAGAAGTGATTTGCCACTGACTTCTTCCACGATGATGATTGGGGGGGGGGGCTTTTTTTAATATATCCCAGCCTAATCTATAGTCTTCCTAGTAGACTCCCATCTAGATACTAATCCTCCTCTTCCTCTTCCTCCTCCCATACTTGGGGCCCCATCACAACAAAGGCAGAGAATTAACTGCTGGCTAGAGTCCCCCCAAAGGACATCTCGTACGTATTATCGTTTGGAACGTAACTTCTTCTTCAAAAATCCCCCACCCACCCCCCATCCCTCTTCCAGGTCTGCGTTGCCGTTCAGATTCCATAGACGAGAGCGGAGAAGACGGGAGGGAGAGTAAGAAGATTTGCTGGCAGGCCGCCATCTTTAAAGTGGGCGATGACTGCAGGCAGGTGAGAAAGCTGCAGGGTTGACCTTCTTAAGCCGCGTCCCGTGGATGTGGACGATCTTCAGCCATCGTTGTTGCGATGGGGGTGGGGGTGTCCTTGGAGCTCTCCGAGCTCGGTGGTTTCCTCGCGACGTTTCATGGCCCAAACCTCATCACATCATCAGCGCTTGGAGGTGAGCGGCGGTTTGTGACGTGGAAGAGGGAGGACTAGGGAGTCCTTGGTGCGCTCTCCGAGCTTGGTTCTTTGCTTGCAGACGTTTCAGGACCCAACTTGGTAACGTCATCAGTGCGAGTAAGGACCAAAGAATCTCTAAGGCCACCTCCACCCACACTGACAGGGCAAGAATGTAAGCAAACCACACTCCTTACTAGCATGGATGATATTATTATTTATTAAATTAAATTTATACCCCGCCCTTCTCCAAATGGACCCAGGGCGGCGCACAGGGATGTTAAAATAGATACAAAATATATAAAATATATCTATATTGCCTAGTTGGGTAATGAAATGTCTACAAGAAAACAGCCAAGTTCAGAGAGCACCAAGGACCCTTAGTCATCGTCCTCCTCCTCTTCCTCCTCCTCTTCCTCCTCCTCCTCCTCCTCCCTCTTCCTCCTCCTCCTCTTCGTCCCTCCTTCCTCTCCCCCCTCCTTCCCCTTCCCTCCTCCTTCCTCCTCCTCTCTTCCTCCTCCCTCCTCTTCCTCCTCTCTCTCCTCCCCTCCCTCCTCCTCCTCCTCCCTCCTCCTCCTCCTCCTCCTCTTCCTCCTCCTCCCTTCCTCCTCTTCCTCCTCCTCCTCCTCCTCTTCCTCCTCCTCTTCCTCCTCCTCCTCTTCCTCCCCTTCCTCCTCCTCTTCCCTCCTCCTCCTCTTCCTCCTCTCCTCCTCCTCCTCCTCTTCCTCCTCTCCTCCTCCCCTCTTCCTCCTCCTCTTCCTCCTCTTCCTCCTCCTCTTCCTCCTCCTCTTCCTCCTCCTCTTCCTCCTCTTCCCTTCCTCCTCCTCCTCCTCCTCTTCCTCCTCCTCCTCCTCCTCCTCTTCCTCCTCCTCCTCCTCTTCCCTCCTCCTCTTCCTCCTCCTCTTCCCTCCTCTTCTCCTCCTCTTCCTCCTCCTCTTCTTCCTCCTCTTCCTCCTCCTCCTCTTCCTCCTCTTCCTCCTCTTCCTCCTCCTCTTCCTCCTCCTCTTCCTCCTCTTCTCCTCCTCTTCCTCCTCCTCCTCCTCTTCCTCCTTCCTCCTCCTCTTCCTCCTTCCTCCTCCTCTTCCTCCTCCTCCTCTTCCTCCTCCTCTTCCTCCTCCTCCTCTTCCTCCTCCTCTTCCTCCTCCTCCTCTTCCTCCTCCTCTTCCTCCTCCTCCTCCTCTTCCTCCTCCTCTTCCTCCTCCTCTTCCTCCTCCTCCTCTTCCTCCTCCTCTTCCTCCTCCTCCTCTTCCTCCTCCTCTTCCTCCTCCTCCTCTCCACACAAACCACGCCCTTCTAGCACTGATGATGTTCCCTTGTTGGGTCATGAAACATCGGCAAGGAAACAGCCAGCCTCAGAGAGCAGCAAGGACCCCTCATGTCAACCCTGAGCTACAAATACCTTCTTTGATTAATCTTTGTTGCACATAATCTTTGTTGCACGCCCCCTTCAATCCTGGTTCTTTTGGGGATGGACAGGACATGTTGGCCTTGCAGATCATCGACCTCTTCAAGAACATATTTCAGCTGGTGGGCCTCGACCTGTACGTCTTTCCCTACAGAGTAGTGGCGACTGCACCTGGGGTGAGTATCTGGAGCCCCCAAGCCGAGCCAGGCAGAGCTGACATGAGGTGTAATCCAGTCAGCCTCTCCCAGATGTTCTGCAGGATCTTTGTGCTGTTGGGAGCACCGGGGGAATCTCCGGCTTCTCCCATCCCTTCCTTTCCCTTCTTTCTCCTAGTGTGGCGTCATCGAATGCATTCCAGATTGCACTTCCCGTGATCAGCTGGGCAGGCAGACCGACTTCGGGATGTATGATTATTTTACCAGGCAGTACGGAGATGAATCTACGCTGGCTTTCCAGAAGGTACTTTGCGGGACTCTTAGCGATAGAAGAGAATATTTGTAGCTCGAGGTTGAACTGGGGTGGGGGGGGGGTGTTCCTTGGTGCTCTCTGACCTTTGCTGTTTTCTTCCAGACGTTTCATGACCTCACTAGGTAACTTCATCAGTGCTAGAAGAGAAGGGGATTGGAGGAGGAGGAGGAGGAGGACTGTAGGGTCCTTGGTGCTCTCTGAGCTTGGTGGCTTTCTTGCAGACATTTTATGACCCTGCTAGGTGACGTCATCAGGGCTAGAAGGGAGTGGGGTTTGAGGAGAAGGGAAGAAGGAGAACTGTGGGGGTCCTTGGTGGTCTCTGAGCTTACTGTTGTCCTGACGACATTTCATGACCTCACTAGGTAACTTCATCAGTGCTAGAAGGGAAGGGGATTTGAGGAGAAGGAGTGGGGGGAAGAAAGGGAGGAGAAGGAGGAGGACTGTGGGGTACTTGGTATTCTCTGAGCTTGACTTGCAAGCATTTCATGACCCTACGAGGTAGCATCATCCGTGCTACAAGGGAGTGGGGGATCATGGAGAATAGGAGGAGGGGGGGAGAGGAAGAGGAGAATTAGCAATAGCCCCTCACAGTGCTTCCCAGCCCTCTCTAAGCGGTTTACAGAGTCAGCCTCTGGCCCCCCAACAATCTGGGTCCTTGTTTTACCCACCTGGGAAGGACGGAAGGCTGAGTCAACCTTGAGCCTGGTGGGGTTCAAACCGGTGATCTGCGGAAGTAGCCTGCAGTACTGCACTCTAACCGCTCCGAGTCCCCCCAGGGAGATGGAGCGGTCAATAAATTCAAGATTTATTATTATTATTATTATTACCACTGCACTGTAAATAATCCAGAGATGCCAAGCACAAAAACTTCTGTATTGTTAGGAATAAAGTCGGCTCAAAGTCTGCCAAGTGACCCCATTCGATCCCTGTATTCCTCTCCTGAAAAATTAGCCCTTTGTCTTCAGTCCTCCGTCCCCCACATTATGAAGATGCTCCTGTTTGAGATGTTCAGCTTTGGCCTACTGAGGGCCTAATGCAGGGATGTCCAAACTTGGGAACTTTAAGACTTGTGGACTTCAACTCCCAGAATTCTGGGAGTTGAAGTCCACAAGTCTTAAAGTTCCCAAGTTTGGACATCCCTGGCCTAATGATACAAAATCTTCTTTCTCAATATCGCCCATGTTGTCGCACCCTTGCAGGCTCGCTACAACTTCATCCGCAGCATGGCTGCGTACAGCCTTCTGCTCTTCCTCTTGCAAATTAAAGACAGGCATAACGGCAACATCATGCTGGACAAACACGGACATCTCATTCACATTGGTTAGTTTTCCCCCTCGGGACTTCTTTGGGTGGGTGGGTGGGTTCACTCTTTTACCTGGAGCAGGGGTTCACAACCGGCAGCTCTGGAGCTGCATGTGGCTCTTCTATCTCTCTGCTGCGGCTCCCTGTTGCTCTGACCGAGGCTTCCCAAAAGCCTGAAGCCAACTCCTTGTCCTGACAAAAAAAAACCCTTTTTATTAATCGACTGTGAATTCTGCTCATTCACATCCAGCAAAGTCTTTCGAGGGAGGATTTACGGTCACAGACCTTATCTGGCTTGGAGAGCTGCCAGGCCGAGATCTGCAAAACTTGGCAAGGAGTCTCGGAGTGTCACGAACCAACGAAGCGAACGAATGGTCTCCTGCAAGCTCCACTCCCCTTTCGCTCCTCTTTTATTTCCTCTGGGAGGGGCCATTCATCGTCCACCTGTGCCTTTACTCCCAAGTCGACCCCTGTTCTTTAGCTGTTCCCTTCGTCTGGCAACTTGCCTGGCAAAACAAGGGCTCTGCGTCAGAGGCAGAGAGGGGGCCAGGGCCGTCTGACAGTGATCAGCTGCCTTTGGAGTTGGAGATCAGTGGGGCAGAAGAACAGCTGGAACCTGTTCCCAGTGTGCGCATGCACAGAGTTGCCAGGCGAAGGGAACAGCTAAAGAAAAGGGGTCGACTTGGGAGGAAGGCCAGATGACGAATGACCCCCTCCCAGAGGAAATAAAAGGGGGAGCGAAAGGGGAGGGGGCTTTTGCAGGAAACAATTCGTTCATTCCAGGAGTGTGAAGATCTGTCCGTGAATCTCAGAGACTCTGCGCCCAGCCTTTCCTTGCACAGCGCCTCCTTTGGGAAAATATCGACACGGCAGCTTTCCAAGCTAGATAAGTTCTGTGGTCATAAATACTCCTTTGGAAGACTGTTTGCCAGGCCTTTTGCTGAATGGGAATGAGAGGGATTCGCATTTGTTTAATAAAAGGGGTTTTGTCGGGACCAGGAATCTGCTTTTGGGGGAAGGTCAGAGCAAGAATTAGGTGGTGCCGTATCTCTTCCCATCTGCTGAGTTCAGTTTTAACATGGAGGGCTTCTTTGACCCATCTTTCAAACCAGTGGTCCCAGTGGTGGGTTTCAAATTTTTTAGAACCTACTCTGTAGGTGTGGCCTATTTTGTGGGCGTGGCTTGGCAGTCATGTGACAGGGTGGGAGTGGCCACCTTTTAAAATGTGGTGAAACTCATTTAACAACGCTCTTCCTTAGCAACCAAAATTTTGGACTCAATTGTGATGATAAATTCTTTCTTTCTTTCTTTCTTTCTTTCTTTCTTTCTTTCTTTCTTTCTTTCTTTCTTTCTTTCTTTCTTTCTTTCTTTCTTTCTTTCTTTCTTTCTTTCTTTCTTTCTTTCTTTCCTTTCCTTTCCTTTCCTTTCCTTTCCTTTCGTTCCCGTTGGGTCACTGGCAGCGGCGGGCCAGATTTACTTCCAGGTATGCCGGTGGAACCCCCTCTCACCGGTTCTCTAAATTTCACCAACCGGCTCTCGCGAGTAGGTGCGAGCCTGCAGAAACCCACCACTGAGTGGTCCTCTCCATCCAGAAGGTGGACTTTGCTGTCCTCCACAGAGCGGGCCTTTGTCTTTCAAGAATCGCTTGTCGCATTTCAACGCTCTTCTTAGAGCGCCCAGATCAACGTCCGTCTTCCTTCTTGGCAGATTTCGGATTCATGTTCGAAAGCTCTCCCGGTGGGAACCTGGGCTGGGAGCCCGACATCAAGCTGACGGATGAGATGGTCATGATCATGGGTGGCAAGATGGAAGCCACGCCCTTCAGGTGGTTCATGGAGATGTGCGTCCGAGGCTACCTGGCGGTCAGGTGAGGAGGCTTCCGCTTGGATGTTCCTTGTCTAGAGAGTTTGCCTTCAGCCCTTTTTTTCCCCAAACCCTCCTGCAAGGGACCAATTTAGTTAGGGGAAAGGTGGAGAAAAGAAGAAAAAGAATTACAAGTGGGATTTTTGAGAGCCCAAGAGAAAAGGGTTGAAGGAGGAAGAAAGGGGGAAAGAGTTACATTAGTAGACCAAAGAGAATAGTACAGTGGTACCTCGGTTCACGAACGCCTCTGTTCACGAACAACTCGGTTCACGAACAGAAAAGTTCATAAAAATATGGTCCGGTTCACGAACTCCGCTTCTGTTCACGAACTCCGCCTCGGTTCACGAACTCCGCCTCGGGTCACAACCAATTTGGTTCGCGACCAGAGTCAGTTCAAGAATTAAAACCAAAAGAAAGATCAGAACGGATTAACCGGATTTACATTAAACCCTATGGGAAACTGTGCCTCGGTTCACAACCAATTTGGTTCGTGACCAGAGTCAGTTCAAGAATTAAAACCAAAAAAAAAAAAAGATCAGAACGGATTAACCGGATTTACATTAAACCCTATGGGAAACTGTGCCTCGGTTCGCGACCAATTCGGTTCGCGACCAGTCAGTTCACGAATTAAGTTCGTGAACCGAGGTACCACTGTAGTAAGATTGTTATGGTTATGTAATCCTAGAATAGAATAGAATAGAATAGAATAAGGAATAGAATAAGGAATTGAATAAGGAATGGATTGGAATGGAGCAGAGCAGAGTAGAGTAGAATAGAACAGAATAAGGAATAGGAATAAAATAAAATAAAACAAAATAAATGGAATAGGGGAATAGAATAAGGAATAGGAGTAGAGTAGAGTATAATAGAATGGAATAGAATAGAATAGAATAAGGAATAGGAATAGAATAGAATAGAATAAGGAATAGGAATAGAATAAGGAATAGGAATAGAATAAAATAGAATAGATTAGGGGAATAGAATAAGGAATAGGAACAGAACAGAACAGAACAGAATAGAATAGAGGAATAGAATAAGGAATAAAAATAGGAATGGAATAGGAATTGGAATAAAGAATGGAATTGGGAATGGAATGGAGTAGAATTAAGAATAGAATGGAATGGAATTAGGAATGGAATAGAATTAAAAACAGAACAAAACGGAACAGAATTCTTTATTGGCCAAGTGCGATTGGACACCCAAGGAATTCGCCTCTGGTGCATAAACTCTCAGCATACATACAAACAACAAAGCGATAAGTCACCGATATTAACCATGGCTACAACCATTCATCACAAGATACAAAAAAGTGATAGATCATAAGCTGCAAACAGATGAGAAGGACAATAGCAATACAGCTTTATACTCCATGGCAAAATATCCCTAGACAGAAGACACCTCTGTGGGAGTTAGGTGTTCAGCAGAGTGATGGCACGGGGGAGCAGAGCAAACTTACCTTTGTGTCTAGTTGTTTTGGCATGCAGGGCCCTGTAGCCGCGTCCTGCGGGGAGAAGTTGAAATAGGTTTTGTCCAGGCTGGGAGGGGTCTGTGTGAGATTGCCCACAACTGGATGGTTCTCCAGTTCCTTAGAAGATCAACACGAAGTGCCTGGATGGCTAAATTGGACACCCAGTTATGAGGTCCCTGCCGTACCCCTGTAGACGTTTTGTACAAAATCAGGAGGGTTGTGTATCTACATTAACTTCTCTTCTGGCGTGGTCCCATCCTATCCTAAATAAATAAACTTCGCCCTGCTGGTAGTTGAGACCAACTGCGCTTTCCCTTCTCTCTCTCTCCTTGCAGACCTTATATGGATGCTGTGGTTTCTTTGGTGACGTTGATGCTAGACACAGGACTGCCCTGTTTCCGGGGACAGACCATCAAGCTCTTGAAGTAAGTGGGCTGCGCTGATTGGCTGAGAGCAGAAACGATGGCTAAGCTAAGCAAGGGCTTGATTGGCTTAAAAGAGGGGGGGAGGATGCTTGTGTTGAACCTCCCATGGCCTGGAGGGGTGGATGGAATCAGGGATGGGCTGCTGGGGGTTCGCACGGATTCAAGCGATCCTCTAGCTAGGATTCTGCCCAGTTCGGCGAACCCCCCAAATGCCACCCCTGGCTGGCCCCTCAACTCAACATCTCCTGGTGACTGGCCAAAATTCACTGACTCCTGGTAATTGGCTCAAAGTCACCCGACCAGCTTTCATCCCTAAGGCAGGACTACAATTCCTCCTCTCCTGGTGACTGGCTGAAAGTCACCCAGTTGGCTTTCATCCCTAAGGCAGAACTAGAATTCACTGACTCCTGGTGATTGGCCCAAAGTCACCCAACCAGCTTTCATACCTAAGGCGGGACTACAATTCACAGTCTCCCATTTTCTAGCCTGGTGCCATGCCGGCTGGGGAACTCTGGGAGTTGAAGTTTGCAAGGTTGAGAAAAACACTCATATAATTATATTAAGAAGAAGCCAATAACCCAGCATTGCCCTGGAATTTATTTATAGGGGGGTAAATGTCCGGATCAAACATAATTTCTAATGTTGGATTTTCCCCCTTATCAGAGGGAGCACCTTTGTGGAGTACTGTGAAGCCGTTACCATGGCAACTCCTCTGCGCCGTACAATTGAAGCCATTTTGTGGCACTACAGTAGAAGCCATTTTAAGGCACAACAGGCTGTATCTTAACCGAACACAAACCCCGAGGGTTGTTAGGGGTGTCTTACCCCCCACAGTGTGTGTTTCCAGAGAGTAAATCATCTGCATACCAAGTTTGGTTGAAATTGCTCCAGGCGTTCCAGAGTTATGCTGGAACACACACACACAGAGACACAGCCGTTTTTATATATATAGATTGAGATTATTATTGTAACTCAGTGAGAACTGGGCTTCACAGCCTTAGATTCTCAGATTATACCCTGCCAATTTAAGGGCCTTTTGATGATGTCCACCTGCGCCTCCTTTTTTCTCAAACAGGAACAGGTTCAGCCCCAACATGACGGAGCGAGAAGCTGCCAACTTCATCATGAAGATCATTCAGAATTGCTTCCTCAGCAACAGGTAAGCCTTCTTCATCTCGGGATGGTCCCATTCGTGGCCCAGCCATGGCAGCGAGACGACGGGGAGAATTGTACCTTCAGCTTGAACAAGATTGTACCAAGGGGGCTTTACGATGAGTACATTTAGATCCTCTGGGTGGGATGCCTGTCAGGGGTGGGATCCTACCGGTTTAACAACGTGTGCACAGTTTACAGAGAAATCACCTTCTGCATTACTGCTGGGAAGGAAAACAGCTGGGGCGCGGCACTCTGCCACACCTATCAGCTGGGCTTCATTAACGGAAATATAGGTATATAGTCGGAGCGAACCAGTTCACTCCCAGCTGATACTCGGAGCGCCCAGTTTGCCCATATTGGTCTGAATTGGCTCATCCAATTTACCCCACGAGACCAACATAGATCCTACAAGTCCACAAGTAGTGGTTCGTCCTTCACTTATGACCACAATCGAGCCCAAAATTTCTGTCGCTAAGTGACACGGTTGTTAGGTGAGCTTTGCCCCATTTTAGGACCAATTTAGGAGGTTTGGAAGTCAGGGCAAGCATTCAGGCAACCTGAGAGCTCTGACAGGCAAGAGGGAATGGAACTGGCAGAGAGAGAGAGAGAGAGAGAGAGAGAGACAGAGGCGGAGCCTGGGCCACCCGTCAGCCCTTAGATGGAGAGTCAACAGCCCCCAGGTCTGGAGGTGGCTAGTGAGGAAGAGGAGGAATATCTGCCTGACGCACGGATGAGCAGAAGGCAAAGGAGAGGAGAGCAGTAGAAATCTATGGGCCGGTCCTTGGGACAGAAAAGCCACTGCTGCTAGCGAAGCCCCACCCTAGCTTTGGGGATAAAAGCCAAGGGGTGGAGATGAATAGATGTGGCAGACCACTATTCATCTTCGTGCCGGCCAGACTTGTTATAATAATAATCATCATCTTTATTGTCATTATAATAAGGTTGTAATAAAATTACAATGAGATTGGTTATCCTGTGGCGAGAGAGAAACTTTTTGTCAGGGCTACCAGCACCCATATTTGGGGAGCTGGGTCAGAATATTTGGAATCTGAAGTTTCACCGCAGGCTAACAAGTCTGTCCAGCAGGGAGATGAATCGTTGTCTGCCACACCTATTCATCTCCGCCCCCTGCCTTTTGATCCCCAGAGCTAGGGTGGGGCTTTGCCAGCAGCAATGGCTCTTCCATCCTAAGGACCAGCCCATAGATTTCCACTGCTCTCCTCTCCTCCGCTCAGTCTTAGTCATTTCCTACAGTATATTTCTAATCAATCAGCAGCAAACCCTCATCCAGAGTAGCCTCTGATAACAAAGGTTGTTTGTTTCTCGAGTCCCCGAAGAAGCCCAGTTCAATCCTAAGCGGTACGTACATCTCTGAAAAACCCTAATTCTCCTCTCCCCCCGTCTTCGGTTTTTTGTTTTTTTAGGAGCAAGACCTATGATATGATCCAGTACTACCAAAACGATATTCCTTACTAAAACAGTGGGGAGAAGCACCACGATCGCATCCCCTTCCTCCCAGGCTCGAAATGTGAATTTCTGAGATCGTCTCCCGCCCTTCGAAGCAAGCCCTGTGTGCGTGCGTGCGCCCGCGTTTGCATGCCAGCCTGGGTGTTTGTGGTAGCAGATGCCGCAACAGTCAACCAACATCTTCGCTCGCGCCCTTTCGTCTGTGCTGGGATCTTCCCGTGGCGTAGCCGTGAACTAGAAATTAGCCGTCGTCGTAAAAAATCCTGTTGCACTTGTGAAGACGGGCAAATTTGAAACCGTTGGCAGATGTCGGGCATGTCTCAAAGCCAGAATCTTTTGACATGGTTCATCTAGAACAGGGGTTGACAACCTTAAACCCTGAAAGAGCCACAAAGGTCCTAACCAGAAGTCCCCCGTTCAATTCTGGAGCTGACCGAAAGTCCGGTTCCCCTACCATAGAGTCTCCTCCTTGCGTGGCGTCCTTTTTCCTCTGCCAACAGGAAGTCTGGTTCCCCCAACATAGAGTCTCCTCCTAGCGCGGCATCCTTTTTCCTCTGCGAATGGGAAGTCTGGTTCCCCCACCATAGAGTCTCCTCCTAGCACGGCACCCTTTTTCCTCTGCGAATGGGAAGTCTGGTTCCCCCACCATAGAGTCTCCTCCTCGTGCGGCGTCATTTTTCTTCTGCCAATGGGAAATCTGGTTCCCCCCACCATAGAGTCTCTTCCTAGCGTGGCATCTTTTTTCCTCTGCGAATGGGAAGTCTGGTTCCCCTACCATAGAGTCCCCTCTTAGCGCGATATCCTTTTTCCTCTGCCAATGGGAGATCTAGTTCACCACCACCACCACTATAGAGTCTCCTCCTCGTGCGGCATCCTTTTTCCTCCACCTGTCCTAACCAAAATCCTTAATCCTAACCCTATCAATTGTGGAGCCGACCGGCAACAGCGAGCCGCAGCAGAGGGATGAAAGAGCCACATGCGGGCTGCAGAGCCGCAGGTGGCTGTCCCCTGTTCTAGAGAATCGGATGCAAACCAGGCGCTCTAGAATTGTAGTACAGAGCGGTGGGAGATAGATGGCTCTGGCATAATGCTGTAGAAATTGTAAGGATAATCACTTTGCACTTGTCGGGTGTGAATTGCTTGTATTTTGCACTGTAAATCTCCTTGCTCCATGGTCAGTATTTCTTATTTTCAGGAAGAATGTATCCCACCCACCTCCCCACCCCGAACCCCCTTTTGTCTGATTTTAAAGAGAGAGAACGCTCTACTGAAGAGAGGTTATATTTAATCTTAAAAAAATAAAAATTAAAAAAAATAAAAGTCTTAGGATATTTTCTGCACCAGATTTTTTTTTAACTCTTAAAACCAATCATCCCTATTAACCTCCAGGAAAGCACTGATGCCAAAGGTAGAGGAAAAGATTATTTATCGATTATTATTTAATAATAATCATGGAGACATCTTCGGACAGCGCTGGCTCCTCGGCTTTGAAACGGAGATGAACACCGCCCTCTTAGAGTTAGGAACGACTAGCACCTATGTGCGAGGGGAAGCTTTACCTTTATAATGAAAAGAAGAACTAAGAGTGACACGATAGCAGTCTTCCAATATCTCAGGGGTTGCCCCAAAGAAGAGGGAGTCAAGCTATTCTCCAAAGCACCTGAAGGCAGGACAAGAAGCAATGGATGGAAACTAATCGAGAGAAGCAACCTAGAACTAAGGAGAAATTTCCTGACAGTTAGAACAATTAACCTTTGGAACAGCTTGCCTCCAGAAGTTGTGAATGCCCCAACCCTGGAAGTCTTTAAGAAGATGTTGGATAGCCATTTGTCTGAAATGGTATAAGGTTCCTGCCCACGCAGGGGGTTGGACTAGAAGACCTCCAAGGTCCCTTCCAACTCTTGTTATCCTCTTCTATTCTAAATACCCCAAAAAACCAGCACAGGAACAAAACAAGAAAATTCTTACATTTTTCTGTGTCCCGGTCAGCGCTGATCGTGTTCGGGATACACAGCTCAAAGGGCGAAAAAGGTTTTAAGATAAGATAATAGCAAGAGGCATCCAGTTCATCCCTCGTCCTTACTTCCAGCAACAAATATATGGGGAAAAGTTGAGTTTGCTGTTGATTCTCGTTCAGAAATGATCAGGACTGGATCTGGGGTTTTGAAGTCATGTGATTTGGTCATTTCGGGAAGGCCTCAAAGAAAACCGAAGGAAGAAGGCAGCTTTATTTTGGATATATTTTTATTTTTATTGTGTAGAAGTCTCAGAGGTGTGCAAAAAACAAGTTGTTTCAAAATTGTGGGTCACACTTTTCTGATCTCGAAACGGGCCAAGCTGTCCCAACTCGAAAGAGGTTTCCTCCCCACCCATGGTGGGTTCCGGACTCTGGCTGCGCACGGGGCCACGCATCCTAGGCAGGAATGCGTGCTGCGCTCACATGCGCATGAGACTGCCCTGCGACACCCAGCTGCTCGGCGAAGGTTGCACAGGCGCTGCATGCTGTCTGTGCGCAATTGGCCGGTTGCATTATAAACAGCAATGGAACGCAGGCGGGCGGGCCAAACGAGCCACCATATCAGGCTGTCCCTCCCGGAACTCACTACTGCCCCCCACCCTAAATGTAGCCCTTTCTGCAATTTCCCAAGCTGTTTGGAAGTCGCTGAGTAAGTTATAAGGCTGTGACCTGGAGTAGCCAGCAGAGGACAGTGTGCAACAAATCGAAAGGAAGGATTCAAAATTAAGTGTGCAAGCAGTGCAGGATTCACCCTGTCTTGGGCTACTTCTAGTTTCCTTAGGACGCTAGAAATAGGGACGTGGTGTCTCAGCGGCTAAGACGCTGAGCTTGTCGATCAGAAAGGTCGGCAGGTCGGCGGTTCGAACCCCTAGCGCAGCGTAACGGAGGGAGCTCCCGTGACTTGTCCCCGCGCCTGCCAATCTAGCCGTTCGAAAGCACGTTAAAAAATGCAAGTAGAAAAATAGGGACTACCTTTGGTGGGAGGGGAACAGCGTTCCGTGCGCCTTCGGGGTTGAGTCATGCCAGCCACATGACCACGGAGACATCTCTGGACAGTGCTGGCTCTTCGGCTTTGAAGCGGAGATGAGCATCGCCCCCTTCCGTTGGGCTGACTACACAATGGAATCCTCTAGCAAACCTCAGCAGATCCCCTAGTTCAGTGATGGCTAACCTTTTACGGCTGGCGTGCCAAAAGCGGGGGAACGCAGGGGGGCTGTGCATGGGCGTGCCACACCCATAATGCTATGTGCGCGACCCTCTGCTTTTGGCGTGCTTTTTTCGCCCTCCCCAGGCTCCAGAGGAGCCTGGGGAGGGTGAAAACAGCCTCCCTCCCACCTCCAGAAGTTTCAGGAGCTTCCCTGAAGCCTCCAGAGGGCGAAAATCGGCCTTAAAAGAAGGCCTAAATCAGCTGACCAGCGCACATATGCGCACTGGAGTTGACAGGGCAATGCCTCGCGTGCCCTAAGAAATGGTTCCGCGTGCCACCTTTGGCACCCGTGCCATCGGTTCGCCATCACGGCCCTAGGTTGATCTGAGCTTCTGGTGTGGTGGCTCAGGACAGTCATTCATTGAGCGCAAACACACACACACCAAAGGTCCTTCTCACCCCTGGTTGCCTTGTTTTATTTAGTAAATGTTTTGTACGCTGCCAACTTCAAAACGACTCTTGACGGCCATAAAAAAGCCAAAGTAAACCCCGTAACATCATAAAACCATAAAAATAAGCCAGACTGTTAAACAAAGTCAAATAGGAACGCCCTAGCCCCACACGAAGAGGGTTAGAAGCAGATCGCCAAACTCCCAATATAGAATCACGCTTGGAAGGGACCTTGGAGGTCATCTAAACCAACCCAGTCAATTAGTACCAATCAAGTGAGGCACTAATACCACTCTATAAAGCCCTAGTAAGACCAGATCTAGAACACTGCATCCAGTTTAGGACACCACACTATAAAAAAGATGTTGAGACTCTGGAAAGAGGGCAGAGAAGAGCAACCAGGATGATGAGGGGACTGGAGGCTGAAACAAACGATGAACGGTTACAGGAACTGGGCATGGCTTGTCTAGTGAAGAGAAGGGCCAGGGGAGACAGGATAGAAGTCTTCTAATATTTGAGGGGCGGCCACAGAGAGGAGAGAGTCAAGCTATTTCCCAAAGCACCTGAAGGCCAGACAAGGAAGAATGGATGAAAACTGACCAAGGAGAGATTCAACCTCGAAATAAGGAGACATTTCCTGATAGTGAGATCAATCAACCCATGGAACAGAAGTTGTCTTCAGAAGTTGTGGGGGCTTCATCGCTGGAGGCTCTCAAGAAGAGACTGGACTGCCATCTGTCAGGAATGGTGTAGGGTCTCCTGCTTGGGCAGGAGGTTGGACTAGATGACCTACAAGGTCCCTTCCAACTCTGTTAATCTGAATCTATCTAAGATGATCAAAGGTCTGGAGGCTCAAACATACAACGAACGGTTGCAGGAACTGGGCCTGACTAGTCTAGTGGAGAGCACCTTTGGAGCTGCTCTTCTGGTTTTTTGGTGCTCCTGTGCACAAGGAGGCCAGCTGGCTGGTGCACATGCGCGTGCCGGAACTGGGTAGAGCAACGGCCGATGGCTGGCGTGGCTGGCGTGCCTGGAGAGATGGCTCTGTATGCCACTTCCAGCATGCGTGCCATAGGTTCACCATCACGGCCCTATACCATTTTGGACAAATGCGCCTCTGGTCCCTTCTTGAAACCCTCCCTTGATGGAGCACCCATAACTTCTGGAGGCAAGGAGTTCCACTGATTCCTTGTTCCCACGGTCGGGAAATGTCTCCTTCGTTCTGGCTTGGCTCTCTCTCGGTTTCTGCCCCCATCGGTCGATTTCCCTTTCTAACATAATAATAATAATAATAATAATTTTAATTTGTTGACCGCTCCCTCTCCCCATAGGGACTCGGAGCGGTGCACAGGGAAAACTAAAACAATAAATATACAAACACATTAAAAACAAATTAAACATATACCTGTGCTAAAAAATGCCCCATTAAATACTAAAATTCCCAATTATAAGTAACTAAAACCCCATAGAGAGAGACTACCCTAGGCCGGCCAAGCAGAAAAGATGTGTTTTTAATTTTAGACGGAAGGGGCGGAAGTCCGTGGTCGTTCTAATGTCGGGGGGAAGGTCGTTCCAGAGGGCTGGGCCCGCCACAGAGAGAGCCCTTCCCCTGGGCGTCGCCCGCTGACAAAGTCTAGTGGACGGCACCCGGAGAAGTCCCTCTCTGTGGGAGCGAATCGGCCGTGAGGATGTATGAGGCAGGATCCGATCCCGCAGATAGCTAGGTCCCGAGCCATGGAGCGCTTTAAAAATGATGACTAATACCTTGAAGCGCACCCGGAAGACGACAGGCAGCCAGTGCAGCTCGCGCAAGAGCGGTGTTATGTGGGTAAACCTGGAGGTTCCCAGAATTGCCCGCGCGGCTGCGTTCTGGACCATCTGAAGTATCCGGGTGCACCTCAAGGGGAGCCCCATGTAGAGAGAGTTGCAATAGTCCAGTCGGGATGTCACGAGAGCATGAGTGACTGTGCGAAGGGCGTCCCGATCCAATAGGGGGCGCAACTGGCGAACCAGGCGAACCTGGTAAAACGCCCTCCTGGCCACGGCTGTCACTTGATCTTCCATGGACAGCCGGGCATCTAGGAGGACACCCAAGTTGCGCGCCCCATCCACAGGGGCAAGATGTTCGCCCCCTATGGCCAGCGATGGAGTCAGCTGGTTGAATCGGGCAGCCGGAAACCACAGCCACTCGGTCTTGGTCGGGTTGAGCCTGAGTCCGTTACTTCCCATCCAGATCCGTACGGCTTCCAGGCACTGGCACATCACCGCTACGGCATCGTTGGGGTGGTTTGGGGTAGATATATACAGCTGAGTGTCATCAGCGTATAGATGGTACTCTACCCCAAAACCACGGATGATCTCATGCTCCACAAAATGTTTTCCAAGGAATGCGAGAGCTCAACCCGCTGCCAGCTTTTCCCAATTGGTGTGTCCGTCCGTCCGTCCGTCTGTCCGACCCCCCCCTCCCGCCCTGCTTTCCTTCTCCCCTTTCAAACGCCAGCCGAAAACACACATTCGCGTCCTCTCCGAATGTCTTTCGCTCTTGGCCCTCTTCAGTCCTCGCCCGTTCCATCCGGCCTTTGATGCTACCAGGAGCATTTTTAAATGGATGGAGCAGAGTTGGAGGAGTGGGAGATTTGCCCAGAGTCATTTGGCAAGTGGGATCCTTGGAAGAGAGAGAGACAGGGAGAGAAAATAGGGGGGAAGGCCACGGAGAGGCCCCCTTAAGAGCCCTAGGCAGGATGAGAGCACGAAAACCTTGCAAAATGTGCCTGAACATGAGTGAAATGTGATGGGAGCATCTCCCTTCCGTGCATCCGGAGTTTAACTTCATTCCTAATCTTTTTCTAAGCCTCTTCCTGAACGGGTTTTGTGGCACCAAGAGTGGAAGTGGAGAAGGGAAGGGTGGGAAGGTTCCTCAGAGATCATTTAGTCCAGCCCTTGCTGAGGCAGCTGTCCACATCAAACAGCATCCTGGACAGATGGACCTCCAGCTGATGTTTTAGCGATTCCAATGGAGTCCACCATTTTCTGAAGAGTCCCATTGCCAGACAACTGTTACAGTGCAGTTTTTAAGATGATGTTGGATAACCCTTTGTCTGAGCTGGTGTAGGGTCTCCTGCCTAGGCAGGGGGTTGGACTAGAAGACCTCCAAGGTCCCTTCCAACACTGTTATTCTTTTTGCCTTCCTTCTCTATTCTATTCTATTCTCTATTCTCCTTCCGTCTTTCCTTATTCTATGCTATGCTATGCTCTGCTATTTTCTATTCTATTCTCCTTCCTTCTTTCCTTATTCTCTTCTCTTCTTTTCTCTTCTCTTCTATATTATTCTCTTCTATTCTTTCTTTCCTTATCTATTCTATTCTATTCTCCTTCCTTTTTTCCTTATTCTATTCTATTCTCTATTCTATTCTATTCTCTATTCTATTCTCCTTCCTTCTTTCCTTATTCTCTTCTCCTTCCTTCTTTCCTTATTCTATTCTATTCTTTCTTTCCTATTCTGTTCTATTCTATTCTATTTGTTCTTTCCTATTCTATTCTATTCTCCTTCCTTCTTTCCTTATTCTATTCTATTCTCTATTCTATTCTATTTTCTATTCTATTCTCCTTCTTTCCTTATTCTCTTCTCCTTCCTTCTTTCCTTATTCTATTCTATTCTATTCTATTCTTTCTTGCCTATTCTATTCTGTTCTATTCTATTCTATTCTATTCGTTCTTTCCTATTCTATTCTATTCTATTCTCCTTCTTTCCTTATTCTCTTCTCCTTCCTTCTTTCCTTATTCTATTCTATTCTTTCTTTCCTATTCTATTCTGTTCTATTCTATTCTATTTGTTCTTTCCTATTCTATTCTATTCTCCTTCCTTCTTTCCTTATTCTATTCTATTCTCTATTCTATTCTATTTTCTATTCTCTTCTCCTTCTTTCCTTATTCTCTTCTCTTCTCCTCCCTTCTTTCCTTATTCTATTCTATTCTATTCTATTCTTTCATTCCTATTCTATTCTGTTCTATTCTATTCTATTCGTTCTTTCCTATTCTATTCTATTCTCTCTCCTTCTTTCCTTATTCTATTCTTTTCTTCTATTCTGTCCTGTCCTGTCCCTTCTGCAGAGCTGTGGTTTTTCTCTCGCCAAACACAATATCTGTTCCCCCCCCCCCCCCCGCTGGTCAGAATACAAATGGGGCAGGCAGATCCCCAGTTTTGGTTTCCAGAACCTCTTCCTGGGGCTAAAAGCAGCCGAGAAAAGAGGACTCTAGTGGATTTCCTCCGCAGGGCAATCTAGGATCTGCTGAGGAGGATGGGAGACGAGAGAGCCTCTTCTCCCATCCCAGGAGGGAGCCCCCACTCAGCCACCCACCCACCCACCCAGCCCAGTTGACTCAACCAGGCCACGGAATTCTTGTCCATCTTGATTGCACAAGGCCACCGATCTGCTTTTGGAGAACTTTGGATGAACTTGCTCCTGGCTTTGCTGTAATGATTCCAGACATACGTTCGAGCATGCCAGGACTAAAGCCTGAGGGGTGGGGGGGGGGAGGAGGATTGGGGAGTGGGGGGGGGGAGAGATTTATGAGGAGGGGTGGGAGAAATTGAAGCTTTCGAACGAGACACAACTTGGCCCTGGTTTAACTTGGGAAATTAGAAGGGATTGGAAACAGCTTCAAGGGCTGGAGGCATTTCCCTCTTCCCCCCCCCCTCTCGCCCTGTGTTCTCACTCTCCCCCCCTCCCTTTTACACACACACACACACACACACACACCAAAGCCAGATGCTGAGCTGGCTTAACGTGACAAATCGTCTCCGTGCCTAGTTTGAGTGGTGTGGAAATGCTCGGGTTTCCCGTTGAATGGAGACGTTTGGAGAAGGAGCGGGATCCCATTTGGGTTTGCTGCTGGTCTGAATGGCAAACTGGCCGCAGGTTTGGGAGGGAGGGAGGGAGGGAGGGAAGGGGAGGGGTCAGCATGGTGCCACTTGACCACCTTCCATCTCAGTGGAATGGCGGGAGGGGGGAGGGATGTCCTTGAGATGCAGGAGGAGGAAGCGCCCCAGCCAAAGCAAGGGATGTGATAAGAGAGGCCTCAGCCCACCGAAAGGAAAGGGGCCTGGGAAGCATCTCCTAAGAGGGATGCTGAGGGGAGGAGAAGGAAGAGGAAGGGAGGAGGGTAGAGGAAGGAAATAGGGAAAGGGAAGGAAAAGGAAAGGAGGGGAAAGAGAGGACATAGAGAAAGGAAAGGGGAAAGGGAAGGGAATAGAGAAGGAAAAGGAAGGGAAATAGAGAAAGGAAAGGAAAGGCAAAAAGGAATAGAGGAAAAAGGAAAGGAAATAGAAAAAGGAAAAGAAAGGGAAGGGAAATAGAGAAAGGAAAAGAAAGGGAAGGGAAATGAAACAGAGAAAGGAAAGGGAAAAGAGAATAGAGAAAAAGAAAAAAATTGAGAAAGGAATGGAAAGGAAAGGACGACAAAGGAAAGGAAAAAAGAAAGGGAATAGAGAAAGGAAAAGAAAGGGAAAGGAAAAAGGGAATCAAGGAAAGGGAAAGAAAGTAGAGAAAAAGGAAAGGAAATAGAGAAAGGAAAGGAAATAGAAAAAAGAAAGGGAAGGGAAGGGAAATAGAAAAAGGAAAAGAAAGGAAAGGGAAAAGAGAATAGAGAAAAAGAAAAGGAAATTGAGAAAGGAATGGAAAGGAAAGGAAGACAAAGGAAAGGAAAAAAGAAAGGGAATAGAGAAAGGAAAAGAAAGGAAAGGGAAATAGAAAAAGGAAGGAAAAGGAAATAGAGAAAAAGGAAAGGGAAAAAGGAATCAAGGAAAGGGAAAGAAAATAGAGAAAAAGAAAAGGAAAGAGAAAGGAAAGGGAATAGAAAAGGGAAAAGAAAGGAAAGGGAAATAGAGAAAAGAAAGGAAAAAGAAAGGAAGGGAAAAGGAAATAGAGAAAAAGGAAAGGAAAGGGAAAGGAAATAGAGAAAGGAAACAAGGAAAGGAGGGAGAGCCACTTTGACTTGAAATAATCACTAAACAAATGGTTATAAATTGAGGGCTACTGTATCTGCAGGATGGCACACGTACTGGGCACTTGTGCCAGGGACTACATCATGGGCGATGGGCAGCACTAGCCATGATGAAAGGGAAGACAAATTGGATGTTGTGGTTGGCCTTAGCACAGCCTCTTCATCTGCGAGAGTTGTGTGTTGTTGTTGGTTCTTTCGTTAAAAGCTTCCATTAATTAGGAACACCTTGGGAGATGTAAGCAGAGCTGGAGAGCAATCCGTCGCTCCACTGATGCGCCCTGCGCTTGTTAATTTTATTAGCCGTCTTGGGAGGGGTGGAGGAGGAAAGGAAGCGAAGGGGAAGCAAAATGGAAAATAAGAAGCCCCGTCTGGAAAGCTTCCCCAAAAAATAAACAAAACACCCCAAGCTGGGCAAGAGCTGGCACAATTAAACGAGAGAACCAAAGTCTAATGCCATCCCTGGGATAATTATATGCCAGGAGATACAGAGAGAGAGAGACAGACAGAAAGACAGAGAGAGAGAGAGAGAAAGATACAGAGATACACAGAGAGAGAGAGATACAGAGAGAGAAATAGAGATACAGAGAGAGGGGGGATACAGAGCTACAGAGAGAGGGATACAGAGAAAGATACAGAGAGAGAGAGAGAGAGAAAGAGAGATACAGAGAGAGATACACAGAGATACAGAGAGAGAGAAATAGATACAGAGAGAGAGAGAGAAAGAGAGAGAGAAAGAAGGATACAGAGAGAGGGGGGATACAGAGATACAGAGAGAGAGAAATATATATTTATATATTTGTTTCACAACACCCTGTTAGAGCCCCAATTAAGAGAGGAGACATACTGTTTCCTTTTCTGCCTTTCGGCTCATCACCAGAGACCATTGAGACAGAAAGCCATGAGTTCTGTTGTGTTAATCTTTTAATATGTGTGTTAGTATTATGAGCTGATCAATAAATAAATCAGAGAGACTAGGATAGATCTATTTCGAGCTTATTAGCTCTCATCAGCTAGTCATACTCCCAGTAAGAGTATGACTAGCTGATGAGAGCTAATAAGCTCGAAATAGATCTATCCTAGTCTCTCTGATTTATTTATTGATCAGCTCATAATACTAACATATATAGATAGAGAGAGAGAGAGAGATACAGAGAGAGAGAGAGAAAGAGACAGAGAGAGAAATAGAGATACAGAGAGAAATAGAGAGAGAGACAGAGAGAGAGAAAGATACAGAGAGAGAAATAGAGATACAGAGAGAAATAGAGAGAGAGAGAGAGAGAGAGAGAGAGATGCAGAGAGAGAGAGAGAGAAAGAGAGATACAGAGAGAGAGAGAGAGAGAGAGAGAGAGAGAAAGATGCAGAGATACAAAGAGATGGATATGTACACAGACAGACAGGCAGAGAAATTTCATGTCCCAGGGGTGAACACCACGTGGCTCAGGCCGAGCCAGGGAGGGAAAACCGGGGGAAATTCATTAAGACCTCGTGGCTTCGGCTTGTCTTGAGTAGGTACCATGGTGATGGCCAAGATTGGTCCTCCCAAAAGGTTTTTGCTGGAAGCGGTTTCTTTGGCCGACAGGCAGCAGCAGTAGGGAGGGGGAGGGGAGGTTTGTGGAGGGGGGGGGGGAGAAGAGAGGTTGCGATTAATTAAACATCCTCTCCTCCATTTCCTCTCCTCTGCATTCTCCCAGGCGAAGGTCTCGGGTGGGTTTCGCTTGCCAGCTTCCTGCCGCTCCTGGAGGGGTGAGAATCGTAAATAATTCAGCCGAAGGATCCTTCTCCAGACATTTGGCAGAAGGAAAACACCTCCCCCCCAATACTAATCCCACTCTATAAAGCCTTAGTAAGGCCACGCCTAGAATCCTGCATCCAATTTTGGTCCCCACACTATAAAAAAGGTGTGGAGACTCTAGAAAGAGTGCAGAGAAGAGCAACAAAGAGGATTAGGGCAGGGGTCTGCAAAGTCGGCTCTTTTAAGACTGGTGGACTTCAACTCCCAGAATTCCCCAGCCAGCTATGCTGGCTGGGGAACTCTGGGAGTTGAAGTCCCCCAGTCTTAAAAGAGCCGACTTTGCAGACCCCTGGATTAGGGGACTGGAAGCTAAAACATAGGAGGAACGGTTGCAGGAACTGGGTAGGTCTAGTTTAATGAAAAGAAGAACCCGGGGAGACATGATAGCAGCCTTCCAATATCTCAGGGGCTGCCCCAAAGAAGAGGGAGTCAAGCTATTCTCCAAAGCACCTGAGGGCAGGACAAGAAGCAACGGATGGAGAGATTCAACCTAGAAATAAGGAAGAATTTTCTGACAGGGAGAACAATCAACCCATGGAACAGAAGTTGCATTCAGAAGTTGTGGGAACTTCATCACGGGAAGCTTTCAAGAAGAGACCGGACTGCCATCTGTCAGAAATAGTATAGGGTCTCCTACTTGGGTGGGGGGTTGGACTAGATGACCTACAAAGTCCCTTCCAACTCTGCTAATCTGAATCTATCTAAGAAGATCAAAGGCCTGGAGACTAAAACCTGAAGAACGGTTGCAGGAACCGGGCATGGTTAATCTAGTGAAGAGAAGGACCAGGGGAGACATGGTAGCAGGCTTCCAATATTTGAGGGGGTGTCCCAGGGAGAAGGGACTCAACCTATTTCCCAAAGCATCTAAAGGCCCGACAAGGAACAATGGATGGAGAGAGTCAACCTGGAAATAAGGAGGAATTTTCTGACAGTGAGAGCCATCAACCCATGGAACAAAAGTTGCCTTCGGAAGTTGTGGGAGCTTCATCCCTGGAAGCTTTCAAGAAGAGACTGGACTGCCCTCTGTCATAAATGGTGTAGGATCTCCTGCTTGGGCAGGAGGTTGGACTCGATGACCTCCAAGGTCCCTTCCCGCTCTGTTCTATTCTACCATTCTACTTCTCAATCATAGGCAGCAGAGCTCAAATGGTTGGAGAAATCCTTTGCTCCTTCCTTCCTCTCTCTCCCTTCTCTCTATCTCATCTTCCTTCCTTCCTTCCTTCCTTCCTTCCTTCCCACTTAGCCTTATATAGCACTTCACAGTGCCTTACAGCCTTCCCTAAGTGGTTTACAGAGTCAACATAACCAACCTCGGAAGGACGGAAGACGGAAGTTCGATCTTAACCTTGAGCCGGTTAGGATCGAACTCCCCGCCGTGGGCAGAATTAGCCTGCAATTCCGCATGCCAACCACTGCGCCACCACGGCTAAACGAATGGTGGTAAGTCAAAGGGCTACCCAGGGGCTTGTCCTTTCTCTGCCTCCCAGACGGAGCCGCATATGTGCAATAAATAAATAAATATGCGCTTCGTCTCGGCACGCAATGTCATAGTGTGCCATCAGCACCTTCTCCTTCGTTCTCCCCTCGGTGTTTACCTTCAGAAGGAGAGGTTGACTTATGCGATTATCAGCTTCCCACGCAGGGTCGGTCAGAGCAGACGGCAAAAAGCAGCCGGTGCGTGCAATGAAAGGCACATTCCATGCGAATCTCTCATGAGTCTGCTCCAAAGGATTCGCGTTGTGTCAATCACGTCCCGATATAAGATAATGCAATACAATAGCAGAGTTGGAAGGGACCTTGGAGGTCATCTAGTCCAACCCCCTGCCTAGGCAGGAAGCCCTATACCATTTCAGACAAATGGCTATCTAACCTCTTCTTAAAGACTTCCAGTGTTGGGGCATTCACAACTTCTGGAGGCCAATGCCGGCTGGCGACGCCCAGAAATAGGGCCTTCTCTGTGGCAGGGCCTGCCCTCTGGAACGACCCCCTGAACTTCGTACTATCATGGACCTTCCCCTCTTCCGCCACTCACTTAAGACACACCTCTTTCAGCAAGCTGGACTGGCATAGAATTTAATGTAGGAATGATAGAGCCTTAGCTAAATTAGATAGGTTTTAATGGAATTTTTAGCACAGGTTTATTATTTAATTTCTTCTTAACTTTTGTATATATGTTATTTATTATTATATATATTTTTAATGTCCTGTGCACCGCCCAGAGTCGGTCTCGACGAAGATTGGTGCGGTTTACAAATCGAATAAATAAAAATCATTTCTGTTCCACCGATTAATTGTTCTAACTGTCAGGAAATGTCTCCTTAAGTTGCTTCTCTCCTTGATGAGTTTCCACCCATTGCTTCTTGTCCTGCCCTCAGGTGCTTTGGGGAATGATTTGACTCCCTCTTCTTTGGGGCAGCAAGTTGAACCTTCTTCTATGCCCTGAAAAGTTGGAACGAGAGAAGGATCGGCGCAGAATGGAGAGGGAAAATGCCTATCATAGAGATGATGAATTCCCGAAGGAAGAGTATGCCCTGCTCTAACTAAGCCACAGGGGTTGTTTTTTGTTTTTTTTGCAAGCTACCTGGAGCAATTTGGGAGTAAGTTGCAGGCATCTGCAACGCAAACCAGGAAATAATGATGTCTCTCAGTCCTTCTCGGGGTCAAAGATGACATGTGCCTTTTGGGAACGAGGTATAACCATTCAATTAATCGTTGCCATAGTGAATTCCAGGGCAGGAATCAAAAACAACAGCAACGGAGCGCCACCATTTCTGCATGATTTCAAGCATAACTTGAACAAGCACGCCTTCTGGTTTGGGGGAAGCTACGGCCAGAGGGACCCTGCCTGGGTTGCGTCGGTCAAAAAGAAAAGAGAAAAGGAAGGACACCATGACAATGGAGACACGGTCCTTCCTTGATGCCAAAGATTGAAGGCAGGGAATGGGCTGCAAGGGATGGTCTTTGGAGGGTCTTGATTCAGCCCCTCTGCCCTTATTGAGGGAGCTGTCCGAATAAAAAGTATTAAGTGATTTAAAATAAGTAAATATAAATCAACGGCGAAATTGCCAGCCGTCTCTTCTATTGCAATAATCGCCTATCAATCATAGAGGCAGAATTCTGACTTAGATGGCCTCCCTCCCTCCCTCTTTCTTTCTTTCTTTCTTTCTTTCCTTTCTTTCCTCCCTCCCCCCTCCTATTCATCCTATTTTCTCCTTCCTTCCTCCCTCCCTCCCTCTTTTTTTCCTTTCTTTCCTTCCCTCTTTCTTTCTTTCTTTCCTCTTTCCTCCCTCCCCCCTCCTATTCATCCTATTTTCTCCTCCCCCTCCCTCTTTCTTTCCTCTTTCCTTCCCTCTTTCTTTCTTTCTTTCTTTCTTTCTTTCTTTCTTTCTTTCCTCTTTCCTCCCTCCCCCCTCCTATTCATCCTATTTTCTCCTCCCCCTCCCTCTTTCTTTCCTCTTTCCTTCCCTCTTTCTTTCTTTCTTTCTTTCTTTCTTTCCTCTTTCCTCCCTCCCCCCTCCTATTCATCCTATTTTCTCCTCCCTCCCTCTTTCTTTTCTTTCCTTTCTTTCCTTCCTTCCCCTTCTTCCTTCTCCTTCTTCTGTCCTTCCTCCTAGTCTCTCCTTCCCTCCCTTTCTTCTTTCTCCTTCTCCTTCCTTCCCCTTCTTCCTTCTCCTTCTGTCGTTCCTCCCTTTCTCTCCCTCCCTCCTTCCCTCTTTCTTTCCTTTCTTTCTTTCCTTTTTCCTCCCTCCCTCCTATTCATCCTATTTTCTCCCTCCCTCCCTCCCTCTCTTTCTTTCCTTTCTTTCCTTCCTTCCCCTTCTCCCTTCTCCTTCTTCTGTCCTTCCTCCCTGTCTCTCCTTCCCTCCCTTTCTTCTTTCTCCTTCTCCTTCCTTCCTTCCTTCTTCTCCTCCTTCTGTCCTTCCTCCCTTTCCCTCCCTCCCCTTCCTTCCTTCCTTTCTTTTGTTCTTTCTTTCCTTCCCTTCCCTTTTTTCTTAAAATGTAACAATGCTACTCCAATTCTGCATTCAGAATGTAATGATGAACACTTCCCCTGAAATCTGGGACTGCACATTTTATGCTGAAAGATGCTTTTTTTAATGTCCCCTGTGAATGTTCTTCCTATTTAGGGCATCCCTGAAAGATAATGGGGTGTCTTGGAATTTTTCCATGCCTGCTGGACTGGTAGGGGGATATAATAGTATTGCTGGCTGCACCCCTAGGGAATAAGGAGATCGGTCTTCAGGGTCTCCTTTTCAGAGCAATGAAGTAGCTATTGGTAGTAGTAGCTGCTTCTTGCAACAGAGAGAAATTCCTTGTGTATCCAATCACTCTTGGCCAATAAAGAATATTTCTCTTCTCTTCTCTCTTCTCTTTCCTCTCCTCTCCATTCCCCTTCATTCTGTACTCTCCTCTCCTCTTCCATTGTAATCTTCTCTTCTCCTCTCCTCTCCTCCTCTCTTCTCTTTCCTCTCCTCTGCTCTCCCCTTCCCTTCATTCTGTAATCTTCCTCTTCTTTTCTCTCCTCTTCTCCCTTCCTCTCTCCTCGCCTCTTCCCCTCTGTTCCATTCCATTCCACTCCATTCCACTCCACTCTACACTATTCTCTATATTTCTATTTTCTATTCTCTATTCTCTATTCTCTATTCTACTCTACTCTACTCTACTCTCTATTCTCTACTCTCTATTCTATTTTTATTCTCTATTCTATTATGTTCTGTTCTGTTCTCTTATGTTCTTTTCTGTTCTTTTCTATTCCTATTCCTTATCCTATTTCTATTCTATTCTATTCTATTCTATTCTACGCTCTATTCTCTATTCTATTTTTATTCTCTATTTTATTCTATTCTGTTCTATTCTCTTCTGTTCTCTTCTGTTCTTTTCTATTCCTATTCCTTATCCTATTTCTATTCTATTCTATTCTATTCTATTCTACTTACTCTACTCTACTCTCTATTCTCTACCCTCTATTCTATTTTTATATTCTAGTCTAGTCTATTCTGTTCTTTTCTTTTCTGTTTCTATTCTATTCTATTCTATTCTACTCTATTCTACTCTACTCTACTCTCTATTCTCTACTCTCTATTCTATTTTTATATTCTATTCTATTCTATTCTATTCTACTCTACTCTCTATTCTCTACTCTCTATTCTATTTTTATATTCTATTCTATTCTTTTCTGTTCTCTTCTGTTTCTACTCTACTCTACTCTACTCTACTCTGCTCTCTATTCTCTACTCTCTATTCTATTTTTATTCTTTCTATATTCTATTCCATTCATTTTTCCCCCTATTCTATTCATGTTCTATTCCATTCCATTCCAATTCTCGAAAGAAGGCTTGGCTAGACCAACTCCCGTGCCTCTTTCATTATTCCCCTGTTGTTAGCTTACTGCTTTCCGCCCGGCCACCTCGTGTGTCAGGAGACCTGGGATCCTTGCCAAGCGAAGCAGAAAGCCAAGGGTCTCCCCATGCTGGCAAGCGGCCCAGAATGTTGACATAATCAGGGATATTCAACATCTTGCCAAAATGCGGTTGTGTTTACATGCCTGGGGTCAGAGAACAAGTAACAACACGGTGCTCGCTCTCTCGGTGGACACGTGACCGGCCCAGAAAACCCCCAGGAGATTTTTAAAAAGCTTGGCGATTTCTTAACCCACCAGGTGCTGGATACTAAAAAAGAGTTAGGTTTTAGCTCAACAGCCTCCAGCGAGATGGCTTCTCAGGAACTTGGCAACTTTATTTTCAAAAATGAAATGCACAGGTACAGTATAGGTGGGACCTTGCTCAATAGCAGCAACTGTGAAAGGGATCTTGGGAGTCCTAGTAGACAACCATTGAAATAGGAGCCAGCCGTGGGCAGCAGCTGCCCAAAAAGCCAACACAGTTCTAGGCTGCATCAACAGAGGGATAGAATCAAGATCACGTGAAGTGTTAATGCCACTTTATAAGGCCTTGGGAAGGCCACACTTGGAATACGGCATTCAGTTTTGGTCACCACGATGTAGAAAAGATGCTGAGACTCTAGAAAGAGTGCAGAGAAGAGCAACAAAGAGGATTAGGGGACTGGAGGCTGAAACATATGAAGAACGGTTGCAGGAACTGGGGATGTCTAGTTTAATAAAAAGAAGGATTAGGGGAGACATGATAGCAGTTCCTGCAACCGTTCATTGTATGTTTTAGTCTCCAGTTCCCTCATCATCCTGATTGCTCTTTTCCGCATGTTTGATTTCCAACCCTGAGCTCTTCCATCTCATTCCGATCTCCGGCCCTTGGGATGTTTGGAGGCCTCAGCTCCCAGAGTTCTCCCGCCAACTTGGCCAAGACTGTTTGGGCCAGGCGGATGAGAAAGGCCACCGCTGTTCGAAGCCCACCAGTGAGAATCGATCGTACCCTCGGTGGCCAGAACATGCCTTGGCCCTTACACAAGGGAAACTCTTGTTCCCTACGCCACCCTTGACCTTCGGGTTTACGAGTCACTGCAACTGGTTCTCCTGGGAGGGGGGAGGAGGAGATGGTCCCTGAGTTTCAGTGGGGAGCAGGAGACCTGGGGAAGTCCTTTGTGTGCCCATTCAGGAGGGTTTCGTGAAGATCTGCAAGACGAAGGGAAGAAGTGGCTGGAAGGAGGACCCTAAGAAGTTGGTGCTGAATTGAGAATACTATTAGGTGCTGAATTGAGAATACTCCTTTCTTTTGCTTTCTCTCTCTCTCTGCTTCTTTCTCTCTTTCCTCCTCCCTGACCTTTCTTTCCCTTCCTTTTTCCTTTCCCTCCCTCTCACCTTTTCCCTTCCTTCCATCAATTCCTTCCTTTCCTCCTTTTCTCCTCCTTTCCTTCCTTCCTTTCCTCCCTCCCTTTCTCCTCCCTCCTGCCCTCCCTCCAACTTCCTCCTTCCTTCCCTCCTTCCCACCCTCTCACCTTCCTTCCTTTCCTTTCCTCTTTTTCTCCTTTCCTTCCTTCCTTCCTTCCTTTTCTCCCTCCCTTTCTCCTTCCTCCCGCCCTCCCTCCACCTTCCTCCTTCCTTTCCTTCCCTTCTTCCCACCCTCTCACCTTCCTTCCCTCCCTTTCTTCTTCTTTCCTTTCTTCCTTGCCTTCGTCTCCTTCCTTCCTTCCTTCCTCTCCTCCCTCCCTTTCTCCTTCCTCCCGCCCTCCCTCCACCTTCCTCCTTCCTTTCCTTCCCTTCTTCCCACCCTCTCACCTTCCTTCCCTCCCTTTCTTCTTCTTTCCTTTCTTCTTTTCCTTCCTCTCCTCCCTCCCTTTCTCCTTCCTCCCGCCCTCCCTCCACCTTCCTCCTTCCTTCCCTTCCATTCTTCCCACCCTCTCATCTTCCTTCCTTCCCTCCCTTTCTTCTTCTTTCCTTTCTTCCTTTTCTTCTTCTCCTTCCTCCCTTCCTTCCCTTCCTTCCCTTCCTTCCCTTCCTTCCCTTCCTTCCCTTCCCTTCTTCCCATCCTCTCTCCTTCCTTCCTTTCCTTCCTTCCCTTCTTTCTTCCCACCCTCTCCTTCCTTCCTTCCTTCCCTTCCCTTCCTTCCCTTCCCTTCTTCCCACCCTTCCTTCCTTTCCTTCCTTCCCTTCTTTCTTCCCACCCTCTCTCCTTCCTTCCTTCCTTCCTTCCTTCCCTTCCTCTCCTTCCTTCCCTTCCCTTCTTCCCACCCTCTCACCTTCCTTCCTTCCTCCCCCCCTCCCTCTGCAATATCACCCTGCCTTCCAACTGGGGCAATCGCTCTATTTTAAGTCCCCTCTGCCTGAAATCCTGCAAAAACAACCACCACCAAGTTGCGTATAGACATAAGGCTGAGAGAGACTCCCAAGCCTTCCCCTCCCTCGATGACGGTCAAATAGTTTTTGATCTGGTTTCCACGCAGTCCGACCACGGCGAGGACTCGGATGGATTGCTATAGCAACCGGGCACCCAGGACCGCACGCTAAGCAGAATTGGCAGAAGGGCAGCGGAGCACCGTGGGAATAATGCAAGCCCCAGGTGTGCTCAGCGCATCCCCGATGGGGCAAAGGGAGGCCGCGTTTTCCTTTTCCGCAGCCGACGCTTGCAAGAAATGCACGGCTGGTGGAAAAGGGGAGGAAGTTGTGGGTGCTGCATCCCTGGAGGTTTTTAGGAAGAGATTGCCTGGAATTCAAAATGGCAAAAATGGCCTCTTGGCTGGCAAGATTTGACCGTTGCGATAGACACACGCCCGGTTCATTCTTCAATCCCACCATTTCTTATTTTCGTGTTTTGATTACTGTCATGCAGGCATCCATTTCCTCTTCCTCTTCCTGGACTTCGATGTTTCTTTGTAACTTAGGAAGGAAGGAAGGAAGGAAGGAAGGAAGGAAGGAAGGAAGGAAAAGAAGGATGGATGAATGGATGGATGGATGGAAGGAAGGAAGGAAGGAAGGAAAGGAAAGAAGAGTGGGTGGATGGATGAATGGATGGAAGGAAGGAAGGAAGGAAAAGAAGGATGGATGGATGGATGGAAGGATGGAAGGAAGGAAGTGAAAGAAGAGTGGGTGGATGGATGAATGGATGGATGGAAGGAAGGAAGGAAAAGAAGGATGGATGGAAGGATGGAAGGATGGAAGGAAGGAAGGAAGGAAGGAAGGGAAACAAGAGTGGGTGGATGGATGGATGGAAGGAAGGAAAAGAAGGATGGATGGATGGAAGGAAGGGAAAGAAGAGTGGGTGGATGGATGGATGGAAGGAAGGAAGGAAAAGAAGGATGGATGGAAGGAAGGGAAAGGATGGATGGAAGGAAGGGAAAGAAGGATGGATGGATGGATGGGAAAGAAGGATGGATGGATGGATGGATGGGAAAGAAGGATGGATGGATGGAAGGAAGGAAGGAAAAGAAGGATGGATGGAAGGAAGGGAAAGGATGGAAGGAAGGAAGGAAAAGAAGGATGGATGGAAGGATAGAAGGAAGGAAGGAAGGGAAACAAGAGTGGGTGGATGGATGGATGGAAGGAAGGAAAAGAAGGATGGATGGATGGAAGGAAGGGAAAGAAGAGTGGGTGGATGGATGGATGGATGGAAGGAAGGAAGGAAAAGAAGGATGGATGGAAGGAAGGGAAAGGATGGATGGAAGGAAGGGAAAGAAGGATGGATGGATGGATGGGAAAGAAGGATGGATGGATGGATGGATGGATGGGAAAGAAGGATGGATGGATGGAAGGAAGGAAGGAAAAGAAGGATGGATGGATGGAAGGAAGGGAAAAAGGATGGATGGATGGATGGATGGATGGATGGAAGGAAGGACAGACGGACGGACTGTGGGGTCCTTTGTGCTCTGAGCTGGTTATTTTCTTGCAGACATTTCACTACCCAACTAGGTAACCCCATCAGTGCTAGAAGGGAGTGGGGTTTGCTCTTAGTTTATATTCTTGTCTTGGAGGAGGAGTCTTGAAGGTCTTTGGCTTGGGCTGTTTGCTGTTGGCTTGTTCGGCAGTTCCTTGATTAGGGTAATAATAATAATAATAATAATAATGTAGTGTTTACTTCTTGATTGTTGGTCTGATGTTAATGTTAACGTTAACCCACCAGCCCTGATTGCTGGTAGGGAGGCGTTTGGGGTCTTTTTGTTCCCTTTTTGGCTTGTCGATGGTCTCTTTTGCACGGTAGGTAGACATTGTTGACGTCTATGGGCCTGTCGATGGCGAATTCGTCAAGAGCGCCAGGCTTCTAGGAAAAAAAAACCCTAGCCTTTTTTTGGACTGGGCTGGGTCCAAGATGGTCAAAGTTGCCTTGTTGAAACTATGGTCAACATGACGATGACGATGATGATGATGATGGCCACCGAGAAACCCTCCTTCGGGCTCTTCGGGGAGAAACCCGATCTCGGAAAGCCAGCAAATTCAGGCCTGCCTCCTTTGGCGCAGTTGTGGGCACGGCTTTTGTTCTCGGTGCCCTTTTGACCCCGGTCTCCTTCCATGTGGGTCAGGCTTGGCAGCGGGGGTCTCCATGGCAACCCGTAATGTATGCCATCGGCTTGGTGGGCTTCCCTCTGCTCTCATTAAATTTCAATGACTTTCATGGGGCCCGGACGTGTAATTAATATCCAACACATGGTCTTCGTCAGGATAAGGTTCAAGCAGGAAGATTTTGGAGGGTGGGAGGGGGAAAAGAAGAAGAAGAAGAAGAAGAAGAAGAGGAGAAGGAGGAGGAGGAGGAGGAGGAGGAGGAGAAGGGAGGGAGGGAGTTTTAGCCTCTGAGCATTTTATTTTTGGAGGAGAAGGGGCCCTGGCGAATGCAAACCAGCTAGTTGTTTTCTTGCAGATATTTCATTACCCAACTAGGTAACATCATCAGTGCTAGAAAGGGGTGGGGCTGGAGGAAGAGGAGGAGAGGAAGAAGAAGGAAGAGAAAAAAAAGGAGAAGAGGAAGGAGGAGGAGGAAAAGGAGGAGGAGGAAGATAGGAGGAGGAGGAGGAGAAAGAAAAGGAAGAGGAGGAGGAGGAAGAGAGGAAGAGAAAAAGAAGAAGGAGAAGAGAAAGAAGGAGGAGGAAGATAGGAGGAGGAGGAGGAGGAGGAGAGGAAGGAGGAGGAGAAGAAAGAAAAGGAAGAGAATGAGGAGGAGGTGGTGGAGGGAGGAGGAGGAGAGAGGAAGAGAAAAGGAAGGAGGAAGAGAAGAGGAAGGAGGAAGAGGAGAAGGAAGAGAAGGAGGAGGATTATTGTGAGCTTGCTTGTTTTCTTGCAGATGTTTCATTACCCAACTAGGTAACATCATCAGTGCTGAGGATGGGGCTGGAGGAGGAGGAGGAGGAGGAGAAGGACGAGAAGAGGAAGCATGCAAACCGAAGCCAGGTTCTTAAAGTGTAGAGTTTCTCTTCCACAGTTGGAAACATTGGAAGGAAAAAGAGAAGTAGAATATGGCCGACAGCAAGATGATCCATCACTGGAGGTTTTTTTTTTTTTTTAAAGAGATTGGACAACCATCTATCTTAAGTGGTGTAGGGTCTCCTGCTTGAACGGGGTTGGACTAGAAGAGCTAGTCTTCTAGGGGACTGGAAGCTAAAACATATGAAGAATGGCAGGACACCCTACACCACTTCAGACAAATGGTTGTCCAACCTCTTCTTAAAGACTTCCAGTGTTGAAGCATTCACAACTTCTGGAGGCAACTTCTGTTCCACTGGTTAATGGTTCTCACTGTCAGGAAATTTCTCCTCAGTTCTAAGTTGCTTCTCTCCTTGATTAGTTTCCACCCGTTGCTTCTTGTCCTGCCCTCAGGTGCCTTGGAGAATAGCTTGACTCCTTCTTCTTTGGGGCAGCCGCTGAGATATTGGAACACTGCTATCATGTCTCCCCTGGTCCTTCTTTTCATTAAACTAGCCATGCCCAGTTCCTGCAACCGTTCCTCATATGTTTTAGCCTCCAGTCCCCTCATCATCTTTGTTGCTCTTCTCTGCACTCTTTCTAGAGTCTCGTCTCCACATCTTTTCTACATCGTGGTGACCAAAACTGAATGCAGTATTCCAGGTGTGGCCTTCCCAAGGCATTATAAAGTGATATTAACACTTCACGTGATCTTGATTCTATCCCTCTGTTTATGTAGCCTAGAACTGTGTTGGCTAATGATGATGATAATGATAATGATGATGATGATGATGATGATGATGACGTTACCTTAACAGTACCTTGGTCCTTGGTTAGGACTCGAGCTGTTGAGCTACCAACCAGCCCCAAAGGCTGTGAATCTCACCAAAGATTAAAATAATAATAATAATAATAATAATAATAATAATAATAATAATAATAATAATAATAATAATAATAATAATAATAATAATAATAATTCCTAGGTCCTTGGTTAGGACTCGAGCTGTTGAGCTACCAACCAGCCCCAAAGGCTGTGAATCTCACCAAAGATGATAATAATAATAATGATAATGATAATGATAATGATAATGATAATGATAATGATAATGATAATGATGATAATAACAACAACAACCAGACCAGTCCAATTGTCCTTGAAATAAATGCAACCACAGGGAGGGGAAATGACCTTTTATTGTAGAGTGGATTATTTGCACCAATCATTTCCCTTCCCCGTTTTGATGCAGCCTTTTAAACCCAAGATAAATGAGACTTAATTGCCAGGTGTAATGGAGGAGGGGGCCGAGGGCTGCCATACCAGGGAATGTAGTAAGAGCTGAAGGAGACAGGAGGCTTCTTGGCAAGGAAAAATATCAGTCATATAATTTGCTGGTCAGCATTCGCCTCTCTCCTCCTCCTCCTCCTCCTCTTCCCCCCACTTATATATTAATGATGACATTGCTTTGGGGCTACTGCAATTTTTATCGGCCAGGGTGCCTGGAGGTCTAAAGCAGGGAGATGGGCAAGATTCCTTCCCTCTGGGGGCACCTCAATTACATTTCCTAATGAGGCTTGTTTCATTAGCCTTGAGGAAGCAGAAGCTGGTCCTAATTACAATTAAATTAGGGCCTCTTTGAATGTTGGCACTGGCCGCCGCGAGTTGTTAATTTCTGTTTTCCTTTTAAGTCTTCCCCGAAACAAGCGCGGGCCAAAAGATCAAGGCCGCGGCAGGCAACGGTGCGAAGGATGTCTTATTCCACCCAGTGTTTTCTTTTCCTCTAATGAATGGAGAAGAAGCTGGAGGAAGTTGGAGGGAAGGAAGGCAGGCGACCCCCCCCCCCCTCCAGGGTTATAGTTTCACTCCTTCGGCTGCCCCACTGGGCTGGCTGCTTGCTTCAAAGGGAAGCAGGGTCCTTAGAGAAGAGGGTATTTGTGGCTGGGGGACGAGGGGTTCAACTGAAGGGGTCTTTGGTGGTGAGCTTGCTTGGTTTTTATTTTTTTTTGCAGATGTTTCATTACCCAACTAAGTAACATCATCAGTGCTGATGATGGGGCTGAAGGAGGAGGAGGAGGAGGAGAGGAAGAGAAAAGGAGAAGGAGAATTGGAAGGAGGAGGAAGAGAAGGAAAAGGAAGAGGAGGAGGGGGAGAGGAAGAGAAAAGGAAAGAGGAGAGGAGGAGAGGAAGGAGAAGGAGGAGAGGAAGAGAAAAGGAAGGAGGAGGAGGAGGAGGAGGGGAGGAAGGAGGAGGAGGAGAGGAAGAGAAAAGGAAGGAGAAGGAGGAGAGGAGGAGGAGAGGCAGAGAAAAGGAAGAAGGAGAATTGGAAGGAGGAGGAAGAGAAGGAAAAGGAAGAGGAGGAGGAGAGGAAGAGAAAAGGAAGGAGGAGAGGAAGGAGGATGAGGAGAGGAAGAGAAAAGAAAGGAGAAGGAGGAGAGGAAGGAGGAGGAGAGAAAGGAGGAGGAGAAGGAGAAGAGAAAAGGAAGGAGAGGGAGAAGAAGACGAGAAGGAGGAGGATTATTGTGGGATCCTTGGTGCTGAGCTTGCTTGTTTTCTTGCAGATGTTTCATTACCAAACTAGGTAACATCATCAGGGCTAGAAAGCTATGGGATTTGTGTGGGGGAGGAGGAGGATTGTGGGCTCCTGACTGCAGTCTGCATTTGGTTGTTTTCGTGCAGGCATTGCATTACCCAACTTGGTAACATCATCAGTGCTAGAAGGCGATGGGGCCTATGGAGACGAGGAATTCCCAAGTGTTTATTTCCAGCTCCTGGCAAAAATCGCCCACTGGATTGAAAGGGGATAAAATGCAATCACTTAATGACCGCCAGCAAACAAGGTTGTAAAATCAAGCCAGGTTCCATGGTGGACCCTTTAACCATGATGGCTGAACAATCATAATTCCAGCTCTCTCCCTCCCTCCCTCTCTCTCTCTCTAATGCATCCTTTAGCACTCAAAAAAAGACCCCATATCCATGCTCTGAAAATATATATATATATGAAGGGCTGGGATCAGGAATGCACACACACACACACACACACACAAAGTGGATGTAAATTCAGTCTGGAGCAAATTTTCAACACAATTGCAGTGACTCAGCAGCCGGTGTGTGGCTTTAATGGGTCTTTACAAGGCACCTCTTGAGGTCACTAAATAGGGTGTGGGGGGATGAAAACATCCCTAATGTGTACTTTCTCTGGCAGCAGAGCAAATGGAGTATTACTTACTATTCAATTACTTTCCCCTTCCTACTAATGTATATTATATGAGGAGCTGGGCTGCGGACTTGCCGTTAGATAGCTAGGTCTCTGCTCGGTCACCAGACGCCATTTGGGATGGCCTGGCCTTCATATGTAACAGGACAGAATCACAGAGACGGAAGGGACCTTGGAGGTCTTCTAGTCCATACATCCCTTCGACCGACTCGCTCCCAGGGAGAGGGTCTTCTCCGGGTGCCGTCGACCGGACAATGCCGGTTGGCGGCTCCCAGGGGAAGGGCCTTCTCTGTGGTGGGCCCTACCCTCTGGAATGGCCTACCTTCCGACCTCCGTTCCATCACAGACCTCCGCTTGTTTCGCCGGCACCTAAAAACGTATTATTTTCATTTGGCCGGCCTAGCATGACCTACTCCACACCCATTATTTTATAACGAATAAAAACTGTAATTTGGGTTTTAAATTTAAACTTATTTTAAGTTAAGCAGGATATTGATTTAATTTCGTTATTATTTAATAATATTTTGTATTTATGTATAATTGATTTTAAATCTCTGTTCGCCGAGTCCCTTTATGGTGAGATGGGTGCGGGTTATAAATGTGAAATAAATAAATAAATAAATAAATAGTCCAACCTCCCTGCCTGGGCAGGAAGCCCTACACCACTTCAGACCACTGGCTGTAGAGAATAGATGGGAGCGCCGCCAGCCAGGAGAGGGAGGAGGAGGAGGAGGAGAGGAAGAGAAAAGGAAAGAGGAGAAGAGGAAGGAGGAGGAGGAGGAGGAGGAGAGGAAGAGAAAAGGAAAGAGGAGAAGAGGAAGGAGGAGGAGGAGGAGGAGGAGGAGAGGAAGAGAAAAGGAAGGAGAGGGAGAATAAGAGGAGGAGGAGGATTATTGTGGGGTCCTTGGTGCTGAACTTGCTTGTTTTAAGCTGGGACTCGGGAGGCAGAGTATAGACGAGGGCGTGGCCAGCCAGAGGTGATATTTGCCAATTCTCCGAACGACTCAAAATTTCCGCTACTGGTTCTCCAAAACTGGTCAGAACCTGCTGAATACCCACCTCTAGAGCAAACACATTGCTTGAAAGTGAATTAAAGCATCTACTGCAGAGGTGGGGTCTTACCGGTTCGCCCTGGTTCGCCCGAGTAGATAGTAACTTGGCGTGCCACGCCCTTGAACCAATTCTATCGGTGGCAGCACCATCTTGATTTTCGGTTGAGAACAATCTTCATTGCAAAAAATTTAGGGTTACCCCTCTCCTTTCTAACGTTGTGGGCAAGATGGCAGACCTTATTTAGGTGCAAATGCGCGCCGAACCGGTAGTAATGCTGGTTAGCAACCCACGCCTGATCTGTCGGATGTGTGGAGGAGCGCCTGGTCCCCTGGCTAGCAAGACCTGGAGCTTATCAAAGGACTCTTGATATTGTAGCCTGTCAGTCACCCAACAGCTGGATGGCTCTGCTCAAACACTTAATTGCTCAAAAAGTTTCTTGATTATCCAGTTGGGAAGTCTAAGGAAGCACAGCTGCAAATCTTTAAAAGAACATGCTTAGTTTCCTGAGAACGAAGCTGGTAGAAAGGTCCAAAAAACAAGAAAAATGTTCATACTTTTATTTTTGCTGTTTTCTCCCCCCACCTCCTTAAATACTGAGAAAATGGGAACTTGCCTTTTTTTAAAAATAAAAACAAAACGTGGCTTGAATTCTGAAAAATAATTCTTTTTTTCTTGCCTTCCAGGAAGTCGGTTGGTTTCCAAATCTCTCTCTCTCTCTCTCACATCGCTGGCCTCTCTCCCCTGCCCCACCTTCTCCCTACGCTGCTGTGCCAGCTTGGAGGTTATTGTTGTGATGGGGAGGGGGCTCGGACCAGACCAGAAGGGCAACGGCAATTTATAGAACCGTGGAGGGCGCTGGCCAATTGAACCTAGCAACCCGCTTAGCAACCTTGCCAAGGAGTAGCATGTGATTCCCTGTGGCTCAGATGCGGGGATGATGGCACCGTTTTTGGGCTAGTGGGGGGAGAAAGAGAGAGAAAAAGAAGGGGGAGAAAGAAAGAGAGAAAGGGAAAGAGAGTGAGAGAAAAAGAGGGAGAAAAGAGAGAGGTGGAGAGAGAGAAAAAGAAGGGGGAGAAAGAAAGAGAAAGGGAAAGAGAATGAGAGAAAAAGAGGGAGAAAAGAGAGAGGTGGAGAGAGAGAGAAAGAAGGGGGAGAACATGAAAGAGAAAGAAAAAGGGAGAGAGTGAGAGAGAAAGTAAGAGAAAGATGGGAAGAAAGAGAAAGGGGAAGAAAGAGAGAGGGGGGAGAATGAGAGAAAGAGGAAGAGAAAGGGGAAGAAACAAAGAAAGAGAGAAAGAGAGAGAGAAAGAGAACGGGGAGAAAGAGAGAAAGGGGAAGAAAAGAGAATGAGAGAAAAAGAGAAAGAGGGGGAGAAAAAGAGAGAAGGGGTAAGAATGAGAAAGAGGGAGAGAAAGGGGAAGAAACAAAGAGAATGAGAGAAAGAGAGAGAAAAAGAGAAGGGGAAGAAAGAAAGAAAGGGGAAGAAAAGAGAATGAGAGGAAGAGAAAGAAAAAGAGAAAGAGGGGGAGAAAAAGAGAGAAGGGGTAAGAATGAGAAAGAGGGAGAGAAAGGGGAAGAAACAAAGAGAATGAAAGAGAGAAAGAGGGGGAGAAAGAGAAGTGTATGAGAAAGAATAGGAGAAAGAGGGAGAGGGAAGGAGGGAGGGAGGGGGGCGCTGGTTCAGCCATTCAGCAGCTGAGAATCTGACCTTGAAAGGCAGCGATAGCCAAGAAGCTATGCCCAGCAGCTTTATTATTATTTTTTAAAAGCACATCCTTTTATTTCTTGATTCGACCTCAACCATTTTGCCAGCAGGGGCAACGGGACCCAGGGTCACTTAATAACAGAATAACAGAGTTGGAAGGGACCTTGGAGGTCTTCCAGTCCAACCCCCTGTACAAGCAGGAGACCCTACACCACTTCAGACAAAATGGTTATCCAATCTCTTCTTAAAAACTTCCAGTGTTGGGGCATTCACAACTTCTGGAGTCAAGTTGTTCTCACTGTCAGGAAATTTCTCCTTAGTTCCAGGTTGCTTCTCTCATTGATTAGTTTCCATCCATTCTTCTTTGTCTGGCCTTCGGGTGCTTTGGAAAATAGCTCGAGCCCCTCCTCTCTGGGGCAGCCCCTCAAATATGGGAAGACTGCTCTCCTGCCTCCCCTGGTCCTTCTCTTCACTAGACCAGCCATGGCCAGTTCCTGCAACTGTTCATCCTATGTTTTAGTCTCCAGGCCTTTGACCATCTTGGATAGATTCAGATTAACAGAGTTGGAAGGGACCTTGGAGGTCATCTAGTCCAACCCCCACCCAGTGTCCCCTGGTCCTTCTCTTCACTAGACCAGCCATGCCCAGTTCCTGCAACCGTTCATCGTATGTTTCAGCCTCCAGTCCCCTAATCATCTTCGTTGCTCTTCTCTGCACTCTTTCTAGAGTCTCCACATCTTTTTTGGGTGCCAACTTTCAACGGTCACTAAAATAATGCAGTGGTGGGTTTCTGCAGGCTCGCACCTACTCGCAAGAGCCGGTTGGTGAAATTTAGAGAACCGGTGAGAGGGGGTTCCACCGGCGTACCTGGAAGTAAATCTGGCCCACCGCTGCCAGTGACCCAATGAGAAGAAAAGGAAAGGAAAGGAAAGGAAAGGAAAGGAAGGAAGGAAGGAAGGAAGGAAGGAAGGAAGGAAGGAAGGAAGGGAAGGAAAGGAAGGAAGGAAGGGAAAGGAAAGGAAAGAAAGGAAGGAAAGGAAAGAAGGAAGGAAGGAAGAAAAAGAAAGAAAGAAAGAAAGAAAGAAAGAATGAATCATCACAATTAAGTCCAAAATTTTGGTTGCTAAGCAAGAGCGTTGTTAAATGAGTTTCACCACATTTTAAAAGGTGGCCACCCTGTCACATGACTGCCAAGCCACACCCACAAAATAGGCCACACCTACAGAGTAGGTTCTAAAAAATTTGAAACCCACCACTGAAAGAATGGTTGCAAAGCAAGGACTATCTGCATAGGACTCTCTAAGAACAGGTCAGCTTCCTTCCCATGAATTAACACTAGATTCTATCTTTAGGCAATGCTATTCCCTCCTACTCGTATCTTTGGCATCGCTTATAGGATTGTGATTGATTTTTTCATTACTCACAGTTTACAATCCGGTCCTTAGGGTGTTTTCTGAGTCAGTTGCTCGAAGAGTTCTGTTTTTCCATTGTTTCATTTCCTTGTCTTATTTTTTTATGATTTATGAATACATGTCATACATACTAGTGTGCCGACAGTGAAGAAATAGGATGTGTAAAGTTAAAGTAAGGGACATGGTGGCTCAGGGGCTAAGATGCTGAGCTTGTCGGTCAGAAAGGTCGGCAGTTCGGCGGTTCGAATCCTAGCGCTGCCTAAACCGAGTGAGCTCCTGTTACTTGTCCTAGTTTCTGTCCATGTAGCAGTTCGAAAGCAGGTAAAAATTGCAAGGAGAAAAACAGGAGCCACCTTTGGTGGGAAGGGAACTGCGTTCCGTGAGCCTTTTGGCGTTGAGTCATGCCGGCCACATGACCACGGAGACGTCTTCGGACAGCGCTGGCTCTTCGGCTTTGAAATGAAGATGAGCATTGCCCCCTAGAGTCAGGAACGACTAGCGCATATGTGCGAGGGGAACCTTTCCCTTTTAAGGCGGAGGAAGACTAAATTTAAGATTTTTTGACTCTTGTTTTTTTTCACCCCATCACGGGAGAGATCAAATTCTCTGAAATCACGATGACTCAATCCAGCAGCTGGAGGTCATAAGCATCTCCTTCCAAAAATTGTATGTTTCTCCCCTCAAAAAAAAAAGGAAGTGCGTTTTTTTGGTTTTTTTGGGTTTTTTTGATTCCTCATAAATTTTGGATGCGGGTTGCAAAATTAGGAAATGATGAATGAGATTTTATTCAGTTTTGGAGTTCACGGAGTTCATGTGAAAAAGATTATATTTCACGGAGAAGTTTTCTTTTCCTTCTTCTTCCCTTTCTCGCTTTCTTTCCAAATTCAGACTATCAACTCTGGACGGCTTCTGGCCATCAGTTGCAAAATGCATCCGCTCAATTCTACTTCTGATCATTTTTTTTAAAAAATGGCAACGATTCAGTGGTGGGTTTCAAATTTTTAGAACCTACTCTGTAGGTGTGGCCTATTTTGTGGGCGTGGCATGGCAGTCGTGTGACAGGGTGGGAGTGGCCACCTTTTAAAATGTGGTGAAACTCATTTAACAACGCTCTTGCTTAGCAACCAAAATTTTGGACTCAATTGTGATGATAAATTCTTTCTTTCTTTCTTTCTTTCTTTCTTTCTTTCTTTCTTTCTTTCTTTCTTTCTTTATTCCTTCCTTCCTTCCTTCCTTTTCTTTCCTTTCCTTCCCGTTGGGTCACTGGCAGCGGCGGGCCAGATTTACTTCCAGGTACGCCGGTGGAACCCCCTCTCACCGGTTCTCTAAATTTCACCAACCAGCTCTCGCGAGTAGATGCGAGCCTGCAGAAACCCACCACTGCAACGATTGCTTCATTTTAAAATCACCGGTGGCGTCCCCATGAAAAGTTCAGTCCTGCAGCAGCTCAAGGAATGCCCTATTCCATATATTAAGCTTTGAAGCAGTAGGGGAAAAGCTAAGGTGTCGTGTTTTAATCATCAGTTTTCTGCAAAGTTCTTTCTCGCCAATGGAATTGTAAAAAATGGATGAAGCTTCCCTGTCTTGAATGTCTGGGTGTGAAGGATCCTTTTTGTTTTTGGCCTGTGTGAATACAAAAAAATAGAAATGAATGGAACAGAACGCAATGGAGTGGAATAGGGAAGAGAAGAGAGAACAGAATAGAATAGAATAGAAAATGAATGGAGTGGAGTGGAATAGGGAAGAAAGAGAGAATAGAATAAAATAGGAAAAGAGAATAGAGAATAAAATAGAATAGAATAGAATAGGAATGTAGTGGAGTGGCGTGGAATAGGGAAGAGAAGAGAGAAGAGAATAGGAGAAGAGAACAGAAAAGAACAGATTAGAATAGAATAGAAAAGGAATGGAGTGGAATAGGGAAGAGAAGAGAGAAGAGAATAGGAGAAGAGAGAAGAGAATAGGAGAAGAGAATAGAACAGAAAAGAACAGAATAGAATAGAATAGAAAATGAATGGAATGGAGTGGAGTGGAATAAGGAAGAGAAGAGAGAATAGAATAGGAGAAGAGAACGGAAAAGAACGGAATAGAATAGAGTAGAAATGAATGGGATGGAATGGAGTGGAATAGTGAAGAGAAAAGAAGAAAAAATAGAATAGAATAGAATAGAATTCTTTATTGGCTAAGTGTGATTGGACACGCGAGGAATTCGCCATTGGTGCAGATACTCTCAGTGTACATAAAGAAAAATTAAACAGAATACATTCATCAAGAATCGTGAGATACAACACTTAGTTACAACACTTCCAATCAAGATGGAATGATGGCTTTTATTAACTGGGTTTTATTTACTGGGTCACTTCTGAGTAACAAGTTTCTTGAGTTGGCTCCGTAGATTTTCAATTGGGTTGAGGTCTGGGCTATGATTCCCAGCCCATTCCAGCAGTGGAATATGATTTATCTTGAAACTCCCCCCCCACCCCCCAAAAAAGAGTGGTGTTCTTAGCCAGCAACCCTCAAAAATACACTTTTCCCCAAAAGGTTTCCACAATTTTGGCCGCTAGTGTATACATTCCCTGAACTGGATGTTGGATGTCACAGAATTCACTCGTTAATGTTCCAAGGCAGGGAATGAATCCTCGTGCGAAGACCCCAGGAATGTCTGCATGCTTCTTGCAACCCTTGGGGTGGGTGTCTAATTAACCCAGCCCCCCACCTGTGCAAACTCACATCTATTTCCCCCCTTAAAGCTTTTTTTTTGTGGAATTAATCCCATTTTCTTCTTTCTCCTTAGGCGAGAAAACAGCCTCAGCCAGCAATCCCAGAGTGACGTTGTTGAAATGAAATTTCTATCAAGGCCCTGTTGGCAGCTCTTTTTGCCAATAAATCATCTCTAGAAGGTGATCACGTTTCAGGGATGCTTCCATGAATGTGGGTGAAGCAAGAGGAAGATTTCTAGAGTAACAGAGTTGGCAGGGACCTTGGAGGTCTTCTAGTTCAACCCTCTTGCTCAGGCAGGAAACCGTACACCACTTCAGACAAAGGGTTATCCAACCTCTCCTTAAAAACTTCAAGCCAGGGGTTTGGAATTGAAGTTCTCAAGCCTTACAAGTGGTCAATTTTGGACACTTACAGATTTACAGATTAACAAGAGTTGGAAGGGACCTTGCAGGTCATCTAGTCCAACCCCTTGCCCAAGCAGGAGACCCTACATCTGCCTCTACCTAGGATTGAACTCACAACCTCCTGATTGGGAGGTGAGAGCTCCACCTCTAGGCTTCTATTTTAACAGTCTTAATTTTTTGAATTGTTTCGTTTCATCATTTTACAGCATTGTAAAATGCCCAGAGTCATTGCATAGCGAGATCTGGGGGTGGGGGTGGGGATATAAATTTAATAATAAGAAAATAAAATTTTAATTCCAAGTTTTCCAGAAGATTGGCAGAGAACCCGTGCCATTCCTAGGAATTTTTGCGACTTTCCTGTAGGATTTTGCCTTTTAGCTCCTGGTCCTTCTGTTTACATAGGTTGGCTAAAGGTCAAATCTTTGACAACAGATTCCTGGTCCATCTCTTATCTTTATTTGCCTGGACAATTCTTTTTTGGGGGGTGGGGGGCGGACAGAGGGTTGGAATAAAAGCTATCTGGGTCAAAATAAATTGGGGGCCACAGCAAGTGAACAATCAAAGTAATGTACCTGGCAGATAAGACCTGAGCTAATGTTTGGCTCTTAGAAACTAGTTTTATGACCTTCCAACTTTTGTCTTAAGGTATAAGCAAAAAAGGTAAAAGTTCCCCTCGCACATATGTGCTGGCGTTCCTGACTCTAGGGGGCGGTGCTCATCTCCGTTTCAAAGCCGAAGAGCCAGCGCTGTCCGAAGACGTTCTCCGTGGTCATGTGGCCGGCATGACTCAACGCCGAAGGCGCATGGAACGCTGTTCCCTTCCCACCAGAGGTGGTTCCTATTTTTCTACTTGCATTTTTTACCTGCTTTTGAACTGCTAGGTTGGCAGAAGCTGGGACGAGTCATGGGAGCTTACTCCATTATGCGGTGCTAGGGATTCGAACTGCCAAACTGCCGACCGTTCTGATGGACAAGCTCAGTGTCTTTGTCAGCACGTAAAAAATGCAAGTAGAAAAAACAGGCACCACCTTTGGTGGGAAGGGAACAGCGTTCCATGCGCCTTCGGCAGTGTGGAATCATGCCGGCCACATGGCCACGGAGACATCTTCGGGCAGCGCTGGCTCTTCGGCTTTGAAATGGAGATGAGCACCGCCCTCTAGAGTCAGGAACGACTAGCACAAATACAATACAATACAATACAATAGCAGAGTTGGAAGGGACCTTGTAGGTCTTCTAGTCCAACCCCCTGCGTGGGCAGGAACCTTATACCATTTCAGACAAATGGCTGTCTAACATCTTTTTAAAGACTTCCAGGGTTGGGGCATTCACAGTGTGAATGTACGAGGGGATGCGCGAGGGGAATCTTTAACTTGACATCCATTTCCACCTTGGAATTATTATTATTATTTTTTGCTGTGGATAAAGATTCGCACACATGCTGGCTCTTTCTTCTCCAGATGTGATCCAACCAGCATCCTCCACCCCAGAATTCCCCAGCCAGTCCTGGCAGAGCCAGCCATCACATCTGGAGGGCATCAAGTGAAGGAAAGTTGGACCCACAAAAAAAATATCTTCTGGAATTTGGCAGCCCCCAGCACAAATCTTTCCCTCTCAAATCCATTTGGCAGGAACTGGGTTTCTGGAGGGGAGGGGGGGGAATTGGGGTGGGGGGGGGAACGGGACACATACCCAGAACTGACCTCATTTCCCAAGTTTTCCTTCCAAAGCTGTGTTGGAGTCTCAGGATTGCTTAACAACCCCAAGCCTTCCAAAACAAAGCAGATGCTTAAGCGGCTGAGATGTTTCTCCTAACCACTCTGGGCCAAAGTGAGGAGAGGAGAGCATCACCAGATGTCTCCCCACTTGGCTCGGACACATCCTGTCTGTCGCGTTTAAGAGTTCCTCCCTAGGAAGAAGATCTAAAGCCATGTTGAAGGTTCATGGAAAGGAAAGAGAAGGGAAGAGAAAAAGGGAAGGGACGAGAGAGGGGAGGGGAAGGGGAGAGAAAGAAGGGAAAGGAAAGGAAGGGAAAGGAAGGGAAAGGAAGGAGAAAAGAAAGAAAGGGAAGGGAAAGGGAAAGGAGAAAAGAAAAGAAGGGAAAGGAAAGGAAGGGAAAGAAAGGGAAATGAAGGGAGAAGAAAGGAAGGAGAAAGAAAGGAAAAGAAGGGAAAGGAAAGGAAGGGAAAGGAAGGAGAAAAGAAAGAAAGGAAAGGAAGGGAAGGAAAGGAAAGGAAGGAGAAAGAAAGGAAAGAGAAAGGAAAAGAAGGGAAAGGAAAGGAAGGGAAAGGAAGGAGAAAAGAAAGGAAGGAGAAAGAAAGGAAGGAGAAAGGAAAAGAAGGGAAAGGAAAGGAAGGGATGCCCTTCCCAGTATCTTTAGGTCGGGAGACAAATCTCCAGGCGGCTGGGGGTGGGATGTCATGGGAGCTGGAGTCCGGATGGCCTGGCTGGGCGTGATGGGAGCTGGAGTGTGTGTGTGTGTGTGTGTGTGTGTGTGATTGCAAAGGCTGCAACCCTTTCATTGCGCTCCACGCCTCTGACTCCCCAGGAGGTTCCGCATCGCCCAGTTTGGGCGCAAGCTGGCCGGTGCGACGTCTGTTTTCCCTGCGCGGCATCCTGAGCGGTCTCATTCCAACCCCCCCCCCCCCACTTCTCCAGCAACCAATTCCCCACGCACCCACCCACCCACCCACGCCTAGCAGATGCCCGTCCGGTTCCGCCAGCGGCCAAGCCAGCGAGTCAAAGAAAACACGCACCGGGTTCCGCCAGCCGGCGCAATTCTAGCGCAGGTGACCGAGCGCTTGTGTCCCTCTTTCGACAACCCCCCCTCCGGAAGGGGGGCGCAGCCATATAGGAGGGAAGGGGAGAGAGGAGGGGGGGAGGGAAAGAAAAAGAGAGAGAGAGAAAAGAGCGACAGTGAAAGAAAGACAGGAAGAGAGAGAGACGGAGAAAAAGAGAAAGGGGGAGAGACACACAGAGAGAAAGAGACAGAGAAAGAGAGACAGAAAGAGAGAGACAGAAAAAGAAAGAGACAGAAAGGGAGAGAGACGGAGAAAGAGAGAAAGACACACAGAAAGAGACAGAGAGAAAGAGAGACAGAAAGAGAGACAGAGAGAAAGAATGAGAGAGAGACTGGCAGAAAGAGAGAGAAAGAGAAAGAGATAGAAGGAGAGAGAGATGGAGAAAAAGAGAGAAAGGGAGAGAGACACACAGAGAGAAAGAGAGACAGAAAGAGAGACAGAAAGAAAGAATGAGAGAGAGAGACAGAAAGAGAGACGGAGAAAAAAGAGAAAGGGAGAGACATACAGAGAAAGAGACGGAGAGAAAGAGAGATAGAAAGAGAGAGAGAGACAGAAAGAGAGAGAGAAAGGTAGAGAGACAGTCAGAGAAAGAGAGACAGAAAGAGAGAAAGAGACCCCCACCAGAAACCTTCCAATTAGCGCCCCCCCTCCTGCCGCGCATCCCCTTTCCCTTTCAACCCCCCCACCCTCCAAGCAGACCTTTGTGGGGGGGGCGGAAAGAGAGGGGGGGGGCGTGGTTGGAGCCCAGCAAGCCCGCGTGCAGCAGGCTCCACGCGCGGCCGAGCGCCCCCCGTGCGCGTGCAAAGCCGGCTTCCCTCCCTCCCTCCCTCCCAACCGTGTTGCCCCAAAGCCCCCTGCAGCCCTGCAGCCCCGCCAAGCCAACCCCACGCCCCCCGCCCCAATTCCTCCCAAGGGAGAAGGACTGAAGCCTTTGCAAGAAGCTGGCTTGGTTGGGGGGGGGACGCGCCCCTCCCTCCCTCCTCCTCCTCCTCCTCCTCCCTCTGCCCCCTCCCTCCCTTCTCCCCTTCCCCTTCTCCCCCTCCCCTCTCTTGGCTCCCATTCAAATATGGGTCAGGGGTGAGCGCGGCTTCCCGACGTCACAAGCTTGCAAGATGGCGCTGGGAGGGAAGCTGTGAGATGGGAGAAGCGCGGCGGTGAACCCGGCTTTTTTTGGGGGGGGGTGGGGGTGGGCGGGCGGGGGGGAGGGGGCGGGCGCGCCAGCCGGCGGGGAGGGGGCCCCCCAGAGCCCAGCCTGGACGGAGCCATGCCTTGGCAAAGGTAAGGGGGCGTTGGGGGTGGCTGGGAAAGCCTGCCTGGGTGTAAAGTGGGTGGGTGGGCTTCCTTCCAGCAGCCCCCCCCCTCCCCACGGCAGAGAGAGGGGGGGGCGTGTGGGGCAGCCTGAGACAGACAGGCAGAGGAAGCTGGGGCTGCGTGGCACAGGGCAGGGCATCCCACCCCCCTGCCCTTTTTCTCTGGGCAAGGGCGCTGGGTGCGAGTCCTGCGCTTTCTCCACAAAGGGGGTGGGTGGGGGCTCGCACAGCTGCCTAGACCACCACCACCACCACCCCTTCAAATCCCCGGGGTGGAGGGAAACCCGTGCCTATTGATTTGCACCCTTTTGCAAAAGCATGCTCCAGCTTTGGGGCATCCTCGCCCCCACCCCTCCTACACAAGAATTGGGGTGGTGGGTTGTTTTTTTTGGGGAGGGGGCGGTGCAGGAATGTGCAATGCAAGAATTAGGGGGGAGGTCTGTCCAGTTGGACGGGCTTGCCACACACCCCCCAAAAAACTTTGGAAGGAATGAAGGCAGGCAGGCTGTGGGTTGCCCACTCTTTTGTGTATTGGGTGGGTGGGTGCCTGGGAGGGGGCTGCGGGTTTTTTTTGCCCAGCTGGCTGCCTTGTGCAAGAGGAGCAAGAGGAGGAGGAGGAAAAGTGGGGAGGGGGGGGTGGCCTGCATTAGCAAAAGCCAACGGCAGCTGTGCCAGCTGGGGGTCTGCTTTGGCCGAGGGAGGGAGGGAGGGGAGAGGAGCAACCTTCCCCCCTCCCTTTGGGAAGGAACTCCCCACCCACTTACTCACCCACTCTGTCACTCACTTGCCCACCCACCCACCCACCCACTTACTCACCTCCCCCCCACCCCTGGAGTTCCGGCTTGGGCAGGTAGTTGCGAGTCGAGTCTCAGGTCTTTTTGCAAAGGGGTGGGATTTGGGTGGGTGGGTGAATTTGCACCCACGTGTGTATTTTGCACGCCTGCTTGGCCCGAGTTTTGGGGAGGGGGGTGGAATAAAACAGCTGTGGGGTTTAGTGGGGAGTGGGTGGCAGGAAGGAAAGAAAGAAAGAAAGAAAGAAAGAAAGAAAGAAAGAAAGAAAGAAAGAAAGAAAGAAGAAGTACCCCCTTTGGATAGGAAAATCAAGGGAAGGTTGGCTGCTTGCTTCCCTTATGGGTGGGGGGGCGGCGTTTCATTTCGTCCCTGGTGGGCTTGAAAGGTGAAGGTCCCCACGACCTTTCCCCTCCCCTGAAGGACCCCCTGCACTCCCTCCCTAAGTTTGACCTTTGCCACATGGCTTCTTCCTTCTCTCTCCTCTGTGTAAGACGTGGAGAGCTTATTTCGCCTAGATTCAAAGGGACTAGAAACCTAGGGGGGTATTTTTGTGAGTTGTGTGTCTGAAGCCTGCAGCTGTTTTGCCTTGGAGGAGAGGGGGGCTCCTGGCTAGGCCCTTCCCCCAAAACGGACGAGGAAAACCTACTGAGAGAGGGGGTGTCTTCAAAATAGACTATTTATTGTCTGGTTATTTATATGTGTATTTTCATACTTCTTAATCCCTTTCCCCTCCAATGTACGATTTCTCTGTTAGCTTTTAACTTTTCCAAAGAGAAAATCATATATATATATATATATATATATAATCTTTTTAATTCAAGGTTTGCATTGGAAAACAGGCAGACCGTATTGGGTTTTGGGATGGTTGAGTTTGTGTGTGTATGTTTTTCCTATGTCACCTTTAATAATAATAATAATCATCTTTATTGTCATTGTAAAAATAAGGAAGGGCCATTTAAAAAAAATATCACTTTTTTAAAAAAATGAGGGGGGGTGAAGGTGCCATTGGAGGTCTCTATTTGCAAGAGAAAATTGAAAAGTTTGGGGGGGGGAATAGGGGGGAAAGTTAGTTTTTCTAACTTTTCAAACTTCCTTTCAAAACTTGAGGATAGCGAGAAATGGCAGCTCGCCAGTCTTGTAGTGAGATTTTTCCCCCTTCCCTTTTTTTTTAATCTGTTTTACCAGCTGGCACTTTTTGGTTTTGTTAGTTTTACCAATCGCTGTCCGAAGAGTTTGTAACTTTCCATTTTTAAAAAAAATGTCATTCTCTGCTATTTTCTTTCAATTCTCCCCCCCCCCCCCCCCCCCAAATATTTCTTTGGAAAAGAGACGATCCTAAAAGTTAAGAAAAAAAATCTCCACTTTTGTCAGCTGGGCATTTGAAAAGCAGATGTGTTTTTCTATCTAAATAAAAAGCTGGTTAAAACATTTCCTGCTTGTATAAAGATGCTTTTTGTTTTTTTAAGGGGAGGCAAAAAAAAGGAAGATAAGAAAGCATTTTTTCTGATGGTGAAATGCTAATTTATTAGCATGTTCGGCTTATTCGGCACGGCTGATACTGTATGAAGGAGAGATATTTAGAAAGTGGAAAGGATCCGTGCCCTTTTATAAGGAGATCTAATGTTTGTGCCTTAATTTTGTGTTGGAAGTGTCAGTTCTCCATAAGGGGGAGAAAACTTCCTTTCTACAGTTGTCAATTACTTGCATTGCCAATCCTGCTGGAAGTAATTAATTGCAGTGCTGACTCACACACACACACACACACACACACACACACACACACACACACACACACACGGTCGACAATTCCAAACCATGTTGGCTTTATGATCTAGGACTACAATCCCGCTTTTGGGACTTCTCTAAACCAGGATTAAGCCAAAGCAGTTAAAAAGCCAAGCAAACATTGTCGTCTTTAAGGTGGGTGAGCTTAAAAAGTTCCAGTTTTTTTCTCTTTCTTAACAACACGGCTTCTTCTGAGCATAAAACGTTTGCAGCTCAAGAATTTATCAAGAATAAATAAGAGCATTTGTAAAAGAATATATTTTGCAACCAAAACTTCATTTTTTTTATTTTTTATTTTACTGGTTGGTGGGCTCTGCGGTGTTTTCTGGCTTGTTTGAGGAGCGAGAAGGAAGTCGGTTTGCACGGTTGACTTCTTAAACTTATGGACCTGCTTCTTTAAAAAAAATTAATAATAATAAAGTTGGAAAGATACTTTCCCGCACACCGACATTCCTGTGTTCAGAAAAGGTGTATTTTGGGGACAGACGGACGTTATATCTGATTTAACCAAGTTGAACATCCTGTAGAATAAATTTCTCCAGCTTGCTTCAAAAACGTGTCTCACAACTTCCAAGAAATTGGCATCTTTGGGGAGATTTTGTGTGTGTGTTTGTTCATTTGTTTGCTTTTAAAAACTGGGAACATGGCACCGGCTTGCTTTTTAATACACCCTGGGATTTATCTTTTTAAATCAAACTCTTTCCTTCCTTCCTTCCTTCCTTCCTTCCTTCCTTCCTTCCTTCCTTCCTTCCTTCCTTCCTTCCTTCCTTCCTTCTTTCTTTCTTTCTTTCTTTCTTTCTTTCTTTCTTTCCGGTGTGGGGACTGGCCGAAAAGATTTTTAGTCTCTTTAAAAGGGCTCATTGGCAGACCCGGTGTGTGTAAACAGTGTTTAACTAGATTGGAGTGGGTGTGTCTTCTCAAAGAGGAGAAGGGAAGGAAGAAGCAGCAAGAGGTTTGGTGGCCTTCATTCCTGAAGCCCACGCGGGGACGATGCTGGCCACGGTGTGGACCTGGTGGGGTTGCGCGTTATCCAAAAGAAGAGTTTGAGGCATTCTTGACTTCTGGAGGTTACGGTTGGGTGTTTGACTTCCATCTTCTGGAGTTGACAGTCCTACTCTGAGTGTTTTTTTGGGAATTCTCTTCCAAGAGTGGACGAGACAATGGCATGGAGAACATCTCGGCGTTGAGGTGAGCTGGGGGAAGTCTCCAATTTTTGCCCCCTTCTTGGTGGTGGGGTGGCTTTTTTGGAAGGCGGAGAAGACTTGTGAGCGTTGAGTTTTGGAAGCATTTCATCTCTTGGGGGGGCTTCCCTCTGTTGCCACCTCTTTCTCCTTCTTCTCTGCCATCAACCTCTGTGTTGACCTTCTCCCTTTCCATCCCTTCTTTCTCCTCGCTTTCCTCTTCCACTACTCCTCCTCCCTTTTTCATTCTTCTGTCAGCCACCAACACAACTCTCCTCTTCCTTTTTCCCCTCAACACATTTCTTCCTTCGTTTCTTTCTCCTCCTCTTCCAGAAAAGTCACTTTTGGGAGTTTGGAAAACATCTCACCCTACTCGCTGTAAGATTTCTCTTCCTTAATTCCTCCTCCTCTTCACTACTTCTCTTCCTGGTTTGCCTTCCCGTCCACCATCACCCCTTCTTCTTTCTCCTCACTCACTCCCTCTCTCCTGTCCTTCTCTTTCGCCCGCAGTATTTCTCCCTTTCCTCATTCTTTTCTTTCACTATTACTGCTATGACTTTTTTTTCCTTCTCCTTCCCTTTTACCACCATCGTTTCTCTTCCTCCCCATTGTCCTTCTCTTCCATTGTCATTCCTTCTCCTCTTGTCTCTCCTCCTCTCCCTCCTTCTCTTTGTCCTTTACCACTATCACTTCTTTCTTTTCTCATTCTCTCCTTCCCCTATTACTGCTACGACTTTCCTTCTTTCTCTTCTGCGACCACCACTTCTTCCCCCTTTGCCTTCTCCTCCTTACCACCATTGCTACTGCCCTCCTCCTCCTCCTCCTGTTTCTCCATAACTACTACTGCTGCTACTACTGTGTTTTCCTTCCTCCTGCCCTCCCTCCTCTTCCTCCTCCTCTCCTCTCTTCCCTCCTTCAAAACAGCCCTTTGAGGGTTTCCTTTATTCCTCTTTCTCCATCTCTACTGCTGCTCTTTCTCCTTCCGACTCACCTTCTCTTTTCTTTTCTTTTCTCCTGCCCTCTCTCCTCCTCCCCCCTTCTCTTTTCTCCTTTTCCTCATTCTCTTCTTCCGCTACCACCGCGACGACCTTCCTCCTTTTTCCTTTTCCTTCTCTCCTCCTACCACCGCTTCTAATCTTCCTCTTCGTTCTCCTCCTCTTCCTCCTCTTCCTTCCCCTCCATAACCGCTTCTACTATCCCTTCCTCCTCCTCCTCTCCTTCCTCCTCTTCCTTCCCCTCCATAACCGCTTCTACTATCCCTTCCTCCTCCTCCTCCTCCTCTCCTTCCTCCTCTTCCTTCCCCTCCATAACCGCTTCTACTATCCCTTCCTCCTCCTCCTCCTTTCCTTCCTCCTCTTCCTTCCCCTCCATAACCGCTTCTACTATCCCTTCCTCCTCCTCCTCTCCTTCCTCCTCTTCCTTCCCCTCCATAACCGCTTCTACTATCCCTTCCTCCTCCTCCTCCTCTCCTTCCTCCTTCGTAACAGCCCGTTGGGAGGGGGGGAGAGGGGGGCTGTTTGCCCCAAGCGGAAAATCATCCGGCTTCCTACGAGAAGGGCTTAGTTTCTAACAACTCCCGCAGCAGATGTCGTTTTTGCAAAGGTTTCGGGGCGGGCAGCGCAGCGCCCGGAGAGGCCCGAAGTGAATCGCATTTGCCATTCAGCCATTATGTGGGCTGTGACAGCCTCGGCTCAGTGGGGTCTGGAGGAGTGTGGGGGGAAGGGCTGGGCAGGGAGGAATGGCTTTTATTCCGCTATCGCCAGACCCCCAGTCTGCTGGGTTGCGCTGCTTGGCAGTAAAAAAAAAAAAAAAAACCAATTCCTTACCGGGGTTTAAGCCGGTAAGAGTTGGATACCAAGGTTGGCTCTAAAACCGAACCGTTTGCAAACAAGGTTCTGGAAAAAATGCTGGAAGCGAAGTAAGGCAGAGGTCACCCACTGGGGGTTCCTGAGAAAATCTTGGTGGTCCGCAGAAAAATTATTTGCATTTTTAAAAAATATGGCGCTAAGTCAGGGGTCCTCGAACTACGGCTCCTGGGATGGCTACGTGCAATGAACGCTTGTGTTGCTGCAGAGAGTCTCCACCTTCGGGGTCTTTTTGTGTGGGTCAGAGAGGGGTAGAAATTCCCACTTGGGGTCTGCTTCAGCCTCCTGGTGGGGGGCTTTGGGCGAAGGCTGGAGGGAAGCACCACTGGTGGGGAAGAGCTGGAGGGCCTCGTTCCAGTGGGACTGCATCCTGGCCTGGAACTGGCTGACCATCTCAGCCCGCTGAGCCTCCAGGGGCCGGTCCCTGGCCTTGCACTCCCACAGGTCTTCCCTCTGCTCGAAAAGCCTATGCTCCTAGTCCTCAGTGAGGCACTTCTACTGAGCCGCCTTCTTGGTCAGATCCAATTTGAACTGTTTTGCCAACTCTTTCTCCTGGGGGGGTGCTTAGCTCCAGCCACGGCTTCCTGGTGGGGCCCTAAGAAGCCCAGGTGGGCAGGCGAGGAGGGGGGCTGGCAGGGGAGGGGCGAGTAGAGACCAGAGAGGCGGCCCTTGACATGAGTGGCATTGAGTTGGCCACACCCACCCAGTCACGTGACCACCTAGCCACGCCCACCCAGCCGGTCATTAGGCAGATCGTATTAGTGGTCCGTGAGATTTAAAATCATGAATTATGGGGTCCCTGAGGTCCGAAAGGTTGGGGTCCCCAGGGGAAGGGGGGAACAATGGCTGGATGATTGTTTTGTTGGACTTTGAAGAGGTGATAAAATTAGAATATTGAGGAAAAAGAGAACAACTTTCGATTCAAACTACGTTAAACTTGCTTTTAAAAGTAATGGAGCCATTGCTGGGGCAATGCTAATGTTCTGTCAAATTTTGCATGGGGTGGCATTCAATCCCCAATGATCCGTACCATGAGGATTAATTTTATTGATTGATTAATTTGATTCCTGCCTTTATTTAATTTGTACAAAATAACTCGAGGTGGCGAAAATATCCAGCATGCTTTCCTGCTCCTAATTTCCCCACAACAGTCCTGCGAGGTGGGTTGGGCTGAGAAGGAAAGGCTGACCCAAAGCCACCCCGCTGGCTTTCATGCCCAAAGTGGGACTAGAACTCCCTGACTCCTGGTGATTGGCCCAAAGTCACCCAGCTGGCTTTCAAGTCTAAGGGGAGACTAGAACTCCCACACTCCTGGTGATTGGTCGAAAGTCACCCAGCTGGCTTTCAAGTCTAAGGGGAGACTAGAACTCCCACACTCCTGGTGATTGGTTGAAAGTCACCCAGCTGGCTTTCAAGTCTAAGGGGAGACTAGAACTCCCACACTCCTGGTGATTGGTCGAAAGTCACCCAGCTGGCTTTCAAGTCTAAGGGGAGACTAGAACTCCCTGACTCCTGGTGATTGGCCCAAAGTCAACCAGCTGGCTTTCAAGTCTAAGGGGAGACTAGAACTCCCACACTCCTGGTGATTGGTCGAAAGTCACCCAGCTGGCTTTCAAGTCTAAGGGGAGACTAGAACTCCCACACTCCTGGTGATTGGTTGAAAGTCACCCAGCTGGCTTTCAAGTCTAAGGGGAGACTAGAACTCCCACACTCCTGGTGATTGGCCCAAAGTCACCCAGCTGGCTTTCAATTCTAAGGGGAGACTAGAACTCCCACACTCCTGGTGATTGGCCCAAAGTCACCCAGCTGGCTTTCAATTCTAAGGGGAGACTAGAACTCCCACACTCCTGGTGATTGGCCCAAAGTCACCCAGCTGGCTTTCAAGTCTAAGGTGGGATGAGAACTCCCACACTCCTGGTGATTGGCCCAAAGTCACCCAGCTGGCTTTCAAGTCTAAGGTGGGATGAGAACTCCCACACTCCTGGTGATTGGCCCAAAGTCACCCAGCTGGCTTTCAAGTCTAAGGTGGGATGAGAACTCCCACACTGATGGCAATTGTCTCTGAGTGTTATTATTTGTTCTGGTCTAAGTGTAATAAATGGATTGATTGATGATTGATCATAATCCAATAGAATTAGAATAGAATTCTTTATTGGCCAAGTGTGATTGGACACCCAAGAAATTGGTCTCTGGTTCATAAGCTCTCAGTGTACATAGAAGATACATTTGTCACAAATCCTAAGATGCAACCCAGAGACAGTCATGGGTTACTACTAAGCAATCGAAACATACTAGGAAACAAACAGAACAATCTAAATAGTCAAAATACAAGCAACATGGTTATAGTCATAAGTGGGAGGAGGATAGGTACAAGGAAGGATGAGAAGAATAAGAGCAATATAGTCTTAGTGAATAGTTTGACAGTGTTGGGGGAATTAATTGTTTAGCAGAGTGACGGCATTCGGGGAGAAAAATGACAAGATATTTTGTTCGCAAGAGACCCCCCCAAACATCTTTTCCCCCCCACCAAGAATTAGCTGTGCAATTCCTCCAGAGACAGTGGCATGCTTTGTTGAAGTAAGTAATAATTGCAACGTGTAAGTTTGGAAGTGGGAAATCCTAAATCGATCGATAGCAACGAAAAAGCCGAGTGTTTTAAGAACTGCCCTGCCAGAATGATCTCGGAAAGCAGCAGAACGAATGTCGTAGGACAGGGGTCTCCAACCTTTGCAACTTTAAGTCTGAAGGACTTCAGCTCCCAGAATTCTCCAGCCAGCAAAGCTGGCTGGAGAATTCTGGGAGCTGAAGTCCTTCAGACTTAAAGTTGCAAAGGTTGGAGACCCCTGTTGTAGGAGAAAGGCAATTCGTGGGTGAATTTTTATGTTTTAAATCTGCACAGAAGGGGGAAGGAAGGAAGGTTGTTGGCTGCAAACGGCAGCCCAGATCTCCTCCCCACATCGGCGTTTTCTGTCCGTAGATCTGGTTTCTCATTTTGCTAAGAAGCGATGTCCAGCCGAGCGCACTTGCGGGTCAGCTGTTCCCGAGGCAGGAGGAGGCATTGTTGTCCGAGTGAGAAGCCGGTGGAGAATGTTACGTGATTGATTAAGCCAGCTTCTGGGATAGCCAAGAGCTGATAATGGTTTGATTTGGCCATGGTTTGGTCTCGGTTGGAGCAATCTTAAATGTATTTATTTTTTTCCGAATGCAAGGAAGATCTTTTATTATCGTAGTGATGCAATTCTCTCCAGCACTGATGACGTTACCTAGTTTGGTTCATGAAAGGTCTTCAGGAAAACCTCCAGGTTCAGAGAGCACAAAGGACCCCACCGTTGTCTCCTCCTCCTCCCTGCAAACCCTCCTCCCTTCTAGCCCTGATGAAGTTACCTAGTTTGGGTAATGAAAGGTCTTCAGGAAAACCACCAAGTTCCGAGAGCACCTATGACCCCAATGCTGGTCTGTGGCTGCAATAAAAATTAAGGGGCGGTTTATAAGTCTAATAATTAAATTAAATTAATTAAATTAAACTGATCGATTGATTTGATTGATTGACCGAGGACCCCAGAGTCCTTCTGCTCCTCCTCTCCACACCCCCCCCCAACCTTCTAGCACTGATGAAGTTACCTAGTTTGGTTAATGAAATGCCTGCATGAAAACAATACAACAGCAGAGTTGGAAGGGACCTTGGAGGTCATCTAGTCCAACTCCCTGCCTAGGCAGGAAGCCCTATACCGTTTCAGACAAATGGCTATCCAACATCTTCATAAAGACTTCCAGGGTTGAGGCATTCACAACTTCTGGAGGCAACTTCTGTTCCACTGATCAATTGTTCTCACTGTCAGGAAATTTCTCCTCAGTTCTAAGTTGCTTCTCTCCTTGATTAGTTTCCACCCATTGCTTCTTGTTCTGCCCTCAGGTGCCTTGGAGAATAGCTTGACTCCCTCTTCTTTGGGGCAACGCCTGAGATATTGGAAGGCTGCTATCATGTCTCCCCTAGTCCTTCTTTTCATTAAACTAGACATACCCAGCTCCTGCAACCGTTCTTCATATGTTTTAGCCTCCAGTCCCCTAATCCTCTTGGTTGCTCTTCTCTGCACTCTTTCCAGAGTCTCCACGTCTTTTCTACATCGTGATGACCAAAACCGAATGCCGTATTCCAAGTGTGGCTTTCCCAAGACATTATAAAGTGGTATTAACCCTTCACGTGATCTTGATTCTATCCCTCTGTTTATGCAGCCTAGAACTGTGTTGACTTTTTTGCTGCACACTGCCATATTTAAATGGTTGTCTAAAACAACTAAGCTTAGAGGACATCTAGGATCTCTAATGCTGGGTTAGGGTTAGGGTTAACCCCAACCCTTAAACAATATCATTTTTCCCCCTTTCAGAAAGTATACCAAATTGATCATTTCCTTTTCCATTTGTTACTCTAATTTCTGTAGGTTGCATATATCCTCAAATTCCATGTTAACATAACAAGCATTTTACTTCATGGGTTGTCCGCAATTAACAATTATCGTCTTACTTGACTATATATCATTAGCGGTATCGACCTATTTCATATTCCTACCGGCACATCTCTTCTTCCTCCTTACCTAACCATTTTCTCTTAACTCATCAAACTGGGAGTATTACTCTTACTGCAAACCCACTTATGGGAAGGTCTCCTTTGAGGAACTGTGGGCTTGCAACACGTTTGCACCAGGCCAGACCGCTGCTTAACTTAACCGCTGTTTCATCTAGCCGGCCTGGCCTAATTCCAGCTTTCCCACCTCAGTTTGTATTTTTAAATTTTGTGATTTGGTTTTAAGGTTAAGTTTTTAATTTTTATAAATTCGTACAGGGGTTTATTTAATTCGATTTTAGTTATATGTATTATTGATTGTATGGTTTTAATTTGTACCTGTACACCGCCCCGAGTCCCTCCGGGGAGAGGGGGCGGTCTAGAAGTCCAATAAATAATAATAATAATAATAATAATAATAATAATAATAATAATAATAATAATAATAATAATAATAATAATAACTTGTCCACCGTTCCTTGTCATTTATGATTCTGGGGCAGAGAAACCCTTTCCTAACCTGGTCTGCTGGCCCCAGTTCCTTCAAACGGGATCCTTGGGTGAGGAAGCTGCCCTTGGTTATGCAGTGCGCAACTCTTTGTTGGCTGCGACAACTCGTGGGAAGCCCGTGGTTTCTCACTCTTGCCTCATCCAACTTGTCTTAACAGCGGTTCCTTTTTCGCAGCCGTCCAAGCACGGTTCTCACAAGCCAGGTGCAATAATACAATAGCAGAGTTGGAAGGAACCTTGGAGGTCATCTAGTCCAACCCCCTGCCTAGGCAGGAAACCCTACACCGTTTCAGACAAACGGCTACCCAACATCTTCTTAAAGACTTCCAGTGTTGGGGCATTCGCAACTTCTGGAGGCAACTTCTGTTCCACGGATTAATTGTTCTCACTGTCAGGAAATTTCTCCTCAGTTCTAAGTTGCTTCTCTCTATTTGTGTGAGGTGGAGGAAGAGGACTGTGGGATCTTTGGTGCTCTTTGAGCTTGCTGGTTTTCATGCAGACGTTTCTTTACCCAAACTAGGTAACATCATCAGTGCTAGAAGGGGGTTGGGGGGGGAGGAGGAGGAGATGAAGGGCTGTGGGGTCCTTGGTGCTCTCTGAGGTCAGTTGTTGGCGTGCAGATGTTTCATTACCCAACTGGGTGACATCATGAGCGCTAGAAGGGAGTGAGGGAGGAGGAGGAGGACTACTACTTTTGGAGTCCCTGGTGCTCTCTGAGCTTGGTTGTTTGGCAGGACGCTTCATTACCCAACTAGGTAACATTATCAGTTTTAGAAGGGAATGAGGAGCAGAAACAGGAGGAGGACTGTGGGGGCCCTTGGTGCTCTCTCTGAGCTTGGTGGTTTTCTTGCAGACGTTTGATTACCCAAACTAGGTAGCATCATCAGTACTAATGTCAACTCACGATATTGAGTAGCCTGTGTGAACCAGGACTCTGGGAGTTACCTGCAAAGTGTGGCCCAATCATTTTGTGTAGTTGCTTAACCATGATCTACCCAGTGGTTAGATCATGGTTAAGCAACCCATGTGGGCGTCCACTAGTGGGCGTTCCAGCTTTCACGGTGGCCGGTAGGGGTTTTGTCCGATACTGAAGCACTTTCCTTTTTTTAAAAAATTTGATGGGCTTTCTAAAAAAAAAATCATAGCATTATTTAAAAACATTTCCATGAGGTTTTCATACAATTCCCCGTGACAATTTGAAATTTCTGAAAATGTCCTATTTGTATCGCCCGCACATGCTTTAACTTGCTGTAACTCTTGCTTTATAAACTTTATAAAGTAAAGTTACTTCTCTACTTTATAAATCACCATTCCTGGGGAACCGGTGGGCGGTTAGAAAATTTTACTACTAACAGAGATACAAAAGTGGGGTGGGGGGTAGGTATAAAAAGGTTGACTACCAATGATCTAACCGTTACTCCGTGATTGGATGGCACCTAGAATTTTTGTTTGTTGTTAGTTGTGAAGTCGTGTCCAACCCATCATGACCCCATGGACAACGTTCCTCCAGGCCTTCCTGTCCTCTACCATCCTCTGGAGTCCATTGAAGCTCACACCAGCTTCTTCGGTGACTCCATCCAGCTACCTCCTTCTCTGCTGTCCCCTTCTTCTTCTTCTTTTGCCCTCCATCGTTCCCAGCATGAGGCTCTTCTCCAGGGAGTCCTTCTTCCTTCTCATTAGGTGGCCAAAGTACTTGAGATAGAGAGAGAGAGAGAGAGAGAGAGAGAGAGAGAGAGAGAGAGAGAGAGAGAGAGAGAGAGAGAGAGAAAGATGTTGTGAGTTGCGAAGTCGTGTCCAACCCATCACGACCCCATGGACAACATTCCTACAGGCCTTCCTGTCCTCCACCATCCTCTGGAGTCCACTTAAGCTCACGCCAGCTGCTTTGGTGACTCCGTCCAGCCACCTCCTTCTCTGCCGTCCCTTCTTCTTTTGCCCTCCATCGTTCCCAGCATGAGGCTCTTCTCCAGGGAGTCCTTCTTCCTTCTCCTTAGGTGGCCAAAGTCCTTGAGTTTCATCTTGATGGTTCAAGGTGTTTGTCTTGCCTTCATGTTTGGTGTCCCTCTAGGTTGGGATGGCTCTCTGCCTTCCATTAAGGTTTGCCTTGGAGTGTGACGAGCTTGAATGTCACGTGTTCGTGCTACAGCCCATTGAGCGATGACCGTTGCGTGTCTTCAGAAGCCAGCGTCCATGACCATAGGGGCAAGTTTGGTGTTACCAGCCAGCAAACAGAGATGCCCCCAAGGCTTGAAGGACAAAAACTCGAGAGACCGGTAATATTTGATTACAGCCACTGGGAGGGTCATCTTTCCACACACCCACACCTACGGGCTATTGTGATGAGAAGCTTGTTGTGTTGACGGACTCTTGGAAAGTCGCAGAAACTAGAAAACGGCTGTCTTGTTTTCTGCTAAGATGGGAGATGGTGAGAGTCCCCAGGCAAAGAAATATGCAATCTTCCCTCTATTGAGGAAGTAGAAGTGCTGGGGAGGATGGGCTTACATGGCCTGAGGCCATGGCTTCATTGGACCAGGAATCTATGAAGCAGCCATTGTGGGATGGGTACTAACTTTGCCACAATGGAGACTTACAGAAGAGTTGGAAGGGACCTTGGAGATCTCCTGGTCCAAACCCTGCAGTAATGGAGCACCCACAAATTCTGGAGGCAAGTCGTTCCACGGTTTTAATCGTTGCCCCTGTCAGCAAATTTCTTAATTTTAGGTTGGCTCTTTCCCTGATTAGTTTCCATCCTAATTTGCTTCTTGTTGTGCCTTCTGGTGATTTGGAGAGTAGGTTGACCCTTTCTTCCGTGGGTCAACCCCTCCAACACGTTGGCTGTTGGAAATATTGGATGATTGTTTATATTATTTTAAGGATTTACAGAATACAGACTGAATTAGGAGGGACCTTGGAGATCTTCTAGTCCAACCCCCGGCTCAAGCAGGAGACCCTTAACACCATTGCAGACAACTGGCTGTCCAGTCTTAGATAGATTCAGATTAACAGAGTTGGAAGGGACCTTGTAGGTCATCTAATCCAACCCCCCGCCCAAGCAAGAGACCCTACACTATTTCTGACAGATGGCAGTCCGGTCTCTTCTTGAAAGCCTCCAGTGATGAAGCCCCCACAACTTCTGAAGGCAACTTCTGTTCCATCGATTGATTGTTCTCACTGTCAGGAAATTCCTCCTTATTTCCAGGCTGAATCTCTCCTTGGTCAGTTTCCATCCATTATTCCTTGTCCGGCCTTCAGATGCTTTGGAGAATAGCTTGACCCCCCTCCTCTCTTTGGCAGCCCCTCAAATATTGGAAGATGCTCTCCTGTCTCCCCTGGTCCTTCTCTTCACTAGAGTAGCCATGCCCAGTTCCTGCAACAGTTCATCCTATGTTTGAGCCTCCAGGCTTTTGATCATCTTGGATAGATTCAGATTAACAGAGTTGGAAGGGACCTTGGAGGTCATCGAGTGCAACCTCCTGCCCAAGCAGGAGACCCTACACCATTTATGACAGAGGGCAGTCCAGTCTCTTCTTGAAAGCCTCCTGGGATGAAGCCCCCACAACTTCTGAAGGCAACTTCTGTTCCATGGGTTGGTTGTTCTCAATGGAAGGATTTAAAGCAGGAGAAAGTTACCAAGTCAACATATCTAGGGCTGGCAATCTTTCCCACCCCCCACCCCCAACTGGGGCAGGGGGACCGTTGGGATTTGGGGGTCAAGTAAATGATATAAAATTTCTCATTTTCACTGATTAATTGTCCCCACTGCCAGAAATTTCTCCCTTGGTTGTAGGTTGGTCTTCTCCTTTGATGAAAGCATTACCTATGATCGGTGTTAGTTAAGTGTGGCTTGTTCCACCAGTTTAAAGGCTCTTCCTTCTCTGCTTCTCGGTCCCCACCCATCCTTTCTCTCCCGAAGCAGACGAGGTCAAAGGAAATCAAATGGAATGTGACCATCTGCCTTTTCTTCCTCCTTTCCAGAGAAATGCTATAAATAAAGTCCAGCGCTTCAATTTTTTTTATTTAAAAAAGAAAGAAAGAAAGAAGGCCAAACCTTGTGACTTTGACTAGCCTTTTATCTTTCCCTTGGTTAGGTTCAACAGCGTCCCGTGAAATTTGATTCGGAAGAGGCAGAAAACTTTTAAGTGAGACAGGTGGGACTCCAATTCCCAGAATTCCAAGCTGGGTCTTTTAAGGAGCAGCATCCGAAAGGGGCAACCACATAAACTATGACTCTGTTGTGGCCTGCCAGATTCGGACAGTGAGGAGGGTTGGGGAGGAACCTGGACCAGCCCTGGAGTCTGGGGAAGGCTCTGAGGAGGGCTCTGTGTCGGAGGCAGAGAGGGAGCCAGGGCCGTCTGACAGTTATCAGCTGCCTTCGGAGTCGGACATCAGTGAGGCAGAAGAACAGCTGGAGCCTGTTCCCAGGGTGCGCATGCGCAGAGTTACCAGACAAAGGGAACAGCTAAAGAACAAGGGTTGACTTGGTAGGAAAGCCACAGGTGGATGATGAATGGCCCCTCCCAGAGGAAATAAAAGAGGAGCGGAAGGGGAATGGAGTTTGCAGGAGGCCATTCGTTCGCTTCATTGGTTCGTGACACTCCGAGACTCCTTGCCAAGTTTTGCAGATCTCCGCCTGGCAGCTCTCCAAGCCAGATAAGGTCTGTGACCGTAAATCCTCCCTGGAAAGACTTTGCTGGATGGGAATGAGCAGAATTCACAGTCAATTCATAAAAAAGGTGTTTTTTTTTTTGTGGGGACCAGAAGTTGGCTTCGGGCTCTCGGGAAGCCTCAGTTAGAACCGCTTAACGGCTTTGGACTACCCGTGAATCCAGTGAGTTGGCTAAACGATGGCTTAATGTCACGTCTAGAGCAAACCTGGTTTGGACGCAGCTGGGAACTTGCCTGGCCAACTTCATTTCATAGATGGGTGATTTGGGGGTCGGACGTTTCTGCGTTCCGTCCCGCTGAATTTGAAATGTGGGTGGGGTTTTTAGTGTGTGACTCGGTTGCTTCCCTTTTCTGATGGCCAAGGGTTCATGCGCTCCATCCCACAGTTGCCTTGCAGGAAGGGAATGACTGGCCTCAGCCACCCGCATTGAGAGTTCACTTTTTGGGGAAGCAAGCGGCTGGTCCCCTTGAAGGCTCTGTGTAATTGTCCAATTCCCTTGCCTCTGTCGTCAGCTGAGCGGCTTTCTCGGGGGAAATTGCAAGGGTGAATGTGTGCTAGCAAATTCTTTTTCGCATGTCTTGGTTAGGGCTACGTATGGTGAAGACCCCGTTTGAGGAGGTAGGGAGAGCGGCTGAACTAGGAAGCGGGAGGCCTCTAAGCCAGGGTTCGTCCTACAGGTTTGGGCCAACTCAAGGGGTCATGCTGATAGGGGAAAGAGGGTTCTGCCCTCTTTCTTTCCTTCCTTCCTTCCTTCCTTCCTTCCTTCCTTCCTTCCTTCCTTCTCTCTCTCTCTGTTTCTTGCCCTCCCTCCCTCTCTCTCTCCCTCTCTCCTTTTTCCTTCCTTCCTTCCTTCCTTCCTTCTTCCTTCCTTCCTTCCTCTCTTTCTTTATCTTTCTCCCTTTTCCTTTCTTTCTCCCTCTGTTTCTGTTTCTCTTTATCTCTTTCTCCTTTTTTCCTTCTGTCTTTCTCCCTCCCTGTCTTCTTCCCCTCTTCCTCTCCCTTTTTCTCTTTCCCTCTGACTCTCCCTCCCTCTCTCTCTCTGCCTGTTTCTTTCCCTCCTTCCCCCTCCTCTCTCTCTCCCTCTTTTGCTCTTTCTCTTTCCCCCTCCCTCTCTGCTTCTTTCTTTCTTTCTTTCTTTCTTTCTTTCTTTCTTTCTTTCTTTCTTTCTCTCTTTCTCTCTTTCTCTCTTTCTCTTTTTCTCTCTTTCTTCCCTTCTTCTTTTCTTTCTTTAGCTTTCTCCCTTTTCCTCTCTTTCTCCCAGGTTCTGTTTTTCTTTATCCCTCTTTCTCTGCCCCTCCCTGTCTTCTTCCTCTTTTTCTCTCCCTCTTTCTTTCTCTCTTCCTATTTCTTTCCCTCCTTCTCTCCTCTCTCTCTCTCTCCCTTTTTTGCTCTTTCTCTTTCCCTCTCCCTTTCTGCTTCTTCTCTTCCTCTCTCTCTCTCTCTCTCTCTCTCTCTCTCTCTCTCTCTCTCTCTCTCTCTCTCTCTCTCTCTTAAAGCAACCTGAGATGCATTCTAGAGCTGTGGTCATTTTGGCAACCTTGCATCCAAGATTCTTCTCTTTCCACAGCCATTTGGAGGGGAGGGGGAAACCCCTCCGTTTACCCACCTGCTCTTTGCAGACTGGGGGGGGGGAACCCCAATGCGCCTTCAGCTTCTGCTCTGTTTTGCTTGCTTTCGAAGAAACAAGCCGAATGCAAAATTTCTCGGTCAATGCGCCAAAAATAATAATAATTTGAGACTCTAGGCAGAAATAATCTTACCCCAGGATTCTCCAACAGCCCCCACCCCCAGCTATTTTAAAACGGCAAAACATTTCTGGATGCAGGATGCAATGGATTATCCACAATTCGCAGATCTTTTTCGATGAGGTTCTGTTTCCTCGCCTTTATGAAGCTCCCAATGTTTAAGCTTTGTTCAGCGTCAGATGTTTTAGGTGCCAATCTGAGCTGCGGCTGGGGATTATAGGGTTTTGTAGTCCGGAGCATCTGAGGCCCAGGCTGGACGGAGAAAATGGGTAGAAAGAGCTTGGATCCAGAAAGTGGTGATGGTGGCAGAGAATGAGAAAATGTATTACTACTCAATATCACTAATAGAGTTAAATAAATCACAATGGGATTGTCATGATATTAGCTACTTAAGGTATTGGAAATTAAGATGAGATTAAATAATGAATAAGATTGTATATTTTAATGTTGGCAATAAATGATTTTACCCAGATGACACACTGGTTAATGGAAAATGGATAAAATAGAAGATTTTATACCCCCAAAAAAGAAAGAAACGAAAATGAAGGAAAAATGGATAGCCAAGCTACCGGCAGGCTGAAAAATAATACCATTTGACTTGGATTTATTTTAGTAACTGCGTTCTTAATTACTTTAGGCCACAGTCCATTATACATGTAGATAGTTCTCAAGTTACGACCAAAATTTACGTTGCTAAGGGAGACAGTTAAGTGAATTTTGTCCCGTTTTAAGACCTCCCTTGCCACAATTGTTAAGCAGAAGTTGCCAAAGTTGTTCAGTTGCTGTGACATTTGTTAAGCGAGTTTGTCCCATTCGACGTCCTTTCTTCCCACCGTTGCTAAGTGAATCATCACCATTGTAAAGGCAGTAACCCCGGCTGTTAAATGAATCTTGTCAGAAGGTCCCTGGGACACTGCGACTGTCGTAAATCTGAGTCGGTTGCCAGGAGCCTGGTTTTTGATCGCCAGACCCTGGAACGGTCGTAAGTGTGAAAAACGGTCATAAGTCGCTTTTTTCCAGCGCCGTTGTAACTTTGGCCACTAAACGAACCGTTGTAAGTTGAAGACGACCTGTGTTTTTTTCCTCTTATACACGTAGATAGATATATAGAAGCATTGAGATATTTCTTTTATTCGGTATTTTGTTCCGTGTTTGGCTTTAGGGCAGGGGTCTCCAACCTTTGCAACTTTAAGTCTGAAGGACTTCAGCTCCCAGACTTCTCCGGCCAGCAAAGCTGTCAGTGTCAGGGCCTGGGCCAGGGGTCCCCAATCTTTGCAACTTTAAGTCTGAAGGACTTCAGCTCCCAGACTTCTCCAGCCAGCAAAGCTCTGGGAGCTGAAGTCCTTCAGACTTAAAGTTGCAAAGGTTGGAGACCCCTGCTTTAGGGCGTTAATAAAACTGAGTTGAAAGATGGAAAAATAGATCATTGTAATAAAAGGAAAGCGGTCTCTTCGTCAAAGAACAGGGATCGCGTCGAATTGTTTTTGAATCCGTCCTTAAGTCCTCAACGCGGTTTTCTTTGGGGGAATAATAATAATAATAATCTTTATTGTCATTGTAATAATATTGCAATAAAATTGTTGATCCCCTTCAGATGATAAGACCGTCTCCGTCAATATATATAAAAATTATAGTTTTCCAACATCGGAAGGAGATGAACGTCTGGCTGCTTCCTCTCCAATCAGAAAAAAAAAACACCCCTTAATTCTCAACCAACCGCATTTAGATTTAATACAAGAACGAGATTAAGGAGAGTATCCCTTGTGGTTGTGGTTGTGATAACCACAACACGGTGTTGTGTTTGAAGCACGGTGCCTTCCTGCTTTTTCTGCCATTGTGGCACTGGATAAATATTTTACGCTTGGGTGGAAGGAAGAGCTTATTTTTTGCCCCCCTAGAGTGTGAAATACACCTCCTACTCGCTAGGAATTCTGGGATACACACCTCCTGTCTGCTAGGAATTCTGGGATGCCCACCTCCTGCCTGCTAGGAATTCTGGGATGCCCACCATCTGTCTGCTAGGAATTCTGGGATGCCCACCATCTGCCTGCTAGGAATTCTGGGATGCCCACCATCTGTCTGCTAGGAATTCTGGGATGCCCACCATCTGTCTGCTAGGAATTCTGGGATGCCCACCATCTGTCTGCTAGGAATTCTGGGATGCCCACCATCTGTCTGCTAGGAATTCTGGGATACACACTTCTTACCTGCTTGGGAATTCTGGGATACACACCTCCTGCCAGCTAGGAATTCTGAGATACACCTCCTATCTGCTAGGAATTCTGGGATGGCCACCTCCTGTCTGCTAGGAATTCTGGGATACACACCTCTTACCTGCTTGGGAATTCTGGGATGCCCACCTCCTGCCTGCTAGGAATTCTGGGATAAGTCAAGCCCTACCTGTAAATAACCTGAAGTAAATGAGAGGCGATCTAATATCTGGGTTTTGCGTCCGTTTGAGCTGTTGATGCTTTCGTTGGGTTGTTTTCTGTTATTCCTATCTTGGTGACAAGCTATCTGTGGAGGAAGAGAGATATTTTTTCCAAATGCGGTAAATAAAAAATTGCACAGGGCACAAAGAGGCCACTTCCTCATTCTCTTCATATCCTTCTTGCGCTTTGGGGTCACGGAGAAGGCGCATTTGCTCCCATTGGACCGGCCCCAAGGATGCTGCATGACGGGCAAAGTTAGTTGTTTTTGTCCTGTTCCTTGCAAAGTAACAGGATGTGGATCAGCAGGATTCACCGTCTCCTGGTGATTGGCCCAAAGTCACCCAGCTGGCTTTCCCGGCTAAGGTGGGACTAGAACTCATCGTCTCCTGGTGATTGGCCCAAACTCACCCAGCTGGCTTTCCTGGCTAAGGCAAAACTAGAACTCACCGTCTCCTGGTGATTGGCCCAAAGTCACCCAGCTGGCTTTCCCGGCTAAGGTGGGACTAGAACTCACCGTCTCCTGGTGATTGGCCCAAACTCACCCAGCTGGCTTTCCCGGCTAAGGCAAAACTAGAACTCACCATCTCCTGGTGGTTGGCCCAAACTCACCCTGCTGGCTTTCCTGGCTAAGGCAAAACTAGAACTCACCGTCTCCTGGCGGTTGGCCCAAACTCACCCAGCTGGCTTTCCTGGCTAAGGCAAAACTAGAACTCACCATCTCCTGGTGGTTGGCCCAAAGTCACCCAGCTGGCTTTCCCGGCTAAGGCAAAACTAGAACTCACCGTCTCCTGGTGGTTGGCCCAAAGTCAAGCTGCTTCTCCCTTTGTTCATTTCTTAATCAAATGGGTCACTGGCTTACCTTTGAATTAATTTCTCATCGATACTCTTTTTAAGAAAACTTTTCACCCTCCCTCCCTCCCTTCCTCCCTGTTGGGCATCATTTAAAATGCGTCTGCTTACAATTGCTAATTGTAGCAGCCTAATCAATCGTTAGTGGGAATGAAACAGGATGGAATTAATACAAGAATTCATCAAGGCCCTTTTTTCCCAATTAACTTGTGAAGTTAACTTCATTAAGGTTCTTTTTTTAGCGAGGGCTGCAAGAGGAATAATTGGAAAAGGATCGCACATGAAAGTCAAATTACATTGCAGGATAGGTTTTCTTGCGCCATGCGACAAGATTTAAAGTTTGCTTACCTTTTGGATTTTTCTTCTTCGCTGTTTGAAACCACTTCTCTTTTGAAGCTCGCCCAGTTTTTTAAAAAGTGACTTTTCAGGATTTATCAGTTTAGCTTGTGGAAGAAGATAGTAGGGGGAAAAAATATTTGGTCCACGCACCCCCTCTGCTCAAAAACGCCGTCCCCTAAATAATAAAACTCTTAGTTCTCAAAATATCATGTGGAGAAAAAGAGGTTGTGAGTTCGATCCCAGGTAGAGGCAGATGTAGGGTCTCCTGCTTGGGCAGGGGGTTGGACTATATGACCTGCAAGGTCTCTTTCCAACTCTTGTTAATCTGTTAAGAGGAATGCTGGCCTAGAAACCAGGAGACCGTGAGTTCTAGTTCCGCTTTGGGCTTGAAGTCTAGCAGAGTGAATTTGGCCAGTTAGCAAGAAGGCTGAGTTCTAATCCTGCCTTAGACTTGAAATCCAGTTGTTGATCACCAGGAGACTGGGAGTTCTAGTCCTGCCTTAGGCATGAAATCCAGCTGTGTGACTTTGGGCTGATCACCAGGAGACTGGGAGTTCTAGTCCCATTTTAGGCATGAAAGCCAGCTGTGTGACTTTGGGCTGATCACCAGGAGACTGTGAGTTCTAGTCCTGCCTTAGGCATGAAAGAGTGCTGAGTGACTTTGGGTTGATCACCAGGAGACTGTGAGTTCTAGTCCCATTTTAGGCATGAAAGCCAGCTGTGTGACTTTGGGCTAATCCCCCGGAGACTGTGAGTTCTAGTCCCATTTTAGGCATGAAAGAGTGCTGTGTGACTTTGGGCTGATCACCAGGAAACTGGTGAGTTCTAGTCCCATTTTATAAAAGCCAACTGACTTTGGGCCAATCCCCAGTAGCCTCACGAAGGAATAGGGGCGACATGATACCGGCCTTCCAATACACGAGGGGCTGTCACAGGGAACAGGGAATCCACCTATTTTCCAAAGTACCTGAAGATTAAGAGAAGAAACAACAGACGGAAACTAACCAAGCAGAGAAGCAACCCAGACATTTCTTGACAGAACAATTAACCAGTGGAACGACTTGCCTCCAGAAGTTATGGGTGGAAGTTTTTAAAAGTAGATAGGACAGCCATTTAATGCAAAACAATACAATACAATAGCAGAGTTGGAAGGGACCTTGTAGGTCTTCTAGTCCAACCCCCTGCGTGGGCAGGAAGCCCTATACCATTTCAGACAAATGGCTATCCAACATCTTCTTCAAGACTTCCAGTGTTGGGGCATTCACAACTTCTGGAGGCAAGTTTGTTCCAGAGGTTAATTGTTCTAACTGTCAGGAAATTTCTCCTCAGTTCCAAGTTGCTTCTCTCCTTGATTAGTTTCCACCCATTGCTTCTTGTCCAGTATTTGTCCAGAATACTATCGGGAAGTAACGGTGAATCTTTGGGGCCTGAAGTGCCCATTTTTGGCCTGTTTTCAGACTGGTTTTTTGGATCATTCTTCCCGGATTGTTTTTGGCTGTTTTCCGGTGCTCAGGCGTAGGCCCGCATAGAGGACTCTGCGTGCCACCTTTGGCATGCACGCCATAGGTTCGCCATCACGGCTGCAGGGTCTCCTGCCCAGGCTGGAGGGCTGGACTAGAAGACCTCCAGAGGTCTCCCGATCCTTGGCTCTGCCGTCTTCTGCTTCGGCTTGGTGTCGGTATATATAGACCCTTCCTTCTTTTTTTGCCGTTCCCTTTTTTCTCAGGTGAAAAAAATCTAACATCTAACACAGATGGTGTGTTGCTTTTTTGTCTGTTCCTCTTGCTGGCAGCTGAAATGTTTTTAGCATTACGCAAGGCCGTTTGGTGGAAGTGGGGCTGGGGGGTGGGAAGGTTGGTGGAATGGGGAAACATCCTGAAACTCTGGATTATTGGGGCCTGGGTGGGTAAAGATAAAGGTGAACGGGGCAGCCGAGCTCCCTCCCCAGCCAAGAGTCACCGTTTTTGAACGTTAGGCATTTTGCTGAAGGAGCAGAAGGCAACAGGACGGGCTTATCGGTCAATGCAAACAAGGGCCGGGCTCTTCCCAAATCGGCTCTTCCCTTTATCTGGGATCTTATGCATGGAAAAAGAAAGAGAGAAAGAGAGGAAAGCAAGATCTGCTGGGAGATAGGGGATCTGGTCTCGGGGGCAATTTGCCAGCTGGCTGAAAAGATTTGCTGCGACGGCAGAGGTAGAGGAAGAGCTTTGGAAAAGGGACCTTGGAGGTCTTCTAGTCCGATCACGTGAAGGGTCAATACCACTTTATAAGGCCTTGGCAAGGCCACACTTGGAATGCTGCATTCAGTTTTGGTCGCCACGATGCAGAAAAGACGTGGAGACTCTCGAAAGAGGGCAGAGAAGAGCAACAAAGAGGGTTAGGGGACTGGAGACTAAAACATATGAAGAACGGTTGCAGGAACTGGGTATGGCTGGTTTAATAAAAAGAAGGAGCAGGGGAGACATGATAACAGTGTTCCAATACCTCAGAGGGTGCCCCAAAGAAGAGGGAGTCAAGCTATTCTCCAAGGCACCTGAGGGCAGGACAAGAAGCAATGGGTGGAAACTAATCAAAGAGAGAGAAGCAACTTAGAACTGAGGAGAAATTTCCTGACAGTGAGAAACAATTAATCAGCGGAACAGAAGTTGCCTCCAGAAGTTGTGAATGCTTCCAACACTGGAAGTTTTTAAGAAGATCCTGAAACGGTATAGGGCTTCCTGCCTAGGCAGGGGGTTGGACTAGAAGACCTCCAAGGTCCCTTCCAACTCTGCTATTGTATTGCATTGTATTGTATAGTCCAACCCTCTGCTCAGGCCAGGAGACCCCCACACCACTTTGGACCAATAGCTGCCCCTTAAAAGCTTCCAGTGTTGGAGCATTCACAACTTCTGGAGGCAAGTTGTTCCACTGATTAAATTGTTCCCCACTGTCAGGAAATTTCCTCCTTAGTTCTAGGTTGCGTCTCTCCTTTGATGAGTTTCCATCCGTTGCTTCTTCTCCTGCCTTCAGATGCTCCGTTTGTTTTTATTTGTTGTTATTTCCACTGTTTGAAGACTGTGTGCTGATCAGTCACCAGTAGAACATAGAATACAGGTAGTCCTCAACTTACAGCAGTTCATTTAGTGACGGCTTGACCCTTTCCTGTCTGTGGCAGCCCTTCAAATATTGGAGCACTGCTATCATGTCTCCCCTGGTCCTTCTCTTTACTCGGCTTGCGGTAGTTTCAAAGTCGTGCCCGACCCATCGTGACCCCATGGACAACGTTCCTCCAGGCCTTCCTGTCCTCCACCATCCTCTGGAGCCCATTGAAGCTCACGCCTGCTGCTTCGGTGACTCCATCCAGCCACCTCCTTCTCTGCCGTCCCCTTCTTCTTCTTTTGCCCTCCATGGTTCCCAGCATGAGGCTCTTCTCCAGGGAGTCCTTCTTCCTTCTTAGGTGGCCAAAGTCTTTGAGTTTCCTCTTCAGGATCTGGCCTTCTAAAGAGCAGCCAGGGTGGATCTCCTCTAGGACTGACCGGTTGGATGTCCTTGCAGTCCAAGGGACTCTAGATAGATAGATAGATAGATAGATAGATAGATAGATAGATAGACAGACAGACAGACAGACAGACAGACAGACAGACAGACAGACAGACAGACAGACAGACAGATAAGGTAGGTAGGTAGATAAGGTAGGTAGGTAGGTAGGTGATAGATAGATAGATAGATAGATAGATAGATAGATAGATAGATAGATAGATAGATAGATAAGGTAGGTAAGTAGGTAGGTAGATAGGTAGGTAGGTAGGTGATAGATAGATAGATAGATAGATAGATAGATAGAAAGATAGATAGATAGATAGATAAGGTAGGTAGATAAGGTAGGTAGATAAGGTAGGTAGGTAGGTAGGTAGGTAGGTAGGTGATAGATAGATAGATAGATAGATAGATAGATAGATAGATGATAGATAGATAGATAGATAGATAGATAGATAGATAGATAGATAAGGTAGGTAGGTAGGTAGGTAGGTAGGTAGGTAGGTAGGTAGGTAGGTAGGTAGGTAGGTGATAGATAGATAGATAGATAGATAGATAGATAGATAGATAGATAGATAGATAGATAGATAGATAGATAGATAGATAGATGTCCCCTTCTTCTTCTTCTGCCTTCCATCGTTCCCAGCATGAGGCTGTTCTCCAGGGAGTCCTTCTTCCTTCTCCTTAGGTGTCCAAAGTCTTTTGAGTTTCCTCTTCAGGATCTGGCCTTCTCAAGAGCAGCCAGGGTGGATCTCCTCTAGGACTGACCGGTTGGATGGCCTTGCAGTCCAAGGGACTCAGTGCAGGACTCTTCTTCTCCAGCACCAGACTTCAAAGGCCTCCATTCTTTCCCACTCAGCCTCTCTTTTACTAAACTACCCATGCCCACTTCCTGTAACTGCGTTTTTATTTGTGTGTGTGTGTGCACTTCTTTTTATTTTTTCCACCCTTCCCTTCCATCTGTGCTTTTTAACTTAAGTCCTAAATTCTTGACATCTTAGAAAGGGGAAATGCCATTTTGTGCCCTTCTTGTTATGCACCCGATCACCAAAGCTACAGAAAAACATTTCACATCAGCATTAAACAATACGCATGGCGTTGTGCAGAAGGAAGCAGTTTTGCCCAATGGTTCTTTCCCAGTTGTGTGTTGTTGTTGTTTTTTGCTGGTCGTGTTTTGCAAGACAAAGGTAGTCCTTGACTTACGACTGTTACGTCTGTCGCACCATTCCCAGCGTCTGTGCATCAAAATTTGCCCGCTTGGCAATTGGCAGCTACTGTGTTTATAACCAGGGATACCCAGGTTTTTCGGGTAAGTTTTCAGCTGCAGAAGGACAGTCTTTTCTCCTCTTCTTGCCTTTTCTACTCTCAAATTGCATTTTTGTGTGTGTCTGTCGTGATTTTAAAATTTGGAAAAATTAGCTGTCCACAAAAATTACTTGCTAAGTTTTTAGATAAATTAATAGCTGGGAAAATAGTGTTTCAAAGATAGGACTGGTGTTGGTGGACGGACCAAATTGCTGCGTGGGCCGAATTTCTATTCTTTTATTGGTTTGTTTCTTTGCAAACAGAACTTACAAGTAGTCCTCAACTTAACAACAGTTCGTTTAGCGACCATTTGAAGTTACAACAAAGTTACAACAAAGTTACAACAAAGTTACAACAAAGTTACAAAAAGCGACTTACGGTCATTTTTCACGGTTGCAACCATCGTCTCATCCCTCTGGTCAAAATTCGGGCGCTTGGCAGCTGACTCACATTTATGACGCTCGCAGTGTCCTGGGGTCATGCGATCCCCTTTTGCGACCTTCTAACAAGACAATGGGGAAGCCAGGTTCACTTAACAACCGTGGTGCTAACTTAACAACGGCTGTGATTCGGTGAACCAAAGCGGCAAGAAGAGTCGTACAACGGGACATAACTCGCGTCACAAATGTTTCGCTTAGCAAACAGAAAATTTGGGCTCGTTCGTGGTCGTAAATTAAGGACTGGTTACCTGTATAGTTTTACGCTTGTATGTGGCATCCTCAGAGCCAGTTTACTCGGGCGATTCTATTTTAATCTCTTTTAAAGGCCTTTGGTGCGACTTGAAAGATGTGCTTACGATGGTTTGATCTAGTAATTTTTTGGAGAACAGATGAAAACTTGGGTTGGTAACCTTTCCTGGAAAAATTTGGGACTTTCTTGTTTTGGAATGATTAAACATCCGGTTTGAAAGTGGGTAGCAGCCGATTCAAAGTAAATATTTGAAATTGTTTCCCCTTCATAAAACAAAACCCAGCAGATGTACATTTCTGGCAATAAAATTTGTTTATGTTGTTGGCTTGCCTTAGTATAACCGTTCATGCTTTTTTTTTTTTTTAAATTCCCAAGCTAATTCTTGCATTTTATTCCCATCTGGCACGCCAAGATTTTAAAAGCGAAATCTATCATACGTTTGATCTTCCCTGTTTGTTAACTTTCACAACAGCCCTGCAAGGTCGATTTAAGTTGAGAAATGGCCAGTGCTTGTAGTCTTCCTAATCTTCTAGTTACAATCATTCCTTTAGTAGTCGTTCAAAGCTATTATAGCCCTGAAAAAGGTAACTTACAACCAGTCCTAATACTTATAAATATACAATACAATACAATAAATACAATAGCAGAGTTGGAAGGGACCTTGGAGGTCTTCTAGTCCAACCCCCTGCCTAAGCAGGAAACCCTATACCATTTCAGACAAATGGCTCTCCAACATCTTACAGATTAACAGAGTTGGAAGGGACCTTGCAGGTCATCTAGTCCAACACCCTGCCCAAGCAGGAGACCCTATACAATAATACAATAATAATACAATACAATACAATAATACAATAGCAGAGTTGGAAGGGACCTGGTAGGTCTTCTAGTCCAACCCCCTGCGTGGGCAGGAACCTTATACCATTTCAGACAAATGGCTCTCCAACATCTTCTTAAAGACCTCCAGTGTTGGGGCATTCACAACTTCTGGAGGCAACTTCTGTTCCACTGATTAATTGTTCTAGCACATCTCCACAGTCACGTGATCAAAATTGGAATGCTTGGCAACTGGCATGGACTTATGACAGTTTTGCAAATATCCCAGGGTCCTGTGATCGGCCCTTGCAACCTTTCTAGTCAACTTCCAACAAGCAAAGTCCATGTTGGGAAACATTGGATTGGCTTAATGACTGTGATTTGCTTAACGACAAAGGGATTCGCTTAACGACCGTGGCAGAAAAGGTCCTAAAAGTGGGCATGACTCTCTTAAGAACTACCTTGCTTCTGTCCCCAATTGTAGTCGTAAATTGAAGTCTACATTGTCTTCGATATGGAGAGAAAAGCTGTAGCACCCAGTCCTATCACCATTCAATGACATAATTAAGCAATTTACAATAACAAATTAAAGTGGAATAATAATTTGGAATGGTCAATAGAACAGTTTAATCGTATATTGTAAACACTGTGCCTACTTTTTATTTTAAAAAAAGGAACTGAATTTGCAAGTAGAGTTGTTATTTTTTTAAGCCAGAGACAAAACCAGTCAAGGAAGTTTGATTGAATTTCTCGCTCGTCGTTTTTCCTTGTCTATTAAAAAAAATGATTTTAATGTGTTCCTCAAGGAGTATTCAGCGAGTAACTTCTTTCATTCCTCTTCTGGATTTTTTTTTTTTGCTTCTCTCTGCCCCTCTGGGCATAAAGTATCCATTATATTTAATAAAACACCAGGTGTTGGAAATGCAGAAAGATTCCCAAGCTCGCTTCCTTTGGACCTGTGGAAAAATTATTATTATTCCAGTTATTATCCAGCTGGCGATGCAAGAAACATAATAATCGCCTGGTGGGTGGGTGGGACTTTGGTGGTTGTGTAAATTTTGGAGTAGGGAAAAAAAAGTCACGGCGAAATAGCAAACTGAGAAGTCGTAGGACCATATCATCAAGATTTGATGGAGTCTTCACCCTGCAAAGATTTTGGCAACGTTGATATTTTAGCTTTGAAAGTTGGGTGGTTGGGAATGGTGGTTGATTCGGCCCTGCAAAGAGGATGTCCCACAGGAAGGGAGCCACCATGGAGAAGGTCCTTCTTCGTGGTCCCACACTATGGACCTCCTTAGTAGAGGGGTCCCTGCCTCCCTGCTCTAGTGATTTGGATATATGTGAGTGGGAAAAGATTAGTCCTTCAAATTGTTCTGTCCGAGGCTTCCCAAAAGCACAAAGCTGATGCCTCGTCCCGATAAAACCCCTTTTATTTAGTTTAAAGGGAATTCCTCAAGCCCCAGCAAACAGTCTTTCATGAGATTTCACAACCACAGACCTTGATCAGGCTTTATGGAGAGCTGCCAGGCCGATATCTTCCAAACGCCACGCTGTAGCAGCAATTCCTTGGCAAGAAGACAAGAACAGATCTTCATCCGAATGAGTTGAACTCATGGCCTCCTGCAAACTCCACTCCCCTTTCGCTCCTCTTTTATTCCCTCTGGGAGGGGCCATTCACCACCCACCTGTGGCTTTACTCCCAAGTCGGCCCTTGTTCCTTAGCAGTTCCCTTCTCCTGGCAGCTCTGCGCAGGTGCACACTGGGAACGGGCTCCAGCTGTCCTTCTGCCCCACTGATCTCCGACTCTGAAAGCAGCTGATAACTGTGTTGGAAGGCCCTGGCCCCCTTCTTATTATTCCCGGAACCCCTTTTCCACAACACCCCTTCCTTCTGTCAAATTCAGCTGCGAAGTCCCGTTTCTGCTAATGTTGATGATGATGATGTTATCTATCCAGTTGTGTCCGACTCTTGGAGATTCTATGGGCCAGGTCTCTCCAAGCCTTCCGATCTGGCACTGCTTGCGCTGGCTGGGGTCACCTTTGAGGGTGTCCAGCCTCCATGATCTTCGGTGGCCTTTTGGTTTCCTTTTACCTGCCATTCTTTCCAGGCACAATTGCTTGCTCCAGTGAATTTCCCTGCACGATATGGCCAAAGTAAGCGTGAGGCAGTTTTGTGATTTTTGCCTTCCGTGTCTTGTTACTCGTTAAGGGGACGTGGTGGCTCAGGGGCTAAGACGCTGAGCCTGTCAGTCGGAAAGGTCGGCAGTTCGGCGGTTCGAATCCCGAGCGCCGCGTAACGGAGGGAGCTCCCGTGACTTGTCCCAGCTTCTGCCAACCTAGCCGTTCGAAAGCAGGTAAAAACAATGCAAGTAGAAAAACAGGGACCACCTTTGGTGGGAAGGGAACAGCGTTCCGTGCGCCTTTGGTGTTTAGTCATGCCAGCCACACGGCCATGGAGATGTCCTCGGACAGCGCTGGCTCTTCGGCTTTGAAACGGAGATGAGTACCACTCCCTAGAGTCGGGAACGACTAGCACATATATGTGAGGGGAACCTTTATCTAACATGTCTTGGTGTTATGCACCTCGGTCCCTGTGTGTTAGTCACCTTTGGCTGTTCAAGGTATACCTGTATCGAAGCTGTGCCTACCTCTTCCCTCAATTGCTTTGATGCTCGGTAGAGGACATGCTGGAGATGAAGGCAGAAGATCCTTCAGTCAAGTTTGTCTTTTACACGACAAAGGATTCCTCCATGAGTTTTCCTTGGCAAGAGTACAGCAGTTTGCCTTTACCTTTTTTCTGGGATCTAGTCCAACTTCTCACTCGCCTCCACTCCTGGTATTTCCTGGAATCTCCCATTCAGATGTTAATTACGTTCGGTGCGTAGCTTTTTCCCCCTTATCGGGCTGGGACTGTCTCACTGAAAGCATGAATAAACTTAGTATGCTATATCTTCATGGATTTAGAATAGAAATAGAATTCTTTATTGGCCAAGTGTGATTGGACACCCAAGGAATTTGTCTTTGGTGCAGATGCTCTCAATGCACATAAAAAGACAAGATAACGTTCGTCAAGAATCCTAAGGTGCAACATTTCATGGTAGTCATAGGGTACAAATAAGCAATCAGGAAACAATCAATTTCTATATAAAGAGAAGAGAAGAGAATAATGGAATAGAACAGAATGGAATAGAAATAATAAATAGAATAGAGTAGAATAAGGAAATAAGGAATAGAATAGAATAGAATTCTTTGTTGGTCAAGTGTGATTGGACACACAAGTAATTTGTCTTTGGTGCAGAGGCTCTCAGTGGACATAAAAAGACAAGATAGCGTTGGTCAAGAATCCTAAGGTGCAACATTTCTTGGTAGTCACAGGGTACAAATAAGCAATCAAATCGTATTAGGAAACAATCAATATAAATCATAAGGATACAAGCACAAAGTTACAATCATACAGTCATAAGTAGGAGGAGAGGGATGATAGGAATGATGAGAAGATTAAAAGTAGTGCAGACTTAGTAAATTCTTTGACAGCGTTGAGGGAATTATTTGTTTAGCAGTGATGGCATTTGGAAAAAAAAACCTGTTCTTGTGTCTAATTGTCCTTGTGCCTAGATACTACATCATAACATCTTTGGAACAGTGATGGTCTACCTTATGTTGTTTGAAGAGCATTAATAAATTCAATCTGTAGAGATTCTCAGCCATCCAGGTCATGGTTGTCCCAAAAATGCTTTTTCAGAAGGCAACTGGACTTTCTGAGTTTTTTTCTTTTGAAGACACTTCGCTTCTCATCCAAGAAGCTTCTTCAGCTCTGACGGGATAGTGGGGAATCCTCAGTTTAGTGGGGGAGAATCCTTCAATTGCCCACTATCCTGTCAGAGCTGAAGAAGCTTCTTGGATGAGAAGCGAAGTGTCTTCAAAAGAAAAAAAAACCCTCAGAAAATTCAGTTGCCTCCTGAAAAAGCACCTTTGAGATAATAAATTTAGCATCCTGCATCCTGTTTACTCCATCTTATTCCTTCCTTCCTTCCTTCCTTCCTTCCTTCCTTCCTTCCTTCCTTCCTTCCTCCCTCCCTCCCTCCCTCCCTCTTTCCTTCCTTCTTTCCTTCCCTCCCTCCTTCCTTTCCTCCCTCCCTCCCTCCTTCCTTCCTCCCTTCCTTCCTTCTTTCTTCCCTCCCTCCTTCCTTCCTTCTTTCCTTCCTTCTTTCCTCCCTCCCTCCTTCCTTCCTTCCCTCCCTCCCTCCTTCCTTCCTTCCTTCCTTCCTTTCCTCCCTCCTTCTTTCCTTCCTTCCTTCTTTCCTTCCCTCCCTCCTTCCTCCCTCCCTTCCTTCTTTCCTTCCTTCTTTCCTACCTCCCTCCCTCCCTCCTTCCTTCTTTCCTTCCTTCTTTCCTTCCTTCTTTCCTTCCTTCCTTCCTTCCTTCCTTCCTTCCTTCCTTCCTTCCTTCCTTCCTTCCTTCCTTCCTTCCTTCCTTCCTGTTAAAGAATAAACTAATAGTTTAGTAACCTTCCACCTTATGTTCTTTAAACAGCATTAATGAATTTAGTATGCTACATCCCTTTTACGCCATCTTTTTTCCCCCCTTCTGTTTTGCTTTTTTCCTGTCCAAGAATAAACTATCATAGTTTTGGGACAGTGACTTTTAAGTTCTTTCATCATCATCTTCATCCCTGTTGCCATTTGTGTGTCTTCTTTCCTTTCTGCAAACATTCCCCGAATATTATAGGTGGCTGTTTTCCTTCACTTCGTCCAAAAAACTGTCAGGCCAAAACAAACTTGATTCCAAGGAAGCCTGTCTAGGAAAAAATAAAATCTCTTCTTCGACTAGGAAGTTGTAGCTTCTCGCGCTCTCCGCTTATTTTAAAAAATAATAATAATTTTAAAAAAATAACAAGGAAGACAAAGAAGAAAAATCCTTTGACCTGCTTGGCCAAATAACTTAAAAGAAGAAGAAGAAAGAAAAAAAGAGTTATGCAAATTTTTCCTGAAATGTCATCCTTAATCTCTTGAGCCACCGAAAATGCAAAAAGCAGACTCTGTCTATCTATTCCCCGCTGCCCCACTACCCTCTTTCGCAACCTCAGGCCCAGGACAAGTTATGGACTTGTTTGCTTTTAAACACCCAGATTTCACAATTGGAGGAAAACTTTGATCCCCGAGTTTTTGTTTCGTGTTCTCCTTCTTTCCCTTGGGCTGCGGTGGCGGTAATGGGGGGTGGGTGGGTTCCTCAGAGACACACTCCTAAGGACCCCAACTCACTGGGGGCTGCATGGGGGTCAAGCCAAGTCTCCCCTCTCCCCTTCTCCCACCGTCCAGCAAACTTATATTATCCTGGGTTCCATGTTTTTCTATCTATCTTTTCTCCCAATTGTCCAGAATAAAAGAATAACAGACTTATATATTTACTTGGTTGTTATTAACTGTTATTTTTACTCTTTGAGGACTGGGTGCTTTCAGTAACAGGCAGGACGTAGCATAGAATATAGAGTAACAAGAGTTGGAAGGGACCTTGGAGGTCTTCTAGTCCATCCCCCTGCTCAAGCAGGAGATCTTCTACCATTCCAGGCAAATTCTTGTCCAATCTCTTCTTAAAAGCCTCCAGTGTTGGGACAGCCACACTTTCTTTCTATTGACATAATTGTTTTATTTTTATTCATAAATATTTTGAATACAGCGTATTGTCAGAGTATATCATTTATAAAAGAAAAGAAAAAAAGACAGTAAAAAATATTAACACATAGACTGGTAGCAATAGTCGTAATATAAATGAATGTTTTTGCCTATGTTGTTTCTTATATTATCTTATTTATAATTCTGTTAAATATATGGGTGTATTTATAATTATAGGCCATCTTTATATTTAGCTCTTACATAGCAATAATCTTCCTTCGTTTTATTTATTCCTCTTCTCTCTAACCACTCATAAAATCTGTTCCATATCAAGTAATATTCAGTGTCCTCTTTATCTTTTATTTTTAAAGTTAGCCTTCCATCCCCACATAATCTAGTATTTTTCGAATTGCATCCTCATCTGGTGGAATATTCTCATCTTTCCAGTATTTTGCAAATATAATCCTTGCTGCTTGTCAGTACATGCAAAACTAGATATTTATTTATTTATTTATTTATTTATTTATTTATTTATTTATTTATTTATTTATTTATCTACCTACCTACCTACCTACCTACCTACCTACCTACCTACCTACCTACCTACCTACCTATCTATTTATTTAATTCGATTTATATACCGCCCTATTTTCCCTGGGGGAAATAGATAGATATAGATATATAGATGTTTTCTGAGGTTTTCGCGGGTGTTTGTATGTAGGTCTTTGGTTGTTCGGGTTTTCTCCCGCGTAGAATTGGAAGTATCTTCACAACGTTTCGATGAAGTCTCATTCATCATCTTCAGGCTGGTGCTTCCGGCTTGGTGCCTCCTGGAAGCACCAAGCCGGAAGCACCAGCCTGAAGATGATGAATGAGACTTCATCGAAACGTTGTGAAGGTACTTCCAATTCTACGCGGGAAAAAACCCGAACAACCAAAGACCTACAGATATATAGATAGATATATAGTCCCTTTATCACAACCCTCCAACATCATCCCCAACAGAAATACTTCTGGTTTCGGGTCTATACGTTGTTTAATCATCTTTTCCAACCAGTTATGAATTTTCTTCCAATATTTTCTTGCTTCCACCACGTAAGTGCCTGGAGTCTGATTTACATTTCCAGAGCGTTTGGCAAATGACTGAACATTACCGAGTTCTGGTGGCAAGCTGTTCCAATGATGAATGGTTCTAGCTGTTAGGAATTTATACCTTTCGGTCCTGGTGGGCAGGTTTCCAACACCCCCAACTCTTCAAGATGGGAATGAAATTAGGCTTGAACTCGGGTCTAAACCCAGGTCACCCCGGTGGGCTCGAAATGGGTTGGAGGGCAGACAAAGCAGAGGGTGAAAGAGGAGAGGAGGAAGAGGAAGAAAACAGCCTGAGAGAGAGATTCAGTTTGATAATTCTTTGCTCATCGTGCCCGAAGGGTTGCCGGCCACTGGCTTAGTCACTTTTCTGGAATTTATAATCTTTTCTCTCTCTCTCTCTCTGCGAAGCGACCTTGACAAAAGCCCTGTGGCACCAAGTCGGTTTTCAAGAGCCAGGCAGACACCTGGATTCCCAGAATAGGGCGTGGGCCAAGATAAAAACCAATCTTTTTATTTGGGGTGGAATGTGCAAATTGCTTCAGAGACTTTCGGCTGGCTTGGACGGCGGGGGACTCCGGACGGCCATCGGTTGAGCCTTTCTGGCCCAGTGAACGGCTACGTTTTGTCGTCGGGTGCCAAAAGTGTGTGTGTGTGCGTTTGCGCGACAGCCCACACCCGCACCCATAATGCAATGCGTGTGTGACACACACACACACGTGCCCCCCCCTCTGTATGCACTCACAACTCACACACACCACACAACGTGTGCGCGAACAACACCCCTCCCCCTAGTTTGGGCCTAGTAGGCCCCTGTTTTGAGCCTAGTAGGCCCCTGTTTTGAGCCTAGTAGGCCCCTGTTTTGAGCCTAGTAGGCCCCTGTTTTGAGCCTAGTAGGCCCCTGTTTTGAGCCTAGTAGGCCCCTGTTTTGAGCCTAGTAGGCCCCAGTTTTGAGCCTAGTAGGCCCCTGTTTTGAGCCTAGTAGGCCCCTGTTTTGGGCCTAGTAGGGCCCTGTTTTGAGCCTAGTAGGGCCCTGTTTTGGGCCTAGTAGGCCCTGTTTTGAGCCTAGTAAGCCCCTGTTTTGAGTCTAGTAGGCCCCTGTTTTGGGCCTAGTAGGCCCCTGTTTTGGGCCTAGTAGGCCTCCCTGCAGCCTCCTGGGACCAAAAAATGGGTCACGGGGAGGGTGCCACCTCCCGCATCCCATTTTGAGTCTAGTAGGCCCCCCTGCAGCCTTCTGGGACCATAAAGGGGCCACAGGGGGGCTGCCACCTCTTGCGCCCCAATTTGGGCCTAGCAGGCTTCTCGACAGCTTCCTGGCACCAAAAACGGGCTAGGGGGAGCACCACACCCCTCCTATGCTCCCCACCCCACACAGGCGCATATGACCCCCAAGCATGCACATATGTCTTCCACATGTGCCTTGCCTACTGCGCATGCAGGCCAGCGACTCCAAACTCAGCTGGCCGGCGGGAAGCGCATGTGGAGTTGAGCTGGGGCGCGGGTCGGGTGCCCGCAGAGGGGGCGCACAAGTGCCATAGGTTCACCATCATGGCTCTAGCCCAGGGATGTCCAAACTTGGGAACTTTAAGACTTGTGGACTTCAACTCCCAGAATTCCCCAGCCAGCTATGCTGGCTGGGGAATTCTGGGAGTTGAAGTTCACAAGTCTTAAAGTTCCCAAGTTTGGACATCCCTGCTCTAGCCAAACCGAGCCAGATTTTTGCCGTTTGCCAAGTTTCCCCCTTGCCGGGGAAACTTCTGAATCAGCAGGAACTCCCGTCAAGTTAAGCCCAAACTTTCTGTCATTAAGTAAGTTTTGGTTCATTTTACAACCTTTCTTGCCACCGTTGTTAAGCGAATCACTGCCGTGGTGAGACCGACATCACACGGTCCTTAAGCGAATCAGGCTTTCCCGTTGACTTGGCTCGTCCGGGAGTTGCCAAAGGGGGTTACGCCGCTCCAGGAGGCTGCTTATGACCGTCATAAATATGGATCAGTTGTCAATCCTCTGAATGTAAAATCGCATGAGCACGGGGCTGCTGCAACGGTCATAAGCGTGAAAAACGGTCATAAATCAAAAAATTTTTAGGGCCGTTGTAACTTCCGAAAGGCCACCAAACAAACTTGTGAATCAAGGACTGGTTTTTTTCTCGTCTGGGGTGCATTTTATATTTCCTGGTATGTCTGTTTCCTTGTCCTGCCCTCCTCCCAGCTAATGAAATGACAGCACTAAGAGAAATATTTCATGCTTTGTTTTTTTAAGGGTGCACGATCTATTATTTACAAAGTGTAGAATATTGCACTTTTGGCAAACAGGCTGTGGGAAAATGTTTCCCCCCAAAAAGTTGATATTAAGGTACCGTTTTCTCTTTTGGATACGTTGCATTTTGCAGCAATTTGAGCAATTGTGACCTGTCTGAATGGATCTTGTTCTGACCGAGGCGTCCCAAGAGCATGAAGCAAACTCCTTGCCATGACAAAAAGCCCTTTTATTAATTGATTCTAAATTCTGCTCATTCGCAACCAGCAAAGTCTTTCAAGGGAGGATTTACGGTCACAGACCTTATCTGGCTTGGAGAGCTGCCAGGCCGAGATCCGCAAAACTTGGCAAGGAGTCTTTGGAGAGTCACAAACCAATGAAGCGAACGAATGGTCTCCTGCAAGCTCCACTCCCCTTTCGCTCCTCTTTTATTCCCTCTGGGAGGGGCCATTCATCGTCCACCTGCGGCCTTCCTCCCAAGGCGACCCCTGTTCTTTAGCTCTTCCCTTTGTCTGGCCGCTCTGCACATGCGCACATTAGAAACATGCTCCAGCTCTTCTTCTTCCTCACTGATGTCCGACTCTGAAGGCAGCTGATAACTGTCAGACGGCCCTGGCCCCCTCTCTGCCTCCGACCCAGAGCCCTCCTCCGAGCCTTCCCCAGACTCCAGGACTGGCCCAGGTTCCTCCCCAACCCTCCTCACTGTCCGAATCTGCTGCCAGCTCTGCAGGCCTCTGGCGGGATGCAACAGGTCTTTTGCAACGCTGAGTAGCTGCTGAAATGCTCTTTAAAATCATTACTGCTGCAAGTAACTTGCCAAATTGAAGTGATCGTTTTATATATCTGGAGGGAAAGGTGTGAAACGGGCATGAATTTTTTTTGAAAAATAAATGTTGGCACCTGTCTTGGCATGCTTTGACTTTGATTGGCGCTGGCAGGGGAAAATATTGGCCTCCACCCCCCCCCTCCCAAAAAAAAACAACAGAATAATAATTTGAAGCTGTGCCAGCCAGATGATTAGCATTAATTAGGTTGGCACCTAAAAGCTGAGTGGCAGAGAACAAATGCTACATGGAGAAGATTTACATCTTGGCATTTGCGTTTAAGCAGTTCAAGATAAGGTGAGGTTAACAGTGTTTTCTCTGCCCGAGAGGCAGGGCAAAACCGTGCCATGCGGAAAAACCCGGGAAAAAACAAGGTTGGCATCTTATCTCTTTGTTGTTAGTTGCAAAGTCGTGTCCGACCCATCGCGATCCTATGGGCAACGTTCCTCCAGGCCTTCCTGTCCTCCACCATCCTCTGGAGTCCGTTGAAGCTCACGCCGGCTGCTTCGGTGACTCCATCCAGCCACCTCCTTCTCTGCCGTCCCCTTCTTCTTCTCTTGCCCTCCATCGTTCCCAGCATGAGGCTCTTCTGCAGGGAGTCCTCCTTCCTTCTCATTAGGTGGCCAAAGTCTTTGAGTTTCCTCTTCAGGATCTGGCCTTCTAAAGAGCAGTCAGGGTGGATCTCCTCTAGGACTGACTGGTTGGATGGCCTTGCAGTCCAAGGGACTCAATGCAGGAGTCTTCTCCAGCACCAGAGTCCAAAGGCCTCCATTCTTTGGCGCTCAGCCTTTATCTCTTGCTAACCTCCAAAGCTGAGTTCATTTCTATCAGCGTGACATTTTCCCCCCTGTCTGTTTTCCATCTTAGATTATTATTTCAAGCTTTGGGGAACTCTACGAGTTCGTCCTCGTTTAGTGACCAAAATCGGGACTGGCAAACTCGGTCTCTTAAGCAAAGCGGTTGCTAAGTGAAACCGAAATTATGCATTAGCGTTCCTCAGCTTTACAGATCTGTGAAGGTTGTGGTGGTGGAGATTATGGGTGGCATACCTACTTTTTCATCCTTTAGGGACCATCATTCATCATCATAACGCTGAATGGTCATTAGATGAGGCAGTTGCTAGGCGAGGCCTATATATGGGTGGAGAGGCTGGATGCCTAACCCCACATAATCTCAGGGAGACTTCTGAATTTATATTCATTCATAGGTTTATTTTTTTTTTAATTTATATGCCGTCAGAGGACTGTTTTTCACACTTACGACCGTGGCAGCCATCCCCTGGTATCTTTTCACACACATTACCACTGCAGCCAGAATAACATACGGACAGTTTTGGAAAGGGAAAAAACTACCATCAGACCAACTAATTATCCACAAAATCTTCTGGTGTGCTGAATGCGATAGATTAACGTATATTCTTACAGACAGACAGGAAGCAATATTTCATCAAAGTTGGGACAGACGGTATGACTGGATGGAGGTAAAGAGATTACGGGATGAGAGATAGGGAAGGATATACAATGTAGATATGTAGATAGTAAATAAAATGAATGTATGGAGCAGTGGCGGTTATGGGGAATTGATAAATGTAAGATATAGACAACTAGAAATAGCTGGAATATCTAGGAAATGTAGTAAGATGGTATACGATGTTACTTGGTAACTGCGTACATACTGTGTACATATAGGGGGTGGGTTACTCCCAGTTGTATCTGTGTAGTTTTGCTTTGTCTTGTCAATGTCTTATTTATGTTCTTTTTTCTGTTGCTAATTTACAATAACATAAAATTTAAAAAAATAATGCAGAGGCTTGCAACTGGCTCATATTTTTGATGGCCGCAGCAACCCAGGTGTGTGTGTGTGTGTGTGTGTGTGTGTGACATTCTGACATGCAAAGTCAACGAAGACGCCAGATTCACTTAACAAACCCGTGTTACTAATTTAACCAGTGCAATGATTCACTTAACAGCCGTGGCAGGAAGAGTCGTAAAACGGGGCAGGTTCGCCTAACGAATGTCCCTTCCAACTCTTGTTAGGATATTCAGCCTTATATTGGGTTGACAACATATATGAGCCTATGTTCTTAAAGAGTACATGTAGCTTTAAGAACTGTGTTGAATTCTAATTGGCTGTGCCTCTCAGCTCTACCATATAAGCAAGCTCAGAATCACAGTTCATTCCCTTTTCAATTCCTGTTGATTCCTGTACTTACTGATTGCCGTTGAAGCTGAAAACTGAAGACTGAAGAAGTATTTGTTTTACATCACTGTAAGACAAGTCTGTGTTTAGTGAAGGACTGTTATTGTTTGAGAAGTTAGAATCACTGGTCGGAAGTAGTGTTCTGTTCTGTTCTGTTCTATTCACTGAACAAGCGTGTTCCTCTCTTAAGCACTGCAGAGATTCACTTAACGAACGGCGGCGAGAAAGGCCGTTAAAATGGAGCCAAAGCTCACTTAGCCACCGTCTCCCTCAGCAACGGAAATGTCGGGCTCATTTGCAGTCGTACGTCGAGGACTGCCTAGAGCACAGCCTTCAAGGGGGAGAAGCCGCACACCCCGATAAGTGCATGTGTTAGCACAGCCGAGGAAGCAGTGGGGCGAGAGGTGTTTTTTGCAAACTTGATTGGCACTTTGGGAAGGGAGAGGCAGACTGTCAGCTCGTTTCTTGGTCCAGTTCAGCTCGTTTTCTTGCTCTGTAAAAGTTGGGCACGGCCGCTTTTCATTTGTCCGCAGAAAAAAATCAGCTGGTTTCACAACTGGGAGGGTTTTTTGCTTTCGACAGAGTAGACGGGGCACCTTCCAGATGGCTGGAGAAGAGAAATTGGGGAACTGCAACACCTCAAATTGTCTAGGACGTTTGACTGCAGCTGCAGCTAAAAGGTTAGGAGGACGGAGAAGGTCCGTGAAGACCGGTTGAAGCCACATCCTCAGCAGAAGACAGCTGATCTTCTTTCTCTTCCCTTCTGGCCTTCTGTTCATCGCCATTGTGCTTCTTTTGTTTTGGGGTGGGTTTTTTTTGCATTTCTTCTTCATTTTCAACAATTTTGAACTGCCAGGGGGCTGGAAGTCTCAAGCGATGTACACATTTAATAAATTGTGGCCAGCCAGATGTTTAGATTGGAGTTGGCATTGTTACCCACCCATCCAACCCTTCCCAAGGACCTGGGAATGGGCAGACGTGGATGTTTGATGGTGTCCAAGGTCTCATCGCAGGATGTAAGCTGTTCCCAGTAAAGCTGCCTTTTGCAATTGACCGATGGGGGATTTTGTCAACGCCAGTATTAATAGTCATCCAGATGTTCAGGCTGGATTTGGCATTTCCCCCCACCTATCCAGTCCTTTCCAAGAACCTGAGATAGGCAGATGTGAATGGTATTAAAGGTCTCATCGCAGGATGTAAGCTATTTCCAGTGCAATTGACCGATGGGGATTTTGTCAACGCCAGTATTAATGGTTCATTGCAGTCATCCAGATGTTCAGACTGAATTTGACAACCCCCCCCCCCCCCACCTATCCAATCCTTTCCAAGAACCTGAGATGGGCAGATGTGAATGTTTGATGGTATTAAAGGTCTCATCACAGGATGTAAGCAATTGACCGATGGGGATTTTGTCAATGCCGATCGTGTTCCAGATGTTTTGGGACTGCACCCAAGGCGCCTGTTACCACTGGTCCTCTTATTATTATTTATCAAAACCCTTGGTATTGCTCCCTGGCCCACATTTTGGAACGAGTAATGATGTACTGTAATATTTCAGAGCCGTGTTTGTCAAAATTGGCAACTTTCAGACGCGTGGACTTTCAACTCCCAAAATTCCCCAGCCGTCACCTCTGTCTTAAAGTCTACATCTTTGAAAGTTCCCAAGTTTGGGAAACTCTAGCAGAGGTGCTGGAGAAGACTCCAGCGAGTGCCTTTGACTGCAAAGCCATCCAACCGGTCAGTCCTAGAGGAGATCCACCCTGACTGCTCTTTAGAAGGCCAGATCCTGAAGAGGAAACTCAAAGACTTTGGCCAACTAATGAGAAGGAAGGAAGCCAAAGAATGGAGGCCTTTGAACTCTGGTGCTGGAGAAGACTCCTGCATTGAGTCCCTTGGACTGCAAGGCCATCCAACCGGTCAGTCCTAGAGGAGATCCACCCTGGCTGCTCTTGAGAAGGCCAGATCCTGAAGAGGAAACTCAAAGACTTTGGCCACCTAATGAGAAGGAAGAAGGACTCCCTGGAGAAGAGCCTCATGCTGGGAACAATGGAGGGCGAAAGAAGAAGAAGAAGGGGACGGCAGAGAAGGAGGTGGCTGGATGGAGTCACCGAAGCAGCCGGCGTGAGCTTCAATGGACTCCAGAGGATGGTAGAGAACAGGAAGACCTGGAGGAACGTTGCCCATGAAGTTGCGATGAGTCAGACATGACTTTGCAACTAACAACAACTGTTTTTTAAAGGTGTGGAGATCTGTTTTTGAATGCTGTTGTTACCAATATGTGCATCCCTCTGCTTTTCTTTCAAAAACAACAACACACACCACAAATATTTAAATTGTTTTGAAACTGTTAAACACTCACTTGGCGGATTCAAGTAATCGAGAGGGCTTTGGTTTAGCCAATGAGCTAATCTTGCCCTTACAACAAGACATTACTTTGAGTTTCCCAAAAGGAAAGGCAACCCGAGGAATGTTAGAAACTGTTGTTTTTTTTAATAGATATATATGTGTGTGTGTGTGTCTCTGCTAAGCGCTTTCAATGTGTATAGCATTTTGGGATTTCAAGTTTAAAAATCAGCTTCTCGGCAAGTAGGGTTGTGCATGGGGCACACCACCTCTCTGCAAACTCAAGCTAAATGCAACTTTGGCCCAGGGTTGCAGAGTTGCAAAAAAAACCCAAAAACCAGCTGTGTAACCGCTGGAGGGGGAAAATGCAGCGGTTTAGAGGACTTTCTGCAAAGCTTCTGCTTGCCTTTCCAAAAACTTGTGTTTCCTGAAACAATACCCAGCCTTATCAACGCAGTTGGTCCTCATTCTTACGGCTGTAATTTGCCGCAGAATTTCCATGCACTAAACAAGGCGACGTCTCCTGATTTTATGCCCTCTTTTTGGCCACGATGGCTAAGCAAATCCTTGTTGTTTTTCGCACTTACGACCGTTGGCAGCATCCCTATGTCAGGTGACCAAAATCCAATCACTTGGCTCATATTTACGACGGTTGCAGTGTCCCAGGGGTCGTGTGCTCTTTTCTGGCCGTCCAATGAACAAAATCCAATGAGGAAGCCAGATTCACTTAACAACTGTCTTGCTCAAGTAACAACTGCCGTGATTCACTAAACAATGGTGCCAAGGAAGAACATAAGAACAGCCTTGCTGGAAGAGGCCACAGCCCATCCAGTCCAGCCTTCTGTCTCCCACAGTGGCTCCCCATTTGCTTCAGGGTCTTCCCAAGCAGATGTCTTCACCTGCTTGTGATTCCCTGCAAATGGCATGGAGAGACATCCTGCCTATCTCTCCAACCCGGAGGGTGTCCTTGGGCATCCATCATGATAGCCATCGATACCCTTGTTCTCCATTTCTGTCTTTCCCTTTCCCCTCTTTCTCTTTCCCTTGCCTTTTCTTTCTTCCCCTTTCTCTTTCTCTCCTCTCTTACCATCTTTCCCTTTCTCTCTTTCCCTTTCCCCAATTTCTCTCTTTCCTTTTCCTTCTTCCCCTTTAAGAACCTAAGAACAGCCTTGCTGGAAGAGACCACAGCCCATCCAGTCCGGCATTCCGTCTCCCACAGTGGCTCCCCATTGGCTTCAGGGTCTTCCCAAGCAGATGCAGCACCCAATTTCCAGTGCTGGGCAAACTAGTTGTTACCGTATAGGATGCTCACCTCTGTTTTTTTCTGGCGTACAAAGGGTTACACCGCTTTCCTGCAGCCTAGCATTAAATTCCTTTTTTTCCCTGTGAAAGTCTCGCTTAGCAAGTTAGAGCAATTTATTTTGTGCTTCGTAATTCTTTTGAAACAGTAGTTGCTCCATTCTGTGCTGTTTCACCCCCTATATAATCTACTGTATTTTTACCATTAGCTCGATGGCTTCCTTTTCTCTCTCTCTCTCTCTCTTCCTTTTCCAAAATGTATACGATTCTTTTGATTTCTCATCGTGCCTTTCCTTCATGTGAATATATTCCCTGCGGGTGGATTCTAGGTTCTAAATATGATGTTTTTATAGTTGATTCCACTTAAAAGCTGCGTCTGGCTCATTTATTGTTCGAAATTGCTAAGAGTTGGTTTTTGTTGCCTTTTTCATTTGCCAGGAAGTAGTCCCCGTTTATCCTTTTCCCTTTTTAATTTAATTTAATTTATTAGATTTATTTATTTATTTAAATTTATATCCCGCCCTTCTCCACAGAGGACCCAGGGCGGCGTACAGGAAATTTAAAACATACCAATACAAAGATAAATATATAATTTAAAATAAATATTAAACAATCCTATCCTGTACTAAAACCAAATTTAAAATACCCAATTTAAAAAACTTCCTAAAAGTCCCCACGGGAGGTTAGGCTAGGCCGGCTTGTTGGAACAAATATGTCTTTAGACATTGGCGGAAGAGGCGGAGGTCGGAGATGGTGCGTAATTCAGGGGGTAGGTCATTCCAGAGGGCTGGGCCCGCCACAGAGAAGGCTCTCCCCCTGGGTGTCGCCAGTCGGCATTGTCCGGCCGACGGCACCCTGAGAAGGCCCTCTCTGTGGGAGCGTATCGTTCTGAGGAATGTATGGGGCAGGAGGCGGTCTCGCATATAACTAGGCCCCTCTCCCCGAAGGGACTCGGGGCGGTGTACAGGAAAAATTAAAAAACCATATGAAACATACAATATATACAAAGTTAAAAACGAAATTAAATTAAACCTGTACTAAAATTTAAGAACATTAAAATAGTTGCATTTAAAATAGTTACATTTAAGAACATTTAAAATAGTAAAATATTTTTAGTTTTGCGTACCAAGCTACTGTTTTTTAAGGGATAAGAAATATATTCCCTGGTCATCCTCACGATTCACTAAACGTTTTCAAATTTGCCTTCAGAATTTTAGAGAGAATTTTAACAGCGTGGAGAACCTACAGAGAACAAGAAAGAGAATCAGCGTCTGTCCCATATTTCAAGAGCAAACATAAGCATTTTTAAAAAATGTTTAAAACTGAGATATTGGTAAGGTGAAATTATTTTTTTTCTGCTTGACCCAACCTTAGAACTAAGGAGAAATTTCCCGATAGTGACAACAATTAACCAGTGGAACGGTTTGCCACCAGAAGTGGCGGATGCTTCATCACTAGAGATTTTTAGGAAGATGTTGATAACCATTTGTCTGAAATAGTATAGGGCTTCCTGCCTGAGCAGGGGGGTTGACTAGAAGACCTCCAAGGTCCCTTCAGCTTCCTTTGAAGGGGAAAAGGAAGAAGGAGGAAGAGGAGGTGGAGAAGGAGAAAAAGGAAGGAGGAGGAGGAGGAGGAGAAGGAAGAAGAAGAAGAAGAAGACGAAGACGACAATTATAACAAGAAGAGAAGAACAATTAGAAGAAGAACAAGAAGAGAAGAACAATTAGAAGTAGGAAAGGAGAAGGAGAGATGAACAAGAAGAAAAGAACAATTAGAAGAAGGAAAGGAGGAGGAGGAAGAGGAAGAAGAAGATGACAATTATAACAAGGGAAGAACAATTAGAAGAAGAACAAGAAGAGAAGAACAATTAGAAGGAAAGAAGGAGGAGAGATGAACAAGAGAAGAGCAATTAGAAGGAAAGAAGAAGGAGACGGAGAGATGAACAACAAGAAGAAAAGAACAATTAGAAGAAGGAAAGAAGACAAGGAGGAGGAGGAGGAGGAAGTAGTAGTAGTAGCAGCATTCTACTTTTGCTCGAAGGTTTTATATTCCCGATCAGGGAGGCATTAGTTAAAAGTGCCTGGCAGGAAACTGGATTGCAAAATCAGGTCTTGAGATTGACCAATGACTTGTTAAACCAACATTCTGTTGAGACTTGCGAATCCGTACGGCTGTCTAAAGATTAACATCTAGGACTCTGGTTTTTACTTCTTCGTCCATCCTCTTCCTCCTTCCCTTCCAGTCCAGGCCTTGAAATGGGATGGCAAACCCCCTCCTCCCCCCAAGAGACGAGGAACTGTGTCTGCTCGCCTCTTCTCCTTCCAGCTTCACTACAGGTAGTACTTACTCATTTAGTGACCGTTCCGAGTTACAACGGCACTGGAAAAAGGGACTGAGATCTGTTTTTCACACTTAACGACCTTTGTAGCACCCCCCCCCCCCGATCGCGAGATCAAAATTCGGACGCTTGGCAACTGGTTCATACTTACGACCGTCGCGGTGTCCCAAGGTCATGCGATTCCTCTTTTGTGACCTGCCGATAAGCAAAAAAAACCTGGGGAAGACGGATTCACTTAACAACCGTGCTACTACCACCTTATCAACGGCAATGCTTCACTTAAGGACTGTGGCAAGAAAGGTGGCGAAATGTGGCAAAACTCACAAACAACAGAACTTTTGGTCTCAGTTGTGGTCGTAAGTCGAAGACCGCTTGTGATATACCTGTACAGGTAGCCCTCGACTTACAACAGTTCATTTAGCGGCCGTTCAAAGTTACGACGACTGGATAAAAAGAGACTTAGGGCCTGTTTTTCACCCTTAATGACCGTTGCAGCTTCCTTGCCGTCGCACAATTAAAATTTCTGGGGAAATGTCTCATAGTTATGACTGTTCCAGTCTCCCAAGGAGGAGGGGGGAAATCATGGGATACCTTTTGATGGCCCCTTCCTAAGCCAAATCAATGAGGGGAAGCCCGGGTTCACTCAACGACCATGTACCTAACTGAACAACTGCGACAAAGGTCGTAAAACGAAGCAGCTTAGCAATGCAAAATTTGGAAGCTCAGTTGTGGCCGTACACTCAAGACGCTCAAAACATAACCTTTCGGGGGCTCCATTCTGGTCGTCGTAAATCGAGGACTACCTCTGCGCTCAAAGGAACGAGGAACTGTGTCAGCTCATTCTTCTCCTTCCAAATTTCAAGACAGGAGCTCGTACAATGGGGCGAGCCCCACGTCGAAGTCTTCTCGTGACTACCCCCACTTCAAATATATATATGTGTGTGTGTGTGTGTGTGTGTGAGTGAGAGAGAGAGAGGTCTTTGAGCTGATCAATAAATAAATCAGGGAGACTAGTATAGATCTATTTCGAGCTATTTAGCTCTCATCAGCTAGCCATACCCTTACTGGGATTCGAACCAGGGAATCTAGTGGCAATTACAACTGCCTCACATGTAATACTTCCCTGGTTCGAATCCCAGTAAGGGTATGGCTAGCTGATGAGAGCTAAATAGCTCGAAATAGATCTATCCTAGTGTCCCTGATTTATTTATTGATCAGCTCAAAAACATAACACACACATAAAAAAAGTACACAACGGAACTCATAGCTTTCTGTCTAGATGGTCTCTGGTGATGAGCCAAAAGGCAGAAAAGGAGAGCAGTATGCTTCCTCCCTTAATTGGGGCTTAACAGGGTGTTGTGACACAAGCATATATATGTGTTAGATTGTGTGTGTTAGATTTTTGAGCTATCAATAAATAAATCAGGGAGACTAGGATAGATCGAGCTTTTTAGCTCTCATCAGCTAGCCATACCCTTACTGGGATTCAAACCAGGGAAGTATTACATGTTAGGCAGAAGCCTAACATATATATAGGAAACAGTATGTCTCCCCCCCTTAATGGGGCCCTAACAAGAAGTTGTGAAAACAATTATCTATATATACATACATATATGTTTTCGTAGATTTTCACGGGTGTAGGTATGCTGGCATAGCTGGCTTTGGGGATTTCCCTTATACACGGGAAAATCCCCGAAGCCAGCTATGCCAACATACATATATACATACATACATTTATATTTATATTTATATTATTTATCGGTACCCACCCTGGGAGAACGAGAAGGAGTCACGATGTGTGTTGCAAGCTTTATGAAACGGGCTCTGTCTTATCTCCCCCAGCTGCGCCCTCTCCTACCCGCCCCCCCCTCCCTCCTCCTTGCCCTTCCCAGACGTGGCTGGTTTGGTCTCCCGCTGCATTCTTCCAAACCAGTTTTCTAAGGGGGGTTTAGATGGGCAACAGAGACAGATAATGCAATCCAGCAAAAATGCACCGTGGCGGTCTCGTGTCTCTTCCCACCCCACCCACCCCTCTTCAAAGAGAGTTTCAGCAGGCAGTCTCGCTCTGCCACCTAGACTGATGGTCGTGTATTTTTAGATCTTATTTTTACCCCCTTCCCTTCCGCCTGTACTCGACTAACTCCTCTCTCTGCGTTGGCAGGACTAATGCAGTGGTGGGTTTCTGCAGGCTCGCACCTACTCGCGAGAGCCGGTTGGTGAAATTTAGAGAACCGGTGAGAGTTGGTTCCACCAGTGTACCTTGAAGTAAATGTGGCCCGCCACTGCCAGTGACCCAACGGGAAGGAAAGGAAAGGAAAGGAAAGAGGGAGGGAGGGAAGGAAGGAAGGAAGGGAAAGAAAGAGAAAGAAAGAAAGAAAGAAAGAAAGAAAGAAAGAAAGAAAGAAAGAAAGAAAGAAAGAAAGAAAGAAAGAAAGAATCATCACAATTGAGTCCAAAATTTTGGTTGCTAAGCAAGAGCGTTGTTAAATGAGTTTCACCACATTTTAAAAGGTGGCCACTCCCACTCTGTCACATGACTGCCAAGCCACGCCCACAAAATAGGCCACACCTACAGAGTAGGTTCTAAAAAAAATTGAAACCCACCACTGGACTAATGCCAGAGGTGGGTTGCTACCCGTTCGCACGGGTTCAGCCGTACCGGGACGGACCGCAGGCTTGCCACGCCCGCGAACCGGTTCCCTGGTTGCCGCGACATGATTTCCCCCCCGACCTTTTTCATGTTCTGCGCATGCGCAGACCTATTTACAGGCAAACGCGGCGGGCACATCAGGCGAGCAAAGCTAGGCCACACGCAAAAATTGTGTGTGGGCCGAACTCGCGCAAAGCCACCCCTGACTAATGCCCGCCCAAAAAATCAGATTTATTTATTTATTTATTTCGGATTTATACCCCGCCCTTCTCCTTGTTAGGACCCAGGGCGGCGCACAGGCATTATTAAAACCATAACTAGTTGTAAATATTACCTAATCGGGTTTTTACATTATAAATTTAAACGAGATATTTTAACACAGGGTAAAACATTTAATTTAGTTTTATTATTTATAATTGTTATATATGTATATTCTCTTAAATTCTTGTACACCGCCCCGAGTCTCTTCGGAGAGAGGGGGCGGATAATAAATCCCAATAAATAAATAAATAACAAAAAACAATAATATACATCATTAAAAACATATTAAATTATTAAACCCGTGCTAAAAACCCATTTAAAACCCTGCAAATTACAATTTATATACATAAAAAGTCAGAAACGGGGGGGGGGGGGGGCTATGGCCACTGCTTAGCGCTGAATGCTTTGAAAGGGAGTTAGTTTCAACAATAAAACGAGAGTTTATATGATCTTTTTTAAAAAACATTATTCTGGGGTCATCGATGGCGAAGAGGCTGTTGAGTTCTTGTTTTCGTTTAATCCGGCTGGCATCTCGCCAATCAGCTGAGATATTTAGGCACACAAATTGGAGGGGGATAATGGCTGTTGCGTACCTCAACCTTTGGTTGATTGATCGGGGATTAGATTAGAATTAGAATTCTTTCTATTGGCCAAGAGGGACCCGGTGGCTCAGTGGCTAAGACGCAGAGCTTGTCGATTGAAAGGTTGGCAGGGCAACGGTTCAAATCCCCGGCGCCGTGCAATGGCGTGAGCTCCCGTAAGTTGTCCCAGCTTCTGCCAACCTAGCCGTTCGAAAGCAGGTTAAAAAATGCAAGTAGAAATATAGGAACCGCCTTTGGTGGGAAGGGAACAGCGTTCCGTGCGCCTTCGGTGTTGAGTCATGCCGGCCACATGACTACGGAGACGTCTTCGGACAGCGCTGGCTCTTCGGCTTTGAAACGGAGATGAGCAGTGCCCTCTAGAGTCAGGAACAACCAGCACATATGTGCAAGGGAAACTTTTACTATTACCTTTATATTGGCCAAGGGTGATTGGACACCCAAGGAATTGGCCTCCGGTACATAAGTACATGCAAGCCACAAATGATCAATCACGATCATAATATTTCCTGAGTGTTTTTCTTTGTTCTGGTCCCTGGTCTAAGACTATAATCGATTGATTGATTGATCTTAATACAATAGAATAAAATTCTTTATTGGCCAAGGGTGATTGGACACACAAGGAATTTGTCTATTCAGCGCATAAGCTCTCAGTGTGCAGAACAAATTTCTAACCTTCTGCAAATGTCTCACTCCACCGCAGAAACGTGGGGCTCGGTTGTAGGTCGTAAGTCCAGGACTACCTAGTTGAGATTTAAACGAGGGGAGGGGTTTTTTTCCATTAAAAATTACTCTTCTTTTTCCATTCAAGAATCCCATAGGGCAGGGGTCTGCAAAGTCGGCTCTTTTAAGACTGGTGGACTTCAACTCCCAGAATTCCCCAGCCAGCCAGGCTGGCTGGGGAATTCTGGGAGTTGAAGTCCACCAGTCTTAAAAGAGCCGACTTTGCAGACCCCTGCTATAGGGAGTTGAGTGCAGAGGGTGGGGGAAAAACAGTGGAATGGACAGAGATGGGAGTGGAGGGGACCCTCAGTTGAGTAACAAATTGCATTCCGCTTGATGGATGAAATGCAATTAGCAAGTTCCCGCCACGCTTTTCATTTCCTTCCACTTTCCTGGCTACGTTTCAAATTGCAATTTGGTTCTGGTTTGTTTTTGAGGAAAGGGAGGGAGGGAGGGAGGTCGTAGGAAGTTCTCCCTGGGATGTAGGCAGGGATTGATCCCCTGGGATGAACCACCCCCCACCCACCCAGCAAACAATAGCGATAGCTCTTAGATTTACATACCACTTCACAGTGCTTTTACAGCCCTCTCTAAGCGGTTTACAGAGTCAGCCTCTTGCTCCCCTACAATCTGGGTCCTCGTTTTACCGACCTCGGAAGGACGGAAGGCTGAGTTCAACCTTGAGCCTAGTGGGATTTGAACTCCTGGCTGTGGGCAGAGTTAGCCTGCAATATTGCAGGAAGGAAGGAAGGAAGGAAGGAAGGAAGGAAGGAAGGAAGGAAGGAAGGAAGGAAGGAAAATAGCAATAGAACTTAGACTTATATATCGCTTCCCAGTGCTTTTACAACCCTCTCTAAGCGGTTTACAGAGTCAGCCTCTTGCTCCCCTACAATCTGGGTCCTCGTTTTACCGACCTCGGAAGGACGGAAGGCTGAGTTCAACCTTGAGCCGGTCAGGATCGAACTCCTGGCTGTGGGCAGAATTAGTCTGGAATACAGCATTCTAACCATGGGAGGGAGGGAGGACGGACTGTGAGGACCTTGCTGCTCTGAGCTTCGTCGTTTTTTTGCAGACATTTCATGACCTAGCTGGGTAACGTCATCAAGGCTGTTATTGATGAAGGAGAATATTTGTTGCTCGGATTGAAATGAGGGGTCCCTGGTGCTCTCTCAGCTTGGTTTCTATCTTGCAAACATTTCAAGACCCAGCCGGTTAATGTCATCAGTGCTAGAAGGGAGTCGAATTTAGGGGAAGGAAGGAAGAGAAGGAAGGAAGGAAGGAAGGACTGTTGGGACCTTAGTGCTGTGAGCTTGGTTGTTTTCTTGTAGACATTTCATGACCCAGCTAGGTAACATCATCAATGCTAGAAGGGACCTGAGGTTTGCGGAGTGGAGGAGGAGGGGGTCCTTGGGGTTTTTTCAACAAGCCGGGCTGGCGTAAATACGAATGTTATTATTTATTAATCTTAATTGGGTTTGTTGGTTTTTAATCTTACCATGGGCCAAATTATTTAATATGTTTTTAAAATAGTTTTTAAACTTTTATATATCTGTGTTTTATTTTGGCTGTACACCGCCCTGAGTCATTCGGGAGTAGGGTGGTATAAAAATTAAATAAATCTAAATCTAAATCTCTCTGAGTGTCATCGTTTCCTCGGCAGACGTTTCGTGACCCAACTAGGTCACATCATCAGGGCTGGAAGAGGAAGCAAGATTTGCTCTCTGCTTCTCTACGTGAAGCAAGCCCCGCTCCCTCCTGGCCCTGATGACATTCCCTAGTTCGGGCTAACGAAAACCTCTGCCAGAGAACATCCCAAGATCAGAGAGCACCCAAGACCCACCAGGTGCAATTAGTGCTACCAATACAATACAATAGCAGAGTTGGAAGGGACCTTGGAGGTCATCTAGTCCAACTCCCTGCCTAGTCAGGAAACCTTATACCATTTCAGACAAATGGCTATCCAACATCTTCTTGAAAACTTGCAGTGTTGGGGCATTCACAACTTCTGGAGGCAAGTTTGTTCCACTGATTAATTGTTCTAACTGTCAGGAAATTTCTCCTCAATTCTAAGTTGCTTCTCTCCTTGATTAGTTTCCACCCATTGCTTCTTGTCCTGCCTTTAGGTGCTTTGCAGAATAGCTTGACTCCCTCTTCTTTGGGGCAGCCCCTGAGATATTGGAAGAGTCCTATCATCTCTCCCCTAATCCTTCTTTTTATTAAACTAGACATTCCCAGTTCCTGCAACCGTTCTTCATATGTTTTAGTCTCCAGTCCCCTAATCCTCTTTGTTGCTCTTCTCTGCACTCTTTCTAGAGTCTCCACGTCTTTTCTACATCGTGGTGACCAAAACTGAATGCAGTATTCCAAGTGTGGCCTTACTAAGGCATTATAAAGTTGTATTAAGACGTCCCGTGATCTTGATTCTATCCCTCTGTTTATGCAGCCTAGAACTGTGTTGGCTTTTTTGGCAGCTGCTGCCCACGGCTGGCTCCTATTTAAATGGTTGTCTACTAGGACTCCAAGATCCCTTTCACAGTTACTGCTATTGAGCAAGGTACCACCTATACTGTGCCTGTGCATTTCATTTTTGTTGTCTAAATGTAGAACCTTACTCTTTTCGCCATTGAATTTCATTTTGTTAGATAGTGCCCAATGTTCAAGTTTGTCAAGATCCTTCTGTATCTTAAGCCTTTATCATCTGGAGTGTTTTCTATTCCTGCCAGCTTGGTGTCGTCTGCAAATTTGATGAGTTCCCCATTTATCCCCTCATCCAAATCATTGATGAAGATGTTGAAGAGTCCTGGGCCTAAAACAGAGCCTTGGGGGACTGCAAGAGAACAACCAAGATCAGAGAGCCACCCAAGACCCATCAGATGCAATCATTGCTTCTGAAGGACAACCCCCACTGGAATCATAGCTTGCCCGTCTCGTTTTAATTGCAGGCCTCCGTTTGCCACTGGAGGCTCAGCGAAACTGGGGTTACAACATGCCGGCTTTCCAAACAGTGGCGCGATGTTTGTCAAGGATTAAAAGCCCTCCTCGGCCTCGGTTTCGCTGGGTTGGGTCGCGGAGGGAGATGCCTCTTTCCACCAAGTTGCTTTTTGGCCTTTAATCTGCCCAACCGGTTTTGTGCAACCGCTTGGGAAAGGGGTCTCTTGTCCTCATTTCAAACCGAGTGGTTGTGTTGTTGTTTTTTAAACCGAGTTGAATCTGAATCAAGAATAGAATAGAATAAATCTTTATTACGGTCAAAGACCAGCAATGCATGTTACATTTAACCACATGTTAAAAAGTACTAATTTTTTAGATATAATTTTAAAAATGTCAGCATGGCACGGGACCTAGCTATCTGCGGGATCGGATCCTGCCTCATACATCCTTACGGCCGATTCGCTCCCACAGAGAGGGGCTTCTCCGGGTGCCGTCCACCAGGCTATGCCAGCGGGCGACGCCCAGGGGAAGGGCCTTCTCTGTGGCGGGCCCAGCCCTCTGGAACGACCTTCCCCCCGAAATTAGAACAACCACGGACCTCCGCTCCTTCCGTCAAAAACTTAAAACACACTTTTTCTGCTTGGCCGGCCTAGGTCAGTCTTCCGTCTAATAGGGTTTTAGGGGTTTTTAGTCAATTTATAGTTGGGGATTTTAGCGCAGGGATAATTTTAGTTTAATTTGTTTTTACTTACTCTATTTATCTATTTTCTATTGCCATTTTAAATTTCCCTGTGCACCGCTCCGAGTCCCTTTGGGGAGAGGACGCGGTATACAAATAAAATTATTATTATTATTATTATTATTATTATTATTAAGTGGAAAGTAGCATACATGTTCTCACTTTGTTCAGGTCATTGGCTGGTTTACCTAGTTGCAAAAGCGTTAAGTATGTATGAAAATACCACGGTCCAGAAATTGTTAGAGATATGTCCAAATGATTGGTACAAGATCACCATCTGAATCAAAGCTCTCGTTTTTTGGCGTGCGTAGTGGTGGCGGTGGGATGGGGAGGGGGCGTGCCGGGAAGTTCTGGTAATCCGACGGTGGCTATGTTCTTAACTTTGGTGGTAGGCAGGAGAAGAAGGATGGAAACAAAGCTAGGAGGGAATCCACCAAGAACAGCGATGGTGAACCTTTGAGAGGCTGAGTGTCCAAACTGCAACTCCAAAAAACCCCATTTATTTATTTATTTATCGCAAAAGGTTGCCAACAGGGCAATTTAGAGGCTGGTGAGACGCCCCTCAAAGTGAGTGACATCGCGCTGGCCACGCGCACCCAGTCATGTGGCTATCTAGCCACGCCCACCCAGCTGGTCATTAGGCAGATCATATTAGCGGTCCGCGGGATTTAAAATTACGAATTTAGTGGTCCCTGAGGTCCAAACGATTGGGGGACCTCTGGAGTAGAAGACCTCCAAGGTCTCTTCCAACTCTGTTATCCTATATTCTCTTCTGGTATCGGTAATCATAGGCTTACAACCATAGTTCGAATCAGAACTTCCATCGCTAAGAGAGATAGTTGTTAAGGGAGTCACTCCCATTTTACGACGTCTTTTTGCTCTGATCGTTAAGCCAATCTGGCTTCCCCCATTCTTCTCTTCCTCCTCCTTCTCCTCCTCGATTATCCAACTGCCTTTTTGGCTAAGGTGGGACTAGACCTCATGATCACTCAACTTTGGGAGCCCTTAGAAGAGTTGTCCCAAAGGTGCTTTTTTTTCCTAAGAGGCAATTGGACTTTCTTGGTTTTTCTTCTCATCCAAGAAATTTCTTCAGCTTCTTCAGAGCTGAAGAAGCTTCTTGGATGAGAAGTGAATCGTCTTCCTAGAAAAAAACCAAGGAAGTCCAGTTGCCTCTTGAAAGAAAAAAGCACCTTTGGGGCAACCATGGCCCAAATCTCCATAGACCTTAGAAGAGTCTAAAATCCAGTGCCATTAATCCATGGCATCCATTGAGTTTTTGCTTGGCTGTTGACTTGGTAGAAAACCCAACTAAAACATCACTCTTTTCTTTTTCTTCCATAGGTGATGTTAGATGTTTGCCCCAGGGCGAATTCCCCTGTTGGTAGCTGAGGTAAGAGAGTCCTAGTTTATTTTCTATAACTGTTTATAAAAAAGATCCTATGGATGGATGGATGGATGGATGGATGGATGGATGGATGGATGGATGGATGGATGGATGGATGGATGGATGATAGGCAGATGATAGGTAGGTAGATGGTAGATGGATGGATGGATAGATAGATGGATGATAAACAGATGATAGGAAGGTGGATGGATGGATGGATGATAAACAGATGATAGGTAGGTAAATGGATGGATGGATGATAGGCAGATGATAGGTAGGTAGATGGTAGATGGATGGATAGATAGATGGATGATAAACAGATGATAGGTAGGTGGATGGATGGATGGATGGATGGATGATAAACATGATAGGTAGATGGATGGATGGATGATAGGCAGATGATAGGTAGGTAGATGGTAGATGGATGGATAGATAGATGGATGATAAACAGATGATAGGTAGGTGGATGGATGGATGGATGATAGGCAGATGATAGGTAGGTAAATGGTGGATGGATGGATGATAGGCAGATGATAGATAGGTAGATGGTAGGTATGTAGGTAGATAGATAGATGGAAAGATAGATATGTAGATAGATGGCTGGTTGGCTGGCTGGATGATAAGCAGATGATAGGTAGATGGTAGATGGATCAAAGGTAGGTAGATGGTAGGTAGATAGGTAGATGGGTGGGTGGGTGGATGATAGGCAGATGGTAGGTAGGTAGAGAATAGATAGATGGATGATAGACAGATGATAAATAGATGGTAGATAGGTAACAGATAGACAGATAGATAGGTGGACGCCGTTTTATATGTGAAGCTACAAACTTAAGTTAGGACCTGTGCTGCCGATTTTTCTGCCATCATGCCTCCAAACTTCGACATCAGGATGAGAAGAAGTTGAGGAGGGTGGCCTTAGAAGAAGACTCTAGTGACCACTTGCAACCTCAGCAGAGTAGCTGCCCCTGTGTTTCTCAACCGTGGCCCGTTTTAAGATGGGTGGACTTCAACTCTGGCTGGGGAATTCTGGGAGTTGGAAGGCCACCCACCTTAAACTGGCCAAGAATGTTGAGAAACATTGAGCTAGGTAGGACCTTCCTTGGTCAAAGCTGCTGCTACATTTTGAGGGCAAAACTCGGAGATCTCCGAATAAGCAAGATCTTGATTGTTCTGAAGAATGTTGTTTTTTAAATTTGGAGAAGGTGAGGAATGGGGGTGAGAAAAAAGGAAGAGCATCAATCCCGCAAGACTCGCAGGGGACATCCAACGTTGGACTTCCATGTTCTCCAGTCCATCCGTGAGACTCTCCTGGAGCCAAGGCTAGACTCCGTACTTGGCTTCTTACACGCAGAAAACTGTTGAGGCTGGGTTCGTCTTGCATTCTCACGTTTTAAAAAATGGGGGGAAAGGAGAATAATGGAAAAGGGAGGAATGGCCTGGGAGGGAGGCTTCGGTTGAGGGCCCCAAGGAGCAAACTCAGGTGAATTGCACATCTGCAAACTTGATGGTGGGAAGAAGCTCACTTAGTGTTGGGTTTCCATGGAAATGCTTTTTTGGCAAGCATGCCCTCGCCCGCCCCGGCTGGCTTTCCTGTACATTTCCTGTTGTAATCATATGTTCCATCTTTTTGTCCAAGGGACACATGTTTCATATTTTCTCATAACCTCCTCCTGACCTGCTTGGCAGAGGAGCAGATACGGGGGCCTGTCTTCTGCCTCTCCCTCTCTTCTCCTCTTGATTGTAATGGCTTACCCAGAATGGAAAAAGTACGTGTTACTTTGGTCTTCCCCTCCATTTAGTGTGTGTGTGTGTGTGTGTTTGTGTTATCCCTTGGAACTTGGAATTGTTGGGAGAGAGGTCAGCCAAGATCCAGGCATTTGATGTTGCTCAGAAGTGAAGTTCAGATTGGCTTCTTGGTTTGGACTGCTTCTTGGTTCCCAAGCTTTTCCTTGAAAACGTTGAGGGGGTCTTGACTTTTGAACCAAGGGGGGACGACGACGACACCAAAGCCTGAGGTGGTCATCTCCTAAAGTTGGAAGAAATGCCCTTCCAGGTCCATCAAGAGTTTTCCTTTCATCTCTGCATGAAAGGAGTGAGCATCAAAGAAACGTTGGTCTCCTTGGGTTGAGCTACCTCATTGCCTTTGAGGGCAACTCTCAGGAAGCCTTCTCTAACTTGTAGACCTTCCAACTGGGGGGGGGGGGAGAAGCACAAGGAGAATGGGAAAGACAGGATGTGGGATATACCCCCCCCGAAGTTGTCCATTTAGAGAAGGTTGGCTGGGACCCATCACCCAAATCTGAAATTTGGTAATGATAGAAAACATCTGGTACTTTGCGGTTGAAGACTGTGCCATTTTTCTGTTGGCATCTCTGGAGAGGACCCGTTCTCGGTTTTCGTTCGAATCCCTAGCACCGCGTAATGGAGTGAGCCCCCGTTATTTGTCCCAGCGTTTGCCAACCTAGCAGTTCGAAATCATATAAAAATGCAAGTAGAAAAATAGGAACCACCTTTGGTGGGAAGGGAACAGTGTTTCCGTGCGCCTTCGGCATTGAGTCATGCCGGCCACATGACCACGGAGACGTCTTTGGACAGCGCTGGCTCTTCGGCTTTGAAACGGAGATGAGCACCGCCCCCTAGAGTCGGGAACGACTAGCATATATGTGCGAGGGGAACCTACGACCATCATTGAGCCCGGCATTTCCATTGCCAATCAAGATAGCCTTTCAGCGAGCTTTGCTCCAATTTGTGACCTTTGTTGCCACGGTCATTAAGTGAATCGCTGCACATGTCGAGTTAATAATCTGAATCAGTTCAGTGCTTCCAACGAGTGGCGTGGTGGCCTAGAGGTAGAGTTCTCGCCTCACAATCAGGAGGCAGATATTTCTCTCTCCGGGCACAGTGAGAATATATCTGCTGAACACAACTCCGTCCTGGCAACAGGGAAGGGCATCTGGCCATGAAAACACTCTGTAGCTCCATTCAGATGCCCAGACGCCACCCCGCAAGGGATTATGGGGGTCATTAAAAGAGGATGGCGAGTTCAATGCTTGCAGCGTTCCTCTTTTTTTGACCGCATATCAGAGGAGAGGAGACTTGGACATACGACCACATAGAACCTTTGCGCCACCCTTGGAAAACCTTGAACTCATCCTTCCGAATATTTCCAGCGTCTCCTCCCAGGTCATCTGCAGAACAATGCAGAGAAACCGCAAACCCATTGCATTAATAATACAAGACGAGCTGGTTCTTCCTTTTATAGCCCATCGGGAGAGAGTTAGCTCGGGCTTCTCAAACTGGTTATGGCACCCGCAGTACTACGCGTGAGTAATCCTCGTTGTAGGAGCCGTCTTGAGATTGTCCTTTGCACGCCACTCGGCTCTCCGAGGAAATCAGGCTCTCGAGCATGCAGGGAACAGCAACAAAGATGATAAAGGATCTTGAGGCTAAATCGTATGATGGATTGGCGGGAGCATGATAGCCATGCTTCCCCGAAAATAAGACAGTGGCTTATTTTCTTTTGACTCCCCCGAAATAAGCGCTTGGCCTTATTTTTGGGGAGGTCTTATTCTTTTTGAGGTGCAGGAGGCGGCGAGCGTGGTCACCTCATGGCTGCTGCTGTGTGGCAATATTTTCAGGGAGGGCTTATTTGAGCGCATGCTCTCAAAAGTCCGATTGGGCTTATTATCTGGGGAGATCTTATTTTGGGGGAAACAAGGTAATGTGGCAGGACAGGCCTGGTTCACCCTTCTAAAGCCGTGTTTCTCAACTTTGGTAACTTTAAGCTATGATTTACCGTGTTCATCCGTGCATCCATATATAATCTCTCTCTCTCTCTCTAGTTCTGTCATCTTCTATCCATCATCTTTCATCCACATCTAGCTATCTACCGTGATTCCCCGAAAATAAGACAGTGGCTTATTTTCTTTTGACTCCCCCGAAATAAGCGCTTGGCCTTATTTTCGGGGAGGTGTTATTATTTTGGAGGTGCAGGAGGTGCCGAGCGTGGTCACCTCACGGCTGCTGTTGCGTGGAAATTTTTTCAGGGAGGGCTTATTTGAGCGCATGCGCTCAAAAGCCCGACTGGGTTTATTATCTGGGGAGGTCTTATTTTCGGGAAAACAGGATAATTTTAATTTTAATTTTAATTTTAATTTATGGACCGCTCTCTCTCCCCGAAGGGACTCGAGGCGGTGCACAGGGGATTTAAAAATACATATATAAAAACACAATCATAAATACAATTTAAAATGAATTAAACTTAACCCTGCGCTAAAATCCCAGACCAACTAAAATTAGACCCCTAAAAAACCCTAATAGAGCAATTCAGTTACTTCAAGCCGGCCAGGCAGAAAAAAATGAGTTTTTAGTTTTTGACGGAAGGAGCGGAGGTCCGTAGTCGTTCTAATTTCGGGGGGGGAAGGTCGTTCCAGAAGGTCGGGCCCGCCACAGAGAAGGTTATATGTACTTCTTGAAATGTTCCCTCCTTCTCTCTTCCATGCGTTCAGCTGTGGCACACGTGGATGCCAGATTTAGGTGTCTTCAGCACACATGAGTCTTGGGTCAGATTACATCACCAGACCCTTAATTTTTGCCTCTGCTATTCTCCCCCCCCCCCCCCATTTAATTGAAAATCTGGCCCAGGGCAAAGATTCGCGACTTCCTACATTTGAACCCGTTCGGTCCGCGAGGCTCCGATCCTTCTCCTCTGCCTGGTGCCATTCTTGCGTGCCTTTTTTCCTTTCCCAAATATTCGTTTTGGCAGCTGGCCGTGGAAGCAATGCTTCGTTTTCCAGGTCTCACCTCCTGATTGCTTCCAGAGAGCGTCGCGGTGGTGCCAAAAAGGTTTCTTCTTCATCCTGATCCATGCCAGATGCTCTCATAATCTCCCCGCAGAATCTCCCACGGGCTCATAGCGATTCTTGACAGCACTTCCTGCTAAAAAAAAAAAAACCACCAAAAAAAAAACCGGGTGCTTTTCCATGCTGAATAGAACTTTGACCACTCCTTAATTATCTCTCTCTTTTTTTTTAATACAATACAATAGCAGAGTTGGAAGGGACCTTGTAAACCTTCTAGTCCAACCCCCTGCGTGGGCAGGAACCCTATACCATTTCAGACAAATGGCTATCTAACATCTTCTTAAAGACTTCCAGGGTTGGGGCATTCACAACTTCTGGAGGCAAGCTGTTCCAGAGGTTAATTGTTCTAACTGTCAGGAAATTTCTCCTTAGTTCTAAGTTGCTTCTCTCCTTGATTAGTTTCCACCCATTGCTTCTTGTCCTGCCCCCAGGTGCCTTGGAGAATAGTTTGGCTCCCTCTTCTTTGTGGCACCCTCTGAGATATCGGAAGACTGCTATCATGTCTCCCCTGGTAGCATCTGTCTGTCTGAGCATCACCTCCGAGTTGATGTCTCCTATTTGCTCATCCTCAAGAGATCTTCTTTTTACGGACTCTTCAATATCTCCATTAACAATTTAGATAATGGAATAGAACTTACCAAATTTGCAGATGATACTAAGCTGGGGGGAATAGCTAGCACCCTACAACCACGAGGGAGAACCTATGGCACACATGCCCAAAGTCGCTCGCGAAGCCATTGTCACCTGGCACATGCGACGTCATCCATTCCTCTTCCGAGTTTCTTGCGCGCATGCATGCCTAATGATCCACTGGCCTTCTGCGTGTGGTAGTGCAGGAAACTGGTAGAGCTGGTCTTCTGTTTTCCAGCATGAGCATGCCGCTGGCCAGCTGATAGTCGCGCGCACATGCGGTCCACTACCCTGAACACTAGCTGCCCGGTGTGCATGCGCGCAGCGGAAACCAGAAGTTTATTTTATGGGGCGCGCATGCCCCCCTGAGCAGCTCCTCTTCCGGGTTGCAGCCCAGACGAGCGCACGCACAACTTCCTGTTCAGTGTTTGGTGCCCAAAAGGTTTGCCATCACTGCTCTAGAAGATAGGCTCAAAATCCATCTGGATCTTGACGGATTTGAACATTGGGCCCTACCTAACAAAATGCAATTCAATGTAGAGAAAAGTAAATTCCTACGCTTAGATAAGAAAAACCAAAAGTACACCTATAAACTGAGTGAAACCAGGTTTAATAGCAATACAATACAATACAATAGCAGAGTTGGAAGGGACCTTGGAGGTCTTCTAGTCCAACCTCCTGCGTGGGCAGGAACCTTATACCATTTCAGACAAATGGCTATCTAACATCTTCTTAAAGACTTCCAGGGTTGGGGCATTCACAACTTCTGGAGGCAAGCTGTTCCAGAGGTTAATTGTTCTAACTGTCAGGAAATTCCTCCTTAGTTCTAAGTTGCTTCTCTCCTTGATTAGTTTCCATCCATTGCTTCTTGTCCTGCCCCCAGGTGCCTTGGAGAATAGTTTGTCTCCCTCTTCTTTGTGGCACCCTCTGAGATATCGGAACACTGCTATCATGTCTCCCCTGGTCCTTCTCTTCATCAAACTAGACATACCCAGTTCCTGCAACCGTTCTTCATATGTTTTAGCCTCCAGTCCCCTAATCATCTTGGTTGCTCTTCTCTGTACTCTTTCCAGAGTCTGTGAGAGGGATCTTGGAGTCTTAGTGGACAACCAGCAAAATAGGAGCGAGCCGTGTGTGGCGGCAGCCAAAAAAGCCAATGCAATCCTAAATTGCATTAACAGAGGGATACAATAAAGATCGAGTGAGGAACTAATACCACTCCATAAAGCCTTAGTAAGGCCACACGTAGAATGCTGCATCCAGTTTTGGTCCCCACACTATAAAAATAGATGTTGAGACTCTAGGAAGAGTGCAGAGAAGAGCAACCAGAATGATGAGGGGACTGAAGATTAAAACCTACAATGAACAGTTGAAGGAACGGGGCCTGGCTAGTCTAGTGAAGAGAAGGACCAGGGGAGACAGGATAGCAGTCTTCCAATATTTGAGGGTCTGCCACAGAGAAGAGCGGGGGTTAAGATATTTTCCAAAGCACCTGAAGGCCAGAGAAGGAATAATGGATGGAAACTGACCAAGGAGAGATTCACCCTGGAAATAAGGAGGAATTTTCTGACAGTGAGAACCATCAACTCATGGAACAGAAGTTGCCTTTGGAAGTTGTGGGAGCTTCACCATTGGAAGCTTTGAAGAAGAGACTGGACTGCCCTCTGTCAGAAATGGTGCAGGGTCTCCTGCTTGGGCGGGGGGGTTGGACTAGATGACCTACAAGGTCCTTTCCAATTTTGTTAATCTGTAAAAAAATGACATCTCTCTCTTTCTGTCTCTTTCTATCTCTTTCTCTCTCTTTTGCTCTGTCTCTCCCTGTCTCTCTCTCTCCCTCTCTTTTGCTCTCTCTTTCTCTCTCTTTCTCATTCTCTCTCTTTCTCATTCTCTCTTTCTCTCTCTGTCTTTCTCTTTCTCTGTCTCTTTCTCTCTGTCTTGCTCTCTCTGTCTCTGTCTCTCTCTCTCTCTCTCTTGCTCTCTCTGTCTCTCTTTCTCTCTTGCTCTGTCTCTCTCTGTCTCTCTTTTGCTCTCTCTCTCTTCCTCTGTCTCTGTGTCTCTGTCTCTCTTTCTCAATCTCTTTCTCTGTCTCTCTGTCTCTCTCTCTCTCTCTCTCTCTTTTGCTTTTTCTTTTTCTTTCTCTCTCTCAAGTCCTACAAACCAGTTTATATTTACCGGAGAGGGGGGTGGGCGTACAGGATCCAATTCGGGCCAAACATTTGCCTTTTCGGAGGTCCCTCTGCCAAGGGACGAGCCCCCGAGTGCCAAGTGTGCATTCTTGGAGCACAAATGTTCAGGGGCTCGATGCATTCCCCGAGGTCAGAGGCCAAGGGGGTTGCCGTGCGCTTTCCAAAATATCTCTTCAGACAGTTACGAGATACCCCGGTAGGGCGAACTCCAGCTGGTGAGCCGAGGTAGAAAGCCTAATCCTTCGCTGGACGTCTTCTTACTGCGAATGTGTCAGTCGATATTTAAAGGGACCCACCTGTTAAGGGTGTTGCATGCCTTGGGAAAGGGAAGGGAGGGGGTGTGCGGGAAAGAGGGGTGGAGGCTGGGGGAGGTATTCCATTGCAGGTAGTCCTCAACTTACGACCACAGTGGAGCCCGGAATACATGCTATTAAGTGAGACATTGGCGAAGTTTATTTATTTATTTATTTTATTCAATTTATATCCCGCCCTTCTCCAAGAGGACCCAGGGCGGCGCACAGGAATTTAAAACAATATACAAAATAGTACCAAATATAATTTAAAAAACCTATTAAATGACAGAAACCTGCGCTAAAACCAGATTAAAATCCCCCATTTAAAACTGTCTAATATTTGTCCCAGCGGAGGCTATGTTAGGTCGGCTTGATGAAATAAGTGTGTTTTTAAACACCGGCGGAAGAGGCGGAGGTCGGTGATAGTGTGGAGTTCAGGGGGTAGGTCGTTCCAAAGGGCAGGGCCCGCCACAGACCCCGTTTTGCAACATTTCTTGCCACGTTTTGTTAAGTGAACCGCTGCAGTGGTTAAAATTAGCAACCCGGTTGTTAAGTGAATCTTGCTTCCCTGGGAACGCCGCCGCCGTTGTCATAAATAAGAGTCGGTGGCCGAGCGTCCGAATTTGGATCTTGCGACATTGGGGAGGCTGCAAGGATTGTAAAGGTGAAGAACGGCCGTAAGTCCTTTTCAGCGCCGCTGTAACGCCGCACAGTCGCTAAACGAACTGTCGTAAGTCGAGGATCACTTGTACAGGGACTCCACGAAGGCAAAATGGGCTGCAGCCTTGTTAACGTCCAGAAACGTTTTAACACTGGGAAGTGGTCAAGAATCCCTAATTCACTGAATTTTGAGGAGGAGGTCATAAGACTGTGATGGCGAACGTATGGAACGCGGGCCACAGGTGGCATGTGGAGCCCTCTCTGCGGGCAGATGAGCCGCCGGCCAGCTAAACTCCACTGTGCACCCGTGCACGCCTCCCATCAGCCAGCTGATTTTGATCCCAGGAGGCTTCAGGGAGGCCTGCTAGGCCCAAAACGGAGTGCAGGGTGGGCGGGGGGGGGGTGTGCAGCACCCCTGGCAGCCTGTTTTTGTCCCAGGAGGCTTCAGGGAGGCCTACTAGGCCCTAAACAGAGTGCAGGGTGGGGGGTGCAACACCCCCGCCACCCTGATTTTGATCCCAGGAGGCTTCAGGGAGGCCTGCTAGGCCCAAAACGGAGTGCAGGGTGGGGGGTGCAGCACCCCCGGCAGCCTGTTTTGGTTCCAGGAGGCTTCAGGGAGGCCTGCTAGGCCCAAAACAGAGTGCGGGATGGGGGATGTAGCACCCCCTAGTGGCCTCTTTTTGTGCCAGGGGGCTTCAAGCAGGCCTGCTAGGCCCAAAATGGGGCATAGGGGATTGTAAGCAAACGTAGAGGGCGTGGGAGCATGGGCGGGATCATGCACTCATGTGCAGGGGACGGGGCGCATTGCATTATAGGTGTGAGCATGCGCGTGTGTGATTTCGGCACGCGAGGAAGAAAAAGTTAGCCATCACTGTCACAGGAGGTTCGACAGAATCAGATTCCCTTATTATAGCCGATCTCAATAAAACTAGAGATTGATTTTGGTCAAGTCTAGTTAGCAGGCGTGACACTTTTTTTTCCATTGCAATCCAGGCCAACCTTTTTTTAAAAATTATATATATATATCTCTGCAATCCATCAACCGAAAACGTAGGACTCAGCGCTTTGCTTATCATGAGTCAGGGAGAAAAACCGCCATCAGGTCATTCATCATCATCTCATTTCGCGGCCCCGTTACAGATCTGCGTCCCTCTGGAACGCCCCGACAAGCCAACATTTGCAAAGAAGAAGAGAGAAACTCCCGCTTATGGACGGAGAGGAGATTAAATCTCTCTCCGGGATCCACGTCAAAGGGCTCTCCCAACAGTTGAGCCAGGTTTTCAGTTCGTTCCAGACAGTAAAATCTGAAAACGGAACACCACCGTGGCTTATTCGACGAATCCTGGTTTTCTACTAAAAGTATGGTCACGCTGGGAGGTTTTTTTTAAGAACAGATCAGACAACCATTTGTCTGAAATGGTATAGAGTTTCCTGCCGGAGCAGGGGGTTAGACTAGAAGACCTAGTCCAAAAATTCACGTAACAGCTGTCTCACCTAGCAGCATAAATTTTGGGGGTCCATTGTGGTCATAAGCCAAGAACTACCTATATATCTCTGTCAAGGTAATCTTTGTTCGTCTCTACAGCAGGGGTATCAAACTCAAGGTCTGCGGGCTGGATCTGGCCCACGGGGGGCTTAAATCTGGCCTGGAAATAGCAAACGACTGGGCCGCAGGGACTCTGGTAGCCAAAATGGGGCACGGAGGTGTGTGACGGCCTCCCATTTTGGCCAGCAGGCTGCTGCAGGAGACCGTCCAGGTTGAAAATGGGACACAGGCCTCACATGCCCCCCCCCCCGGTGCCCCGTTTTGGCTGGCGGATGTCCATTGTGTCTCTCCTCCTGTCCCCCCCCTCACCCAGCTGGCCCACGGAGGAGAATTAAAATGTTGATCTGGCCCTGAAATAAATCCAGTTTGACACCCCTGCTCTACCAGATGCTTCAAATGCAATGAGTAGTGTTTGCGAGTAAACATGGTTACATTTTTTAAAAGAACAATTATTTTCCCAGTGGTACTTTTTAAAACATTTTTATTTTACACACTTAAACACATCAACAAACACGTAATTTAAAACAACGCAGGAACTAAACGCTCCCATGTTACAGCAGTTACATATTGGCGAATCTTTACAGTTTGTATATTCCATTTTTAACATTTATGGTCACCTTGCTGCTTATACCTTTTCATGTACAAATCCTTAATTATTCATATTTGGCCGTTGATATCAGACAATCATGGGTGTGTGCAACCAACATAACATCAATAGATTTTGGGGGTTCCAGCGTGACTCTGAATGCTGGTTGTTAACCTGCCTGACATTAAGTGAGGACTTTTGTTTTATTTTTAAGCATTCCTCCAGATATCTGGATCCTGCGTAACTCAGGTTGCATCCTTACCATCTTTTTAGAATTGCGTTGGGTCTAGGTGGCAGTGCCACTTACTCCGTGCAATAGTGGTCATTCATAGTGTTGGGGGATGTCTCCGTTGGGAGACAGAAAATTGTGCAGCTAGAGAAATGTTGCTAGTAAACACATAAATAGTAGCTCAGACACTTAGTAAATCAAATAGCTTTACTGGTGTTGTCAAACTAAACTACTGCTTCACAAGCAGTGATGGTTGGTAGTTAGTCAAAGTCCTTAAGAAACAAACAATTGCTTACAGTTGCAATTAACAATTCTTTCTTCTTCCTTCCTTCAGTCAGTCACAATGAACAGAGAGAGATGGAGCAGAGAGAGAGAATGCGCTCTGCTGACTTCCTCTTATTGTAGAGATAATTACAGTCACCAATTACAGTCTCTAATTGCATTCAATCATCTTGAAGCAACAAGGACTATTTTCCATCATGGTATTATATATTGCCTACCCAACACTAGAAGTTTACTCCTATCATGTAGTTTCTGTCTTCCCTTGCACTTTCAAGAAGTTTGATTTATTTACCTATCACACACACACACACACACACACACACACACACACACACCACAAACCCATCCTTGCAGAGGGACAATGAATCAGCAACTGCGCTGGGATCCCGAGATTTAAAAAGGCCCAAGAAGTCATCCCTAAATAACTTTCGTAGAAACTTAAACACTGTGTTTCTAAGCCTGTTGTGTGATTGTCGTAGCGGCCAAACCAGTTCAGCTTGCCTTGCCCATCTCAAGACACAACTTGGAAGCTGCGTTAGCAAGAAAAGAAAAAAAGAATTCTTTTGACAAAATTGTGCAACTGTCTTCAAACTCCAGACCTATCTTTCCTAGTTGTTTTAAGTTGCTTTGTACATAAGAACATGTAGGAAGAGAGGGGTGCCTTTGTTGTTGTTTTTTTGTTTTAAAGGCAGGATTTCGTTACGTTAGAAAAATCTGCTTGCTTCGACGCTTCTTGCAAATTGATTCAAGTAGTATTTCCTGAATTTCAAATTAGACTGTGGTTAGTCGGATGGTCTTTCACCCGTCATAATAGCCCCATTGCACTTTGAAAATGTGCATTTAATAAAAAGGATCCCCGAAATATGTAAAATTCCAGAGGAGGAACGGTTTTTTTTGAAGGGGGGCGGGGGAGAAAACCCTGCATATATTCAATAAAAGACCATTCCAAAATATGTGCAGGTTTTTGCTTTTTTTTTGTAAACTGCAAAACGATACGGGATCAGAAAGAAGAAATATAAGATGAGCAGATTTGAGGAAATGGAAATGAACAGCGTGCCGTTTGGCCAGACAAAAATGTTAAAAGTTTTAAAAGAAAACTTTATCCTCCAAAAAAGTTTGGTTTCCCCATCAGATTCTATCATAGCTCGCTTGGCCTTTTAATAAGCTTCGGAGCTGAATTTAATAATACTCTTCCGCGAGGTCGGTCTCAGCCTGCCGAGACTTTTAATTCTGTTTTTTTTAAGGAAATTTAAAAAGGATGGACATTGGCTGCCTGGCCTCTCTGAGCCGGTTTTTGTGTGGTCGGGTCTCGAACGTCAAAAATCTAAAATGTTGCTTAGAGCCAAGGTGGGTTAAGGAGAGATGTTGAAGATATACAATACAATACAATACAATACAATAGCAGAGTTGGAAGGGACCTTGGAGGTCTTCTAGTCCAACCCCCTGCGTGGGCAGGAACCTTATACCATTTCAGACAAATGGCTATCTAACATCTTCTTAAAGACTTCCAGGGTTGGGGCATTCACAACTTCTGGAGGCAACTTCTGTTCCAGAGGTTAATTGTTCTCACTGTCAGGAAATTTCTCCTTAGTTCTAAGTTGCTTCTCTCCTTGATTAGTTTCCACCCATTGCTTCTTGTCCTGCCCCCAGGTGCCTTGGAGAATAGTTTGACTCCCTCTTCTTTGTGGCAGCCCCTGAGATATTGGAAGGCTGCTATCATGTCTCCCCTGGTCCTTCTATTCATCAAACTAGACATACCCAGTTCCTGCAACTGTTCTTCATATGTTCATATTCCAGTCCCCTAATCCTCTTGGTTGCTCTTCTTGTCCTGCCCTCAGATGTTTTGGAGAACAAATTGTCACCTCCAAGGATTGGCCAGAGTCCTCCATTGTATTTATTTATTTATTTATTTATTTATTTATTTATTTATTTGTCTATTAAAACTTTAAGCTACTCATCTTGCCTTTCTAGGCAAGAAAAACAAAATGTGCAGGTACAGAATAGGTGGGACCTTGCTCAATAGCAGTAACTGTGAAAGGGATCTTGGAGTCCTAGTAGACAACCCTTTAAATAGGAGCCAGCCGTGTGCAGCAGCTGCCAAAAAAGCCAATACAATGCAATGCAATGCAATGCAATGCAATGCAATGCAATGCAATGCAATGCAATGCAATGCAATGCAATGCAATGCAATGCAATGCAATGCAATGCAATGCAATACAATACAATACAATACAATACAATACCAGAGTTGGAAGGGACCTTGTAGGTCTTCTAGTCCAACCCCCTGCGTGGGCAGGAACCTTATACCATTTCAGACAAATGGCTATCTAACATCTTCTTCAAGACTTCCAGGGTTGGGGCATTCCAGGGTTTCCAGGGTTCAACTAATACGCAACGTGGAAAATGTGGACGAAGCAAGAGAAGGGTTTGGGGTTTTTGGGGGGCGTCTTTCACATTTTAAGGTCTCTTAGCTAATGAGAAAGTGAATTTTGAAGATTTTTTTACTTTTCATGCAAGAGGCTGAAGAGTTGAAGAAGCTTCTTGGATGAGAAGTGACACGTCTTCAAAGCAAAATCAGAAAATCCAGCTGCCTCTTGAAAAAGAATGGAATGGAATAGGAATAGGAATATAGAATAGAATAGAACAGAATAGAATAAGAGAATAGAACAGAATAGTAATATAGAACAGAATAGAATAAGAATAGAATAGAATAGGAATAGGAATAGGAATATAGAATAGAATAGAATAGTAATATAGAATAGAATAGGAACAGGAAAATAGAATAGAATAGGAATATAGAATAGAATAGGAAAATAGAATAGGAGAATAGAATAGAATAGGAATAGAATAGGAATAGGAAAATAGAATAGAATAGAATAGGAATATAGAATAGAATAAAATAGGAATATAGAATAGAATAGAATAGGAATATAGAATAGAATAGGAAAATAGAATAGAATAGAATAGAATAGGAATATAGAATAGAATAGGAAAATAGAATAGGAGAATAGAATAGAATAGGAATAGAATAGGAATAGAATAGGAATAGGAAAATAGAATAGAATAGGAATATAGAATAGAATAGGAAAATAGAATAGAATAGAATAGAATAGTTGGGAGGGACCTTGGAGGTCTTCTAGCCCAACCCCTTGCTCGGGCAGGAAACCCTACACCACTTCAGTCAAATGGTTATCCAATCTCTTCTTTAAAACCTCCAGTGTTGGAGCATCCACAACTTCTGGAGGCAAGTTGTTACCCTGATTAATTGTTCTCACTGTCAAGAAATTTCTCCTCAATTCCAGGTTGCTTCTTTCCTTGATTAGTTTCCACCCATTGTTTCTTGTCCTGCTTTCTTCAGATCCTTTGGAGAATAGGTTGACATCCCCCTCTTCTTTGTGGCAATCCCTGAGATGTGGACACACTTCTATCCTAGTTCTTATCGTGTTCCCAAATCTGAAATGTTCGGCGAGATTGAATGAAGAAGCTTTGACCCAGAAAAGCAGAGATTCCTAGAATTTTCTAATCATGGCTACACGCCGTAGCCTGGAAAGCAGCTGTGAATTTGGGAGTTATAGCGTTGTGTAAAATCAGGCCATCGTGTTGTAATGGTGGTGGATCTTTTCAACTGGGTTTGCTATCAAGTTTTTGGAGCTTTGGGAGATCCAACGTTAAGATATCAATCAGGGTTGCACAGGTGTTTTGCCCCAGGGCACTCGTTGAAGATGTACTCGCAGTTCAGATTAGTTCAACAGTCTCGATCACGGATGTCCAACCGTGGCAACTTCAAGACCTGTGGACTCCTAGAATTCCTCTCCCCCCCAGCACGCAACGTTGCTCCAGGGAGTAGACGTGGGAATATCTAGATTAAAAGATTGCATCAGGTGTGTGCGTATGTACATGAAAGAGAGAACGAAGGATCACCGGCTTTGAGGGAAGAACGCAACGCATTGCGGCATCTTCCTCGGTAGGCGTTTGGAACACGCATCCCACCATCCCTGACCGCCAGCCATGGTTGCGGTTAATAACCCAGAAGGATTGTTCAAAGGACCATGTCAAGGGTTAGGGTTGGACGAAAACCAATTTAATTCCTATTCCAAAGGAATTTATTGATTTGGCGATTGATTCCATCACGAAAAGTGGTTCAAAGAAAGGGAGAGTCCCAGCGGTGGCATTCAAAAATGTTAGCAACCTGGGTTGGCATGGCCATGGTGGGCATGGCCTACTCAGCCTCCTGCACCATGATGGGGGTGGCCCATCTTCTTCTTTTTTTGCGGGGCGGTGTAATTTTTTTATTTATTTTGCATAGACACCGATAATACAAACATAGGAAAGAAAAACTATAAGGAGCCATCTTCCATGACAAATTATAAATTTTGAAGAACGTGTCAGTTAATCACAAGTTTCTCTGGGTTTCTTCAATAGTCATCCCTTGCTTTTCATATTACAATTATTATATCTCAACCTTAATTTTACGAATTGTTTTTACATCCTTTGATATATAAAGGAAAACTATATAATGGCATTCTGTTGATTAGACAAAGTGAAAAAAAGAAAGTAAATTCAACAGGAAAAGTCATCGCTCTAGATTGTGTCCTATAAAAACAGGGGTCTCCAACCTTTGCAACTTTAAGTCTGAAGGACTTCAGCTCCCAGAATTCTCCAGCCAGCAACTTCTGGGAGCTGAAGTCCTTCAGACTTAAAAGTTGCAAAGGTTGGAGACCCCTTGTTTAAAAGACATACCGACCGGGTGTTCATTATTTCTGTGCATCTCTAAAATGGTTATTATTCCTAAACGATCTCGTTTTATAAATTTTAAATCAGAAAGTTCATCATATACCTTATTATCAATATCCCAAAGTTCTCATCTAGTGTTCCAAATTTAATCTATTTCTTCTTCAAACATATCTTTAAAACCTGACCACCTAATGGCATCCATTGTTTATTCCTAACATACCTATATAAATTTTTCAATAATAATCTAAAACTATCTTAAATTTTCTGAATAGTTAACTAATTAATAATCCTTCAATAACGTTCCATAACCATCTAACTAATTAGCTAATTATTAATCATCAAAGTATAACAATGGGTGGGCCATTTTCGCCTTCCCCAGCCTCCGGAGGCTTTCCTTGAGCCTCCTCGAGTGCAAAAACTCCGTCTCTCGGGCACCGGAGGCTGGAAATGGGCCCTTTTCCAGACTTCCGTTAGACCCGCTCCGGGTTCGGGAGACTTTCCCCACGACTCCAGGAGGGGGGAAATGGCTTCCCCTGCAATCCTCCTACCGGAAACCCTTTTCCAGACTTCTGGGAGGCCTGTTTTTTGCCCTCCTAGAACCTCCGCGCAGGTCCTGCACTTAACTGGCATGGTTAACAGGCCGCGTGGAGACTCCTGGAAGCCGAGGGACGGGCGAGGCCAGCCGGTCCTTGCAACAACATGTTCCGTGAACCGGTGCGAACGGGCTGAATCCCACCACTGGAGCTTTCCTCTCCCCCCCCCCAAATGTCCTTTTTGGGGAGGGGTGTTGGTAAAATTAGTTGCAGGAGGGGAAGTCGGGTCACGGGAGGCAAAGATCCAGGACAAAAGGATGCGAGAACTCCCCATTCTGTGGTGAGGAAAGGATTGGTGAGTTCTCGGGCCTTGTGTGGCCTTCAACTCCCAGAATCCCCCAGCCTACCTGCAGGCTGCTGGAGGATTCTGGGAGTTGAAGTCCCTCCCCCCATCTTCAAGGTGTCTACTTTGGCTTCGCTGGTTGAAGAACACCAACCTGAGGTTCGCGGGCATCGGTCGCACGCCGCTGCAGACGACCACTCCAGGGTGTCCTCGGTCTCATTCTCCTCCCCCCCTACCCCCACAATTTAAGGAACCTGTGCCTGGTGACCCCCTGTTGTGGCTTGCTCCAAAAGGCGCCCTGCCCCTTCCCAAGCGTTAAACCGAGAATTCAGAAATGACACCTCCCTCCGTCTCTGTCTCTCTTCCCTTCCTCCTTTCTGATCGCTCCGGACGTTTCCGTTTGATTGCAGTCTCTTAATTGCATTTAACAGTGAAGTCCGCTGGTTCTCCATTCAGCCTGCCGGTTGTGTATTCAATGGAACGGCATGGGGACCGCCGGAAGGTCTGGAATGGAGTTACCTTTAGCTCTGTCTACCTGCCATGGTAAGAGGCAACCGCAACGGGACTAGCCTGCCCTTTTTAAGCCCACCCATCAGGCACCCCCTTTCCCTCCGCGCCTCTTTCCTCGCCCTTTCGCTTCGACGCAGCTTTTGCATGGCAGTTGTTTAGCAATAACCCTTAGACTTATGCTATCGCGTCATAGTGCTTTGCACTCTCTCTCTAAGCTGTTGACAGAGTCAGCCTCTTGCCCCACAGCAATCTGGGTCCTCGTTTTACCGACCTCAGAAGGATGGAAGGCTGAGTCAACCTTGAGCCGGTCAGGATCGAACTACTTGCAGTGGGCAAAGTTAGCCTGCAATACTGCATTCTAACCACTGTGCACCATGGATGGATTGATTGGATGGATGGATGGATGGATGGATGGATGGATGGATGGATGGATGGATGGATGGATGGATGGAAGGAAGGAAGGACTGACAATAGCAATAGCACCTAGATTTATATACCACTTCACAGTGCTTTTCAACTCTCTCTCTAAGCAATTTACAGAGTCAGCCTTTTGCTCCCCCCAACAATCTGCGTCCTCGTTTCACTCACCTCAGAAGGATGGAAGGCTGAGTCAACCTTGAGCCGGTCAGGATCGAACTACTTGCAGTGGGCAGAGTTAGCCTGCAATACTGCATTCTAACCACTGTGCACCATGGATGGATGGATGGATGGACTTTTGCAAAGAACACAGGCCCCTTTTCTGACTTCAAATGCTCATTAAACAAACAGTCGTAAATCGAGGACGGCCACTACTTGAGAAAACACCTCGTTTTAATTTTTTTTTTAAAAAACCCTCCTTCTTACAGCATGCACATCTGGCAGTTTGGGTCTTTTTTTAACGCACTGATTGCTTGCAACCAATGTGGCTAAATCTATGCTCTGAATTCTCAGCAGAGATGCTGAGGATGGAAGGAAGAGGGCACAGGGCCAACTGGCAAAAAGCCAGCCAGCATAAAAAGAGGGTTGTGGTTTTTTTCCCCTTGAGTCAGCAAAGCTGGGCAGAGCTAGCCTGCTGTTTTCCCACCCCCTCTACCGAGCCCCACCCCGTTGCAACAGAGATCCTGGCTTGGTTTTTGCCCCGCCTCTTTCCCGACTGCATTTTCTCCTGCGTCCCTTCTGCTTTTAACACGGTCCTCTTCTGGAAAGGAAAAGAGGAAGAGGAGAGGAGAAGAGAGGGAAGGAGAGGGAAAGAAGAAAGAGGAAAGGAGAGGACGATGGGGAGGGATAGGAAGAGGAGGAGGGAGGGTAGGCAGGGGAAGAGGTAGAGAGGAGTAGGGGAGAGGAAAGGGAAGAAGGAAGATGGGGAGGGATAGGAAGAGGAAGAGAGGTTAGGGAGGAGAAGAGAAGAGAGGGAAGGAGAGGGAAAGAAGAAAGAGGGAAGGAGAGGACGATGGGGAGGGATAGGAAGAGGAGAAGGGAGGGTAGGAAGGGGAAGAGGTAGAGAGGAGTAGGGAAGAGGAAAGGGAAGGGAAGAAGGAGGATGGGGAGGGATAGGAAGAGGAAGAGAGGTTAGGGAGGAGAAGAGAAGAGAGGGAAGGAGAGGGAAAGAAGAAAGAGGAAAGGCGAGGACGATGGGGAGGGATAGGAAGAGGGAGGGTAGGCAGGGGAAGAGGTAGAGAGGAGATGGGGAGAGGAAGTGGAAGAAGGAAGATTGGGAGGGATAGGAAGAGAAGGAGAGAAGAGAAGGAAGGAGGAAAGAAGAAAGAGGAAAGGAGAGGAAGATGGGGAGAGATAGGAAGAGGAAGAGAGGTTAGGCAGGGGAAGAGGAGAAGAGAAGAGAGGGAAGGAGAGGGAAAGGAGAGGAAGATGGGGAGAGATAGGAAGGGGAAGAGGAGGAGGAGGGGAGAGGAAAGGGAAGAAGGAAAAGGAGAAGAAGATGGGGAGGAAGAGGAGGAGAGAGGGTAGGCAGGGGAAGAGGTAGAGAGGAGATGGGGAGAGGAAGGGGAAGAAGGAAAGGGAAAGGAGAGGAGGAAAGAAGAAAGTAGAGAAAGGAGGGAGGGAGGAAAGGAAAGAAAAATCAGGCCCCAGTAAAACAAAATAGATGTACAGGATGATGAGCAAAGCCATCCTGATCATATGTTTTAATTTTTTATACGGAAAAACGAATGTTTAAAAGGGTTAAAAATGTGATAGGAATCATCAGAGAACGTATCCTTGCAAATGTGTGCATGAGACTAAAAATTTTTAAAAACCTTTACAAAAAATACTAATAATAATATAACACGTCAAAGGGAGGTGGGAGTCCCTGATTTGCAACCGTTTTGTTTAGTGACTGTTCGAACGCGGCTATTATAATAATTATTATTATCATCATCCTTTTTATAATATGGTGACCAAAAATGGATGCCGTATTCCACGTGTGGCCTTACCAAGGCCTTATAAAGTGGCCTTAATAATAATAATAATCTTTATTGTCATTGTACTAAAATTACAATGAACTTGGGTTTAACTTCACTGGTGCAAAATTATAACAGAAACAAAAAAAGAGAGAGAAAAGAAAAAAGAAAAAACTAGCCTGTGCATGGAGTGATTGCGGTTGTATTTAAAAGTCTCACAGCCCATGGATAGAAGCTGTCTTTAAACCTGTTTGTTCGGCTGGCTGTACTTTGATATCTCCTGCCTGATGGTAGAAGGGCAAAGAGATCCCAACCAGGGTGGGCATCATGTAGGCCTTAACCCTTCGCGTGAGCTTCATCCTGTCCCTCTGCCAAAGGCTGCCCTTGGTGGGCCAGATTTGGCCCTCTCTGTCTTCAGACGGGGCAGGGGGGCTGTGCTCGAGAGAGAGAGAGAGAGAGAGAGAGAGAGAGAGAGAGAGAGAGAGAGAGAGAGAGAGAGAGAGAGAGAGAGAGAGAGAGGAGAGAGAGAGGGAGAGAGAAAGAGAGAGAGAGAAAGAGGGAGAGAGAAAGAGAGAAAGAGAGGGAGAGAGAAAGAGAGGGAGAGAGAAAGAGAGAGAAAGAGAGAGAGAGAAAGAGGGAGAGAGAAAGAGGGAGAGAGAAAGAGAGGGAGAGAGAAAGAGAGAGAAAGAGAGGGAGAGAGAAAGAGAGAGAGAGAAAGAGAGAGAGGGAGAGAAAGAGAGAGAGAGAGAAAGAGAGAGAAAGAAAGAGAGAGAGAAAGGGAGAGAGAGAGAAAGAGAGAGAGAGAGAAAGAGAGGGAGAGAGAAAGAGAGAGAGAGAGAAAGAGAGGGAGAGAGAAAGAGAGAGAGAGAAAGAGGGAGAGAGAAAGAGAGGGAGAGAGAAAGAGAGGGAGAGAGAAAGAGAGAGAGAGGGAGAGAGAAAGAGAGAGAGAGAGAAAGAGAGAGAGGGAGAGAAAGAGAGAGAGAGAAAGAGAGAGAGAGGGAGAGAAAGAGAGAGAGAGAAAGAGAGAGAGAGAAAGAGAGAGAAAGTGAAAGAGAGAGAGAGAGAGGGAGAGAGAAAGGAAGAGAGAAAGAGGGAGAGAGAAAGAGAGAGAGAGAAAGGGAGAGAGAGAGAAAGAGAGAGAGAGAAAAAGAGAGAGAGAGAGGATTTGTTTTTATTTTTTTCTGATTGCAACTTCAGCACAAACGATGCTTTTGCTGGCTCATCTCTTCTCTTAATTACTTAGCCTTTAGAGATTTTTTTTTTTTTGGCCGGGAGTGGGGGGAGGAGGAGGAGCAAGGCAACTACTCTATCGGCCAAGCTGTGGCCAAACACGAGTTGAGATGAGACCATTTACGATGGATGGGTAGGCTGCCAAGGCAGGAGAAACCTGGCCATTCTCTTCTCCTGGGGATTTAATCAATCTCTTCGGGTCGTTTTTATCTTTATTTTATTTTATTTTTAAAAAAATCCCAGCCTGCTATTGTTGCAAGATAAGATTTTAAAAAAAAACAGAATTGCAGAGTTGGAAGGGTCCTTGGAGGTAGACTAGACTAGACTAAAATAGAATAGAATAGGAGTAGAGTAGAGTAGAGTAGCGTAGAGTAGAATAGAGTAGAATCAGAGTAGAGTAGACTAGAATAGGTAGAATAGAATAGAATAACATAACATAACATAGTTGGAAGGGACCTTAGAGGTCTTCTAGTCCAACCCCCTGTCTAGTCAGGAAACCCTACACCACTTCAGACAAAATGGTTATCCAACATCTTCTTAAAAACTTCCAGTGTTGGGGCATTCACAACTTCTGGAGGCAAGTTGTTCCACTGATTCATTGTTCGAACTGTCAGGAAATTCCTCCTCAGTTCTAAGTTGCTTCTCTCCTTGATGAGTTTCCGTGTATTGCTTCTTGTCCAGGTGATTTGGAGAATAGTTTGACTCCTTCTTCTTTGGGGCAACGCCTGAGATATTGGAAGATTGCGATCATGTCTCCCTTAGTCCTTCTTTTCATTAAACTAGACATACCCAGTTCCTACCCAGTTCCTACAACCCAGTTCCTACAATGTTTTAGCCTCCAGTCCCCTGATCTTCTTGGTTGCTCTTCTCTGCACTCTTTCCAGAGTCTCCACATCCTTTTTACATCGTGGTGAACAAAACTGGATGCCGTATTCCAAGGGTGGCCTTACCAAGGCCTTATAAAGTGGCATTCACACGTCACGTGATCTTGATTCTATCCCTCTGTTTATTCAGCTTAGAACTGTTGGCTTTTTTGGCAGCCGCTGCACACTGCTGATAAGATAAGAAGATAAAATTAAGATAAGATAACTTTTTATTGGCATGAGCACATTGGCTCACATTAAAAATGAAAATTATGTTGTCTGCTCTCAAGAGAAAGTATATATCTGCCCAAACACATACATAACGCACATACCGTATTTTTGGGAGTATAAGACGCACCTTTTCGCCCCTAAAAGAGCGTGGAAATATTGGTGCGTCTTATACAGCCATTTTTGGCCTTGTGAAGCCCTGCCCCTGCATCCTATTTTTGCAAAAACCTGGCTGGGTTGTTTTTTGTTTTTGTTTTTGCAAAAACTGAGTTGTTTTTGCCTTCCTCCAGACCTCAGCAAGCACTCTGCAGGCTTCAGCAGGGCTGGGGGAAGGCAAAAAATGCCTTTGTTTTTGCAAAAAACGGCCCATTTTCCACCCATTTTTTGCAAAAATGGGGGTGCTTTTGCCTTCCCCCCAGCCCTGCTGAAGCCTGCTGAGTGCTCCTGGGGGGATGGGAGGACAAAAAACCTTTTTTTTTCTTAATTACCTCTTCAAAATCTTGGTGCGTCTTATACACCGGTGCGTCTTATAGTCTGAAAAGTACGGTATACACATGTTAATGTACATGCATAAATACATACCTGCACCCATATGTATGTTTAACCTCTGTGTGTGTTTAACCTTAACAGTGTTTAACCTCTGTGTGTGTGTGTGTGTGTGTCTGTATGAGTATGTACACACACACACACACACACACAGGTTAAACACTGCCCATTTTGAAGACATAGTGGAAAGGGGAAACAACATTGATGCTCACAACGTTGATGCTCTCTGGAACAAATATTTCCCAAATATAAGAGGGTTTTTACGTGCAGCCTGATTTGTGAAGGCATATTTCGCCACTACCCCTGCTCCTAAACAACAGATTGATTTTTTTAGATCAGGCTGATTAGCAACTCTGCCTCCATTGCCCAGGAATCTTGTTAGGAAAAGAGAATTGCGTTCTGTTTTCGTTCATCCCTTGCAAACTCTAAAACAGCTACAGGGACTCCCAATGTCATCCAGCAAAGCTTGTCTTGCGTTCCGAGGCAAGTCGCAGCGGCTTTAAAGCTGCCCCCTGATTACCAAATGACCCTTTAACCGATGGATCAGTTCCATCTGCATAGATTTGCATAGGTGGCCGGGGTGGTGGTGGGGAGGAACTTCAGAAGGAAGCGGTGATGCGGGATTTGGTGGTGCACACTTACAAAGTTGGTGCATTGCAGAAATGTTCACGAGTCAAAGGCCACCCCATTTCCCTCGCTTTCTCAACAGTGGGGAGGCCTCTGAAGATGAAGTTTGCCAGTTGCAGAATTTATAAAGAGTTAAAAATAATAATAATCCCGTTTGGGCTGCGGGCCAGTCCGTTGCAATATCCAGGCCAAATTTAAGAACTCCGTGGGATGGATCTGGCCCGCGGGCCTCAAGTTTGACACCCCTGCGGGGGGTGGGAGACAGGATGGATGCCTCCTGCCTGCCAAAAGCGTGCGAGACCTGTGCCCCATTTTTGGCTTGGACTGCCTCCTGCAGTTTCAATCGGGAGATTCTGCCATGGTCGATATGTGGTTTATTTCTATTTTAAATAATTTTTACTAAATGTTTTAATCTTTAAAAACAGTGAGAAGACATAACCAGTATAAATAATTTTAAAAAAATCAAGAGTGCAAAACAAAATAAAGCACAGAACATATAAAGCAATATACAATAATTTTACAGCTTTCTATACCGGCTTTCCTGCTTAGCTTTTGTAATTCTCCCTTCTGCATTGCCTTCCTATTACTCTATCCTTATCTTGTAATGTAGCAAACACACTATTAACACTTATATGTGGTTTATTTCTGATGTCTGTGTGTCTGGGATAGCGCGGTGCACTTACGAAAAAAAGAAGGAACCTTGCATTGCGACACGGCAAAGGCCGGTTTTGTTAAATCCCCACCCTTCCCAGTGATGCCTCTGATAATGCAAATGATGGAGACCATTGTTCTTTCTTTGAGTCTCATCTTTGATGTCACGTCATACCCATTGAACCAGTATTATTTAGGTAGTAGTATAATGCTGAGTGGGCAGCTCTGGAATAGCTACGTCAGGATGGTTGAGGTTGTGTTGGGAGGTAATTTTTCTACCTCCCTACTCAAAAAAAGAGAAAAGGCTTTCGAGTGGATCGATGGGAACATTACAATTACAATCCATTAAAGGATTTCAATCGGATTGACCCGGTTTTTGAGATCAGTTTGAGGTGGTGTCCCCACACCTTGACCCGTTTAGGAATGACCTACCCCCCCCCCCCCCCGATCTTCGCACCATCACAGACCTACGCCTCTTCCGCCGGGGGCTTAAAACGCACCTTTTTCATCTGGCCGGCCTGGCATAGATTCCATGATTCAATTTTAAGATCAGGTTTTAAATAGTTTTTAATCGTTTTTAACGATTTTAGCACAGATTTATCTAATTTAATTTAATTTTATCCTGTATGATATGTTATTGCTCGTTGTTTATCTCTTCTGTGCACCGCCCTGAGTCCCCACCAGGGAGATAGGGCGGTATAGAAATTTGAAATTAAAATTAAAATTAAAATTAAATTAAATTAAAAATGTATGGCTGGAGAGAGAGAGTATCTTGCTGAGATCAAATAAAATCTCTCCGTTTTATTATTCCTCCCTTTTAAAAAAATTAACTTTATTTATTTTATTTTATTTTTTGCCCTTCTGTTCCAGAGACGTTGTGTGTTCTCTGATCTGGACCAGCTGTTCCAAGCTGTTTAGCTTTTCCATCTCATTACTTCTCGTCACAGAAATGTAATCAAAACTTTTGTCTTGCCTCGCCCTCCCAAAGATTTATTTATTTATTTATTTATTCGAATTTATACCCCGCCCTTCTCCTTGTTAGGACCCAGGGCGGCGCACAGGCATTATTTAAAAACCACAATAAATACAATATACAACATTAAAATATATTAAATTATTTACCCGTGCTAAAACCCATATTTAAAAAACCCTACCAAATTATAATTTATGTATAAAAGTCAGAACGGGGGGCTATCCTAGGCCGGCTTGTTGGAATGGAGACGAAGGAGATGAAGGAAGAGGCAGACTTTTTAATCCCAGCTTGAAGGAAATAAAAACAAGAGATGCAAGTGCCCGTCAGTTTCGAAGTGGTCTTCAAAATTGAACGTTGCTAACTTAGCGACTGATTGCAGGCAGCCCCTGGCTTACGCCGCTTCATTTAGTGACTATTCCACGTCACAACAGCACTGAAAAAAGGGACTTGTGACCGTTTTTCACACTTATGACCTTTACGTCATCCCTGTGGTTACCTGCTCCAAATTTGGACGTTTGGCAGCTGGCTCATATTTATGACGGTCACAGTGTCCTGGGGGGGGGGGGGGTTCACACGTTCCCCTTTTGCGACTCGCTGACAAGCAGAGACAATGGGGAAGTTGGATTTGCTAAACAACCGAGTTGCTAACTTAACAACTGCAGGGGTTCACGCAAGGACTGCGGCAAGAAAGGTCGTAAAATGGGTCAAAAGCTCACTTAAAAACTGTCTTGCTTAGCAACAGAAGTTGTGGTTGTAAGGCGAGGACTGCCTGTGTCCCTAGTTATTCTTCCTCCTTTGTCATCAGATCCTGTGAAGTCTGGATGGTCCTATGATGGCCCCTTTTTCAGGAGAACTAGGGTCTTTTGAAAGTTAGAGCAACTTTTTATCTCTCTCTCTCTCTCTCTCTCTCTCTCTCTCTCTCTCTCTCTCTCTCTATCTATCTATCTATCTATCTATCTATCTATCTATCTATATATATATATATATATATATATATATATATGTTAAATTTCTTTAAGGGATGATTAATAATTATTAATTAAGAGACCAGGATGGATCCATTTCGGGCTCCTTAGCCCTCGTCAGCTGGCCATACTTCCCTACAGGGATTTGAACTGGTGCTCTCCAGCATTCGAAGCAGGCTTCTCTATGCCTTGAGCTAACCAGTTTCCCTGATTTCCCTGCTTCGAATGCTGGAGAGCACCAGTTCAAATCCCTGTAGGGAAGTATGGCCAGCTGACGAGGGCTAAGGAGCCCGAAATGGATCCATCCTGGTCTCTTAATTAATAATTATTAATCATCCCTTAAAGAAATTTAACACATATCTAAAAAGGCAGCAGCAATTTAATAGGTCTCTGTCTGGATGGTCTCTAGGTTGAGTCGAAGGACAGAGAAGGATGACAAGTTTGTCTCCTCCCTTAAATAGGCCTAACAGGAAGCTGTAACAAAATATCCACTTCATTCATATATATATATATATATATATATATATATATATATATATATATATATATATATATATATATATATATATATATATATATATATATATATATATATATATATATATATATATTCTGTTAAGATACAGCCTGTTGTGCCTTAAAATGACTTCTACTGTACTGCCATAAAATGATTTTACTGTACAGCACAGTGGAGTTGCATGGTAATGGCTTCCCAGTACTCCATAAGCGGGCGTCGAACTCGACTTGCTTGAGGACTGCATCTGGGTTGTGTTTGACAGGGCCTGGATAAGCGTGGCCAGGGTGGGCATGGCCAGCTCCATGTCACTCACGTCGGGGGTGCCTGCGGCGACCCAAGCACTCTGGCAGCGAAAATGGGCTCCCAAGCTCCGTTTTCAGCTGCCGTGGCCTACCACAACTCTCTGCCAGCCAAAACAGAGCTTATGAGGGCCTCGTGTAGCCCCCCCAAGCTCTGTTTTTGCTGGCAGAAGCACCGTGGGCTGGTTCTTTGCTGTTTCCAGGGCAGCCCCAGGGGATAGATCTAAAATACCACCACCATCCCAGGCCGAATCGGGCCGTGAGTTTGACACCCCCTGCAATAGATGATTAATGTTCCCCTTGTCTAGGGGCCTGCCAGATAGGTGAACTACACCTCCCAGAATTCTTAGCTAGGATAACCATGAACAGAGAATTCTGGGGATTGAAGTCCACACTGCTCTGGTGGGTGCCTAGGAGATTAACAGTTGTCATCCACTCCAGTGGAACTGAAAAATGGACTGACGTTTGTTGTGGTTCTTCCTTTCTTCTCTTTTAGGTGATCAGGTGACCGGGAAAGGGAAGACAAGGTGGAGATGGAACTGCCAAATCATGCCAAACATTTGCTCCTGCAGCTTAACCAGCAACGAGCCAAAGGTTTCCTTTGCGATGTGATCATCGTTGTCGAAAATGCCCTCTTCCGTGCCCACAAGAACATCCTGGCAGCCAGCAGCATGTACTTCAAGTCCCTCATCTTGCACGACAACCTGATCAACTTAGATACCGACATGGTCAACCCTACCGTGTTCCGGCAAATCTTGGACTTTATTTATACTGGCAAGCTCTTAATGACCGACCAGCCTGGTGAACAGAACTTCAACGCTCTCCTCACCGCAGCAAGCTACCTCCAACTTCCTGACCTGGCGGCCCTTTGTAGGAAGAAGCTCAAACGCAGCGGGAGGTCCTTTGCTGGCCGGGCTGGTGCAGCCTCCAGCGTCGGGCGGCCACCTCGGAGTCAGAGACTTGCCACCGCTTCCGTCATTACTCGTTATTCAGGGTCAACCGAAGGGATGAAGGGCTCTCAGCCGAAGGAGATGCCAAAGGCGAAGGTCTCGGATGACGAGGTCTTCATGAACAGTTCCAACCAAGAGAATTCTCACGCCTTGAGTAGGAGCCTGGGCGAGGGGAGTAACAGCACCAACGGGAGCTGTGTGGACCAGGAACTTGGGCTGGATCTGTCCAAAAAAAGCCCCTCCCTGCCCACTGTAGCCCTCCAAGATGACACCCCACATGGAGAGAGTCAGCGTGGCTCCCCCCGGCCCGCCTCAGCCCCCACCGCCAACAGTGCCTCATCGTTCGAAGAGTCCATCTCTGGAGCCCCTCCCGCTCTACTAGACAACTGTGAACCCATGGAGATGGACCTCAGTGAAGACCGCCAGTCCCTCCCTGAAGGCAACCACCGAAAGAGCCTACGCCATTCCTCGCGCAAAAAAGAGTGGATCAAGAAGGATTGCGCCTTTGACCGGAAGGAGGGCGGGGGCAAAGGCTGCGAGGAGGGCGAGGGTTTGCCCAACGGCATCCTGATGGGGCCCTTGTGCAAGTCTGCCGAGCGCAGCCTAGGCCTGAGCCCCTACGGCTCGGAGCCACCGTTGCACGCCTGCAAAGAAGAGGTGGAAAACGGCAAGGAAAACAGCGAGGACAGCGGCCAGAGTGAAAGTGAAAACGGCGGGCACAGCAGCGCCAACTACGTCTACCGGCAGGAAGGCTACGAACCGGTGGCCTTTGGGGACAACCTGTACGTCTGTATCCCGTGCGGGAAGGGTTTCCCCAGCTCGGAGCAGCTCAATGCCCACGTGGAGAAACACACGGAAGAAGAGCTGTACATCAAGGAGGAAGGGACGTTCGAGGATAAAGAAGAAGAGGCCGAGGATTTGTCGAACCCCAATCAGCCCTACACCTCGGAATCGCGGCCGTTCAAGTGCTCGGTCTGCGAGAAAAGCTACAAGGATCCGGCCACCCTCCGGCAGCACGAGAAGACTCACTGGCTGACGCGCCCCTTCCCTTGCAACATCTGCGGCAAGATGTTCACCCAACGGGGCACCATGACTCGGCACATGCGCAGCCACTTGGGACTCAAGCCCTTTGCCTGCGAGGAGTGCGGGATGCGCTTCACCCGGCAGTACCGGCTGACCGAGCACATGCGCGTCCACTCAGGGGAAAAGCCCTACGAATGTCAACTGTGCGGCGGGAAATTTACCCAGCAACGAAACCTCATCAGCCACTTGAGAATGCATACCTCTCCTACATGAAGCCAAAGTCTCTCCAAGGAGCTCTGAGCCCCTCCAAACCCACCCACCATAAATACCCCTTAGACTTGCTGCTTTAATACAGACTATACAAATGAGGGACGTTTGTCTCCCCTCTTCAGTCATGGAAGGCGTGAACCAAACAGAGCTTTACTTTCTTTCTTTCTTTCTTTCTCTTCCTGTTTTCCTCCCACCCGTCTTTTTCCCCTTCCCCTCTTCCAAGGAAAAAACAAAAACCAGCCCCAATTTAACTCCCAGACTCCTTCCCCTTTGTGTCAGCTTTTCTCTCAGGGCCTGTGGGGATCGAAAAGGAGCCAGGAGCCATTGTAGGGGACGTGGAACCTCCAGGAGGATCTCCACTGCAAAGGGAAAGTGGGGTGGTCTAGGAAGCCCTTCCTGGTGGATGCCAATTCAAATTGAGGGCCCCATGGGAAAAGGAGGAGGAGGGGCAAGATGGTCTTCCTCGTGGAAGCAAGGGACTGCCCCTCAACTCCCCTCGGTTTACTTTCTTAGCACTTTTGGAATTGCTATGGTAGAACTTCCACCACAGTATTATTTGTGTTCTCTTCTGACCCAACTCCCAGAACACCCCTTATTGGCCAGTGGATGGCCTTCTTGTTTTGTTTTGTTTTTTGCTTCTTTAATCCATTTGTGGGAGTTGGGAGGTTTATTTTTTTACAATGGATCTGGTTTCAGAGATGACCCCTCAATGGGAGAGGTTCCTTGCCAATGGAGATCTTCCTTGCCAATGGAGGCCAGTCTGTCCGTTCTTCATTCCTTCCTTGGGGAAGGTGGCGGGACTCTCCAGTGGAAAGGACGCTTCCATTGCCTGAACGAGAGGAAGTCCCATTGGCTCCCCTCACCGTCTCCTCCCCCCCCCCTCCATTTCTACATGGTGCTTTCCCCTTAGGACGGTTTTCTTCCAACTGTCCCTCCTCCATCAAGTTCTAAGGGAAGAGCTGGTCCGCCTTAACCATCACCCCCTAATCTTGGACTTCTTCTGGTCCAACTCTCCTTCTCAACCTCTTTTGATCTCTTGAGCCTTATCCATGACTGAATGGGGGGGGAGGCTGAGTGACACCCCGCTCCCCGCTCCCCCCCCCCAGGAATTCTTTTCAAATGAGCAGGGGTCATATCTGTGTTAATTTCCTCCCTTTCCTTAGTTTTTGTATGGATATTTTTTGCTTAGAGGTACTTGTTCTATGATAAGAGGAAAAACGTTTGTTCATATTGATGTAAGTGTCGGAACTGGAAAGTTTGAGGGACTTCGGGTGGGCAGCGGGAATGGAGCGTAGGCTGAAAATGGCTACAAGTTCCTTTAGGTACCTTTTTATTTTTATTTTTTATTTTTATTTGGGGTGCGCATGTGTGTCTGTCCGTCTCGTCTGCACGCCGGCACGGGGGTGCTGTGCGCGCGGACTTAGCTTTTTTCCTCCTTCACTAAAGAGTTGGGTCAGACTGGCAAAGGCCCGCTTCCTTTTTCTACCTCTTGAATTCACAAGAACAATAAGATGGTTAGCGAAATAATTAGGTGTGGTGTGTTGTCCCGCCCTCTCCCCTCCACCTGCTCCCGCCTATCCCCCAGTTGTAAGTTAGTGTACAAAGTAGACATTTAAACTAAGGTTAAGGGATATTTTTTTTGCCACCCCATTCTTCCGCTAGAAAATCAGAAAACGCAAAAGCATGGCCAAAGACGATAAGTAGACGCTCTCCAAGCGGGAGCTTACGCAGAGAAGATTACGCGGTGCCACCAAAATCATTCGGGTTTCTGTCCACACACACACACAAAAAACCACACTTTTTTTTTTCAAAGAAAAGAGCTTTTGGGTAGCCTTGTTTATTGAACCTGGATGCCGTGGCGAGGGAAGCGCCCTTTCTCCATTGCTTGGATGTCCCTTCGATGGGCTCCCAAGACGAGACCGTCAACGGGCGTAGCCGTTGATCCCGCCCGGATCCAGAGCGCAATAAGAATGTGGAGAACCCAACCAAAGTATTTTGTTTCCTTCCTTTTGGGGGTGGGGGTGGGGGGGTGGGAGGTGATGGTAGGGATGTCGACCTGGGCACGTGCTCGATGAGTCCACGTGTCGAGATTGGGGGGCCACCCAGACATTGGACGGCCATACACTTGTCTGTCAAAAGACCTCACCACCACCCCCAACAGCTGCTATAGGTGTAGGAGATGAGGGTGCTCAAACTTTCTTTGGCACGACCAGTTTATGGAAAGGGATGGCTGAGCTCCAATCCCCTATGGGTGGTCTCTGCTGGTAAAGACCCCCGACTCTCTCTTGAGTCTGAAAAGGGAGCAAGGTTTACATTTCCTCTGCTTTAACTTCCTTGCTTGAAACCCTTGTTCTGTTTATGATTGTTTATGATGATGATGATGATGATGATGGTTAATATTATAATGATGATGATGGTAGGGGGGCACCAAAGGGCCCTATGTCTTTTTTTTTCTTTTTTCTTTTAAAACAAAAAACAAAAACAAAAAGGAAAAAGAAAACCTTTTTTGTCTTTTAAGTTTAGACCAAAAAAAAAAAAAAGGAAAAGAAAGTCAGTCAGTCTGTTTAAATAAGAGAGAGAGAGACTTGTTTGCATTTTTTCCGTTCTCGCACACCACCATGAAGTGTTTTCCAATCCCCTCTTGTTAGGATAGAGACCAACCCATATCGAATTGAGGGAACCCAGTTTCCCCAGTTTGCCTTCCAATCAACAACCATGAGCCTTCTTTACAAGGGAAATTGCTCCGTTCTTCCCTTCTTAAATATCTTTACCTCATGTTTCATTTTTCAATTCCATGCATCCTCAAGTTTTGGGCATGTTTGTGTAATGCCGCAGCTTGATTTAATATAGTTTTGTGTGTTTGTGTGTGGGTCACTCGTTGTTGTCTTTTTAATTTTTGTGGAGCATTAATGTGAAATGCTGTTGCTCCCCTCCCTCAGCAAAGCCCACAACCATCTTCCAGTGAAATCTCATTTTCTTTTGTTCCGTTTTTCAAAAACTTATTCATCATTCCATTTTCTTTTTCAGGCAATGCAACATCACAACAACAACAAAAACCCACCCAGATCCCCATCAATCCTTTCCTTAAACTTTATGCACAGAGCACTGCAATACACTTCATGTTTCCAGATAACTGCTGAGGATCTACTCCTGTTTTTGAGGGTGGAGATAGTTGCTTTTCGGTAGAGATGTTTCCTCTAATGCTAAGGAGGTTTTTTTTGTTAGCAAACGGGCTTCATGCCCAAGACCCCAAAGGTTTAATGAGCTAAGAGGCCCCATAACAATGCCCCAGATGTGTGTCGAACTTCTCTGTTCTGTGACTCACATGGTGCAGCCACCATCTGGCTTTTGAGAGGAACCTCAATAGATGCTTCACTTCTGGTGAACACAAAGAACCTCTCCTCAAGCCAGCATTTGTAGATTAGTCATTTGGTGGTAGAAAGCTTCAATGGAACTATCCTTTGACCTGATGCTCAGGGGCGCAGATGTACAATTTCTGCAAGAATAGGAATCCCCAGATACACTCCCCCTTTCGTTCATCTCTAGACCTTCCTTGACTCTTGAGATGCCTTCAAAAGCCATGCCTTGGGCTAGCAACCTGTATGGTCTAAAGTTGAGGATGATATTTTGTTCCTACCTCACCATCCTTTCAGAAAAAGGACACTTAAATCGCCCACCGCCAAACTTAATCTTTGTTCCAGAATCATGGACCATGACATGCTTTCTGGGATGGTTCCTTTTCCAACTGGTTTTGATTGACCTTTAGGGCAACTGAGCTGGAGAACTTTAGAAGGCATCGGAATAAGGTAGACCTTTGGGCCAACCCTGGCAAGTATTAATTATTAAGCCAGAAGTTTGGAGGTCCAATTGCCTATGGAAGCAAGTCACCAACTTCCAGATGCTACTTACTTCTACATGGCCATCCAGAAAAGGTCCACTTAGTTAATCCAAAGAGGAGCCCAACAAGCGTGAAGAGGAAACCATTCCTCTTAATTTCGCTGGAATGTTGAGTTGAGAGTCAAGACATTGGGCTATTGAGCTACTTCAAGTTGGGTCTTCTTTTCGTTGGGTTTCTGATTGACGTTTTTGGAATCTTGACGTTTCAGGACCCCAGGATCGCTTCTTCTTTTTTTCCTTAAGCTTGCATTTTTCTTCCTTTCTTTCTTTCTGTCATCCCCCTCTCAGCACTTAAACAAGGCGACAAAAAGTCTGTGTACAGCACGAGTATTGTACAAATATATATATATATATATATGAGAAAGACGAAAGGAAGTTTCTTCCCCCAGTTTCTTCTCATCGTTTCACCCCTCTCCGACAAAATTCGCCGCGTAGAAGTGTTCCATAGATAGCATTTGGATGTCCTTCCTCCCATCTCCTTCCTTTCCCCCTCTTCCTCCCAAGACGATGACAATAATAATTGGGGGGCGGGGGGGGAAGAAAAGAAATCAAATAATTCTCAAAACTTCAGGGACTATTCAGGGCTCACTTAAAAGAGTCTGGACACTCGACTGCATTTATACGACATAGTATTGTATCAAGCATTTTCTGTATTTTAATGAAAAAAAGCAAAACACTAGTTTCATATTTAAGATTTTAAGAATTCTAGGGGGTCGGTGGGGGGGAGGGGAATACACTTGGTTGTGGTTCTGGTTTCTCCTTTCTCTCTTTTTCCCTTTTCATTGGTTTTGATTTATTTTAATTTGCTACTCTCTTTTTTTTTTTTTTTTTTTTTTTGAAATACAGAAAAGAGCCTCCTGAGGTTGTTGAGTTTTTTGTTGTTGTTTTTTTGTAAAAAGAAGAAAAATATAAAATCACAGAAGCCCGAAAACTAAACTCTTACGCATTTATCGGTTTAGATCCCCGGAATGTTTTCGGAATTCCCAGAGTGGATTATTAAAAAAAAAAAAAAAAAAAAAAGGAAAAAGACGACACAGAAAAAGTTGTATTAAAAGATAGCTCATACCCAAATTCAGACCCACACACACATACACACACACACAGACCCCAAATTCCTATTTTTAAACCAAAGCACATTTGAATGACTATGGAACCTCACTTGGCTCGGGAAAAAAAAAATTAATATATTTATCTCATTGTTTACATAAACTTTTACAGTTCCAGACCTCAACAGATCCAGGGGCCAGTCAAAATTAATGATTGCTTTTTTCCATTGGTTTAGCTGACAAAAGAGTTGTAGGGTCAACAGTGTATAGAATGTTCTCTGTTTGTGCGGTTTTGTAAAGGAAGAATGAAAAACAAAAATACAACCACACGACCTCAAGCAGTTCACAATTCGAACTGATTTTGTATTCCAGGATTTTTAGCGTGGTTTAGGAGTAGGAAGACGAGCCATTAAGATCTTTGGAAGAACATTTGTGTTCCATCAGCCTTGCTGGTGGCCAGTAGAATAGCAGTTGGGAGGGTCGTCCTTCCATCAGATGACATTCTTGGAAACCGTAGGACCATAGATAGGGCGAGAACGAACTTCCGTTTGTTTAAAAAAAAAAACCCAACAATGATCACGAAAAGCTGTGACAAATTTCCATAGCAAATTGCCTATGGTGCTGGACCACAAGAAGATCTCAAATCGGAGAGATTGAGACAATGGAATGTTTCCTCCAAGCGTCCTTTACAATGGACAGCGGGAATTGTCCATGCATGGTAGAGAACGCCAACGGGAAATCTCTGTTGGAGAAGGAACTAGTGTTTAATGTTAGGTGTATTGAATTGCTGGTCATCTGCCAACTTTCTGAAGAATTGTCCCAAAGTATGTGTTTAACCCAGTTTTAACTCCACTGGAAATGGTGCAGAAGGTTGTTGAAGACCCCAGAATGGTCCAATCAATAGCTTTGGTCTTGGGCATGAGTCTCAAGAAGTGGTGCTCAAGTGTCCTCCGGTGATGTTCCATAGGTATGACTTTGCTAAATAAGTAGAGATCAGGTTTAAGGAAAGGAGAGTCTCAATCTCAGGTGACCTGTGATTGTCTAGTTGTTGCCATATTACAACACACGTTGGGCAAGATCTGGAGATGTTTCCTATCTCCTCCAGAATTAGGTGTCCCCTCCAGCTTCAGGATTAGATGTCCTCTCTAGCTTCAGGATTGGTGGTTCTAGCCAAAACGTGTTTTAAGTTAGATGGCGGTTGTGGATTTTCCCCCAAAGGGGATGTTGGCGAATTGGAGAGTTCTCAAATGAGGAGATACACCTTAACTCTGGTTTGCAATCTAGTGCACTTCCTGGAGAGGGAAAGTATTTCCACTCAGCGCGAGGACATCATAAAGAAGTCTTGCTACACAACGTATCTGATCTAAGAAATTTGAGAGATTTTTTTCCCTACCAGATTGTGTTAGTTCTTCTTCCCTTTCCTGTGTACTTTTCCAGCTCCAGTAAGTTGGCTAGATTGTGATGTAGACCAGTGTTTCTCAACCGTGGCAACTTGACAATGTCTGGACTTCAACTCCCAGAATTGCTGGCTGGGGAATTCTGGGAGTTGAAATCCGGACATCTTCCAATTGCCACGGTTGAGAAACACTGGTCTAGACTGAGGGAATCTTCTACCTGGACGTTCCAGAAATGCACCTTCAATTTTATTTTCTGTAAAGAAAACATTAATAATTCTCTTCTTTAATATTTCCACAAAAATCACACTTTATCCGCTCTTCGTTGAGTGCTGTTTTTTCCTCTGCTGTTTATTTTTTTTCTTCCCCACGTCCTTTAAAAGCAAAATCAAACGCATTAAAAAAAAAAATTAGCCTGAAATATTTAAGGATGCAAAAACAAAAAAAAAGTAGGGAAGCGGCTGATGGAAAACAAACTTATTAATTTTGCCTGGTCTTGAATATCTAACTAACAAAGATGGTGCAAACACTATTTGACAGTGTTGTTGTTTTGTTTTGTTCTGTTTTTATTTTTTTTTGTATCAATATTGTACGTGCTTTATTGAATGTATTTATTTCTCAAGATTCTGTATGCACAGTTTTGCAAGGAGAAAAAAATAATAATAAATAAACCTCAGCATTTGCAAAAAAAAAAAAAAGACAATGCATCCAGCAAGGTCTTCGCTACAGGATTTCCAAAAAAAAAAAAAAAGTTTAAAAAAAGTTTTAAAACTTTAAAAAAAACAGAAACGACAAAAAAAAAAAACCTCAGAGACACTCTCGGCATAGCCATAAATCCATAACCTGTGAAGACAATACAAACCGTGGATTTTTGTAGCTCTTTTGTTATTTTTCTTTTCCACAAAAGACAAAAGATATTTGTTTTTTCTCTCTCTGTATTTAAGATGTTTCCAGTTATAGCGACGTCACTCTTAATACAATTTCCTTCCTTGTTAGCGTTTTCGTTTGTTTCAAATTTTCTCTCGTTTCATTTGTATGCGTGAGGGTGTGTAACCTGCATGAGTAAACCAATGTGTAAAATGCTTTTTTTTTTTTCGTTTTTGAGCGGTGCAGGTCAATTCTAGGTTAACAGTATTTTTCACCAAAAAAAAAAAAAAAGATTTTGCCATGTCATTTCTGTTCTAAATATTAAAAAAAAAAAAGGAACTTCAGCTTCGAAGAGAAAACATTTGGGGGTCATTTGATGCAGAAAGCAAAAGAGAGAGAATGTTATTTTTTCCATGCAATTGAGACCGACCTAGAGAACAGCTTGGAGAAGGGAGCCTTGCACCGTTCTAGGGGAGGGAAAAAAAGCTGTAATCAAGAATCTTTCCAGAGTTTGGCAAAAATAAAAAAACTCCCTGATGCCTAACGGAGGAGAAGAGTTTTCTGCTCTCCATTTTGGTCATCCCAATGACCGTTTCTAATGTTTACAATGCAAGCAATAATACGCAGTTTTGGAATTTGGTTTGTTTTGTTTTAAGATTTGGGCACGGGAAGCAAAAAAAAAAGTTTACACTCCGCTGACTTGCAAGAGCCAAGGAAGAACCGTGGCCCTTCAGCTGTCATTTGCGTCACTGCCACATGCTCAACCACAAACAGGTCCCAGGCTGCAAGTCTCCAAAACCACGAGAAGCTCCCAGCTTTTGGGGACACTTGGATGTCAATTTTGGGAAGCCTTGGAGAAATCAGGAAGTTGCCCTCGCAGCCCGAACTAGAAAGTCCCGGAAAATTGGAAGCTAATAAAATTTCTCCCTTCTCATCCTGCTCCGCTGGAGTTGAGCTGGACCATTTCTTAGCTGACTAATAATGGTTTAAGGATAGCCTTCAAAGTCAGCGTTTGGATAGGTTTGTGACATCTGGTGAAACTCAACTGTGGAAGACTTGACAGATAAACGAAGCAAATATTCTTACATTGTTTCATTGACGGCATTCTCTTGTAGATACGGTGGCTATATTTTGGGTGGCGCAGTGGTCAGAGTGCAGTACTGCAGGCTGCTTCTGCTGCCTGCCGGCTGCCTGCAATTTGGCAGTTCAAATCTCACCAGGCTCAAGGTTGACTCAGCCTTCCATCCTTCCGAGGTGGGTAAAATGAGAACCCAGATCATTGGGGGCAAGAGGCTGACTCTTCCAAACCGCTTACAGAGGGCTTTAAAGCGGTATATAAGCCTATTGCTGTTGCATGAAGCAAATGGATAGGAGAGTGCTAGTAAGATCCAGTTTTAAGAGACAGGCTGTTACTTTAGGGTCTTTGAAAAAGTCAGTGGCAACTCGCTTCTGTCTTAAATCATCTTTATCCCCCCCCCCTCTCCCCAGGAGTGACGCTTGAGTTGCAATGTTAACTAAAACTGAAAACCATTTTAGAATTATAAGATGAACTAGATAACAGGCCTGAGGGATGCATTGATGGGAGTCAGTCTTCCCTCATTCACTCAACTCCCAGAGGAGCGAATAAAGAGCAGGGATACGTAGATTACAAGCAAATTTTATCTTTATCTTCTTGGTTTGAAATCCTGCCCACCCTCTGCGCAGAATTCTGAAAGCCGATGATTTGATGAAGGGTAAAAAACAGTCCTTTGACAAGGTGAGGTGTCTCTTAGTGCTCTGTCCTTAAACTTACCGCATACACAGGATTAAAATCTTTTGCAGACAAAAACACACTCGTGAAAAGCAAAGACAGCAGAAGCTGCCATTTTTCATTTCTTTGGGCCAATTTTAATATTGACTCATTGCAAAGTCCTAAGACGCATAGATAATGTGCAGCCGCTGGCCAATTTTTATTTTTTTTTTAGGAATTTTTATTTTTTTTAACAAATGGAAATAGGCTGCTTTATCTCACTTCCCCCAGATCTGGAAAATGTCCAAGCCAGTTCCTTCTTGGAAGACAAGAGGCATCTAGAGTGAAAATTGTGTGCAATCCTAAATTTCAGGGGTTTTTGGACAGGGTTCATATTTTCCAGGGTTGGGGGCAAGAATCTCTTTTTTTCTACCTCATTTATCTCTCTCAAAGAATATTGGAAGGAAGACGATCGTCCTCTTTGCAAATTGTTCCACTTTGTACTAGCATTCCTCATTCCGATTTCTTTCTCCCTCATCTACGCAACGTTGAACATGTGGCATTGACGCATTGGCAGCTGGAGGTTATTCCCACCGGGAACGGATAAAATGGATCCAAGAATTTCTGTTTATTTTTACATATTTGTTGAGTTGAGTTGAGTCCTACTGGGCAAACTGTCCTTAGGTTTTGCTTTTTAATCCACCGGTTCTGTCCATGGCATGGATTTTGCTTTATGAAGCTCATGGAATTGATGCTGAGTCAGTTTCACTCATGGCGAGTCAATTTCACCAATCTGATTTGGGCTGGAAATTGGAAGAGGGGAAAAAATTGCCAGCGTTGAGCGGGGAGATTTGCTTAATTCTCAACGTCAACTGGAGAAAGGAGTATCTATTGTTCCCCTCGCATCTCTTTGAGCCTTAATTTTCTCTCCCTCTCTCTCTCTCTCTCTCGCTCACTTGCTTTCTGACAGTAAATCCCCCAATGTTTTTGCAAAGGTAACTGACGTTCCTGTCCTATCAAACTCTTCTTTCCTTCAAAAGCTTGAATTCAGGTTAAGAGTTGCAGGCGGATGTGAACTGCAGCTCACGTGTCATATTGGGGGGAAAATAAATAATAATAATAATAAAAATGCAGAAATTATAATATGATCTCAGCATTCAGTAATTTGCAGTCTTAATGTACAGTGATGAAAAACTGTTATTTTATGAACTTTTCATTAAAAGGTTGATTCAAAAGTAGGCCTGGCGTTTCTGGTTTGGCTGTTTCTTAATGCACCAGGTGAGTAGGTCCTGCCTCCATCTCCCTTTTAAAAAAGGAAAGTTCTTTATTTTGATTCTTACACATAAAATATGTTTGCGCCTGTCGACGCTTAAACATTTTGGCAGGTTTTGTGCAATTGAACCATGCGTAAAAATGAAGGATAGGCTTATTTAGAGAGAAGGGAAATTTGGAAATTGTCTTTAAACGATATGATATGCTATTATTGCGCGAGGTTCAAGCTGGCTTTCTGGCTGTGTTTTTGAATTTTAGCCGTTTTGCTAAATTTGGAAGTTTCTGCACAACTATTTTTGGGTGCCATATTTAAAACAATAATACAATAATACAATAGCAGAGTTGGAAGGGACCTTGGAGGTCATCTAGTCCAACTCCCTGCCTAGGCAGGAAGCCCTATACCGTTTCAGACAAATGGTTATCCAACATCTTCTTGAAGACTTGCAGTGTTGGGGCATTCACAACTTCTGGAGGCAACTTCTGTTCCACTGATTAATTGTTCTCACTGTCAGGAAATTTCTCCTCAGTTCTAAGTTGCTTCTCTCCTTGATTAGTTTCCACCCATTGCTTCTTGTCCTGCCCCCAGGTGCCTCGGAGAATAGTTTGACTCCCTCTTCTTTGTGGCACCCTCTGAGATATCGGAACACTGCTATCATGTCTCCCCACACTGCTATCATGTCTCCCCAACAATAGAATAGGATGTCCCATTTTGGCCGTTGGCCACTTGTGGGGTTCAGGAATCGGGATTCAAACATCGCCAAGAAATCCAAACAGTATTTTTTTTCCAAGACTTTCTGGTTTTTCTTTGAAAGTGTTTCGCTTCCCATCCAAGAAGCTTCTTCAGCTCTGAAGAAGCTTCTTGGATGAGAAGCGAACGGAAGAAGCTTCTTGGATGAGAAGCGAACAGAAGAAGCTTCTTGGATGAGAAGTGAAATATCTTCAAATAAAAAACAAAGTCCACTTGCCTCTTGGAAAAAAAGCACCTTTGGGACAACCAGGACTTGGATGGCTGAGAATCTCTCCTGGACATCACCAAGAAAAGTTTTTCCAAAATCTGCTTGATGTCAATCCTGCCAGATAGACTAGACAAGGAACACAATCCCCTTAGAAGATCCAAATCTTATTAAAATTGGCTTTGCAAGCAGTCCTGTTCTTACAACCATTTGTTTAGGGATCGTTCAACTCGTCGTTTCTTTAGCTACTGAAAAAGCCGTCCTCGCACTTATAACCGCACTTATGAAAGCCGTCCTCGCACTTATAACCGTTGTAGTAATCCAAAGGTCACAGGACAAAAAAAAAAATTCAGGCCACCCACATGTACAGACCGTTCTCGACTTAACAGCAGCTCATTTAGTGACTTGTTCAAAAGGGCAATAGCCGCTGAAAAAGCCGACCTAATGCCTGCTTCAGAGTTACGACCATTGCAGCATCCCGGTGTTCATGCGATCGAAATTCGGATGCTTGGCAACTGATCCATATTTATGACTGTGTGTGTGTGTGTCACGTGATGTCCCTTTTTGCGACCACCTGACCAGCAAAGACAGATTCCTCTTAACAACCGTGTTAACAGCCGCAGTGGTTCACTTAACAACGGTGGCCAGAAAAAGCGGGCAGAACTTGAATGTATCCGCTTAGTGGCAGAAATTTGGGGCTCGATTGTAGTCGTACGGCGAGGACTCTGTAATGTTGGCTTTCGGTATCATGCTCTTATTCCCTTACACCCTCCACCCCCCTTCTCTCTCTCTTCCAAGCCAGCTGCAGGAAAATAGTTTTGCCTGTGGTGCCCTGTAGCCTACTTCCTTTAAATTCCTCGAGTCTTCATTATTTCTCCCCCCCCCCTCCCTCCACTGCCACTTCCGGAGATATTCTCCTGGGGGGCTATATTTTAAAATGCCTGACGCTTGGAACGCTGCGTATGGCTTGGCTTTCCTGACAAGCTGCAAAGTCAGCAGGCTTGCTAAGAAAATCCACTTGGCCTGTGTCCTTGGAGATGCGTTTGCCCAACAAGGTTAAACCCCCTCTCCAAAAAAACAGAAGGACGCAAAGGAATGGAGTGGTTTGCTAGCCTCATTCGGTCCTTGGGCTCAAGCCTGGATACCCTGATTTCTTTTGGTCAGCAACGCTAAAGAGCAGCTTTATAAAATAGAAATAGAATGAAGAAGAGGGAAAGAAGTGGTAGCAGGAAAAGAATGAGAAGTAGAAGCAAATGGAATGGAATGGAATAGAATAGAAACAGAATAGAAATAGAAATAAGAATAGAGAATAGAATAGAGAATAGAATAAGGAAAGGAGAATACAATAGAATAGAAATTAGAATAGAGAATAGAATATAGAATAGAATAAGGAAAGGAGAATACAATAGAATAGAAATAAGAATAGAAGTAGAAATAAGAATAGAATAGAGAAGAGAAATAGAAATAAGAATAGAGAATAGAATATAGAATAGAATAAGGAAAGGAGAATACAATAGAATAGAAATAAGAATAGAAGTAGAAATAAGAATAGAATAGAGAAGAGAAATAGAAATAAGAATAGAGAATAGAATATAGAATAGAATAAGGAAAGGAGAATACAATAGAATAGAAATAAGAATAGAAGTAGAAATAAGAATAGAATAGAGAAGAGAAATAGAAATAAGAGTAGAGAATAGAATAGAATATAAAATAGAATAGAATAAAGAAAGGAGAATACAATAGAATAGAAATAAGAATAGAATAGAATAAAGGATAGGAATGGAATAGAATAGAATAGAATATAGAATAGAAATAAGAATAGAAGTAGAAATAGAATAGAATAGAGAAGAGAAATAGAAATAAGAGTAGAGAATAGAGAATAGAATAGAATAAAGAAAGGAGAATACAATAGAATAGAAATAAGAATAGAATAGAATAAAGGATAGGAATGGAATAGAATAGAATATAGAATAGAAATAAGAATAGAAGTAGAAATAGAATAGAATAGAGAAGAGAAATAGAAATAAGAATAGAGAAAAAATATAGAATAGAATAGAATAGAACAAGGAAAGAAGGAGAATACAATAGAATAGAAATAAGAATAGAAGTAGAAATAATAGAATAGAATAAAGGATAGGAATGGAATAGAATAGAATATAGAATAGAAATAATAGAAGTAGAAATAGAATAGAGAAGAGAAATAGAAATAAGAATAGAGAATAGAATATAGAATAGAATAGAATAAGGAAAGAAGGAGAATACAATAGAATATAAATAAGAATAGTAGAAATAAGAATAGAATAGAATAAAGGATAGGAATAGAATAGAATAGAATATAGAATAGAAGTAGAAATAGAATAGAGAAGTAGAAATAGAAATAAGAATAGAGAATAGAATAGAAGGAAAGAAGGAAGGAGAATAGAATAGAATAAAGGATAGGAATAGAATAGAATATAGAATAGAATAGAAATAAGAATAGAAGAAATAGAATAGAAGAGAGAATAGAAGTAGAAATAGAAATAAGAATAGTGAATCAAATAGAATAGAAGAAGGAAAGAAGGAAGGAAGAATACAGTAGAATAGGAATAGAAGTAGAAATAGAAAATAGAATGAAGAATAGAATAGTGAAGAGAATAGAATAGTGAAGAGAAGAGAATAGGAATAGAAACAGAAATAGAATAGAGTTGGAAGGGAACTTGGAGGCCTTCTAGTCCAACGCCCTACTTAGACATGAGACCCTAGTTCCTACAACCATTCATCATACGCTTTAGCCTCCAGTCACCTAATCACCAGGAGACTGGGAGTTATAGTTCCATCTGAGGCACAAAAGTCAGCTGTGTGACTTTGGGACAGTCACCAGGAGATCCTGCCCAACCTACCTCACAAGGTTGTCGTAGGGAAAAGAGGAGGAAAGAGCATTGGTTATATTGCCCACCTTGAATTATTTATAAAAATAATAAAGGCTGGATTAAAAAACAATACATAACTGTAATAAACAGGGGCTGGGCTATTCTCTCTCTCTCTCTCTCTCTCTCTCTCTCTCTCTCTCTCTCTCTCTCTCTCTCTCCTTATCCACTTATTAAAAGTAATTCTCTCTTTGCCACCCTCCCGTTTCATTTTCACCATGTAAGCATTATTTTGCAAAGTGGCAATTGGCACCAAACCTCCCCACCCTCACTTTTAAAGAGCGAACATTTTTCATACCTGCTTCTTCTAGCTCAGATGCTGGCTTTGAAAATATGGCCCATTCAAATCTGCCTCTTCCCCCTGGTGCCTTTTAAACCTCGGTTTCTTTAAATGGAGGTTTGGTTGGCGGGCATAACCGCTTCTCTTCAGTGGTTTCTCCTTTGCCCGCTTTTGCCCCACTCGCTGTTCGCCCCCAAATATTAGATAAATTCTTTCCCAAGGTTCCTGCAAACGGCTGGGCTGCTATTTTCTTTCCCTGTTAAAGCCTCCCACACGCCATTATTACAAACTGGACAGGGTTTTGGGAGGCCAAAAATGCTGTATTCAGTGTATAAGATGCACCTAGATTTTCACCCTCTTTTTTGAGGGGGAAAGGTGCGTCTTATACTCCGAAAAATACGGTATTTATGCTCTCTTTTTTCTTTGAGCAGAGTAGTCAATTTTGACATTTCGGCTCACTTCCATGGGCTTCTGCAACCATCCTTCTACAGTAGGAATCGAAGTGTCCTTCCACTTCTTTTTGCACGCACGATAATGTTGCCTTCTTAACCATCCCCTTCGGGAATGTTTTCCTGACTTCTCAGAACCGCCATGAGATCACGCTTGGCTCCCGGCGTTTGTCTGCCTTAAGTTCATTGGAACGGCTCTCTTCGGGGGATTAAGGCTGCAGATGGAAGCTTATCGGCGGCCCTGGAGTGGAAAACCTTGGCAAGAAAAAAAGAGGAAGACTTGAATGGTGGCTCGGATGCAGCTTGGAACAAAGGCTGGGAGACATATTCTTGGAACGGAGCGAAAGGAGATTTGTCCTGCTGGATCGAGCTGTGATAGATGAAATGGAGCTCTCAACCAGATGTTCCTGGAGCTCATGGGCAGTCCAGAAGGGCAGTAGACCGGACAGCCATTTGACCAGAATGTTATAAAGTCTCCTGCCTTGAATCGACCAGAAGACCTCTGAAATCCCTTCCCGCCTTATGTTCAATAGCTTTCTTGCGCTGATGATCTTGAGCAACTGATGTTTGGTCAACCAGCTGCGCCAGTGTGATGTTCTTCTGACCGAGGCTTCCCAAAAGCACAAGGCTGACTCCTCGTCCCGATAAAAGCTCTTTTATTGAGGTTAAAGGGAATTCCTCTCCAGCAAAGTCCCGGCCGACAGTCTTTTCTTGAGATTTCACGACGACAAACCTTGATCAGGCTTGGAGAGCTGCCAGGCCGATATCTTCCAAACGCCACGCTGTAGCGGCAATTCCTTGGCAAAGAAGTCAGGAACAGACCTTCACCCGAATGAATTGAACTCATGGCCTCCTGCAAACTCCACTCCCCTTTCGCTCCTCTTTGATTCCCTCTGGGAGGGGCCATTCACCACCCACCTGTGGCCTCACTCCCAAGTCGGCCCTTGTTCCTTAGCTGTTTCCTTCGTCTGGTAGCTCTGCATATGCACATACTGGGAACAGGCTCCAGCTGTTCTTCTGCCCCACTGATGTCCGACTCCAAAGGCAGCTGATAACTGTGTTGGACGGCCCTGGCCCCCTCTCTGCCTCCGACACACAGCCCTCATCAGATCCTTCTCCAGATTCCAGGACTGGCCCAGGTTCCTCCCCAACCTATTTACTTTCTGAGTCTGCTGCCACTTCTGGTGAAGTGCCACAAAAAACACAAATGTTGGATCTTCTAAACTTCTTCTAGGATGAGGCCTTTCTCCTGGGATGAGGCCCTTCCTGTAGAAATGCCCAGCAGCTCTCTAACTTAGGCAGAGTCATTAGTCAGAAGAACTTCAACCTGAAGTTCTGGGACTTGCACATCTCATAAGCTTTGCCAAGAGTGGCTGCTGTGATTGCTCACATAACCTTGTTGACTCCATGTTCATGCTTAAGAAGAGCTAGAAATGGTTTGCAATAATAATAAAGAAAAGGAGCTTTCGAACAAACCACAGGTTGTGGTCCTGGGTCTTTGCGGGTCAAGTGAGAACATGATGGAATGGTGGAGATTGAGTGATGGAGAACTACAGAAGCCAACAAAGACTATAATTACATGGGATTGGTGATTGGATCAAAAACAATACAGTGCAATAGCTGCATTTGGTAGAAGCCAGTGGCTAAGATGCTGAGCTTGTCAATCAGAAAAAGGTCAGCAGTTCGGCAGTTCGAATCCCTAGCGCCGCGTAACGGAGGGAGCTCCTGTGACTTGTCCCAGCTTCTGCCAACCTAGCAGTTCGAAAGCATGTAAAAATGCAAGTAGAAAAATAGGAACCCCCTTTGGTGGGAAGGGAACGGCGTTCCGTGCGCCTTTGGCGTTGACTCATGTCGGCCACATGACCACGGAGACGTCTTCGGACAGCGCTGGCTCTTCGGCTTTGAAACGGAGATGAGCACCGCCCCCTGGAGTCGGGAACAACTAGCAGATATGTGCGAGGGGACCCTTTACCTTTACAGGTAGGGGTTTTTTTTTGCGCGCCGAACCTGCAGTAATGCTGGCAGCAACCCATCCCTGAATCTATTGTAGTCCTAACAACGGAGCACAAATGCAGAATGCAGAATTTTGGCAAGAAAAACAGCTATTGTAAAGTACTTTTTATTTATTTTTTCCTGGAGGGAAATCTAAGTGATTAGAAACAGTTCCCCTGGTTCTCACTTTGTCAAAAATGCGTTCGACATTGGCCGAAGTCTGGAGAATATCATGGTTTATATTTTATGCTGCCTGGCCTGGCTTAGTCACCAGATTCAGTATGATTGAGGGTTGTTTAATAACCACTTCGTTTTAACCAGAGGGAGTTTCATTGAGAGGACAACTGAAGAATTTAAGATTTTGTGGGATGGATCCAAGGTTGCATTTTTCTTTTTACCTGGTTCAAATAAACTGGCTCAAACCTTGATTGGGGAAGCACAACGTGGCTACCTATTATAGGTAAAAGTAAAGGTGCCCCTCGCACAGATGTGCTGGTTGTTCCCGACTCTAGGGGGCGGTGTTCATCTCCGTTTCAAAGCCGAAGAGCCAGCGCTGTCTGAAGACGTCACCGTGGTCATGTGGCCGGCAGGACTCAACGCTGAAGGCTTACCAAACACTGTTCCCTTCCCACCAAAGGGGGTCCCTATTTTTCTACTTGCATTTTTTTACGTGTTTTCGAACTGCTAGGTTGGCAGAAGCTGGGACAAGTCACGGGAGCTCACTCCATTATGCAGCGCTAGGGATTCGAACCACCAAACTGCAGACCTTTCTGATTGACAAGCTCAGAAGTAGAGGGAGGGAGGACTACCAATCTCTTTCTGTCTTTCTCTGTCTCTCTCTCCCTCTCTCTCTCTCCCTCCTCCCCCTTTCTTTCTCTCTCTGTCTCTCTTTCTCTGTATCTCCCTCTTCCCCCTCTTTCTTTGTCTCTTCCTCTGTCTCTCTCTCTCTCTCTCCCTCCTCCCCCTCTCTCGCTTTCTGTCTGTCTGTCTTTCTCTCTGTCTCTGTCTCTCTCTTCCTCCTCCCCCTCTCTCTTTCTGCCTCTGTCTCTCTTTCTCTGTCTCTCTCTCCCCCCCTCTCTCTCTGTCTCTCTCCCTCCAGCCCCTCTCTCTTTCTGTCTCTCTCTCTCTTTCTCTCTGTCTCTCTCCCTCCCTCCTTCCCTCTGTCTCTCTGACTGTCTCTCTCTCTCTCTCTCTCTCTCTTTCTCTCTCTGTCTGTCTCTCCCTCTGTCTCGCTTTGTCTCTCTCTCTCTCTCCTCTTCTTTACAGCTGTTTTCCATCTTGGCATAGGAAGTATGTTTGGAAAAAGAAGAATGAAAGGGGGGGGAAACCCTGCCCATTGTGTTCCTCCTGAGGTTTATTTTAGGAGGGGGAAAAATCCCATTCAGCTGGCCCGATGTTTCAGGCGGGGTGGGGGGTGGACTTTGGATCGAGAAGCAGCCCAGCCAAGGGGGGATGTCATTCCGGACCCCCTCTGCATTCTACATAGGGTCAATGCCCAATCTGGGTTTATGCTTTGCAACAGCCAAGACAAGCTTGGAGCAGGCTCTGCAGTGGAGGGCTTGCAAAGCCCCCTCCCCATTTCCTCCTCTCCTCCTCCCCTCTCCTCCCAGCCCCCCCCCTCCCCATCTTCGGATGCTTAAGGGAAAATACTTTGCGAGTTTCTTTTTCTCCCTGCTGCTTCTCCTCGAAACCAGCCACATCCCGCCACAGGCAAAAGCAGAGGTGTGTTTTTCTAATCCCCCCTCCTTTTCCAGCCTCTTCCCCACCCCCCACCCCACCGTCCCCTGAATCACCCTCCAAGCCAATGTGGGAAGAAAACTCAGGAAGACAGCTGTAATAATATCAGACCCTGGAGTTTTTCAACTTGGGCCAGTGGTGGGTTTCTGCAGGCTCGCACCTACTCGCGAGAGCCGGTTGGTGAAATTTAGAGAACCGGTGAGAGGGGGTTCCACCGGCATACCAGGAAGTAAATCTGGCCCGCCGCTGCCAGTGACCCAACGGGAAGGAAAGGAAAGGAAAGGAAAGGAAGAAAGAAGGAAGGAAGGAAGGAAGGAAGGAAGAAAGAAAGAAAGAAAGAAAGAAAGAAAGAAAGAAAGAAAGAAAGAAAGAAAGAAAGAAAGAAAGAAAGAAAGAAAGAAAGAAAGAAAGAAAGAAAGAAAGAAAGAAAGAAAAAGAAAGAAAGAATTTATCATCACAATTGAGTCCAAAATTTTGGTTGCTAAGCAAGAGCGTTGTTAAATGAGTTTCACCACATTTTAAAAGGTGGCCACTCCCACCCTGTCACATGACTGCCAAGCCACGCCCACAAAATAGGTCACACCTACAGAGTAGGTTCTAAAAAATTTGAAACCCACCACTGACTTGGGCTATTCTTTGGCTCAGGTCTTCTATATATAAGACGAGCGGCTTTGCAGGGCAATAAGGAATGGTTTTGTTGGAAGAAACCGTCCATCTGGGTTCAGTTCCAAGTGGGGAGAAAGACACTGGACACATGGAAAGACTGCTTGGAAAGATGGTTTAATGGTGGGCAGGACATCCTGGGCAAAAGAACAGGGAAGAGATACTGGAAGGGGGCCTGGATTTTATGCCCTCTGTTGGGCTTTTGAATTTGAGCTTGTATTCCAATTGGTTGTCAAGATTCCCTTGTGGCCCTGCAGGGGCAACCCTGTAGGCTGTCCTGAGTCCCAAGCTTGGTTGACTCCTGCTGGGTGATGATTGCATGAAAGGGCTTTCGGCAATTCCTACTATGGCTCTAAGGGCTCAGTGGCTCGGTGGCTCAGTGGCTAAGAAGCTGAGGTTGTCGATGAGAAGGTTGGCAGTTAGGCAGTTCGAATCCCTAGTGCCGCGCAATGGAGTGAGCTCCCGTGACTTGTCCCAGCTTCTGCCAACCTAGCAGTTTGAAAGCACATTAAAAATGCAAGTAGAAAAATAGGGACCACCTTTGGTGGGAAGGTGACAGCGTTCCGTGCGCATTCGGCGTTGAGTCATGCCAGCCACATGACCACGGAGACGTCTTCGGACAGCGCTGGCTCTTCCATCAACCATTTGATTCAGATCCAGCTTAACAGAGTTGGAAGGGACCTTTTTGATCATCTAGTCCAACCCTCCCCCCCCCCCGGCCCAAGCAAATCAGAACAACAACAAATAGAAGGATCGTCCATCCATCGTCTATAGCACGCTTCAATATTTTAATTGCTATGCTTTGAAAGAAAGAAAGAAGCAACAGCAAATCAGAACAATAAAAAAGAAAAATCATCTATCCATCATCCCTTGCCCGCTTCAATATTTTGATGGCTATGCTTTTTCTATTGACTTGCCTCACCAATTCCTCTCCTAAATCTTTGTCTCTAACTTCATCTGCTTCTTGACTAATCAATCTACAGTAGTGGCCAAAATTGTGGAAATCTTTAGGGAAAAGTGTACAGTAGTTTTGACGTTTGATGGCTAATGACACCACTTTTCTTTTGAGTAGTACCATAAAATTATATATCAATGGAAAGATAATTTAATCAAGAATGTAATGCAATAACTTTTATGAAGGATTTGCTATTAGAATAGCAGTTATAAAGAAGAAAAGTGAAACATGTAGAAAAAAAGGAGATATACAAAAATGATCACCATAGAAAAAAATGAAATATACAAAAATTATCACCATGTCAGTTAATACTTAGTTGGGTAACCTTTAGCATGAATTACAGCCTTACAAGGTCTTCCTGTGGAGTGGACCAAGTCTTTTAGTTCTGCAGCTGTTATAATGTGAAACCAAAGTGGAATTATTGCGTCTGTTAACTGGGTTTTATCACTGGCTATATTTGCCTATAACTTTTCATAGAATACAGATAATTGAACAAACTTTGTTGCATTACATTCTTGATTAAACCATCTTTCCATTGATATATAATTTTATGGTACTTCTCCGAAAGAGTGGTGCTATGATTTTGAATAGGATATATAAAATACTTTATTATTGGACATATTGAAGATGATTTAATGAATTATTAAGATATACAATACAATACAATACAATAGCAGAGTTGGAAGGGACCTTGTAGGTCTTCTAGTCCAACCCCCTGCATGGGCAGGAATCTTATACCATTTCAGACAAATGGCTGTCTAACATCTTTTTAAAGACTTCCAGGGTTGGGGCATTCACAACTGCTGGAGGCAAGCTGTTCCAGAGGTTAATTGTTCTTACTGTTAGGAAATTTCTCCTTAGTTCTAAGTTGCTTCTCTCCTTGGTTAGTTTCCACCCATTGCTCCTTGTCCTGCCCCCAGGTGTCTTGGAGAAAAGTTTGACTCCCTCTTCTTTGTGGCACCCTCTGAGATATCGGAACACTGCTATCATGTCTCCCCTGGTCCTTCTCTTCATCAAACTAGACATACCCAGTATAATTGGGTTCATTTACCCATATAAATGAACCCATCTTTAGAATACCTCGTTTAAAATGAAGAAATAATAGTGAGAGTCAAACCAATTAAGTACTATAATAATAGTGTATACAAACATATTTGATTGACAGTATGTGACTTTCTATAAAATTTAAGGGATGACTATGGAAAGGATGCACAAAAACTTTGTAATCAATCAACACACTGTTAGAACAATTAATCAGTGGAAAGACTTCCTCCAGAAGTTGTGAGTGCCCCAACACTGGAAGTCTTCAAGAAGATGTTGGATAACCATTTGTCTGAAATGGCATAGGGTTTCCTGCCTAGGCAGGGGGTTGGACTAGAAGACCTCCAAGGTCCCTTCCAACTCTGCTATTGCATCGTATTATTGTATGTAATGGAAGATGTTTTTTATGTTACATGTCTGGTTTGCCTATGTTTGTTTAAAAATAAAAACTTTTTTTTTTAGCCATCAAACCTCAAAACATACACTTTCTTATGTCTCTTAAGACATATTTGTTCCAACAAGCCGGCCTAGCCTAACCTCCCATGGGGACTTTTAGGTAGTTTTAAATTGGGTCTTTTAAAATTTGGTTTTAGCACAGGATAGGATTATTTAATAGTTTTTTAAATTATATTTATTGTATTTTGTATGTTTTTAAATTTCCTGTGCGCCGCCCTGGGTCCTCTATGGAGAAGGGCGGGATATAAATTTAAATAAAATTAAATTAAATTAAAAAAAACTTTCCCCAAAAGGTTTCCACAATGTTGGCCACTTCTGTAAGGGCTTCTCCTACCTCTACCCTGGGATGAGAGCATTTTCTAATCTCTGCTTTCCAAGGTCAATAAATCATAGCCAAACTTCCCCAGCTGGGTGCTCTCAAGATCTGGGATTATTTAAAAAATAAAACAAAATAAAAACACCACCCAATTCCTGCCCAGATTCTCAGGAAATGACAGTCCTTCTTCTGAGGAAGAAGGTTATCTTAATCATAGCTTTAAAAAGAAAAGAAAAGAAAAGAAAAGAATCGGGGACAAATTTTTTTGCCAGCTTAAGTGATTCCGAACCTCGGGTCTTTTTGAGGTCTGCTGATTGATCTACAAGTCCCATCGGTGGGTGGTTTGGGGCGTGGGTGGGTGGGAGATGTGGTCCCAAACTGGTCTGGCCAGAAGGATGATCTCAGCCGTCCCCCTTTTTTTTTCAAAGCCCCCCCCCCCTTGGGGTGAAATATTCAACAAAGACCCAAATTGCTGTATCCTGAGTCACCAGTCTGGCTGGAAGTCAGCATTATGTCTTCCCAGTGACATAATTTCTGAAGGTGGAACACCCTTTTTGGGGGTGGGGGTGGAGAGAGGGGGGGGGTTTAATGAAAAAGAAAGAAAGAAAACCTTTGGGATAGGCAGGAGCCCTCCCTTCGAATCTGGCTCGTTTTGCATTTTAGGGGGAAGTGGTAAAACCACATTTTTTATATTTTTTTTTAATTTGGGAGGCAGGAGAGACGCGTGTTGCAATGGCTGTAAATTTGCCAGTCTTATTTTCCATCCTGCAGTGGGTCACCCTGCACCCTCTTAAAACCAGAGCCCTCTGCACGCAACAGGTGTCTCTTTTTCTCTTGGGGCATGGACACACACACACACAGACAGTAATATAGATTAATTGATTGATAGATTGATAGAAACATAGATAGAAACATAAATGACAATAGGATGGATGGGTGGGTGGGTGGATGATAGATTAGATGGATGGATGGATGGATGGATGGATGGATAGATAGAAGAATAGATAACAGATAATTTTGATAGAAATTATTGATAGAGAGATAAAAACATTACAAAATTAATAAAAATAAAGGCAGGAGATAGATAGATAGATAGATAGATAGATAGATAGATAGATAGATAGATAGATAGATAGATAGATAGATAGATAGATAGATAATATGGATGGAAGATAGATAGATAGATAGATAGATAGATAGATAGATAGATAGATAGATAGATAGATAGATAATAGGATGGATGGAAGATAGATAGATAGATAGATAGATAGATAGATAGATAGATAGATAGATAGATAATAGGATGGATGGAAGATAGATAGATAGATAGATAGATAGATAGATAGATAGATAGATAGATAGATAGATAGATATTTGAAAAATTTCCTGACAGTGAGAACAATGAATCAGTGGAGCAGAAGTTGCCTCCAGAAGTTGTGAATGCCCCAACACTGGAAGTCTTTAAGAAGATGTTGGACAGCCATTTATCTGAACCAGTATAGGGTTTCCTGCCTAGGCAGGGGGTTGGACTAGAAGACCTCCAAGCTCCCTTCCAACTCTGCTATTGTATTGTAAGGACGTACTTACACTTCAGTCCTTCAGAAATGAAATGTTGTCATTGGGAAGGTCTCACAGGTAGAGCTCGTTTTATTCCTGTTTCTAACCACACCTGGCCCATCTCTTGTTTGCCGAGGTTTCACCCCGGGGGTGAATTTTTACAGGTAAGTTCTCAGGTTCACTGCCTTCCCTCCCCCTCCTCGTTTATCCTGCTCTCTTTCACCCACCCTCTCTTGAAGCTGTTTTTCTGGCCCGGTTGCTGTCTCAAAGAAAGCTCTTTAGATCCTAAGGAGGAGAAATCAAGAAACGACACCAAGGCGTTAACTTTGGGCCAGAGCAAGGTTGCAAGACAGGTAGAAGCTGCTGTGAACCACAATTGGATTACAGAATCTCCACACAAAAAAATAAAAATTGCTGGCTCATAGAAACCTCTTTCCCTCTTTGTTGTAATACTCTGTACCTAGAATCATAAGGTGGAAAGGAGACTTGGGGGACTTCAAGTCCATATGATGAACGGTTGCAGTAACTGGGCATGGCTAGTCTAGTGACGAGAAGGACCAGAGGAGGCAGGATAGCAGTCTTCCAATATATAGAATAGAATAGAATGGAAGGGAAGGGAAGGGAAGGGAAGGGAAGGGAAGAGAAGAGAAAAGAGAAGAGAAGAGAAGAGAAGAGAAGAGTTGGAAGGGACGTTACAGGTCTTCTAGTCCAACCCCCTGCCTAGGCAGGAAACCCAAACCACTTCAGACAAATGGTTGTCCAACATCATCTTAAAAACTTCCAGTGTTGGAGCATTCACAACTTCTGGAGGCAAGTCGTTCTCACTGTCAGGAAACTTCTCCTTAGTTCTAGGTTGCTTCTCTCCTTGAGTAGTTTCCATCCATTGTTTCTTGTCCTGCCTTCAGGTGTCCTGGAGAATAGCTTGACTCCCTCTTCTTTGTGGCAACCCCTGAGATATTGGAAGACTGCTATCATGTCTCCCCTAGTCCTTCTTTTCATTAAACGAGACATACCCAGTTCCTGCAACCGTTCTTCATATGTTTTAATCTCCAGTCCCCTAATCCTCTTTGTTGCTCTTCTCTGCACTCTTTCTAGAGTCTCCATATCTTTTTTTATATTTGAGGGTCTACCACAGAGAGGAGGGGAGTCAAGCTATTCTCCAAAGCACCTGAAGGCCAGACAAGGAAGAATGGATGGAAACTGATCAAGGAGGGATTCAATCTAGAAATAAGGAGACATTTTCTGACAAGGAAATCAATCAACCCATGGAACAGAAGTTGACCTACAAATAGTCTCCTTTATTAGTCCTTATACCACCCCAGACAAAGTGCTGTCCAATCTTTTTCTTGTAAGCTTTTAGTTTTGGAGCATCGACAACTTCTGGTGGCGAGGCGTTTCATCAATTAATTGTTCTTACTATTAGAAAATTCCTCCTCCCACAAGAATTTCTATTAGAAAGAACAGGAAGTTCCTGTTCGTATTGCATGATGTAAATCTAGGGTATGTCTAAGTTTTGTGTGACTGTATTTTATATGTATTTTATATGTTTGTAAATAAAAAAATTTTTTTAATTTTTTTTTTTTAAAAATCCTCCTCGGTTGGGGTCTTCTTTTGAAGACTTTCCTCCCATTTACAATACAATACAATAGCAGAGTTGGAAGGGACCTTGTAGGTCTTCTAGTCCAACCCCCTGCGTGGGCAGGAACCTTATACCATTTCAGACAAATGGCTATCTAACATCTTCTTCAAGACTTCCAGGGTTGGGGCATTCACAACTTCTGGAGGCAACATCTGTTCCACTGGTTAATTGTTCCAACTGTCAGGAAATTTCTCCTTAGTTCTAAGTTGCTTCTCTCCTGGATTAGTTTCCACCCATTGATTCTTGTCCTGCCCCCAGGTGCTTTGGAGAATAGTTTGACTCCCTCTTCTTTGTGGCACCCTCTGAGATATCGGAACACTGCTATCATGTCTCCCCTGGTCCTTCTCTTCATCAAACTAGACATACCCAGTTCCTGCAACCGTTCTTCCTATGTTTTAGCCTCCAGTCCCCTAATCCTCTTGGTTGCTCTTCTTGTCCTGCCCTCAGATGTTTTGGAGAACAAATTGTCACCTTCTTTCCTACGATAGGCCTCCAAGGATTGGCCAACTTGAACACTGTGGATATTTCACGATGCTTTTCTCGAACAATAATTGATCATAACACTAATAATGTTGGTAGAACCTCAGCTTGACTGGACAGCTCAGGGCTTGTCCGTTAAATGCAAATGTCTGTGTGGTGGAAATTCTGGCACGTACACAAGGGGGCCAGGAAGAAGATCATAAACGAAGTCCTTTGAACCTCCTTTAATCCTATCAGGATGGGTTTCTTTGTCTTCGCGGCACGAGGTGATCAATAAACGCAAGCAAGCCCTCTGCTCTCGAGCAGAGTGCCTATTCTCACCAAGCTCTTGGCTCAAGTCTCCTTCTTTTGGGCATCGCAACAGTCTGTAAAATCCAGATGTGCAGGAGAGTCTTCGACTTACATTTCGTGACCGTTCAAACTTACTTACAGGCGACCTTCTGACGAGCAAAATCAAGGGGGAAGCCATGATTCCCTGAACAGCCGCGCTACTAGCTGAACAACTGCAAAGATTCGCTTTACGACGGTGGCAGGAAAGGCCGTCAAAAGGAACGAAACTCGGTTCACAAATGCCTCGCTTAAGCCCCCCCAAAAGGTTGAGCCTATAAGCCGAGGACGGCCCTATATTTCTCTGCCCGTTTTCCTGCAAGTTTTGCCTCTGTCTGACTCTGGCGGGTTTTGTCTTTGAGGAATGTGAAAATCTGGCACCCCCGATCTTCGCCTGTCTTAGCCACGATGATGTCTTGCTTGCGGCCTGGCTGATGTTGATTTAAAACAAGGAGGGATCCATTAGACACACACACACACACACACACACACACACACACACACACACACACAAAGGGACAGGAAAGCCGAAGGAGACGTCAAGATTTAAGGAGGCGATTCGTTACCCCGTGTTGAAGGGTTGAGTTTTCCAGAATTGAAGGCTGGCAGAGGGGGAAAAAAACCGTCCCGGAAAGCCGGAGGGCTTTCGCCCGAATGACAAAGCACTCTTGGATCAGGGAAAAGCTCTGGCATTTTGAACAGCCGCCTCTATCTCATGCTTAAGGCTCGAAGAAGGCAGGAAATGCCATGGGACATCTGGTAGTTTTCCTTCTCTGCAAGCAAACACACCCACCCGTCCACTTCCAACCTCTCTCCTTATCTCTGCTCTATTGCAAATGGTTTTAATGTCACCAGGACCCCTGTTGCTTTGATAACAAGTTGGAAAAAACAAAACAACAGGAAGCTGCCCCCGGGGCTGTCTTTCAAAGGAGACCACGGAGGAGCCCGTCGTTACCGTTTGGGGAGCATCGTTTATAGCAGCCCTTCACAAACTGGTCTGGGAGAAAATTGTGGTGGTCCGCAGAAGAATTATTTGCATTTTTTTTAAATATTGCACTCAATCAGGGGCTCCTCAAAACTACGGCCCCCTGGGATGGACACGTGCAATGAACGCTTGTTTTGCTCCTGAGAGTCTCCCCCTTTGGGGTCTTTTTGGGCGGGTCAAAGGGGGGCAGGAATTCCGACTTGGGGTCTGCTTCGGCCTCCTGGTGGGGGGCTTTGGGCAAAGGCTGGAGGGAAGCGCCGCTGGTGGGGAAGAGCCGGAGGGCCTCGTTCCAGTGGGACTGCATCCTGGCCTGGAACTGGCTGACCATCTCAGCCCGCTGAGCCTCCAGGCGCCGGTCCCTGGCCTTGCACTCCCGCGGGTCTTCCCTCTGCTTGGAAAGCCTATGCTCCTAGTCCTCAGTGAGGTGCTTCGGCTGAGCCTCCTTCTCGGCCAGATCCAATTTGAACTGAGCTGTTTTGCCAACTCTTTCTCCTGGGGGCTGCTTAGCTCCAGCAACGGCTTCCTGTGGGGGCCCTAAGGAGCCTGGGTGGGCAGGCGAGGAGTGGCTGGGTGGCGAAGGGCAGTAGAGGCTGTCCCTCGATGTGAATGACATCAAGTTGGCCACACCCACCCAGTCACGTGACCACCTAGCCACGCCCACCCAGCTGGTCATTAGGCAGATCATATTCGTGGTCCGCGGGATTTAAAATTATGAATTTAGTGGTTCCTGAGATCCGAAAGGTTGGTGACCCCTGGTTTATAGAGGCGTTGCTCAACATGGGCCATTTTAAGATGTGTGGACTTCAACTCCCAGAATTCACTCGGTCTGCATTAGCGCAATGTACGGATTTAGGTCATAATTTTCCTCGCTGTAAAGCTTGGTTTACGTCTTACCATTGAGCCCAAACTTTGTTAAGTGAAAATTTGTTAAGTGAGGCATTGCTTAAGTGAATTCAACCCCGTTTCCCAACCTTTCTTGCCTCCGTTGTTAAGTAAAACACCACAGCCGTTACGTCCGTAACCCGGTTGTTAAGTGAATCTGGCTTCCCCATTGACTTTGCTTGTCCGAAGGCTGCCAAAGTGGATCGCATCATCTTGGGACACCGCAACTGTCATAAGTACATGCCAGTTGCCAAGCGTCTGGATTTTAATGACGTCACCACGGGGATACTGGAAAAATCTTAACAATTAAAAAAACCCAAAACATACGTTGACGATGACCTGTAAATTATTTAATTGTTGGAGAACTGCAGAAGACAGAAATCAACACAAGAGGGATCAGAAGAACCTTCTGGAAGAAGGAAGGACTCAACTTTTCCATCCATCCATCAATCCTCCATCTTCCAAGACAACCTAAAAGTGGATTCTGCACAATTTGGTGAGGACCCTTATGAACTTCCAAAGTGTTTGCCCCGAGAGACAGAAATGGGCCATGATATACAACCTGACAATTTATAGAACCTTTGTTTGGTTCAGAACAGGGGTCTCCAACCTTTGCAACTTTAAGTCTGAAGGACTTCAGCTCCCAGAATTCTCCAGCCAGCAAAGGAATTCTGGGAGCTGAAGCCCTTCAGACTTAAAGTTGCAAAGGTTGGAGACCCCTGGTTTAGAAGTTTGGCTAGCTAGGACAATATCTCCCAGTTGCCCAAAAGGAAGGTCAGTCAACAAACATTTTGCAACTGTCCAAGGTCCTGGTTCCGCCCCCCCCCCCTTTCCTGTCTTCTTCACAAGGATTACGGTATATGTACTACTCCTTCCCGACTCTAGGGGGCAGTGCTCAGCTCTGTTTCAAAGCCAAAGAGCCAGCACTGTCCGAAGATGTCTCCGTGGTCATGTGGCCAGCATGACTCAACGCCGAAGGCGCACGGAACGCTGTTCCCTTCCCACCAAAGGTGGACCCTGTTTTTCTACTTGTATTTTTACGTGCTTTCGAACTGCTAGGTTGGCAGAAGCTGGGACGAGTCACGGGTGCTCACTCCATTACGTGGCGCTAGGGATTCGAACTGCCGAACTGCCAACAAGCTTCAGCGTCTTAGCCACGGAGCCACCGCAAAGGGAAGGAAGGCGGGAGGAAAGGAAAAAGAAAGAAAAAGAGAAAAAAGAACAAAAACAAAAAAGAATGAAAGAAAGAAAGGTGGGAAGGAAGGAAGGAAGAAAGGAAGGAAGGAAGGAAGGAAAAGCTTCCCACTTTTTTCAGTTCCACTTTAAACTACATTTTAAACCTTTTGCTTTACATGTCTAACTCATTTAAACCATCCCTATAACAACATCAATCTCACCATCAAAACCTCCAATTTCATTTTTCTCCCCATTTCAAGCATAAAGTCCAGAAGGGGTTTCCAATTGGACACAACCACAACCACAACAAAAAAAACCCTAGATTAAATTCTTCTCTTTGAGTGCATTTTGCCATCTTCAGCAACTCCATCTTCCCCTTTTACCCACCCCCCACCTTCTACCACCCTGAGAACGGATCTCCTCCTACATCCACCTTCCAGTCCTCGCCCCTGTCGGGGGTGGGGGGAGAATTGAGATCCTGAATGAGCCCCCCTCCCCTCCCCAAGCTGGGGTTTGCGTGCCAAGGGCCCAGCCTCTCTAAGCTCCTGTCTCAGGGCTTCTAACAACCACCGTTCCCTGAATTGCGGTTTCAGGGGTGAGTGCAAACCCAGACATGGCATATTTTCCCAGCCCAACTAAAAAATAAAATAAAATCAGTTCCCACAGCTGGCAACGCCGCTTGGAAAGGGTGGGGCGAGGGCTCGATTGCACCGGAGGGGCTGCAGGGTGGTTTCCACCCCCCCCCCACACACACACTCTTTGTTAGAGGTGGGGAAGGCATGGCCTCGGTGGATGATTTGTGCATGTGTGTGTGTGAGAAAGAGAGAGAGAGAGAGAGAGAGAGAGAGAGAGAGAAGGCGAGCGCTTGGCATGGGGGCTTCTCCCCACCCACCCACCCACCCAAAATCCGCAGGCCCTTTTCCCACCTGTCTCTGCAGCCCTGCCCAGGAGTACACCTTCATCTCGTGCCCCCCTTGCCAAATCTTTCCTTCAGCAGGGTGGGGTGGGAATCCCAGAGAGCGAGGCTAATGGGCGCCAACCATTCGCGGAGGTTTTAACCCTTCGGGTCTGCAACAGAGACGGGCGCTGACGCGTCTCGCTTGAGCAAGGGATTCGGGGTCAGGTGGGAAAGACCAGCCTGCTTGCTCGGATTGCCAATCTTGGTTTGAAGATTGTTTGTCGTGACATCCCGACTCGACTACTGCAATGCTCTCTACATGGGGCTTCCCTTGAGGTGCACTCGAAAGCTACAGTTAGTGCAGAATGCAGCCGCGCGGGTGATTACGGGAGCCTCTAGACGCTCCCACATAACACCGATCCTGCGCGAGCTGCACTGGCTTCCTGTGGTCTTTCGGGTGCGCTTCAAGGTCTTGACGACCATCTTCAAAGCGCTCCATGGCTCGGGGCCTAGTTACATGCGAGACCGTCTCCTGCCCCATACATCCCTTAGACCGATACGCTCCCACAGAGAGGTCCTTCTCAGGGTGCCGTCGGCTGGACAATGCTGACTAGCGACACCCAGGGGAAGAGCCTTCTCTGTGGCTGGGCCAGCCCTCTGGAACGACTTACCCCCTGAACTCCGTACCATCACCGACCTCCGCCTCTTCCGCCAGTGTTTAAAAACACACCTGTTTCATCAAGCCGGCCTAACATAGCCTCCGCTGGGACTAGTATTAGATAGTTTTAAAATGGGGGGTTTTAATTGGTTTTAGCGCAGGTTTTGATGTTTAACAGGTTTTTAAATTTTTGTATTTTGTATTACTTTGTATGTTATTTTAAATTCCTGTGCGCCGCCCTGGGTCCTTTTGGAGAAGGGCGGGATACACATCGAATAAAACTAAAACTAAACTAAAGTTGAAGGCAAAGCCGTAGGCTCTGAGCCTGCAGGCCGCTTGGCATGGCTTCCCGGGAGCTCAAACATATGAAGAGCCGTGGCAGGAACTGGGTATGCCCACCCAAACGGAGAGAAGGACTAGGGAGGGACACGACAGCCTCTTCTAATATTTGAGGAGCTGTCAAAGAGACGAGAGTACACGGGTGGCTCAGGGGCTCAGACGCTGAGCTTGTGGATCAGAAAGGTCGGCAGTTCGGCGGTTCGAATCCCTAGCGCCCGCGTAACGGAGGGAGCTCCCGTGACTCGTCTCAGCTTCTGCCAACCGAGCAGTTCGAAACCACGTAAAAAATGCAAGTAGAAAAATAGGAGCCACCTTTGGTGGGGAAGGGAACAGTGTTCGGTGCGCCTTCGGGCATTGAGTCATGCCAGCCACATGATCACGGAGACGTCTTCGGACAGCGCTGGCTCTTCGGCTTTGAAAGGGAGATGCGCACCGCCCCCTAGAGTGTGCAAGGGGAACCTTTACCTTCACCTTTTCAAAGAGATGATATGGTCAATCTATTCTCTTGAGGGCAGGGCAAGAAGTAATGGGTGGAAAAGTAACAAAGGGAGAACCAGCCTAGAACTAAGGAGAAATTTCCTGATGGTGAGAACCATTAATCAATGGAATGGCTTCCCTTCAGAAGTTGTGGGGCCTTGGAAGTCTTCTAGTCCAACCCCCTGCTCAGGCAGGAAGCCCTATACCATTTCAGACAAATGGTTGTCCAATCTCTTCTTAAAAACTTCCAGTGTTGGGGCATTCACAACTTCTGAGGCAAGTTGTTCCATTGATGAATTGTTTTCACTGTCAGGAAACTTCTCCTTAGTTCTAGGTTGCTTCTCTCCTGGATTAGTTTCCACCCATTGCTTCTTGTTCTGCCCTCAGGTGCTTTTGAGAATAGCTTGACTCCCTCTTCTTTGTGGCACCCTCTGAGATATTGGAAGACTGCTATCATGTCTCCCCTGGTCCTTCTTTTTATTAAACTAGACCTACCCAGTTCCTGCAACTGTTCCTCATATGTTTTAGCCTCCAGTCCCCTAATCCTCTTAGTTGCTCTTCTCTGCACTCTTTCTAGAGTCTCCACATCTTTTCTACATCATGACGACCAAAACTGGATGCCGTATTCCAAGTGTGGCCTTCCCAAGGCCTTGTAAAGTGGCGTTAACACTTCATGTGATCTTGATTCTATCCCTCTGTTAAAGGCTTTCACAAAATGGATAAGAATTGGGAATTTGTTGGAAGTGGTATGGGTGGGTGGGTGGAGAGAGGAGGGTAGGGGACGGAGGAGAAGAGAAGAGAGATTACAGTACAGAGGAGGAGGGAAGAAGAGAGAAGAGAGAAGAGAGGAGAGGAGGAAGAGAGGAGGGGAGGGGAGGGGAGAGGAGAGGAGAGAAGCAAGTGGAGAGGAGAAGAGGAAGAGAAGAGAAGAGAGGAGAGGAGAGGAGGAAGGGAGAGGAGAGGAGAAGATGAAGAGAGGAGAAGAGAAGAGAAGAGAGGAGAAGAGAAGAAGACTGGAGAGGAGAGAGAAGGGAGAGGGAGAGAGAGAGGGAGAGAGAAAGAAAGAAAGAAGGAGACAAACTGGGGAGGTTTAAGTCATGAACTGTAATAACATCTTTACCCTGCAAGATTTAAGATCTAGTTATTGGGAATAAGTTTATTTATTTATTTATTTATTTTGGCTGGTCACCCAGCATCCCAAAATGCCATTGGCCCTAGCTGGTTCCTTCATTCCATTTATTTCACTTTCCGTAATCAGTCCCAGGTGTGACATTGATCACATCTGGCTCCGTGTCTCCCTCCCCCTCCCTCCCTCCCTCCCTCCCTCTCTCCCCATTCACAAATGGCCTGGAAGCCGACAAGCTAAATCTCAAATATTTCACACTCCGATTTGTGCCAGGAGAGCTTGGAAAAAAATGTGTCTTGCATCTGTTCAGCAGAGAAGCAGCGCTCCTACTCTGCCTCCTTCCGGACACCTCAGAGTAGATGGAGAATCTTCAGCGATGTGCCTTGAGGCCATCATCTGGTCAGCCTTGCGTAGCAAAGCAGAGAGCGATGCAGTGGCTCGGGGGCTAAGACGCTAAGCTTGACGATCAGAAAAGTCGGCAGTTCAGCAGTTCAAATCCCTAGCGCCGTGTAACGGAGTGAGCTCCCTGACTTGTGCTAGGATAATTATCCTGATGTTGGGTTGACAAATATATATAAGCCAGGATTTTCAAAAGGTAAATGTAACTTTAAAGACTACGTAGAATCTGATTGGCTGTGCTTCCCAGCTCAATCATAAAAGGCAGCTGGAAACACAGTTCATCTCTTTTTTGCCTTTCCTTTGCTTCCTGATTGCCACTGAGGAAGGAGATGAACCTGGAGACGGAAGAAGTATCATTGTTTTGACTGACTGTAAGATAACTGTGTTTTGGTGAAGGACTGTTTATTGTTAGAGGAGTTAGTATCACTGTTTGGAAGAAATATTTTAGTTACATCAAGAATAAAGGCTATTTATTTTTTCTACTATCAGTGTTGTAGAGTTTTGGTGTGGTTTAAGCAACGTATCTCTTGCTGTCCGGTGTATTGCACGATTCCGCCTGTTTTATTTTCCAACAGGGGTGTTTTTTACCCCTAACAACTTGTCCCAGCTGCTGCCAACCTAGCAGTTCTAAACCACGTAAAAAATGCAAGTAGGAAAATAGGAACCACCTTTGGTGGGAAGGGAACAGCGTTCCGTGCACCTTCGGCGTTGAGTCCTGCCGGCCATGTGACCACAGAGACGTCTTCGGACAGCGCTGGCTCTTCGGCTTTGAAACGGAGAGGAGCACTGCCCCCTGAAGCCTCCGGAGGGCGAAAAACTGCCCCATGCGCAAACTGGAAGTTTGGGAACGGACTTCTGATTTGCATGTGGGGTTGTTTTTCGCCCTCCGGAGGCTTCAGGGTTGAAAATTAGAGCCGAAAATCAGCTGACCAGCATGCACATGCACCCTGGAGCTGACCGGGCAATGCCTTGTGTGCCCTCAGAAATGGCTCTGCATGCCACCATCACAGGTATAAGGTTTCCTGCCTAAGCATTTGGCTGGACTAGAAGACCTCCAAGGTCCCTTCCAACTCTGTCATTCTATTTTATTCATTTCATTTCTTATTCCTATTCCTTATTCCTATTCTATTCTATTCTATTCTATTCTATATCCACATTTTATATCCACATTCCATATCTCTATTCTGTTCTAGTCTAGTCTAGTTTATTCTTTTCTGTTGCTGTTTCTGTTTCATTTCGTTTCGTTTCGTTTCGTTTCTATTCTTTTCTGTTTCTGTTTCTGTTTCTGTTTCTGTTTCTATTCTATTCTTTTCATTTCTGTTTCTGTTTCTATTCTATTCTATTCTCATGAAAAGAAGGAATAGGGGAGGCATGATAGCAGCCTTCCAATATCTCAGGGGCTGCCCCAAAGAAGAGGGAGTCAAACTATTCTCCAAAGCACCTGAGGGCAGAACAAGAAGCAATGGGTGGAAACTAATCAAGGGGAGAAGCAACCTAGAACTGAGGAGAAATTTCCTGACAGTTAGAACTATTAATCCGTGGAACAGAAGTTGCCTCCAGAAGTTGTGAATGCTCCAACCCTGGAAGTCTTTAAGAAGATGTTGGATATCCCTTGGTCTGAAGTGGTATAGGGTTTCCTGCCCAGGCAGGGGGTTGGACTAGAAGACCTCCAAGGTCCCTTCCAACTCTGGCATTCTATTCTAGATCTTTTTATTGTTTTTATTTTTGACTGGAAAAGCCCGTTTCTCAGATCCAGAGTACCAAATTATGACCCTGCTCTAATGCCCCCCATGGAAAACGTTTTGCTCCTTTGGCACAGCCAGGACCGTTCGCTTTTTTATGATTACTGTTGTTGCTGGTCCCAAATGCCTTGCAGATGTTGCTGACTGCTGACTGCAGGCCTGGCGACTTGGCAGTCGGCCACCGAGATGCTAAACTCTTGACCCGCTGTGGGTCGAAAGCAGCAATGGAGGGGGACTGAGTCACCATGAGGGCGGCAGCAGAAAATGGGGCCGCAGGCTCAATTCCCCCAGCATGGGAGGTGTTTCAGATCAGCTTAACTGGCTCCCAAATCAACATTAAGGTAAAGGCAAAAGGTTCCCCTTGCACAGATGTGCTAGTCGTTCCTGACTCTAGGGGGCGGTGCACATTACTTTTACTTTTATTAAATTTGTATACCGCCCTTCTCCCTTGCGGGACTCAGGGCAGTGAAACATCTCCGTTTCAAAGCCGAAGAGCCAGCTGAAACCCAGCTAAGAACTCCTTAATGGGGTTGGCCCCTATGTAGATACTCACTGTGTAAGATACTCATGTGGAGACTCTAGAAAGAGTGCAGAGAAGGACAACCGGGATGATGAGGGGACCAGAGGCTAAAACATATGAAGAACGGTTGCAGGAACTGGGTATGTCTAGTTTAATGAAAAGAAGGACCTGGGGAGACATGATAGCATGATAGTTTGAATACCTCAGGGGCTGCCCCAAAGAAGAGGGAGTCAAGCTATTCTGCAAAGCACCTGAAGGCAGGACAAGAAGCAACGGATGGAAACTAATCTAGGAGAGAAGCAACTTAGAACTGAGGAGAAATTTCCAGACAGTGAGAACAATTAATCAGTGGAACAGAAGTTGCCTCCAGAAGTTGTGAATGCCCCAACACTGCAAGTCTTCAAGAAGATGTTGGATAGCCATTTGTCTGAAGTAGTGGAGGGTTTCCTGCCTGAACAGGAGGTTGGACTAGAAGACCTCCAAGGTCCCTTCCAACTCTATTATGATTGATATTGCTAATCAAGGAGAGAAGCAACTTAGAACTGAGGAGACATTTCCTGACAGTGAGAACCATTAACCAAAAGTTGCCTTCAGAAGTTGTGAATGCTCCAACACTGGAAGTCTTTAAGAAGAGGTTGGTCAACCATTTGTCTGAAGTGGTATAGGGTTTCCTGCCTAGGCAGGGGGTTGGACTAGAAGACCTCCAAGGTCCCTTCCAACTCTGTTATTCTATGTTATGCTATGCTATGCTATTTTTTTCTATTCTATTCTGTCCTATCCATACCTCACTGACTTTTTCTGTACCGTTTGGAAGAGTTTTGAGGATTTCATCCTGCACTTTTGAACGTCCTCTTGAGGCCTTTCCTCTCCCTGTGGTGCATTTTGGAGGACCGGGTCAACCTGGAATCTGCTTCTCTTCCCCCCCACCTCCTCTCTTTTGTCTCAAAGAGTTCAAATATCGTTCTTCGAGGCATCCGACAGCTTTACATACTACTAGACGCACAGAGCCTGGGCAATAATCCAGAAATGTGAGCAGCAGAGGAACTGGAGAGCCGAGCCAGGAAATTTAACATCCATCCATTCAGGACTCCTGCCAAAGCCGACACGAAAATGCAGTTGCGCGCACAAGACCAGCAACTACACACACACACATACACTACTCTGCAAAGATTGGGGGCCTCCCACTTCCATTTTTGCAGGAATCTGGCTGGAAGGGCAAAGAAAATTGTTATCGAAGTGGCAAGAAAATTATCGCCTCCTTCGGGCTGGTTCGGGGGGACACTTGAGTGAAAACAGATTGCGGGCGAATTTTCACTGCGGGCGCCCCCGTTTAGTTCCGAATTATTTATCGTTCTTATATCAAGGACAGTGTGAAATCGCAGCTGCCAGTTCTTTCGATAGGGTTGGCCTTAATTGGCATCGCGTCCTTCCCGAGAACGTAGGATAGTGTCATATAGTATAGTCTTTTTTTGTTAATTTGACATCTTCCAAACATTAAAATCACAATTACACGTTTACAGCTTTCTATTAGCGATATTTCTTTTCTTTTTTCTTTCTTTCTGATTTCGGGGTTTTCCATTTTCCATTCTTATTATTTCATACATATTCTTCTTTGTTTCCTTTCTCATTTTTTACAATATATTTCATTTTCATTTCATTTATTTCGATTTATATACCGCGCCTTCTCCATCGAGATGGACCCAGGGCGGTGCACAGGAAATTAAAACCAATAAATAATAGACAATACAATAAATATTGTTAAAAAAAATTAAATTAGAAGCCTGTGCTAAAATTCCCAATAAAAACCCAACGTCCATTTACGAATTGGCAGGAGCTATATCACAATAAGATCTAAACGTTAAGCTAGACCAGCTTGCTGGAAAAAATATGTCTTAACTTGCAGTGGTGGGTTTCAAATTTTTTAGAACCTACTCTGTAGGTGTGGCCTATTTTGTGGGCGTGGCTTGGCAGTCATGTGACAGGGTGGGAGTGGCCACCTTTTAAAATGTGGTGAAACTCATTTAACAACGCTCTTGCTTAGCAACCAAAATTTTGGACTCAATTGTAATAAATTCTTTCTTCTTTCTTTCTTTCTTTCTTTCTTTCTTTCTTTCTTTCTTTCTTTCTTTCTTTCTTTCTTTCTTTCTTTCTTTCTTTCTTCCTTCCTTCCTTCCTTCCTTCCTTCCCTTTCCTTCCTGTTGGGTCACTGGCAGCGGCAGGCCAGATTTACTTCCAGGTACGCCAGTGGAACCCCCTCTCACCGGTTCTCTAAATTTCACCAACCGGCTCTCGCGAGTAGGTGCGAGCCTGCAGAAACCCACCACTAGTCTTAAGTGAACGGCGAAAGAGGGGAAGGTCCGTGATAGTGTGAAGTTCGGGGGATAGGTTGTTCCAGAGGGCCGGCCCTGCCACAGAGAAGGCCCTACCCCTGGGCACCGCTAGCCGGCATATACATCTGTATACAATATTTCCATCTCTTTTGCTTTCTAAATATATGCCATCTCTTTTCATTGTGTTTGCTAGGTGTTCCTTATGTGTTGATTTTACATCTCTTTTCAAGCTAGTTCCATACTGTATCTTATAAATACCGTTTCCTCTCTGTCTCTTAGTTCCATTGTTAGTTTGTCCATTTCTGAGCATTCTAACAGCTTCTTTATGATTTCTGCAATTGATGGAATGGTTTTCAGTTTCCAACTTTGGGCATATAAAATAATAATAATAATAATAATAATAATAATAATAATAATAATAATAATAATAATAATAATAATAATAATAATAATAATATTATTATTATTATTATTATTATTATTATTATTATTATTATTATTATTATTATTATTATTATTATTATTTCTAGACCGCCCCCTCTGTGGTGTACAGATAAAAAATTAAAATTATGACAATCAACAGTATATATAAACTAAAATCTAATTAAATAATCCCCTGTACAAATTTATAAAAATTAAAAACTTAACCTTAAAACCTAATAACATAATTTAATTATGTTCTGGCAGCAGTGATTATATTAAGCATTAAATATTGAATATCCTTACTAATATATATATATATATATTATTCCTAGAAGAAACAGCTCAGGGTTCATGTCAATTTTTCGTTCTATTATTCTTCTAAAATAATAAAAAACCTAGCGTAGTCTTTATTGTCATTGCACAAAATAAATACAATGAAATTGGTTGCGTATCAGCAGAATATAGAAAAGCAAGGCAGTTGTTAAGCAGGTTTTGCTCCATCGTACGACCTGTCTTGCCAGGGTTCTTAAGTGAATCACTGCCGTTGCGAACGACATGGTCGTTAACTGAATCTCGCTTCCCCGTTGACTTTGCTGATCAGAAGGTCGCAAAAGGCGAGCGCGTGTCCCTGGGGCATTGCAACCGTCATAAGTACATGCCAGTTGCCAAGCATATGAATTCTGATCACGTGACTAAGGAGATGTTGCAAGAGACGTGGAAAATGGTCATAAGTCCCCTTTTTTATACGATACAATAGCAGAGTTGGAAGGGACCTTGGAGGTCATCTAGTCCAACTCCCTGCCTAGGCAGGAAACCCTATACCATTTCAGACAAATGGCTATCCAATATCTTCTTGAAGACTTGAAGACCTCTTGAAGACTCTTCTTGAAGACTTGAAGACTTCTTTTTTTTTTATATTGAAAAAGTTTTATTGGTTTTACATTTTTTCTATAGGATAGGGTAAGGGATACAAAGAAATTTTGGGAGCATTCACGTCGAAGTCGTCGGCTCTTCCGGGACCTCAAAATACATTGATAACAATTAAAAAAAAACATTTTTCATAACACTACAAAGTGAAAGCGTGTACATATACCTAAATTCTCATTTCTATACTGTCAGTCCTTTACAAAAAATCCAAATACAAATATTATGCAAAATTGTTCAAAAGAAAAGTCAAGGCAAAGTTATTTTTTTGATCTAAGTCTCTTGGCAATTGAATCTTCTTTTTCTCCTCCCTGGCCCCCAGTGGGCAGGGCCGTGGCCCCCTCCGTCCCCCCTGGATCTTCCCCCAGGATAGAGGAATGTTTTTTAAGAAAGGCTTCCGCCTCCGCAACTGTTTTAATCCTCACTCTTCCTCCTTCCCAGAACACCAGCATCCCTTCAGGTGTCACCCACTTGAACCAAATCCCATGGTCAAACAATGTTTTAGACAAGAAGGAAAATTTCCTTCTTGCATCTCTAATCTTTCTAGGGATCTGCTTCAAGATAGCAACCGTTTTTTGTTGGTAGATTAACGGACTTTCTCTCTGCGCTTTCAGGATTTCCTCTCTGGTTGACCTTCTAACAAATTTCACATGTATCTCTCTAGGCACTTCATTTATCCTGGCATATGCTGAATTTATTCTATAAGCTAGGTCAATGTCCCCCCTGATCTCATCCTTAGGTTTTTGTAAATAGTCTGCTAAAATCGTGCTCATAAGATCAGGGAGGCATTCACCAGATTCCTCAGGAACGTTCTGGAATCTCAAAAAATATGTCATTCTTTCCATATCAATCCTAGACACATGCCCATTTATTTCCCCAACCTCTTTAGTAACATTTTTAATCTCTCCCTTAACCCCCACCAGCCCCCCTTCCAATTCTTCATTCTTCTGTGTATTTTCCAGCACTTGCTTCCGTGTGTCCAATAACTCCTTCTTGAAGTTGATGTTTTCTGCCCTCTGGGCCTGAATTTCTTGTACCAAAGTTTGTATAACAGTTTCAAGAGAAGCCATCCTTTGTTCTAAATTAGTCAGTGCTGTTTCTTGAGCCATGATTAACTGTTAAAGTCAGTGCCACTAAAATGGCGTTTTCAGGGTGGGGTTGGTGAGGCTGACCGGGAGCCAAAAGTTCTGATCAAGGTTGTAACGTTGTAAAATTCAGGGACCAAGAGAGAAACAATTTTCCAACTCAATAGGTGTAATAACGAAGGTACTCCAGAAAGGAAATCACAAATCCAAAAGGAAAAAATTCTTCATTAAAAGCCAGAGAGAGTCCAAATTGCAAAGAGACGCTGGGAATTTTCCATAAACAAAATAGTCAATCAGGAACAAAGAGAGGCCATTTTCCACCGCCCAGCTCAGAGCCACAGGAGAGAGTAGTGAGAGAAATTGTTTCAGCCAGACCTAGAAACATTGTTGCAAGCAAACCGCAGACCACTTTCCCTTAGCGCAAACAGTCAGGATTAATGATTTCCGCTCCTCGCCGCGAGGAACCATTTCCAGGTGCCGCTTAAGTCCGAGGGTTTTTTTTTTAAAACAAACACCCCCCTCCCAGTCCTTTCAGCCCAGCTGACAGTAGAGAAAAAACAAGTTTTGAACACTCACTCTCCCCTTGCAGCTGAAGCCTCGGGAAGCCTTCCGACATCGACGATTAGCCCTCTACATAAATGCGAATGGCGCCGTCTTCCTTAGGCGAAGGGAGAACCCCCCGCAGCATGTTCTCCTTCACCTGAGCCGCGACGAGGGTCGCTTCCCCCACCGCCGTGAGGGGGGGCGTCCCTGTCGAGCCGGCCCTACGGGAGACCCCCAAAAAAGGGGCGTCTCGCCCCCGTGGGGGGGCAGAAAAAGCAACAAAACGGCGAGCGAGCGCTAGGCTCGCCCGTCGCCGCTGGAGCCGGAACCGGAAGATCAAGACTTGAAGACTTCTTGAAGACTCTTCTTGAAGACTTGAAGACTTCTTGAAGACTCTTCTTGAAGACTTGAAGACTTCTTGAAGACTCTTCTTGAAGACTTGAAGACTTCTTGAAGACTCTTCTTGAAGACTCTTCTTGAAGACTCTTCTTGAAGACTTGAAGACTTCTTGAAGACTCTTCTTGAAGACTTGAAGACTTCTTGAAGACTCTTCTTGAAGACTTCTTGAAGACTCTTCTTGAAGACTTCTTGAAGACTCTTCTTGAAGACTTCTTGAAGACTCTTCTTGAAGACTTGAAGACTTCTTGAAGACTCTTCTTGAAGACTTGAAGACTCTTCTTGAAGACTCTTCTTGAAGACTTGAAGACTTCTTGAAGACTTTTCTTGAAGACTTGAAGACTTCTTGAAGACTCTTCTTGAAGACTTGAAGACTTTTTGGCACCGTTGTAACTTTGAACAATCACTGTAGTGATGGGTTCCGGGAGGTATGACCTGATACATGCGTACCGGTAGTAGCCGGGAGCAGCAGCCACCGTTCTGGTATGGTGGCTCGTTGGGCCCACCTGCCCGCCCGCGTTCTATCACCGTTTATAACGCGACCGGGCAATTGGGCCTGCGCGTACAGCGTGCGGCACCTAGGCGACCACCGCCGAGCAGTTGGATATCGCAAGGTGGTGGCGTGCGCCTGCATGCTGAGCAGGACGCCTGGCCCCGTGCGCAAGGTACCGGTTGTGACGGGATCCAGAACCTACCCCTGGCTCACTAAATGAACGGTTGTAACTCAAGGACTACTTGTAGGACTTGCAACCATGAGGAAATTCGTTTAAAATCCAAAGCCACGTTGCTCTGATCAATCTTCAAGCAAGCCAAAATCTCCTCAGGACCTGAAATGCCTGTCCAGTTCCCCGCCTAGCCAAATAGGAAAAAAAAGGAGGGGAGGGAAGGTTTTATCTGTGAAAGTCACGGAAAGAGAATGATTCTTGTTGTTATTTATCACGGTTCCTGGCTCTGAAGATGACAGGATTTAGCGGAGGGCCTGACGTAATGTCTCCCCCGGGGAGTCAAGTTGTATTAGCAGGTGTGACGAGTCTTGAGGGGAACAGGAGAAATAAATCTTCGGCAAGATTGGGGTTTTTAAATCAATCAATCAATTAATCTATCTATCTATCTATCTATCTATCTATCTATCTATCTATCTATCTATCTATCTATCTTCATATCTATCTTCATATCTATCTATCTATCTATCTATCTATCTATCTATCTATCTCTATCTATCTATCTATCTATCTCTATCTATCTATCTTCATATCTATCTATCTATCTATCTATCTATCTATCTATCTATCTATCTATCTATCTATCTATCTATCTATCTATCTATCTGTGTAAGATCAAAGATTGGGGGAGAAGACTCCAGCTGGGTTCATCTGATGCTGAAATTTCCTGAAAGTCTTTCACCCCTCCGAGCGAGACATCTGTTTTGGCCTCTTATCTCAAGATGGTTCTAGAATTTCTCTTTTTTTTTCTTCTTCTAACTTTCGGAAGGGGGAGAAGGATGAGTTTCTTTATTTCATGCTAGCTGACAACCCAGCGCAGCCCGGGTGGGTATGTATGGATCCCTAATCCTGTATGAAAGGGATCCCCCTTGTGGAGTACTGTGAAGCCGTTACAGTGGCAACTCCGTTGCGCTGTACAGTAGAAGCCGTTTTCAGGCACAACAGGCTGTATCTTAACAGAACCTGAATCCAAAAGGCACGCTATCGCTGTCAAAAATACTGTGACTTGACAAACCTTTTCATTTCAGCGGCCCAGTCATTCCAGAGTTATGCTGGAATACACACATACTGAGGGTTTTTAGGAGTGTCTTACCCGCACAGTATTTGTTTCCAGAGAAACAAGTCATTGGTGTACCAATTTTGGTTGAAATTGCTCGAGAGTTATGCTGGAACATACACACAGACACAGCCATTTTTATGTATATAAATTTGATTAAATTAAATTACATTAATATAGATGTCTCCTTCTTGAGCAAGGGGTTGGACTAGAAGACCTCCAAGATCCCTTCCAGCTCTGTGTTCTAAAGATGCTGATTTAAAAGATTTTTCTTAAAGCCTAGTCAGTGAAAGGAACATTATCTTTTAAGATTCATTCATTTCTTTGCCCCTTGGGACTTCTTCAATCAGGAAATTCAACACAGGTTTTTCCATTTCTTCTATCTGTTGACCTTGGCAATTTGCCCCCCCCCCCCCCCCCCCAATCAGAAAACATCTGATAGGGCTGGGAAGCCATTCACCATACAGAAACAAGAAGCAAAAAAAAAAAGAAAATAAATTTTGGTCGATATGTTTTATTCATAAAAAGCTTTTCTCTTGAAAGTGCACAGTAGGAGGGAAAAAAATAAAAACTCTGGACACACACACACAAAAACACACCCAATATAAATACTACTTAATAAATTGCTAGAAACCTTAAGAATTAGCCCTGTGAGAGTTGCTGTATTTTATTTCCTTTGGAATTATATCAACATTTAAAATGATATTTTTAAGTACAAAAGAGTGTTGTTGGTTTTTTAAAAAAATTGGGACCAGAGATGTAGATTGAGATTTTTTGTTATAATTTTTCAATTTATAATGACTTGTGGTAATATAATGGTAGGGACATGGTAGCTCAGTGGCTAAGACGCAGAGCTTGTCGATCGGAAAGGTCGGCGGTTTGGCGGTTCGAATCCCTAGCGCAGTGTGACAGAGTGAGCTCCCAATACTTGTCTCAGCTTCTGCCAACCTAGCAGTTCAAAGGCACATAAAAATGCAAGTAGAAAAATAGGAGCCACCTTTGGTGAGAAGGGAACAGCGTTCCGTGCACCTTTGGCGTTGAGTCATGCCGGCCACATGACCACAGAGACGCCTCTTCGGACTTCAGTTTTGAAACGGAGATGAGCTCTGCCCCCTAGAGTTGGGAACGACTCCTCAGTGAGGTGCTGTCATTAGGCAGATCATATTAGTGGTCCGTGGGACTTAAAATTATGAATTTAGTAGACCCTGAGGTCCGAAAGGTTGGGGGGGGGGGGTAGAGAGAGGTCCTCTGTTAACGTCCTCCAATAATAACAGGTCCTCTGTTATTGTTATCTTAGAAGGAAATGTAGTTCCTGCTGTAAAAAAGAAAGGCTGCCCTAGATTTCTTAGGGTTTTCTGCCATCCAGTGGTAGACATCTGCATTACTTAAATGGACCACACAATTGCAACATCATCATAGCATCCCTTAAGATGCTGAGAATATTAAGGTACCTTTAATTTGGCTGACTCACTTGGCTGACTCACTTATTTTGGCTGCCCTTGACTCACATTCATTTGTTCAGGGACCATTTGAAGTCACAATGGCGCTCGCCCTTTTATTTGTAAGTTTTATTCTTCTATCAATGTTTAACTATGGTGGTGGAGAAGGCTCTTAAGACTCCTGTGAAGCCCCTTGGACTGCCAGGCCATCCAACTGGTCAGTCCTAGAGGAGATCCACCCTGACTGCTCTTTAGAAGGCCAGATCCTGAAGAGGAAGCCCAATTACTTTGGCCACCTAATGAGAAGGAAGAAGGACTCCCTGGAGAAGAGCCTCATGCTGGGAACGATGGAGGGCAAAAGAAGAAGAAGGGGATGGCAGAGAAGGAGGTGGCTGGATGGAGTCACTGGTCAGTCCTAGAGGAGATCCACCCTGGCTGCTCTTTAGAAGGCCAGATCCTGAAGAGGAAACTCAAAGACTTTGGCCACCTAAAGAGAAGGAAGAAGGACTCCCTGGAGAAGAGCCTCATGCTGGGAACGATGGAGGGCAAAAGAAGAAGAAGGGGATGGCAGAGAAGGAGGTGGCTGGATGGAGTCACTGGTCAGTCCTAGAGGAGATCCACCCTGGCTGCTCTTTAGAAGGCCAGATCCTGAAGAGGAAACTCAAAGACTTTGGCCACCTAAAGAGAAGGAAGAAGGACTCCCTGGAGAAGAGCCTCATGCTGGGAACGATGGAGGGCAAAAGAAGAAGAAGGGGATGGCAGAGAAGGAGGTGGCTGGATGGAGTCACTGGTCAGTCCTAGAGGAGATCCACCCTGGCTGCTCTTTAGAAGGCCAGATCCTGAAGAGGAAACTCAAAGACTTTGGCCACCTAAAGAGAAGGAAGAAGGACTCCCTGGAGAAGAGCCTCATGCTGGGAACGATGGAGGGCAAAAGAAGAAGAAGGGGATGGCAGAGAAGGAGGTGGCTGGATGGAGTCACTGGTCAGTCCTAGAGGAGATCCACCCTGGCTGCTCTTTAGAAGGCCAGATCCTGAAGAGGAAACTCAAAGACTTTGGCCACCTAAAGAGAAGGAAGAAGGACTCCCTGGAGAAGAGCCTCATGCTGGGAACGATGGAGGGCAAAAGAAGAATGGGACGGCAGAGAAGGAGGTGGCTGGATGGAGTCACCAAAGCAGTAGGCGTGAGCTTCAATGGACTCCAGAGGATGGTAGAGGAGAGGAAGGCCTGGAGGAACCTTGTCCACGGGGTTGCGATGGGTCGGCCACGACTTCGCAACTAACAATGACAACAAAATACAAGGAGGAATTAAAATAGGGGAATTGAGGGGAATCTGTCACTACCTCCATTAAAATCTGTCACTACCTCCAAAGGTAATCAAGAAATCAGGGATCCAAAGTTGGCTTGCAGGACGCTCCCCAAAACTACGTCGTTCGCCAACGGTACTGCTGCCACCAGTCCATGCCGGTTTGATTTTGAATGTCTAATTTATTTATTTCATTTATACCCTGCCGTTCCGCTCCAGAACGAATGCAAAGGCAGCTAAGACAGTGAAATGGTTTGTGTGTTTCTCAAAGAGAGTCTTGCATAATCAAAAACCCATCCGTTATTTTTGCTTCAGTGGCTAATTTAAGCTCGTCTGCAAAATAGGTTACATGGATTATTAATGGCTTCAAAATCTTATGCTGGCTGCTATGAAAACGCTGATGTCATCCTCGCCTACTACTCGCCTATCAATACACAACCGTTGTATTTTTAAGCATCTAAAAGCAGCCGTTAAGAAAATACACATCGAAATCCAAACAAATGAAGCTTTTATCAACCCAAGAGAGGAAACTTAGGAATTTGCTGATCTGTTTATATCTCTATTTACATCTTTTGTTTCTACATCTTGTATCCAAAGCTGTCGAGAACAATAAAAAACACCATATTGTAAGGTGATTTATTATTTAAAAAAACAGAGAGGTGGCAGGAAAGATCCAGTCCACAATGCAAAGGAGAATATGCTTGCTTTGATTGGGGGGTGGGGGGTGGGGGTTAGTTTTCCAAGCCTGATCCAATGCAATTTTTTTTAAAATGTTTAAATTAATAGGAGATGTAACTGGAGAGTAGCAGTATAGCCTTAATTGTCAGGGTACATCGTGTATATAGCGAAATTGGTTTGTTGATGATGAGGACATCAAATCAAATCAAATCTCTTACAGCCAAGAGGAAATAGGCGCCAGTCAAAGAAGATTGCAAAACAAAATTCTCTTTCAATAATTTCTCTTTCGTCTTGAGCTTCTCCATCGTCATTCCCTACGTTCTTCCTTTTCATTGTCTTCTTCCTCTTTTTCTTCATCACTTTATTCCTCCTCTTTCTCTGCAGTTTGCACTTTTCACTTTCTTCTTCACCATGACTTTGCTAAAAGCTCACCTTCCTCCTCCTCTTCTCCATCTCCACAGTCACCATCATCCTGCCCTTTTCATCGTCTTCACACTCCACCCTCTTCTCTTCTTCCATCTTCTTCGCCATCACTTTATTCCTCTTCTTCACTTTCCTCCTCTTCTCCATTTTCATAGTCTTCCTCCTTCTTCCTCCTCTTCACACGGTCCTCCACCATTATCTTTTCTTCTCCATCTCCACATTCCTCCCAGCCTTCATCCCTTTCTTCCTTCTCCATATTTTCTTCTCCATCAAGACTTTGTTCCTCTTTTTCTCCACCCTCTTCTTCACTCTCATCTTGTCTTCATTCTCTCCAGTCTTCCCATCCCTTCATCCCTTTCTTCCTGTTCATCTTCATCCTCACTTTGCTCCTCTTCACCTTCCTCTTCTCACTTGCTCCTCCGTCATCTTCTTCATCTCCACATTCTTCCCGTTGTCCATCCCATCTTTCTTCTTCACCATCAAGACTCTCCTCTTCTCCACCTTCCTTCTCTTCTCGGTCATCTTTTTTCCCATCCTCTTCTCCCTTGCTCCTTCACCCTCACTGTCTTCATCGCCTCCAGTCTTCCCATCCTTCATCGCTTTCATCTTCACCCTCATTTTGTTCCTCTTCTCCACCTTTCCTCCTCCTCCTTCCTCCTCCTCTAGACTTTGTTCCTCTTCCCCATCTTCAGTCTTCCTCCATCCTCTTTTTCTCCTCACTTGCTCCTTCACCCTCATCTCAGTCTTCCTGCCCTTCATCCCGTCCTTCCCCGTTTATCTTTACACTGTTTGTTCCTCTTCTTCCTCTTCCTCCTCTTCCTCCTCTACCTTCACACTTCCTCCTCCTTTCCTCTCCTCTCCTTCTTCCTCCTCCTCCACTTGTCTTTTTTTCCTTTCTCATCTTCTTCCTCCTCTTCCTCCCCTCCTTTCCTTCCTCCTCCTTTTCCTCTTCCTCCTCCCCTCCTTCCTTCTTCTTCCTTTTCCTCCTCCTCCTGTTCTTCCTCCTCCTCTTCTTTTTCTTTTTTCTTTCTCCTCCCCTTTCTTTTTTATTCTTCCTCCCCTCCTTCCTCCTCCTCCCCTTTCTTCTTCTCCTTCCTCCTCCTCCCCTTTCTTCTTCTCCTTCCTCCTCCTCCCCCCTCCTTCCTTCTTCTTCTTCTTCTTCCTCCTCCTCCCCTTCTCCTTTCTTCTCCTCCTTCTTCGTCCTCCTCTTTCTTCTTTATATTCCTCCTCCTCCCTCTCCTTCCTTCTTCTTCTTTTCTTCTTCTTCCTCCTCCACTTTCTTTTTATGCCTCCTCCTCCTCCTCCTTCCTTCTTCTTCCTCCTCCCCTTCTTCTCCTTCCTCCTCCTCCCCTTTCTTCTTCTCCTTCCTCCTCCCCTCCTTCCTTCTTCTTCCTCCTCCTCCTCCCCTTCTCCTTTCTTCTTCTTCTCCTTCGTCCTTTCTTCTTTATATTCCTCCTCCCTCTCCTTCCTTCTTCTTCTTCTTCCTCCTCCTCCACTTTCTTCTTTTTATGCTTCCTCCTCCTCCTCCCCTCCTTCCTTCTTCTTCTTCTTTCTTCTTCTTCCTCCTTCACTTTCTTTTTATGCCTCCTCCTCCTCCTCCTTCCTTCTTCTTCCTCCTCCCCTTCTTCTCCTTCCTCCTCCTCCCCTTTCTTCTTCTCCTTCCTCCTCCCCTCCTTCCTTCTTCTTCCTCCTCCTCCTCCCCTTCTCCTTTCTTCTTCTTCTCCTTCGTCCTTTCTTCTTTATATTCCTCCTCCCTCTCCTTCCTTCTTCTTCTTCTTCCTCCTCCTCCACTTTCTTCTTTTTATGCTTCCTCCTCCTCCTCCCCTCCTTCCTTCTTCTTCCTTCTCCTTTCTTCTCCTCCTCCTCTTTTCCCCGCCCGGCCAGAGCCCAGCCCCTCCTCGGGGGCCAGCGCACCCTGTTCCTCGCGCCCGCCCGCCCGGCCTTTCCAGGAAGCGCCGCCGCCGCCGCCATGCATTGTGGGGCAGCGGCAGCAGATCCAAGATGGCGGCCAGCAGGAGGCTGATGAAGGTAACATCCAGGCTGAGGCCGGCGGGCCGGCGCCGGGGACACAGGCGGGGCGGGCGGGGCGCGCGCGCGCGGGCCTGGGGTCCACGGGCGGCCGGGACCGGGGTCCCGGGGCGGGCCGGCGGGCGAAGGCGGACGCCGGGGCCTCAGCCAGGGCCCGCTCCCTTCGGGGACGGCGCCGCGCCGGCTGACGGGGCCGCGCTTCCGCCGGTGGGGGGGGGGGGAAGGGGAGGAAGCGCGCGGACGCCCCTCGCGGGGCCGCGCCCATAAATGGGGGGGGGGAATTGGGGTGGGGGGGGTTTCCCACTTCCTCCGCGGGGAGGGTTGGTGGGGGGGGTTCCCCCCCTCCGCCGGGTGACTAAGCAAAGCGGGGCTTGGAGAGAGAGAGAGAGAGACGCCCCCCCCCCGTCAAGGAGGAGGAGGGGGTCCAAATGGGGCGGGGGGGGGGAGAGAGAGAAAGAGGGAGGGAGGGGCGTCTCCCCACTTCTGCCCCCCTCCTCTTCTGCCCCCCCCGCCTCTTCGGATGGGCGGCGGCGCCTCCTGACGTTACGAAAGCGGCGTGTGGGGGGGGGGGGAGACCGAAGCGGAGGCTCAGCTGGGATGCCTTTCTTCTTCACCACCACCACCCCATTCGCCAGCCCAAAGGTCCTTTCTTTGGGGGGGGGGGGCTCCAGCAAGGGAGAATCTCGTTTCTTGGGAAAGGGGAGGGGAGGGGGTCCTTTCCTATGTTGGCACGTGGGGGGGGGCTTGAAAGGAACCACCAGGAGATCCTCTAGGTTGAGGACTCCCGAGTGCTCTCTGAGCTGGGGGAAAGGGAACCACCAGGAGATCCTATAGGTTGAGGACTCCCGAGTGCTCTCTGAGCTGGGGGAAAGGGAACCACCAGGAGATCCTATAGGTTGAGGACTCCCGAGTGCTCTCTGAGCTGGGGGAAAGGGAACCACCAGGAGATCCTATAGGTTGAGGACTCCCGAGTGCTCTCTAAGCTGGGGGAAAGGGAACCACCAGGAGATCCTATAGGTTGAGGACTGGGTTCTCTCTGAGGTGGGGAAAAGGGAACCACCAGGAAATCTCAGTGCTCTCTGAGGTGGGGAAAAGGGGACCACCAGGAGATCCTCTAGGTTGAGGACTTGGTTCTCTCTGAGCTGGGGAAAGGGAACCACCAGGAGATCCTATAGGTTGAGGACTGGGTTCTCTCTGAGGCGGGGAAAAGGGAACCACCAGGAAATCTCAGTGCTCTCTGAGGTGGGGGAAAGAGGACCACCAGGAGATCTATAGGTTGAGGACTTTGTTTTCTCTGAGCTGGGGAAAATGGAACCACCAGGAGATCCTATAGGTTGAGGACTCCTGAGTGCTCTCTGAGCTGGGGGAAAGGGAACCACCAGGAGATCCTCTAGGTTGAGGACTGGGTTCTCTCTGAGCTGGGGGAAAGGGAACCACCAGGAGATCCTATAGATTGAGGACTCCTGAGTGCTCTCTAAGCTGGGGGAAAGGGAACCACCAGGAGATCCTATAGGTTGAGGACTGGGTTCTCTCTGAGGTGGGGAAAAGGGAACCACCAGGAAATCTCAGTGCTCTCTGAGGTGGGGAAAAGGGGACCACCAGGAGATCCTCTAGGTTGAGGACTTGGTTCTCTTTGAGCTGGGGAAAGGGGAAGCACCAGGTGATCCTCTAGATTTTGAACTTGGTTCCCTTTGACCTGGGGAAAAGGGAACCACTAGAAGATCCTTTAGGTTGGGGACTCCTTGTTGCTCTCTGAGCTGGGGAAAAGGGGACCACCAGGAGATCCTCTAGGTTTAGGACTTGGTTCTCTCTGAGCTGGGGAAAGGGGAAGCACCAGGTGATCCTCTAGATTTTGAACTTGGTTTCCTTTGAGCTGGGGAAAAGGGAACCACTAGAAGATCCTTTAGGTTGGGGACTCCTTGTTGCTCTCTGAGCTGGGGAAAAGGGAACCACCAGGAGATCCTCAGCGCTCTCTGAGCTGGGGAAAAGGGAACCACCAGGAGGTCCTCTAGGTTGACGACTCCTCAATGCTGTCTGAACTGGGGGAAAGGGAACCACCAGGAGATCCTCTAGGTTGAGGTCTTGGTTCTGTCTGAGCTGGGGAAAAGGGATCCAACCACCCTCGGTGTTCTCTGAACTGGGTGGTTTTCTTCCCGTCAACATTTCGTGACCCAACTAACATCATCAAGGCTAGGACAGAAGGGGGTTTGCAGAGAGGAGAGAAGGAAGGAAGACAACTATGGAGTTCTTGGGTGGTATCTGAGCTGGGTGGTTTTCTTCCCAACGTTTCATGACCCAACTAGGTAACACCATCAGGGCTAGGAGGAAGGGGGGGTTTCCAAGAGAAGAAAGAGAAGAGTGAAAAGAGGACTTGGTGCTCTCTGAGGTTGGTTGTTCTCTTGCAGACATTTCACTACCAAACTATGTAACATTATTAGTATTAGCAAGGAGTGGGGTTAGAATATAAACAGAGAGCAAACCCTACTCTTTACTAGCGCTGTTGATGTTACCTGGTTGGGTAATGAAATGTCTGCAAGAAAACAACAAATCTCAGAGAAAGGTCTCCACAGTCATTGCCCTCCTCCTCCTCCTCCAACCCCATTCTCTTTTAGCACTGATAATGCTACCTAGTTGGGTAATGACACGTCTACAAGAAAACAACCAAGCTTAAGGAGCACTTTCCCCCATCCTCAGCCCCTCAAAGCTTTTCTTACATTTAAATAATCTGTTTTCTAGATAGTAAATGGAATGACATTATAAGCAAATTGTCTGCTTCACACAATATGCTAAATCACATACACCCCTCTAAAGTTAACGCTAATGTACGATTGTGGGAATGTAGCCTTAACTGACCTGCTGAATGTTATTGTGCAAACTAAGTTTGCAGTGAGACGGTTGGTTTGGTCTTCGTTTCTTTAATGTGCTCATCCTACAGCTTTCAGGTCCCGGGAGTTGCTTTGTTCAGCCACAGGAAGACAATGTAAAAGGATTGGATTTATTAACTTCCTGGATTATGTATAGTGCCACATCCCATAATAACAGGTTTGCCAGAATAAAGGCAGCAGAGCTGTCCATTTGGATCTGAAAAATAATAAGCTGGCAGGGAATAACTATAAATCGTATAAACCTAACGGTACACTTAGTTGAATGGCGTTTACACGTGTTAAAATCTATCTGCATTCGTGTCAATCCAGTGTGGTTTATTTCCAGGTAACACAGTAAGAGCATAAACTATGTCAGTGTCAGAGAGTAGTAACAAACATGCTTTGGCATCCCATAAATGAGTTTGAGATGCATTTTCACTTTCATTCTTTTTGTAGCAGGCTATCTACTTTATTTTCACTTTCCAATTTCAGCCTCTCTACAGTAGCACGTGAGGTTTGGGAAATGAGAAGCTAACTTTCCAACCAGACCCATTGCTGTGTTGCAGATTTTGCTCCATGGCTCTTAAAAATACCTAGATTAGAAGTTTCTCTCGGAATATTCCCTGTCATTAATGGGAGTTTTTGTATTTAATATTCAGGTGAAGCTTTTGCTAACATTGTGTCATAACAGCACAACTGTGAAGTGGTCCTATCACACTTTGATTCAGCCTTTTGCTTTAGAAGGTTTAAATCTCTCATTCTTTTCCTTTTATATAGTTCTATATATATGATTACAGATTTGGGATAAACCTCTTAACATTTCAAAACTCCACGAACAAGATGTAGTTAGAAGAATTCGAGAAATACTTGGACTTCGAGTAATGATGTCACTAATTGGATATAATTCTCACAAATCCTGCCTGAAATTAAACATTCATCCACCTACAGAGTAGTCTGGGTTTGTGTTTCTGCAAACTTGGAGAAGGGAGAAATCTGATTTTACAAATAATAGCCCATATTATTAATTTTGTGGTGTACTCTGTGCTTTATTGTAATTGCTTGCTTAAGCATTCGTATATCAAAGTCATATCCTTGCAGTTAACAGCAAAAGTAGTAATTTCCTTACAGAGTCTGGCCTTTTCTGTTTTCAGCTATCTGTTCACTGGCACGTTTATAACTAATACAGATAGTCCTCAACTTACAACAGTTTAGTGACTGCTCGAAGTTACAACAGCCTGGAAAAAATGCGTTATGACTGTTTTTCATTCCTACGTTGCACCGTCCTCATGGTCATGTGATCAGACTTCAGAGGCTTGGCAACTGGCGTGTACTTATGACAGTTGTAATGTCCCGGGGCCATGTGATCCCTTTGGTGACTTTTGACAAGCAATGTTGACAGGAAGTCAGATTCACTTAACAACCACGATAATTTAATAACTGCAGTCATTCACTTAACAATTGTGGCAAAAAAGCTCATAAAAACGGGGCAAAGCTCATTTAACCACTGTCTCATTTAACAACAGAAAATTTTTGACCTCAGTTGTCATAAGACGAGGACTACCGGCAATGTATTGAAATACCTAAACTGAAGAAGCAAGAAGATACTTAAGAGTCCATGGCAATTCTGCATGCAAAACATATGCTGAATTTTAACACATTCCCAACCCAGATGCAAGGGAGATATACAATTAACACACTTTATAGCGCTGCCAGTGGCTAAGACACTGAGTTTGTCAATCAAAGGTCGGGAGTTCGGCGGTTCGAATCCCTAGCGCTACGTAATGGAGCGAGCTCCTGTGACTTGTCCCAGCTTCTGCCAACCTAGCAATTTGAAAGCACGTAAAAAGGCAAGTAGAAAAATAGGGACCACCTTTGGTGGGAAGGGAACAGCGTTCCGTGCACCTTCAGCATTGAGTCATGCTGGCCACATGACCACGGAGACGTCTTCGGACAGCGCTGGCTCTTCGGCTTTGAAACGGAGATGAACACCGCCCCCTGGAGTCAGGAACGACATATATGCGAGGGGCACCTTTACCTTTACATTGGATATGTTTACTGCCTTACATATCCAACGTAAGGATGTTACATATTTGTGTTATTTATAAAAATAACAAAGGTAGGCCACAGATGCATAAATGAATCAAACATTGTTTGCTTATAATCAGAGAAGTTATCTGAGGATATTGGACCCCTCCCAATAACCTGTAGTCCTATAACATGATAGTGGATTCCATATTAATTAACTAGGTTTTGGATGTTAGTTGTAATACAGTTTGCAAGTTTGTGTTCCCTTGTTTATGCATATATATATTTTTCCCCTACAAAAAAAGGTGGTGTTTATCTAACTGAAAATGAATATTAAAATTCCGTGAGCTAAGCAAAGAATCTGAACCTTTTGGTGCAATTGCCAATGTAATAATATCCGTGAATTGTAGAATAATAATAATAATAATGAAACCCTCCCTTTAATCTTTCTGCCCTTAAGGAGCACAGGATATTAAACCGCTGATTTGCTCATTAGTTCTGTAATTCAAGCCTGCCTTACGTTAATATTAATTCCAGGCATGGTTGACAAAGACGATCAAAACCTCGGAAAGTTCCTGAATCTTTGGCTCACTTCATAGCAACCGCTTTTGATACACACCCTGCTTGTGTTCCTGAACTTGTGAGGGCTTTGTTGTTTTTTTAATGTCACAAAGAGGAATGTGTGCTATAAAAGGTTGGGATCACCTCACCAAGCGAAGACACATTCAGAACGGTAATTCTGCAGTTCATCCTTTCCCCCACCCACCCCTTCCTCATGCCTAAATGGAGGTTTATTTATTTTATTGCATTTATATCTCACGTTTCCTGTGAGGCATTCTCAGCAGCATTATTACTCATCATCATCTTGGCCTCACGCTGACAACATTGTAAGATCGCAGTTGGGCTGATAGAAAGCGACCAGCCAGAATTATTACCCACTAGATCCAGAGTGAAGAGCAGGGGTCTCAAACTCAATTTACCTGGGGGCCGCTGGAGGCAGAGTCTAGGTGAGGCTGGGATTCACTCCCCCTGCAGGCCGCACTAATATTATACTTTCATATCACGGTGGGGGCCACAAGATACCGTCCTGCGGGCCGCATTTGGTCCGCAGGCCGAAAGTTTGAGACCCCTAGTGAAGAGGTTATCGCCAATCCCCTGTTTAATTATGTTCTCAACTTGAAATATTTCTCTTTTTTTGAAAGACTTGCGCTCTGAAGTAATCATTCTGATGGGTGATTTTGATCTCACTTTGTATATGAGGAGCAGAATTAATTATAAAGTAGAAGTTACTAAACCTGGTTATTAAAGGCCAACTTCCTTTAGGCGGCAGTTGTAAAATCTTCAACCTTGCAGATATGAGACTCCAGCATACCTAAGTCTAAATAAATTATCGTGGTTATGTCACCAAGAATCAGGAGTGGATAAAAATCGATGATTTTTTTTTTTTTTAAGTTTGGAAAAATCAGATTTTTAAATTTTAAATCGGATTTTTTAATTTAAATTGGATTTTTTAAAAAATCAAATTCATTTTAATAAAAGGCTTTTGGAACCAAAATCTATCCAAAGATAGCTTTCTATTTAAGATACATTAATAATTTCACTTATTCAGCATAAAATGGAGCTTGGTTACATAGCATGAGGCTACATATTCCACGAGGTGAGTCAACAGTAGGTCAGACGAGGAGCCTGCTGCGGGAAAAGAGATGACAGCTGTTATTTAAAAATTATGATTTAAATCAAGTTAATGCAAATCAAGCCCTTTTTACTCGTAATTTAAACCGACTTGATTTAAATCGTATCCATCTTGCCAGGAATGAAGCAGGCTGCAGCCCACCAATAATCAGCATGATCAGAAATTCCCAATCCACGCCACGTACGATGGCAAAAATATTTAATTTTGCGTACTGAAACGGAGGGCCAGTATCCATAAAAGCATGCCAAATAATAACAGCATCCTTCTCAGGAGACTTTTAGACAGCTCCACAGTTGAATGTTTCCTGAAAATGGCACTTATTTCATTTTTCTAACAAGGACACTGGAGCTAAGAAATTGATGTTACCTGGCGATGAGGTCATTCATTTGTATTTTAAGTGCCACTCCCTGAAAAATCCTCACGGCCTGCTTAAATTTTAGAAATTGATGAGAAAAACCAAGAGACTGCCCAGGTAGTCCTTGACGTAACGACCACAATCAAGGCCAAACTTTTGGTCGCTATGTGAAACACTTTGTTAAGTGAGTTTGCCCCATATTGCATCCTTGCTTTCTTTTCTTTTCTTTTGGCCATCAGTTGTTAAGCGAATTGCTGTAATTGTTAAATTAGTCAAAGGGTTTGTTAAGTAAATCTGGCTTTCCTCCCATTGACTTTGCTTGTCGGAAGGTTGCAAAAGGGGATGGTGCGAAACACACACACACACGACACTGCGGCCGTCATAAATACAAGTCCAGTTGCCAGGTATTTGAATTTTGATCACGTGACCAGGGGGAATGATACAATGGTCGTAAGTATGAAAAACCGTCATAAGTCACTTTTGAGTGCCGTTGCAACTTTGAACAGTCACTAAATGAACTGTTGTAGGTTGAGGACTACCTGTATTTTGAGCTTTTCTTCCGTTTTTTTCCCCCCTTTATTTTTCTTATTTAACACAGCCAGCAACATAAAATGTAACCTTATTTATAACCTTATGGTTTATAAACAAAACCCACAAGCAATCCTCTTTCGCAACAGAGTAGTCAAAATCTATTTTCATTTCAAAATCCTTAGATAAATAAAAAAGTTTCCTCCTCACAGAAGGATAATAAAAAGGAAGTTAATGCGGATCACTTAAAACTTCTGGCAGGCAAACTCGTTCACTTCCTTTCTTTTATTCCCAGGATTTGACTTTCCGGGGATGGATTAAAACATTCAGGCATTGGGATATAATTAAGGCTATGCACTACAGATTAAATCCGCGACTTACGACCAAAATTAAGCCCCAAATTTCCATTGCTAAGCAAGACAATTGTTAAGGGAGTTTTGCCCCATTTTATGACCTTCCTTGTCAAGAGTTGCTAAGCGAATCAATGCAGCTGTTAAGTTAGTAACACGGTCATTAAGTGAATCTGGCTTCCCCGTTGACTCCGCTTGTCAGGAGGTCGCAAAAGGGGATCACACTGTGACCGTCATAAATACGAACCCGTTGTCAACTCTCTTTGTCTGCCTGCCTGCCTGCCTGCCTGCCTGCCTGCCTGCCTGCCTGCCTGCCTGCCTATCTATCTATCTATCTATCTTCTATATATCTATCATCTATCTATATCATCTATCATCTATATCATCTATCTATATCTCTATCATCTGTCTATCTCTATTATCTATCTATCTATCTGTCTGTCTGTCTGTCTATCTTCTATATATCTATCATCTATCTATATCATCTATCATCTATATCATCTATCTATATCTATATCATCTGTCTATCTCTATTATCCATCTATCTATCTATCTATCTGTCTGTCTTTCTATCTATCTAATTAACTATCTTCTATCTATCTATCATCTATCTATATCTCTAACATCTGTCTATTTCTATTATCTATCTATATCTAATTAACTATCTATCTTCTATCTATCTATCTATCTATCTATCTATATCTATCTATCTATCTATCTATCTATCTATCTATATCTCTATATCTCTATCATCTGTCTATCTCTGTTATCTATCTATCTGTTTGTCTGTCTATATCTAACTATCCACCAACTGTGTGTGTCTATCAATCAATCACACTTATTTTCTGCCCATCTTGTAACAAAACTACTCTGGACTGCTTACAGCCTTAATTAAATCACAATTCGCTGCTCAGAGTCGTTTCTTAACTGTGGGATGGGTGGCAAATAAATGTGATAATAGTAAAATAACAATGTTTTATAAGTAGTAGGCAGGAACGGCTTCAGTCCTTAGAAATCGACCTGGAAAAAGGGCAAGGCAGCATTGCAACTGAAGCAAGAATCGTGGTGGTTTCCTTTTCAAGCCAGAGATGCACCCAGAGTTTGAAGTTGGCTTAACGGTTGTTGGCTTTTAGAACAGCATAGAGTTCTTTATTGGCCAAGTGTGATTGGACACACAAGGAATTTGTCTTCGGTGCAGATGCTCTCAGTGTACATAAGGAGAACAAACATACATTCATCAAGAAAAAAAAAGATACAACACTTCGTGATAGTCAAGGTTACTAATAAGCTATCAAATCGTACCAGGAAACAATAAAAGCAATATAAATTGAAAGATACAAGCAACATGGTTATAGTCCTAAGTGGGAAGAGAGAGATGCTTGGAATGATGGGAATAGACAGTGTGGTAGGGATTAGTTGTTAAGCAGAGTGATGGCATTTGGGGGAAAACTGTCCTTGTGTCTAGTGGTTCTGGTGTGCAGTGTCCTATAGCATCGTTTTGAGGGTAGGAGTTGAAACAATTTGTGTCCAGGATGCGAGGGGGTCTGTAGATATTTTCACAGCCCTCTTTTTGTACCCTCTATGTACACTATGCAGTGTACATAGAGTCCCAAAAGGATAGAATCTGGCATGATGCTGGTTTATGACACTGGTGGAAAGAGCCAAATGGGTGCTCACAGTGACTCAGGAGAGATACCATGAGACCCATACGCCACTCATACCGACAGTCAATGTGGGAGGACTCCACCCAAGGCCAGATTCTCACAGGAGTCTTGTGATGAATGACTACCCTGTGGCATTTTTCTTTTCATTTCGGTTTCTAAAAGGAGCAAGATAAATTGGCCTGGGTCCGCATGAAACTGTGCGTAAACTTGTGCAGGAAGTGTAACGTACGGAACGCTGGATATTTATCAGTAGCAAAAGGGTGACACATTGCTAAAACTTTCCTAGCCACAGAATTACGACATCCTCTTTAATACCGCCAGGGATGATGCCAACTCCTTGGGAAAATTCCCGATCGCTGAACTGGCAGGCTTGTGAGTGACCGAGTTTTAAGATCTCTAGCCTTGTATTCGGCTCGTTCAAGACTCTTAATTTGGCTTTGGATTCCTGCTTTCGAGACGAGGAAACGGCAGGCTGTTTATTACTGTTTGCCCGCACAACTAAATTGTCAAACATTTACTCGGCTACGTAAAGCTGAATGCATATCAGACACACCCATGAAACCAAGGCAAGATTTGTACGCTGCCAGTCCAATCCCTCATGAGAAACTTCTGTCTTTGTTAGCTATCAGCTTAGTAAGCTAAAGGTTCCCCTCGCACATACGTGCTGGTCGTTCCCGGCTCTAGGGGGCGGTGCGCATCTCCGTTTCAAAGCCCAAGAGCCATTGCTGTCCGCAGACATCTCCGTGGTCATGTGGCCGGCATGACTCAACACCAAAGGCGCATGGAACGCTGTCCCTCCAAAGGTGGCTCCTATTTTTCTCCTTGCATTTTTTACGTGCTTTCGGTAACTGCTAGGTTGGCAGAAGCTGGGACAAGGAACGGGAGCTCCCTCCGTTATGCGGCGCTAGGGATTCGAACCGCCGAAGTGCCGGCCTTTCTGATTGACGAGCTCAGCGTCTTAGCCACCTCATAAACTTAGTATTATTCTGAGCTAATTATATCCAGCTACTCTATGGATTTTGTGGGTGACTCTTGCTCCAACCAGATCTGCATGGTTTCACCATGGTGTCTATTCATGATGGTGATGTTCTTGACCCAAACTTGAAGAAGCCGAATTGCAGAATAAGAGTTGGAAGGGTCCTTGTGGGTCATCTAGTCCAACCTTTTGCTCAAGCAGGAGACCCTACACCATTTCTGACAGATGGAAGTCCAATCTCTTCTTGAAAGCCTCCAGTGATGAAACCACCCACAAGGTCTGGAGACAAACTCATTAATTGTTCTCACTGTCAGGGAATTTCTCCTTAGTTCTAGGATGGATTTGATAAGCTCCCACTTTATCCTACCTTCAGGTGTTTTGGAGAACAGGTATATTCTCCAAAAAACAGCCTAGACTGATTCAAGTATATTGGTTGAACTGATACATTATTGGCTGCTCTGCTCTTCTTTTTTAACCTTACAAGCAGGATAAATTAACTCTCAGGTTTTACACAAAGTGAGTTTGTCTATATCAGGGGTTCCCAAACTTGGCAACTTGAAGACTTGTGGACTTCAACTCCCAGAATTCTCCAGCCAGCAGCTGGCTGGAGAATTCTAGGAGTTGAAGTCCACAAGTCTTCAAGTTGCCAAGTTTGGGAACCCCTGGTCTATATTGTAAATGGTCTTCTCTTGATCCGAAGACCTCTTGGAAGAGCTGGGTTAGAATGGTCAATTGGACAGTCTTATCTTGGAAAGAATCGGATAAAATAAGTGGAGATTCTCCTAAAGTTGATATCATGCCTTTCCATTTATGTTTCTGTTACATTAAAATGTATTACTTGATTGGCAGTTCAATTATTGCCTATATCACAGTCTTATCATCGTACCTTTATCCTTGTGTATTCCCTTGGAGTGACTTTAATTATTTGCTGGACGGGAACAAAGATTTATTTTTATTTGTTTACAAATAACTCAAGGCGACGAACATAACCCAACACACCCTCCTCCTCCAATAAACCCCACTACCACAACCTTGTGAAGCGTGTTGGGCTGAGAGAGAGTGCCCAGATATCATTTAGCAATAGCCTTGAGACTTATATGCCGCTTGGCAGGGCTTTCCAGCCCTCTCTAAGCGGTTTACAGAGTCAGCCTCTTGCCCCCGACAATCTGGGGGTCCTCGTTTTGCTGACCTTGGAAAGGTGGAAAGCTGAGTTCAACCTTGAGCTAGTCAGGATTGAACTCCCGGCCGTGGGCAGAGTTAGCTTGCAGTACTGCATTGTAACCACTGTGCACCATGGATGGAAAGGTGGGTGGGTGGGTGGAGGGAGGGAGGGAGGGAAGGAAGGAAGGAAGGAAGGAAGGAAGGAAGGAAGGAAGGAAGGAAAATAGCAATAGTCCTTAGACTTATATACCCATGAAGCGGTATATAAGTCTAAGTGCTGTTGCTATACCACTTTCCAGCCCTCTCTAAGCAGTTTACAGCCTCAGCCTCTTGCCCCCAACAATTTGGGTCCTCATTTTACCCACCTCGGAAGGATGGAAGGCTGAGTCAACCTTGAGCCGGTCAGGATCAAACTCCTGGCAGTGGGCAGAGTTAGCTTGCAATACTGCATTGCAAGCTAACTCTGGATGGATGGATGGTGGGAGGGAGGGAGGGAGGAAGGAAGGAAGGAAGGAAAACAGCAATAGCCTTATATACCTGTGAAGTGGTATATATTGGCGGGCCCAGCCCTTTGGAACGACCTACCCCCCCGAATTACGCACCATCACCGACCTCTGCCTCTTCCGCCAATGTCTAAAGACATACCTGTTTCAACTAAGCCGGCCTAGCCTAACCTCCCACAGGGACTTTTTAGAAAGTTTTAAATTGGGTATTGTAAAATTTGGCTTTTAGCATAGGACAAGATAGTTTAATTTATATTTTAAATTACGTATTTATCTTTGTATTTTGTATGTTTTAAATTTCCTGTGCGCCGCCCTGGGTCCTCTGCGGAGAAGGGCGGGATATAAATATAAATAAAATAAATAAATAAATAAGTATATATACCAATTTCATTGTAATTTTATTGCAATGGCAATAAAGATTATTATTATATAAGTCTAAATGCTATTGCTATACCGCTTTGCAGTCCTCTCTAAGCGATTTACAGAGTCAACCTCTCCCCCTCCCCCTCAAAATGATCTGGGTCCTCGTTTTACCGACCTCGGACAGATGGAAGGCAGCTTTGAGCCTGGTGAGATTCCAAATTGGAGGCAGATGTAATACCAGCTCTCGTAGTAGCAGCCACTAATCAGTGGAAACCAACGTTCTGCAAGTGGCTTTGTTGATCCGTGTCCATGCCATCACGGACATCCCTCTGTTTCGAATGCGTGTCATAGGTAAATTAACTCTCTTCGTAGCCAAACAATCAACCACGCTAGCTTGTTTGTATGTTATTCCTGACATTTCCCTTTCAAGCTGTGGTTACCACGTTGAGCCTTTGCTAACTATGATCAATATTGGGCTAGGGTTTCGAAAAACAGTCCTCCTTTCTCACATCATTGGCCCATTTTTGTAGGCTGTGAGGATGGTTACAGGCTAGTTTGAAGAGAAGATGTTTTTTTTCCCCCTAGATAAGGGTATAATTCTTATTTCGGTTAATTTCTTTCTTTCAAAAATTCTGTTTAAAATGTTTGTTTTCTTGGCAGTTACGGCTACGTTGACTTGCTTACGTTGGCTGCAGTTTGTAGGGAATGGTACTATCTCTCTGTGTTTCTTATGCTCCTTTCTGCCTGCAGTGCACTATGCAATGGAAAACCTATGATATAATCTGAATTAACAGAATAGCAGAATTGGAAGGGTCCTCGGAGGTCTTCTAGTCCAACCCCCCCTGCTCAGGGAGGAAAGCCTATATCATTTCAGGCAAATGCTTGTCCAACTTCTTCTTAAAAACCTCCAGTGTTGGAGTACCCATAGCTTCTGGAGGCAAAGTTGTTCCACGGATTAATCGTTCTCACTGTCAGGAAATTTCTCCTTAGTTCTAAGTTGCTTCTCTCCTTGGTTAGTTTCCACCCATTGCTTCTTGTCCTGCCCTCAGGTGCTTTAGAGAGTAGCTTGACTCCCTCCTCTTTGCGTCAATCTGGCGTGGCAGGGTTACGCTACTGAACAGCTGATTTTACAAGCAATCCTCGACTTACAACAGTTCACTTAGTGACTGTTTGAAGCTACGACGACACTGGAAGAAAAAGGATGGGTTTTCACCTTATGACGGTGGCGACATCTCCATGACCAGATGATCAAAATTCAGATGCTTGGCAACCGACCCGTCTATGACAGTCGCAATGTCAATACAATACAATAGCAGAGTTGGAAGGGACCTGGGAGGTCATCTAGTCCAACCCCCTGCCTAGGCAGGAAACCATATACCATTTCAGACTACAAACGGCTATCCAACCTCTTCTTGAAGACTTGCAGTGTTGGGGCATTCACAACTTCTGGAGGCAACTTCTGTTCCACTGATTAATTGTTCTCACTGTCAGGAAATTTCTCCTTAGTTCTAAGTTGCTTCTCTCCTTGCTTAGTTTCCACCCATTGCTTCTTGTTCTGCCCTCAGGGACTTTGGAGAATAGTTTTGACTCCCTCTTCTTTGTCCTGGGACCACGTGATCCTCTTTTGCGACCGTCTGATAGGCAAAGTTGCTTTTCCCCCCAGTGCCGATGTAACTTTGAACAGTCGCTAAGTGAACGGTTGTATCTCTGAAAGGACCTGCCAAGCTGAATGCGTTGATTAAAATCTGTCGTTGCCCCGAATGTATTAACCGCACGTTTAAAAATGGAACATTAAAAATAAAATAAAAGTTATTATAAGAAGAAATGGTGTTTTTTTAAAATTTTTTAAGAGAAACGGCTATTTTAAGAGGAAAACTTAATTGATGTGCGTTGAAACCTACTCAGAAATTATAACCTTTCTTCACACACACACATTGCTTAATAGAGAGAAAGGGGCCTGCCATCTGTATTATATAACCATGTAATATAAGGGTCTTATTTCCTTTTGACCGCCGCCGCCCCAAAATAAGCGCTTGGCTTTATTTTCGGGGAGGTCTTTTGCGGAGTTCTGTAAGATATAACGAAGGCTACACACTACGGGTTAATCGTCGACTTACGACTGAAACTTGAGCCCAACATATCCATTGCTAAGCAAGACAGTCGTTAAGTGAGTTTGACGGCTTTTCTTGCCACATTTGTTTAAGGGAATTGCAGCAAGTGGTTAAGTTAGTATCATGGTTGCTAACTGAATCAGGCTTCCCCATTGACTTCACTTGTCAGGAGGTTGCAAGAGAGGATTGCACTGCGACCGTCATAAATACGAACCAGTTGCCAAGGATCTGAACTTATTATTTTGGAGGTGCAGGAGGCGGCGAGCGTGGTCACCTCATGGCTGCTGCTGATGTGTTGCAATATTTGGGGGGGGGCTTATTTTTAGGGGAGGTCTTATTTTAGCGCATGCGCTCAAAAGCCGGGTGGGGCTTATTATCCAGAGAGGTCTTATTTTCGGGAAAACTGGTTGTGTCATCTTTTTATTTTGAATTTCCAACCGCACACAAGGCAAGCACCTTATCAGGGGCACAAATACTGAGTTTTTATCGTTGCCTTCCTGAAAGTGACTCTCTGCACGCAGACCTCGACTTACAGCGCTTCATTTAGTGACGGTTACAAAGTTACAGAGGCCCTGAAAAATGTAACTTACGACCCTTGTTCACACTTAAGACCCTTTCATAGCATCCCCACAGTTAAGTGATCAGCATTCGGGCGCTTGGCTACCGACTCGTATTTATGACGGTTGCAGCATCCCGGGGTCATGCGATCCCCTCTTGCGACCATCTGACAAAAATCAGTGAGGAGGGGGAGCCAGATTCACTTAACGATTTCCCTATTAATTTAACAATCGCCGTGATTCACTTAACAACTGGGGCAAGAAAGGTCATAAAACAGGGCCAAGCTCGCTTCACAACTGTCCCATTCAGCAGGAGAAATTTGGAGCTCCATTGGCGTCGTAAATCAAGGACTACGCGTAGTGCCACATAGTGCCAGATTGCTGGCTGGTATTAAGTCTGAATTCTCTGTGAAAAGTCAAACAGAGGAATTGCACCTTTCCCAGATTGTTCCCAGTTTTAGCTTTCCACTCTGTACCTCCTTGTAGTAAATCTGTAGTAAGACAAGAGGAAGAAAAAAGAGGGGGTGGGGGGGAAAGGCCGACTGTGAGACAGTTTGACTTGGGCTGAGAAGATAACGAAAGTAAAAACAGCACACACCTTTTCCTGAATATTACAACCGATTATTTTGGCTGATGTAGTTAATATGCTTTTTTCTCCCTCTCTGCTCTGCTTGTAGGAGCTGGAAGAAATCCGCAAATGTGGAATGAAGAATTTCCGTAATATCCAGGTGGACGAAGCTAACTTATTGACTTGGCAAGGGCTTATTGTTCCCGTGAGTGTGAAAAAAAAAACCCAAACGTTTGTTTGTTTGTTTGTTGGATTTATATAACTGCACCCTCTCCCCAAAGGGACCCTGGGCGGTGCACAGGAAATTAAACACATAATATCACAAATATAAATAATTAAAACCAAATTGAATAAATTATCCCTGTGCTAAAAATTTAAAAATATTAAAATTGTTAAAATGCACCAGAGCTCTTGTGAACCCTTTAATTTTCCTTAAAACACCCTGAAACATTTAGGTTGGTCCTTGCAGGACTGGTTGAGCGAATCTGTGGATTTTCCAGAGCGAAGAAGAAGAAGAAAAAAATATTTCTGTACAGGTTTCCGAATAATTAAATTAGCTGCCATCCATCTTTGCATTTAAAAAAGAAAAGTTATTTCTAATTTATAAAGCCCATATACCTCTAAATCGTTGCGCGGTGGGTTAAAACTTAAAAAGAGAAGCCCCTGTTGTGCAGCTAACAAGACACAACAGTCAGATAAAATAGCAACTAAGGAGACGGTGATGTTGGTTTACTGTATTTTTTGGAGTATAAGACGCTCTGAAGTATAAGACGCACCTAGATTTTGGGGAGGAAAACAAGGGGGAGAAATCTGCTTCTGCCTCCCAACAATTTGCCTCCTTGCAACAAACAGCAAACAGTACAGACAATATACACTGTTTGTGGTGTTACATTTCAGACTATACTTGAATAGATGCTATTAAAATTGATGTGGCTTTCTGGAAGTATAGTTATTCTCTACTATTTAAAAGAAGATCTTTTAAATAGTAACTCCCTGCCAGAAGAAGTGGTGACAGCTGTCAGCCTCGACACCTTTAAGAAAGGATGAGAGGAGTTCATGGAGAACAAGGGTATCAATAGGTATCATGATGGATGCCTAAGGACACCCTCCGGGTTGGAGAGATAGGCAGGATGTCTCTCAATGCCATTTGCAGGGAATCACAAGCAGGTGAAGACATCTGCTTGGGAAGACCCCGAAGCAAATGGGGAGCCACTGTGGGAGACAGAAGGCTGGACTGGATGGGCTGTGGCCTCTTCCAGCAAGGCTTCTCTTATGTTCTTATATTGAAAAAGTTTTATTGAGTTTACATTTTTTGTGGGGTAGGGTAAGGGTTACATAGAAATTTTGAGAGTGGTCACGTCAAAGTCGTCGGCTCCTCCGGAACCTCAAATTACATTATTAAAAAGAAAAAAAAGAAACATTTCACATAACACTACAAGCTGGGAGCAAGTACATATTCCTAAATTTTTCAGTTATATACTGTCAGTCAATTGCAAAAATCCAGATTACAAATATCATACAATATTACTCAAAAGAAAAACCAGGGCAAAGTTATTTTTTAGATCTAAGTCTCTTGGCAATTGTATCTTCCCCCTTCTCCCCCGGGCCCCCAGCGGGCGGGGCCATGGCTCCCCCTGCCCCCCCTGGATCTTCTCCCAGGACAGAGGAATGTTTTTTAAGAAAGGCTTCCGCCTCAGCAACTGTTTTAATCTTTACTCTACCTCCTTCCCAGAACACCAGCATCCCTTCGGGTATCACCCACTTGAACCAGATCCCATGATCAAACAATGTTTTAGACAAGAAGGAAAATTTCCTTCTGGCTTCTCTAATTTTTCTTGGAATCTGCTTCAAGATGGTAATCTCCTTTTGTTGGTAAATCATAGGACTCCCTCTTTGCGCCTTCAAGATTTCCTCTCTGGTTGACCTTCTAACAAATTTTACATGTATCTCTCTGGGTACTTCATTCATCCTAGCATATGCAGAATTTATTCTGTAGACTAGGTCAATGTCCCCTCTGATCTCATCTTTGGGTTTATGTAAATAGTCTGCAATAATTGTACTCATAAGATCAGGGAGACATTCACCATCCATCTCAGAAACATTCTGGAATCTCAAAAAATATGTCATCCTTTCCAAATCAATCCTAGTCACATGCGCATTTATTTCCACAATCTCATTAGAAACATTTTTAATCTCTCCCTTAGCCCCCTCCAGCCCCCCTTTCAATTCTTCATTCTTCTGTGTATTCTCAAGCACTTGTTTTCGAGTGTCCAATAGTTCCTTTTTAAAGTTGACATTTTCTGCCCTCTGAGCCTTAATTTCTGATACCAAATTTTGTATAACAGTTTCAAGGGCAGTCATTCTTTGTTCAAGGCTTGCGAGCGTTGCTTCTTGTGCCATGTTTAGCTGTTAAAATCCGTGCCAGTAAAATGGCGTTTTTTAGGGTGGGGCTGGTAAGGCAGATCAGGAGTCCAAAGTTCTCAAAGTTGTACAGCTGCAAAATTCAGAAGCCAACAGAGAAACACTTTTCCAACTCCGTAGGTATAATAACGAAGGCAATCCAGAAAGGAAAACACAAATCCAAAAAAAGAAAATTCTTCATCAATAATTAGAGAAAGTCCAAATCGCAAAGAGACACTGGTAATTTTCCATAGGTGCTGTTCTTATGTTCTTAAAGGGGAAAAATGAAAAGGAAAGAGAGAAAAGAGAAATTAGGGAAAGGGAAAGAGAGAAAGGGAAAGATGGTAAGAGAGGAGAGAAAGAGAAAGGGGAAGAAAGAAAAGACAAGGGAAAGAGAAAGAGGGGAAAGAGAAAGACAGAAATGGAGAACAAGGGTATCCATGGCTATCATGATGGATGCCCAAGGACACCCTCCGGGATGGAGAGATAGGCAGGATGTCTCTCAATGCCATTTGCAGGGAATCCTAAGCAGGTGAAGACATCTGCTTGGGAAGACCCTGAAGGAAATGGGGAGCCACTGTGGGAGACAGAATGCTGGACTGGGTGGGCTGTGGCCTCTTCCAGCAAGGCTGTTCTTATGTTATGTTCTTAAGATACAACAGCACTGTGCGGGCCTCTTCAGATCAAGCATTTATTTTAAAAAAGCTTCTTCATTTTGTTAAGCTGTCTAGAACAATAATAAAGCAGTCTTTAAAAAATAAGTCTAATAATTCGAACATTCTATAAGCATTTATAGTTATTGACTTACCTTCTTGCAGCAAACAGAAGCACAAGAGGGGGAAAAATCCGCTTCTGCCTCCCAGCAATTTGCCTGGTGGAGCAAACAGCAAGTTTCACTTTCAGTTTAAGGCGCCTCCTGATCATCAGCTGTTTCAGGCTGCAAGGATTGCTATAGCCTATTGCAGCCTCCGCAAGCCCCATTTCCCCCATTTGCTGCAAGGAGGTAAATTGCTGGGAGGCAGAGGCCAAAGGGTGGGGGACGGTGGGTGGGCAGGGCTACATTCGGCGTATAAGACGCACCCAAATTTGCACCCTTCTTATACTCCAGAAAATACGGTATTTCTAGCGCCCTCAGAGAATCCCAGCATTCAGCGTAATATGGGAAATGTAGAATTTATTTTGAGAAAGTTAGATTTCGTTCCCTATCACAGAATTGATACTCATCTCTCACATCTCCACAGGCCTGGGGCAGGATAGGAAATGCTCTCTTAAGGCAACCCTTGACTTAACAACCGCTCATTTAGTGACCGTTTAAAGTTAACAACGGCATTGAGAAACGACTAATGACCGTTACAGCGTCTTCTTAATCACGTGATCAAACTTTGGGCGCTCGGCAACTGGCATGTACTTATGACTGTTGCACGGTCCTGGGGTCACGTGATCACCGTTTGTAACCTTCCCAGCTGGCCTCCAGCAACCAAAAGCCAATGGGAGAAGCTGAATTCACTTACCGACTGCACCATTCATTTAACCATTGCAGTGAATCACGTAACAACCATGACAAAAAAAAAAGGTCGTAAAATGGGGCACCATTTTAACAGCTGCTTTGCTTATCAACAGAAATGTTGGGCTCAGTTGTGATCGTACGTGGAGGACTACCGCCAACTTGTCAGTCTTGGTTTCAAAAGCCATTTCATTAACGGCCCCGAGAGCCACTTTTCCAAATGGTAAAATCGCCTTGAACATGAGGACTAGCTGCACTAAATTCCAGGCCTGAATATCTGCCCCGCATACATTTTAAACTCATTCTTAAACCCATTTCAGGCTTTGTGTCTCTTTGGAGAGTCAACAGTAGCCCCTGGTTGTCATGGGTTTTTTTTTTTCTTTCCTTGCAGATCAGATTCCAGGGTTATTAAAACAAAAGAAGAAGAAAATCAAAGAAAGGGAGGGAGGTTTCAAGCTGTTATCTAACAGGGAAAATAGAACCCTCAACTCCGGCTCCTTTCACTCCCTAAGACTTGGCTTTTTCCTTTGATGAAGGCTTTGATTTCCTTCTGATAAAGGCAAGAATAGTTTTGTCAAAGCGTTAAATCAAGGCGGTGAGGCTGGAGGGACACCATAATACCTACCGGGAGACACATAGAACAAAGAACGGTCACTGTTGTGACCCGCCAGCCGGCTGGCAGGAAAGTCAGAGAGTTAGGAGGTTGGGGAGGAACATGGGCCAGTCCTGGGGGCTGAGGAAAGCTCAGACGAGGGCTCTGCGTCAGAGGCAGAGAGGGAGATAGGCAGCAGTGAGGCAGAGGAACAGCTGGAGCCTGTTCCCAGTGTGCGCATGCGCAGAGTTGCCAGAAGACGAGAACAATTAAGAAAGCAGGGTCAGCTTGGGAGTAAAGCCACACCTTGGAGGTGATTGGCCCCTCCCAGAGGAAACAAAAGAGGAGTGAATGGGGAGGGGGGCTTTTGCAGGAAACAATTTGTTCCTTCGGTCGTTTCAAGAGTGAAAAGTTCTGTTTGTGACTATAAGAGACTTTGTGCCACATTTGCCTTGCCCTGCGTTGGGAAACTAGTTATCTGACAGCTCGCCAAGCGAGATAAGGTGCGTGTGGATAAACATTCCACTGAAAGACTGTTTGCTAAGCCTTGCTGACTGTGAATGAAAAGAATTCACAGTCGTGTCAATAAAAGAGGTTTTGCAGGGAACAAGACTCTGCTTCATACTTGTTAAGGAAGCCTGGGTCAGAACAGTCACACATGGCAGCATACAAACGTGTGGTGCAGTGGTGGGCTGCCAACCAATTTGCCACCGGTTTGCTCATGCTCGCGCGCGCAACGCTTCTGCGCAGAAGCGTCCAAACGGGTGGGTGGAGCCTCCCGCCACTACCACTGGAACTCAAAGGCACCTGAAGACATTTGAGATTGGGACATGCTCGCCCTGCCCGTCTTGGTGTCATCTAAGGAATATTTTTAATGCACCAAACATGGTCCCCCTTAACTCCTACAGAAAAATAGTCCTGGACTTTAAAAAGTGACTTTCTGTGTTTCCCCGAAAATAAGACCTAACTGGAAAATAAAACCTATCATGATTTTTCAGGATGCTCATAATATAAACCCTGCCTCCAAAATAAGCCCCAGTGAAGCTTGTCAGCCAGTACTGTGTTTCCCCAAAAATAAGACCTAAGGCGTCTTTTGAAGCAAAAATTAATATTAGACCCGGTTTTAATATAAGACCCACTCTGATTTTCAGGAAACATCCTTTCTCGCACTTAACAACTGTTGCAGCATCTCCACAGTCATGTGGTCAAAATTTGGATGTTTGGCAGCTGGCTTATATTTATGACGGTTCCAGTGTGTTGTTTTTTTTTGTGACCACCGGACAGGCAAAGTCAAAGAGGAAGCCGTATTCGCTTCCTAACTATATATCTAACTTAATAAGCTGCAGCGATTCGCTGAATAACCGTCTCAAAAACAAAAACAAAAGTCATGAAAGGCAGCAAAAGTCACTTCACAAATGTCTCACTTAGCGGCAGAAACGTTGGGCCCAATTGTGATCGTAAATCGAGGACTAGCTGTATAAAAAGTTGTGTCCCTGAGTGAATTATTTATTCTCAAGGATTGAATATTCCCTGCCTCTTTCTTTTATTTATCTTCATTCTCCCAGAATGAAGGAGGACGTCTTTTCTATTCACACACAAAATACATATTTGAATAGAGGTGCTATTTTTAAAAAAAAAATAATGTCAAGTTGTATCTTGCAATTCTGTTCCAGAATTGTGGGTGTCTTTTATTTTTATTTTTAACAAGTCAACTGCTTTAAGAATAATAGTCGTTCAACTGCTTTATCCAGATACTAGTTTTATAAAGATAATCCTTCCTTGCAGGCTTTTATCGGTAAATCCTAACAATTCTGTCTTCTGTAAACAATTCAGTAATTTGTATTAAATATGTCTCTGGGTGAACTTTTTTTCTTTGTGGATAAAGTTAACAATAGGCAAACTTTTTATTTTATTTAAAGTCCTTAAATAAACTAACTGGGCCTCTGACAACCTAAGAAGGAAACAATATGTATAACAATAAAAACAAGAGACACAGTATTTTAAAAAAAACAAAGTGGAATTAAGAAACCCACCTTCCCATTTTTTTCAGGAGATTGCATAAAACAAACGGAATCCTGCTAATAAAGATTGTGATATGTGAGGTTTTTTTTAAAAAAAAAACAGGTATTTTTAAAAAAAAAACAGGTATTTTTAAAAAAATAATGTGAGTCAGGTTGCTAAAAATGAAGAGAGAAAACCAGGGAAGGGAGACTTAAGAAAATATTTCGAAAAGACTAGATTTAGATCTAAAAACAAACCGCTAATAGTAAAACAAACCCGCCAAAGGTTTTTTCTTCCCTTCCATTCTCAACTTTGAACCACCTATTCTTCTAAAGCACTGCAAGAGTCCTTTTAAATATTAAAATATTAAAAATATTTGTAAGTGATAGGTCTTGTACTGGTAATTCTCAACTAGACAACCACAAGTGCACCCAAAATGTACGTGGCTAAGCGAAACATCTGCTAAGTGAGTTTTGCTCCATCTTACAACCTTTCTTGCCACAGTTGTTAAGTGAATCACTGCAGGTGTTAGGCTAGCAACATGGCTGTTAAGTGAATCTGGCTTTCCCATCGGCTCTCCTTATCAAAAGGTCACAAAAGGGGACCACATCCTCTTTTAACGACCCCATAATCCCTTGTGGGGAGGAATCCGGGCAACTGAATGGAGCTGAGTGTTTGCTGGCCAGATGCCCTTCCTGTTGCCAATGCGGAGTTTTATTCGGCAGATATATTCTCATTGTGCCCAGAGAGAGAAATATCTGCCTCTACCTAAGGACTGAACTCACAGCCTCCAGATTGTGAGGTGAGAGCGCCACCTCTAGGCCACCACACCACTCTACAGCAGGGGATGACATGGCCCTGGGATATTACAACTGTCATAAGTGCATGCCAGTTGCCAAGCATCTAAAGTTTGATCACATGACTGTGGGGACGTTGCAGGTGTGATAAACGGTCACAAAAAACTTTTTCCAGTGCCGTCATAACTTAGAACGGTCGCTGTAAACAAACGGTTGTAAAGTCGAGGCTCGTGAATCAACTAGGGCATGTAACCCTGTAACCCTGACAGCGTATCTGACCCCACTTTCCCGCTTTCCTTCCAGCTTTCTTCTGAATTCGCCCTCTGGTTGTCTCGGGCTGCTTTTCACACTTTCTGTGTTGCCTCTCCCTAGGACAACCCTCCATACGACAAGGGGGCGTTCAGAATCGAAATCAACTTTCCTGCAGAGTATCCCTTCAAACCTCCCAAGATTACTTTTAAAACGAAAATCTATCACCCTAACATCGATGAAAAGGGGCAGGTTTGTCTGCCGGTAATAAGTGCTGAAAACTGGAAACCAGCCACCAAAACTGATCAAGGTAAGAGATTCTCCCGTTCTCCATTCCGGGCCTCTCGATTTCTATACGAATATCTTCGTTTTCCTCCCAGGGTCCTGGATCTCAGAGCACAAGCACACTGGACTGTTCAAAATCTTGCCATTGGGGTCCCTTTTGAGGTCGAACGACTTCTGATTTTTCTCTTCCTTCCCTCCCTGGCTTAGTTTCAAAAATCTGAATTTTATCACGAAGGATTAAAAAGAGGAGAGATTTCCAGGCAGCTACGCCTGAAAAACGATTTGTCCAATATTCAGGGCGTGTACCATCGGCCTTATTGATCATATCTCTTGAATAAAACCCCAGCTAAGGGGCTGTAAGGTGTTTTAGTACGCTTCCATCCAATTCGTAAATGATTTATTCTAATAGTAACATTAAACACTCAAAGAGCCACAAAGTCTCCTCCTAATGTGGCATCCTTTTTCCTCTGCTGACCGGATGTCTCGTTCCCCCATCATAGAGTCCCCTCCTAGTGTGGCGTCCTTTTTCCTCTGCCGACCGGATGTCCCGTTCCCCCATCATAGAGTCGTCTCCTATTGTGGCATCCTTTTTCCTCTCCGAAAGCCGTATCAATTGTGGTGCCGACTGGCGACTGGGAGCCGCAGCAGAGGGATAAAAGAGTCACATGCGGCTCCAGAGCCACAGGTTGCCCATCCCTGTAATAGGCCAAGATGAGCTTGATATTCCTCATCCAGCATTTTTTTATTTACACGCCTGTGCTTGCGTGTGGATTCAGAACCGGGTTTCTCTCTTTGTTTCTGCGAGGAAAAGCTTTGCACCGACATTATTTTGCACACACAGAGCAGAGTTCCCCCCATTCATAAATCTGAATATATACCGCCACTACGGTGGCCCATCCGGTTAATTAAATACACCAGTGAAGATGGTCGTATATGAGCTGAGGTGGCGCAGCGGTTAGAGCACAGTACTGCAGGCTACTTCTGCTGCCTGCCGGCTGCCTGCAATTTGGCAGTTCGAATCCCACCAGGCTCAAGGGTGACTCAGCCTTCCATCCTTCCAAGGTGGGTAAAACGCGGACCCAGATTGTTGGGGGCAAGAGGCTGGTTCTGTAAACCGCTTAGAGAGGGCTGTAAAAGCACTATGAAGTGGCACATAAGTGGTATGGCTATTGCTAATGGCTCCAGATGTAATGTAATCTCTTCCATTCTGCTTTAGCATGTTCCAATCGATTGTGGTTTATTTAGCCAACCGTGGCCAAAGCTGGGCTTGAAGGCCACACTCAACATTTTAAGGACAAAGTTGAGGAGCTAGAACCCGATAAAGCAATGACAGGGTGAACATTTTCATTTGCGTTTTTCGTTCAATTCAGACTTAAACACGATGCCCTACAGGACACCTTTTCAGTTGCTTGTTCAATACATGCATTGGAAACTTCCCCAGTTCTTCCCAGTGATCTAGATTCTATCCCTCTGTTCTAGGCTGCATAAACAGAGGGATAGAATCTAGATCACATGAAGTGTTAATGCCACTGTATAGTGCCTTGGTAAGGCCACACTTGGAATACGGCATACAGTTTTGGTCGCCACGATGTAGAAAAGACGTGGAGACTCTGGAAAGAGTGCAGAGACGAGCAACCAAGATGATTGGGGGACTGGAGACTAAAACATATGAAGAACGGTTGCAGGAGCTGGGTATGTCTAGTTTGATGAAGAGAAGGACCAGGGGAGACATGATAGCAGTGTTCCGATATCTCAGAGGGTGCCACAAAGAAGAGGGAGTCAAACTATTCTCCAAGGCACCTGGGGGCAGGACAAGAAGCAACGGGTGGAAACTAATCAAGGGGAGAAGCAACTTAGAACTAAGGAGAAATTTCCTGACAGTTAGAACAATTCACCTCTGGAACAGCTTGCCTCCAGAAGTTGTGAATGCCCCAACCCTGGAAGTCTTGAAGAAGATGTTAGATAGCCATTTGTCTGAAATGGTATAAGGTTCCTGCCCACGCAGGGGGTTGGACTAGAAGACCTACAAGGTCCCTTCCAACTCTGCTATTGTATTGTATTGTATTCTCTTCCATGAAAAAATAGAATTTTGGAAAACATTTGTGCAGGGCTTAAGTGCCATTCCCAAGGATTTGAGTGCCACCTGCTCAGAACTGCCGTAACTGTGAGACGGGCAGCAAATACATTTGATAATCTATTATGGGACACGGTAGCTCAGTGGCTAAGACGTTGAGCTTGTTGATCAGAAAGATTGGCAGTTCGGCGGTTCGAATCCCTAGCGCCGTGTAATGGAGTGAGCTCCCGTGACGTGTCCCAGCTTCTGCCAACCTAGCAGTTCGAAAGCAAGTAGCAAAATAGGGACCACCTTTGGTGGGAAGGGAACAGCGTTCCGTGCGCCTTCAGCGTTGAGTCATGCCGGCCACATGACCATGGAGACGTCTTCGGACAGTGCTGGCTCTTCGGCTTAGAAACGGAGATGAGCAGCGCCCCCTAGAGTCAGGAACGACTAGCACATATGTGCGAGGGGAACTTTTACCTTTAATCAATCTATTACAAATCCATAAATCTCGGGATCTGCGAATCGACGGTTCTGTCTCTCTCTCTCTGGGCCACACTGATCTTTCTTTTTCTCCTTCCTTCTTTCCCCCTCTCTTTCTTTCTTCTTTCCTTCTTCCCTCCCCTCTTTTTTTTTTTCTTTCCCTCTTTTCTCTCGACAGTAATCCAGTCCCTCATAGCACTGGTGAATGACCCTCAACCCGAGCACCCCCTTCGAGCCGACTTAGCCGAAGAATACTCTAAGGACCGTAAAAAATTCTGTAAGAATGCCGAAGAGTTTACAAAGAAATATGGTGAAAAACGACCAGTGGACTAAAAACAAAACGACAACAACACCAACAACAAAAAACACAACACAACAAAACAACAACAAAAGATACACCTGACCGAGTTGATGTCAGCAATGTGTGATAGAAGAGCTGAAGAAGTGCATTTCAGACACACCCACAAAAAGCAGGACTCTCTATGGAAATTGACAAGTGTCACCTCTAGGTGTTAACTTGTGGCTGTTAAACTAATAACTTTCTACCGTTTCTTAATCAAAAGTGGTCTAGGTAATCTGTAAAGAAAGGATTAAAAATTTAAGATGTTCTAGTTCTGCTTTCTTTGTTTAAAAATCACTGCTTTAATGTACTTTAAAAGAATGCTGTTTCTTTTTGTTTTTTGTTTTTCTTTTCTTTTTTTTCCCTCCTCGTCACAATTTTATCAGAAAAAAAGAAAAAAAAAAGTCTTAGGCTTATAGCTTTGCCCTGAAAATTCAGAAGGTCGTGGCTGTTATTTCTTATTTTCCTTTTTGCAAATTCTCTTTTTTGTTTTCCTCCTCTTCCCTCCTCATTTCTTGGTTGCCCCTTATCCTTCCCTTTCCACCCCCCACCCCCCCCCCGGCAAGACAGAAGAAAACAAAACCACGCATACTTAATTTCTAAAAACAAACAAACCAGAAAGACATTTGTTTTCCCTGTCGTATCTTAAAACGTTGCACTGTTTCGTGGATGTGAGTCCAAGGTGTTTTTTTTTCTTCTTCTTCAACTTAAATTTGTCACATAAGAAATCTGCCGTATGTACACCAAAAAAAAAAATAATAATAACCCACCACCAGAATCAACCCCAGATCTGTTGTAAATCTGGCTGATGTGGTTACAATAATGTTTATTAAATGGGGGAACTCCAAGCATTGTGTGCATGGATGAATTGTACCATGTGGCTTGTATTCTGTCCCTTGTGGAGGGGGGAGGAAATTTTGGCACAGAATATTCTTTAAGCAAAGGAATAGTGGAGTCTACCTTTCTTTCCTTCCCCTCCTCCTCCTCCCCTTTAAAAAAAAAAAAAAATTACTCCTCACTTTTATTCTTTAGTATCTATGCAGGTTACCTAGAATAAAGAAGGCGTCAAGTCCATTTGCGAGAATTTCCAATACGGGACCAAGAGGTACCAAAACAGAATTAATCTGCCAACCAACAAACCCAATCCAGCTCCTTCTTCTTATATCCTTCCTAGCTGGGAGATTTAACTTAAATCCTTCTTGACAACTTAACGTTCTGACAAAACGAAACCAAAACCTAGTTCATGAGAAAATCCTTTTGCAATTGACCTCTTTTCCTCTCCCCCCACCCCACGCAAACGACAAAAGCTTAATTTTCTCCAAATAACGGATTGGTTTGATCAACTGTCATCCAAACCCTAAGCAATTTCCATTAAGCAATAACCCACGCCCATCGTAAAATTGAGCAGTTGCTTTCCTTCCATTAAAAATAATAATAATAATAACCACCACCCACACATGAAAATGTGGCATTCTAGGATTAATATTGATTCAGCGATGTTGATTCAAACCCCCACCCCCAAGCTATCCCTGCTGTAACGTTAAGGGGCGTGTGTGACGTTCTTTCCCACAGAGAACCCAATCGCCCCGTTTAATGTCGTGTCGCGTTGTAGGATGCACAGAACGCAACTTGATGTGACACAGTGACTCTCTTCCCCCTGGCTGCTCGGTTTTTTTTAATAAAAATGCCTGGCTTTTAAGAGCATTTCAACCCATTTCTGTGAAACCGCAGTGAAGAACCCAACCCCAACTGCATAATCATCATTTCTCTTTTGCACGTCTTGGCTTTTCATAGATCTCTCGGCATTCCGGTGGGGTTTTTTAAAAAAATTTTTTCAGGAATCTGGAATCTTTTGTTCGATCTTTGCCATCTTTAGGGAACGAATGTCTGGTTGGAGAGCCGTAGAAATATAGCGTTTCAAGTTTTAAATATTATTATTTGCGTCCGCCTTTCCATCTCTCCCCCCCCCCCCACCCAACACTCCAGCTTTTGATTTTAAACTGTACAAGATTGACAGCCAAGTACCTCTTTGAAAAGTAGAAAGAAAGAAAAAATAAAGCAATTTTTCTCCTCTTCTTTTTTTTTTTTCCTTATCATTTGGGGTATGAAACATCTCTGTCTTTTAAGTGTTCTTAGACACATTCTTTGGTAGGCGATTAAAGTTTAAAGAAAAAAACAACTTAATGGACACTTTGCATTTCCTTAATTGTGTGTTTAGGCTTGGTGACCAGCACTTGTCTATTACCAAAATCTCCACAACTTTTGTGTCTTTATTTGCAGAAAGTTGGAACTGACTTTGTTTCATTCACGCTCACTCCGATTCAAAAATAAACAGACAAAAAAAAAATGCCAAATTTTTACCTGTCCAGCTGAAGTGTGTGTGAAAATCCTGCCTTGCATGACATCGAAAAAGAACATTTGTCGTTTTTTTAATTTATTTTAGTCGTCGCCGTTCCATACGCAGCTCTGTAATTTTTTATTTCAGTATTGGGGGAGAGCGGGAGTCGAGGTCTCTTCTCCTTTTAAATTGCAAACGTCTCAAGTCGAATTGCAAACGTCAATGGGTGATTACGGAGCAGAGAATGCAAAAAACGGAAAAAAATATTGAATAATTTAAGGGACTGTCATTCAGAATCCCCTCCTTATCTTGGTTAATTTGATTAAATACATCCCTTCGTCCGGTCCGCTCCCACAGAGCGGGCCTACTCCGGGTGCCGTCGGCTGGGCAATGCCGGCTGGCGACACCCAGGGGAAGAGCCTTCTCTGTGGCGGGCCCGGCCCTCTGGAACGACCTACCCCCCGACCTTCGCACTACCTCGGACCTCCGCCTCTTCCGCCAACGTCTTAAGACGTACTTATTCCAACAAGCCGGCCTAGGATAGCCCCCCGCATCTGACTTTTAAATATAAATTATAATTTGGTTACGGTTTTAATAATGGGTTTTAGCACGGGTGAATTAATTTAATATATTTTTAATTGATTGATGTATATTGTATTTATGGTTTTATATAATGCCTGTGCGCCGCCCTGGGTCCTAACAAGGAGAAGGGCGGGGTATAAATTTAATAAAATAAAAAAATAAAATAAATAAACAGATTTAACAGAGTTGGAAGGGACCTTGTAGGTCATCTAGTCCAACCCCCCCCCAGCCCAAGCAGGAGACCCTACACCATTTCTGACAGGTGGCAGTCCAGTCTCCTCTTGAAAGCTTCCAGGGATGAAGCTCCCACCATTTGAACCACAACAATCTACTAACTTTTCCCCTGTGGGTCAGATCCTTGCATTCAACCCATAGGTGTCAGCTGCAATTGTGCAAATAACACAACCCCTGTCCCTCAATCTACTGAACTACAAACTCATCTTCACTCTGAGTGTCCTTATTTTCTTCTCCTTTTTCTGGGCTATATCTACAGCTAAAATAGCCATGTTTCTGTCAAACAACATCTTAAAATATTTCAGCCCTCCCTTTCCCATCTTGATACGTAGGATTTCCAACGAGGTGTAAAATGGCCCGAGCCTCCTACAAAACCAGGAAAGTTGTGAATAATTTTGAAGGAAGAGTTTGATAGCGGAGCGCCTCTCTCGATGTCTCCAAGGGGGGATTTTAAGAACGTAGAATTCTAGGGCTGGAAGGGGACCTCGGGAGGTCTTCCAGTCCAACCCCTTGTTCAAGGCAGGAGACCTCCTATCTCCAGGCCGAAGGTGGTCCAGTCTATTTTTGAAAACCTCCCATTTTCCTTTCTGCAAGAGGTACGAGCAGATGAGACTCACCCCTTTTGCCCAAACCAATTTTGTTCATTGTTGTTGGTGCTGTACGTAGGAACCAATTAGCTTGGTTAGATTAGATTTTGAAGCCATATAATGGCTTTGCGTCCATGCCAAATGACCCAATTTTGACCTGGGATGCCATCATAAGTGCAATGACCAGCTGTAAGTCACTTTTTTCGGTTCGGTTTTAATTTTGGTTGCTCAATGAATGGTAAGTTGAGGACTCTCTGTGCAGTATTTTTTGATATACAGGGATCCCTCGTTTTTCGCGCCCTCGTTATTTGCGGCTTCAGTCCTTCGCGGATTTGTAAAAAATACAAAAAAATATTTTTTTGCATTGGTAGGAGGCAAGCGCCACCTAGTGGTTGCTTTAAACATGTCCACCAATTCAAGTTTCCTGGCGAATCCTATTTCGCGGAAATCCGGTTTCCGCGGACGGGTCCGGTCCCGATTACCCGCGGAAACCGAGGGATTACTGTAATGACTTTTGGATGAACGGATTAACACGATGGCACTTCTGTGTGGCAAGTTGAATCCTTTTTTTTCTTTCCTTCTCTTTTTTCCTTCCTTCTTTCCTTCCCCTTCCCTTTCCTCTCCTCTCTCTTTCCTTTTCACCTCCCAATCAAAATAACTTTCTTGTCATCTATCCTGGCCAATGTTTGCTTGTTTTTTGTGTTTGGTCTAAGTACCATGTTTCCCCCGAAAACGGGACCTCCCAATCGGGCTTTTGAGTGCATGCGCGAAAATAAGCCCTCCCCTAAAATATTGAACCCACGCGCAGCCGGTCCCTGCTATTTCCTGGAGGGAAAGGGGGTAACATGTCACACGGACCCTGCCATCCATGCAGAACGGCTTTGCGGAGGCCGCTTCCCACAAGCCCTAGCAACCGCGCCCCTTCTCTTAGCGGCGGCCACAAAAAGAGCAGGTGGCCCAGCGACACTAAAGCTGGCAAGAACTTCTGGCCCTCTCTGGATCAGCTGATCTGCGGGGGCACAGGCCGAGGTTAAGGGGCTTCCTGCACCTCAAAAATAATAAGACATCCCTGAAAATAAGGCCAAGCGCTGATTTCGGGTGGGTGGGGTTGTTAAAAGGAAAATAACACCCTGTCTTATTTTTGGGGAAACACGGTAATCTAAGTAGACCTAGTTAAAATGCCTGGCAAATTCTCTCTGTGTTTCTATTATATAAGAGCAAACTTGCCAAAAGAGGTGGATATAATATAAAGATAACCAAAAAGGAGCAGTTCATATTTCTTTCATCCATCTAAAATGTGGCTAAATGCTGGCCTATTCTGCCATCGCTGTTATTTATTTATTTATTTTATCACATTTTTATACCGCCCTATATCTCCCTGGTGGGTCTCAGGGCTGTGCACAGAAGAAGTAAAAACACAATAATATACAACAAGAAGATAAAATAAGATTAAATTTGATAGATCTGTGCTAAAAATCAATTAAAACAATTTAAAAGTCCCATTAAAATTAAATCAAATCATTAAATTGATGCCAGCCCGGCCAGATGAAAAAGATGCGTTTTAAGCCCCCGGCGGAAGAGGCGTAGGTCTGTGGTGGTGCGGAGATCAGGGGGCAAGTCGTTCCAGAGGGCCGGGCCCGCCACAGAGAAGGCCCTTCCCCTGGGGTCACCAGCCGGCATTGACCGGCGGACGGCACCCTGAGGAGGCCCTCCCTGTGGGAGCGGACAGGTCGAAGGGAGGTGTGTGGTAGGAGGCGGTCACGCAGGTAGCCAGGTCCCGTGCCATGGAGCGCTTTAATGCCCCTTTCAAATATTTTAGTTTCGACCAGTGCCATGCCAGGGAGAGAGAGGGAGTGACTGGAAGAAACTCAGATTTTCAGTTTTCTAAACTGTTCCTAACCTAAATGCAGAGCTAATTGGTAGGCAATTACTTATCCGTAGAAAAGAGCACGATTTTTTTTTAAAAAATCTAGTTTTATTCGTCATTAGTCCCAGAGTAATACAAGAATAAATAATAATTCAGTGTCAACCGAGGAAAAGTGTAGGAATTACAAGAGTTACAGAATTGATTCGAATGTTTAAACAATCAGCCAAAGGAATGTTAATTTCTCAAAAGTAGAAACATTATGTTGGAGACCTACTACAGATCGTTCTCAATTTACAGCCAGAATTTCCACTGCTTAGCAATGCGGTTCTTAAGTGAGTCACACCTCATTTTACCTTTTTTTTTGTCACGGTTGTTAAGTGAATCGCATGCACTTCTTAATCACAGGAGTCATTAAGTGAATCCAGATTCCCCATTGACTTTGCTTGTTGAAAGCCAGCAGGGAAGGTCGCAAATTAGGATCAAAAATGATCCCAGGACATTCTAACTCTTATATGCTGGTTGCTAAGCACCGATCACCTGATCACCTGACTGGTGCAATGGCCATAAGTACGAGGACTGGTTGCAAGTTACTTTTTTCAGTGCGGTTGTAACTTCAATCGGTATATATGGACCGATCGGAGTTACATATAGGTATGTATGTATGTATGTATGTATGTATGTATGTATACATACATACATACATACATACATACATACATACATACATACATACATGAAATTGTTTTTGCAACGTTTCGGCAAGATCTCACTTGCCATCTTCAGGCTTCAGACCGAAGCCTGAAGATGGCAAGTGAGATCTTGCCGAAACGTTGCAAAAACAATATATATATATATATACTTTGTTCCACAACAGCCTGTTAGGCCCCAATTAAGGGAGGAGACATACTGTTTCCCTTTCTGCCTTTCGGCTCATCACCAGAGACCACCTAGACAGAAAGCCATGAGTTGCGTTGTGTAATTTTTTTATATGTGTGTTACGTTTTTGAGCTGATCAATAAATAAGTCAGGGAGACTAGTATAGATCTATTTCGAGCTTTTTAGCTCTCGTCATTTATTTATTGATCAGCTCAAAAATGTAACACACACACACACACACACACACACACATATATATATATATACACACACACACACTGTATTTTTCGGACTATAAGACACACTTTTCAGGTAGGAAAATAAATAAAAAATTCTGCCTCTGCCTGCATCCATGGTATTCAGCTGGCTAGCATCCTGTCAGTGTGTGAGAGAGTTGAGGGCTGTTTGGAAACAAACAGTGTTTGCCATGTGAGCAACAAGGAAGGAGACAGCAAGGAGCCTGGGCGTGGCTTCTTCTGTACTAAAGCTGCATGCTGTGCTGAGATCTGAAACGAAAACTGAAAGTGAAACTTCTCTGCTGAATTACCTCCCTGGCAAACCTGCTTTTGGTACTGTATATTTACTTCATGTGTTATATTATGTATAAAGAGAAGTTATTGAATCCTGCTGAATCGGTTATTTGTGTGTGCTTTCTGAATGGGATTGCTGCTACAAACTCTTGACGCCTCCTTGCAGCAAATAGCAAACAGCCAGGTCAGTTTCAGCACATTGTTGCAGCCTGATTCAGCCTGAGCAGCTGATTGGCGGGGTGGATCGGCGTCCCAGAATACCCCCAATCAGCTGTTCCAGGCTGCAGGGATTGCCACAGACCATTGCCTCCTCCGCGCCTCACGTTTTTGGCTACATTCGGTGTATAAGACACACCCAAATTTTCACCCTCTTTTAAGGAGGTGCGTCTTATACTCTGAAAAATACAGTATATATACCTACTGGCTCATAGATAGGATCAGGACCATCGTGTGGAATTCCAGAGAAAGTTTCATCTTCTAAATCAGGAAATTCACAGATGGGGAGGGGAAAACACCTCGAAAGGCGATCGATCAATCTGTGCAAGCAGTTTGCACAAAACAACCGAGCGAGTGGAAAAAATAATAATAATGGGGGGAGCATTTGATTGCCGAATGCACAGTTTTATTTTTCAAGCCCGAGAGTCCTTACCTAAAAAAAAATGGTTTGCTTTTATTTACTTTTTTTCAGATTAAACTACCTTCCACCCAAGGCTAAAAAAAAACAAAAACCTCTTGGTTTTTTCCTCTTTTCCTTCTAACAAGCTTTACTAACATTTTGATTTCGGTTTTGCAGATCGAGATATTGGTGATTCAACCTGTTCTACTTGCTATTCAAACAGTTAGGATGTGTTTGTGGGTTTTTGTTTTTAACTAATCCTTCAAAAGAAAAAAGAAAAAATCACCGCATTGCTAAGCGAGCACAACCTAAAATAACATTGGATTCTTCCGAAGGCCTTTCCATCCCATAATACAATGCGGAAAGAGAGACCGGAGTGGCTATTGTGCCTGGGTTCTTGCAGCGTGCCAAGCTGTGGCTTGTTTTTAATCGGGATTTGTGGGAACAGGCCACAAAGCTTGCATCCGGCATTTAAAAAAACGTACGGTTCATATTAGATGAACATGCAGTGAGGTACTGATGATGTTACCTAGTTTGGTCATGAAACGCCTGCAAGGCAACCCCCAAACTCAAGAGAGCAACAGGGGCCCCTCAACCAATTTCATTGTAATTTTTACAATGACAATAAAGATTATTATTATTATTATTATTATTTCAACCCTGAGTTGCCAATATTTTCTCCTCTCTTAGAGATGGCAAACCATTTCGGCACCAAGTGCCCTAACCGGCACCAGAGTGCCGAAAACCCAAAGATCAGCTGGCCGGTGCAGGCATGCCTGGGTTTTTTGGCTCTGTTTTGCCATTTGGGGGAAGTTTTTCAGGCCACTTTTAGGCTGTTTTCTGGCAAAAAAAAACCAGCTCAGAAAACAGCCTTGCTGGCATGCAAAAATGGCCCGAAAAACGCCCTGTTTTGGGCCATTTTCCAGTGCTGTGGTGCCCGCGAAGAAAGCTGGCCGAAAACTAGAAGAGCAGATGGTGACGGTGCGCGTGCCCCCAGAGAGGGCTCTGTGTGCCACCTCTGGCACGTGTGCCATAGGTTCGCCATCCCAGGGCTAACCTTTCAGGTCTATGCTGGCGTTTTTCTTTCAAGCCAACGCCGAGCGATGGCTCCCAATTCAACAGCCACGATCCTACGACCATCAGCTTTGGAAACCCCAACTCGGCTCTTTGCGCGAAGACCATTGCAGTCCAAAGTTCCTTCTCCCATTTTTTTTTTTGTTTCTCCCGTTGCAAAACTAAAAAAATAACATTTAAAAATGGGAGGAGGAGCCATATCCGCCTGCGGGGAGTGCAAAAAAGAAAAATTCCCCCGTTGGCTCCCATCTGGAACCATCCCTGATCCAGCCATCTTCATCTCTAAACCCAAAAACCGGGGATTGTCCTTCGCGGAGAATCAGACGGCGAGATCTTTGAAAGCGCACAGCTGAATATTCCTGATCTTGTAATGTTTCTGGAGCTCCGGATCCTTCAAGGTCTCCAGCTCGTGGAGGCGTTCCCACGACTGGGAAAAGTCATCGGGGCCTTCTCCGCAACCTCCGGTAGGTGGGATGCTGGGGTAGCCAGGGTGGGTCATGAGTTCGAGGGTCACCGTCCGGAGTCCTTGACCGGGGCATAAGAACGAAGACGGCGGAGGAGAAGACCTTGAGTCCTCTTTGGCCAAGTGAGCTGCGATGGCGTTATCGATAGCATCTAAGATGCTTTGGGTGGACATATTTTTCCCCATGGTGCTGAGGCCGATGTAGATATCTGGCCACCTGGAAGACACAAAGTTTCTTAAATTTCAGAAAGACAGGCAGTCCTCAACTTATTTAGTGACCATTCCAGGTTACGACGATGTAAGTAATATAGAGGAAAGGTTACCTAAAGATATGCGCAGCAGACTGCCATGATCTCAGTAGCTGGTTACCTTGAATACCTAGGAGCTCACCTAATTGGCAGAACCAGATGTGGGAAGAGAGGAAAGGTTGTGTACAGACATGCGCAGCAAACTGCCATGAGCTCAGTGACCGATTACCTCTATCAGAACCAGGCAGTACCAGGAACCATCTGGATATGTGAAGCCTCTACCTTGGCTGGGATGGTCTTAGAGATTGACAAGGGGAATGTACCAATAAGATGCTGTTGCAACCTATACTCTCGCTTTGCTTATTAAAACTATATAAAAGCCAAATAAACTCTGGGTAAGGCAGGCAGACATTTTGGACACCACCTGCTGTGATGGATTTCTGAGACCTACACGACATTGAAAAAAGAGACTTATGACTGTTTTTCGCTCTTACGACCAATTGCAGGGTCACAATTCAGATGCTCGGCAACTAGCTCGTGTTTATGAAGGTTGCAGTGCCCCGGAGTCACGCGATCTCCGTTTTTGCGACCTCCTGAGTACATGGGGAAGCTGCGTTCACTTAACGACCGTGTTCTTAATGGCACTTAAGACTTGTATGCCGCTTTGTAGTGCTTTTACAGCCCTCTCTAAGCGGTTTGCAGAGTCGGCCTCTTGCCTGCCAACTATCTGGGTCCTCGTTTTACCCACCCCCTTCGGAAGGACGGAAGGACGAGTCCACCTTGGGCCTGGCGAGAATCGAACTGCCAAATTGCAGGCAGCAGAAGTAGCCCTGCGGGACTGCACTCTTAACCCCTGCGCCACCGCGGCCGGTAACTTAACCACTGCCGCGATTCACTTAACAACTCTGGCAAGAAAGGTGGTAAAATGAGGCATACCTCGCTTGGCAAGTGCCTCCCCTAGCGACAGAAATCTTGGAGTCGATTTCAGCCATAAATCGAGGACTACCTGTGTAAGACATCCTTTGCTTCACACTGTCTTAATGATATGTCCCTTGTCTTAGAACCATCTGTTTAGCGACCGTTTAAAGTTACCAGGGCTCTCTGATCACATAACCGTGGGGATACTGTGACGGTCGTAAGAGCAAGAACTGGTCATAAGTCTCTTCCTTCAGTGCTTAAAACGTCAAGTAGGCATCTATGGAGATGGAGACAGTCCCTTATCTGAAATAGTAGAGGTTCTCCTGCTTGAGCAGGGGGCTGGACTACAAGACCTCTCAAGTCCCCGTTTCCCCCCTCCCAGCTCCTTCATTCTATTCTTAAAGATACCCCCACCTTATGCCGTGCTTTCGAAAGACCTCGATGGTGTCCAGGGAATCCTTCTCCACTCCCAAGTAGAAATCCATCAACGTGGACTCTATCCAACCACAGCGTGGGAGATCCAGCTCGATGGGGACGCGCGTGTACCTGATCCCATAGTCTTCCAACACCTCTGCGAATACATGCCTGATCTCTGGAAGAGGAACCAAAGAGGAAGAGCATGGTAAGACGATCAAGATTTCAGGGGAATGCCAGCATCAAAATGTTTTGAGGAGCAGAAGGGAGACGGTAGATCGATCGACGCAGACCAGTGGTGGGTGCGACCATACTGGTGGTAGCTGGGAGCAGCGGCCATCGTACCGAAACGGTGGCTAGTTTGGCACACCTGCCCACCTGCGTTTCTTACCGGTTTTTTGACGCAAACGGGCCAATTTGCGCACCGCAATGCTGCGCCTGCGCGACCTCCGCCAAGCCGCTGGGTGTCCCAAGCAGCATGCGCAACTACAACGCCCAGCCTCGTGCGCAGCATATAGGATGCGACGGGATCTGGAACCTACCACTGAGGCAGAGGCTACTTACCTGGGAGAACATGGACGTGTTGGTGTCCATCCATGTGATGAGGTAAGTGGCCCGTCAGATCACGGAAGAGCTCCACCTGCGCTACTAACTCCTGCTTCACCTAAGCGCAGAAAAGCAGGAGGAGGTGTAAATGGGTTGCACAGCTATTCTCGTTTATAAAAGTGGAATTGTTAGGTAACCAATCGGGCACAGCTAAACTTTCCAAGGGGCATCTTGGCCACTCTGAAGGGAAGCGTCCTTGATGGTCTCTCAGCTTGTTTGGTTTCTTACAGATGTTTCATGAGCCACCATCAGCGCTGTTATCTTCTTTGAGTAATAGAACATCCGCAAGAAAATAAGGAAGCTCGGAGAGCATCAAAGATCCTACAGTCGTCTTTTCTCCCTCCTCCTCTTCTCGCCCAACTCTCTTCTAACACTGATGATATAACCTAGTTTGGTGATGAAACGTCTGCAAGAAAATAACCAAGCTCAGAGGGCACCAAAGGTCCTACAGTCCTCCCTCCTCTCACCCAACTCTCTTCTAACACTGATGATGTTACCTAGTTGGATCATGAAACGTCTGCAAGAAAACAGCCTAAGCTCAAAAAGCACCAAGGCCGCTACAGTCGTCCTCCTCTCCACAAACCCCCACTCCCTTCTAGCACTGATGGTGTTACCTAGTAGGGTAACGAAACGTCTGCATAATGAGAGAGAGAGAGAGAGCACCAAGGACCCCTCTTTTCAACCTTGTGCTGAAGAGCTCTGAAATCCTCTTCAAACTACGCTAACTCCAAAGAGTCGTGCGATCTCCTGCCCTGCTTTTAGCAGAAAAGGCACAAATGGTTGGGTGGGCTCCAAGACCAGTTTTGTACAATTCAGGAAAAAAGAAACCCACGACCCCATTAGAAATGTCTCCCTGGGCTCTGAACCCAGACGATGCCCTATTAAATGGAAAAGGGGGCAGATGGGGAAAACAGTAAAGAAAACATTAAATCTACAAGTATATATTCAAGAGTGAGATATAAAGAGTGGGGGAAATATATAGTTAGGATACATTAGCGAAGGGAAGGGAATCAGAAATGATACCAAATTATATTTGGGTCTGCTGAAATCCCAAGGAAACATAAACTGAGATTTGAAAGAGACACCTATAACAACAGAAAGAGAAAGGGAGAGAGGAGGAGAGGAAGAGGAGGGAAAGAAGAAAGAGGGAAGGAGAGGAGGGTGGAAGGGAGAGAAAGAGAAGGAGAGAGGGTAGAAGGGGCAAAGGAAGAACAGGAGGATGGGAGAGGTAAGGGAATAAGAAATGATGCTAAATTATATTTGGGTCTGCCGAAATCCCAAGGAAACATAAACTGAGATTTGAAAGAGATGCCTATAACAACAGGAAAAGAAAGGAGAGAATGAGAGGAAGGGAAGGAAGAAAGAGGTAAGGAGAGGAGGATGGAAGGGAGAGAAAGAGAAGAAGAGAGGGTAGGAAGGGGAAGAGGAAGAGTAGGAATAGGGGAGAGGTAAGAGAATCAGAAATGATACCAAATTATATTTGGATTTGTGGAAATACCATCCAAAGGAAACAAGGTGAGATTTGAAAGAGACGCCTATAACAACAGAAAGAGAAAGGGAGAGAGGAGGAATGAGAGGAAGAGGAGGGAAAGAAGAAAGAGGAGAGAAGGATGGAAGGAAGGAAGAAAGAGGAGGATGGAAGGGAGAGAAAGAAGGGGAAAGGGTAGGAAGGGAAAGAGGAGGAGTAAGAGGAGGAGAACGGTAAGGGAAGAAGGAAGGGGAAGGAGAGGAGGAAGGAAGGAGAGAAGGGAAGGAGGGAGAAAAGAAAGGGAAAATCAGGATGTTACAACAGGCGGAAGGGATGGTAAATAAATCAACCCAAACTGTACATTATAACCTATTAAATGGAAGAACAAATGTAGAAGAATGACAAAGGTACAAGAAGAGGAACCATCATGTGAATGTACACTTAAAATGGTATGTAAGAGAATAAAATATAAATAAATTTGGCAAAAAAGACAAAAGAATCATCTCCCTTGATGGATTCGGCTGACACCGAGCAGGAAGACCCAACTCAACCCATTTGAGGTGCCGGCCTCGACGCGGGCATCCTTCACCACGTCTCTCAACCACTTTTCCAAAGAGTAGACGGGGGTGTGCTGGCTTGGCTCCTCCTCACCTCGGCCATGTTCAGTAGCCCTTCGTTCAAAGACCTCCGAATTCCCATCTTTCCATGGAAGAACCCTTCTGGGTTGAGGAGCGTGGACTTTCTCTTCAGCGCTGGGCAAACCGGGGTCCCCTCAGAAAGGTTGGCATGGAGTCCTATAGGAATGCAGTGTCTACAGAGTGGGAGGGAGGGGGTAACATTAAACAAAACCCTGAAAAGAAAGTATTAATATATACCGTATTTTTCAGAGTATAAGACGCTCCGAAGTATAAGACGCACCTAGCTTTTGGGGAGGAAAACAAGGGAGAAATTTTTTGCCTCTGCCTCCTAGCAATTTGCCTCCTTGCAACAAACAGCAAACAGTACAGACAATATGCACTGTTTGCGGTGTTACATTTCAGACTCTTCTTGTACAGATGCTGTTAAAATTGATGTGGCTTTCTGGAAGTATATAGTAGTTATTCTCTAGTATTTAAAAGAAGATACAATAGCACTGGCCCTCTTCAGATCAGGCATTTATTTTAAAAAGCCTCTTCATCTTGTTAAGCTGTCTAGAACAACAATAAAGCAGTTAAAAAAAAAAAAGTAATAATTTGAACATTCTCTAGGCGTTTATAGTAATTGACTTACCTTCTTGCAGCAAACAGTCTGATTAGCACAAGAAAAAAAAATCAGCTTCTGCCTCCCAGCAATTTGCCTAGTGGAGCAAACAGCAAGTTTCACTTTCAGTTTAAGCTCACTTCCCGATCATCAGCTGTTTCAGGCTGCAAGGATTGCTATAGCCTATTGCAGCCTCCGCAAGCCCCATTTCCCCCTGTTTGCTGCAAGGAGGTAAATTCCTGGGAGGCAGAGGCCAAAGGGTGGGGGACGGCAGGTGGGCAGGGCTACATTTGGTGTATAAGACGCGCCCAAATTTTCACCCTCTTTTAAGGTGCGTCTTATACTCTGAAAAATATGGTAAGTATATGTTCAAGAATGAGAAATAGAGGGGGAAAAATAGGACGTGATAATGAAGAAGAGGGAATAGGAAAGGGATAAGCATAAAATTATAACAGGGTTTGTGGGAAGACCATCCCAAAAATACACCAGACCAGAGCTGAAAAGAGATAACTACAGCAATAGAAAAGGAAGAGAGGAGAAGAGAGGAAAGGGCAGAGAAGGAAGAAAGAGAAAAGGAGAGGAAGGAGGGGAGGGATAGAAAGAGGAGGAGGAAGAGGAAGAGAGGAGTAGGGGAGAGGCAAGGGAAGAAGGAAAGGGAAAGGAAAGGAAGGAAGTAGAGAAGGGAGGGAGGGTGAAAAGAAAAGAAAAAAAATAGGATGGTGATAATACAAGGTTAAAATATACATTCTGGGTCGCTTTGCTTACCGTCCCGTACACCAATTTTGTACGGGACGGTAAGCAAAGCGACCCAGAATGTATATTTTAACCTTTTATTTGGAAAAACAAATATGTAAAAGTGATAAATGAGAATAATTGCTACGTGAATGTATACCTGAACTATATGTAAGAGAATAAAAAATAAAAAACCCTTTAAAAAAAAAGAAAAGCAAAACCCTCAACAACTTTTGAACATCAGCCAAGGAGAAAAACCGGCAGGATTTGTTGACTTTGACTCCTATTCCCACTTCAAGATGGTGACTCATAAGATTCCTCTTAGGAGTGACCTAATCTGTGGGAATCAAGCGTTAGTAGCAGGAAGTGTTGTTATCCTGGTGCCTTTCCAGGATGTGATTTAAGTGTGAGCAACATCTAACTAACCGCACCACACACCGCTTTGACAGAAACAACAACTCTGGTAAAAGCAAAGGTGGAGGACTTTGTATTTACACACACAATAACTGGTGTACTAACAGTAGAGTTGCTTATACACACTGTTCTGCAGACGTGGAATTCTCAACTGTCATTTGTCAGCCATTTTATTTACCTAGAGAGATTTCTGTTATAGTCATCACTGCTGTCTATATTCCACCTGATGCAAATGTTAGCACAACGCTCAAACCAATTTCATTGTAATTTTATTACAATGACAATAAAGATTATTATTATTATTATTATCTATTTGACACCAGTGGTGGAATCCTGCCGGTTTAACAACCGGTTCTGTGATTGCATGTTTTGTGCACTGTGTGCAGTTGTACGAAAACTTAGATTCCATGTTACTCCTTGGGGAGTAACACAGCTGCCGCGCAAATCAGCTGAGAGGATATAGGTAAGTCAAGCGCAAGGTGGGCCCCCTTGATCGTCGGAGCAAACTGGTTCTCTCCCCAGCTGATAGTCGGGGCTACCAGTTCGCCCGAACCGCCTGAATCCCACCCCTGATAGTCTCCCTATTAAAGTGAAGACGTGAAGGGCTATCTCGGATAGATCCGATTCCCAAAGTTTGGACACAGCGAAGGGCTTTACATAAAGACCAATAAAATAGAGGAGACAAAGAGACCCCGATACATGTTTCCATTTGCTCATCAAGCTGGTTGGATGATGATGTTGGACTTAATCGTGGTCTCTCGGTCCAACAGGGGCGGTGGTGTGATAAGGATGGAATTGGAGGGAACCCCATCTATAACAGCAGGAGTATTACGTATATTCACAGTAGATAGATAGATGATAGAAGGATGGATGGGATAGGTAGGTAGGTAGGTAGGTAGGTAGGTAGGTAGGTAGGTAGGTAGGTAGGTAGGTAGAAATGATAGATGATTGATAGATAATAGAGAAGCTGAAATAAAGAAGTAGAGGATACAGATAGAGAGAGGTAGAGAGGTAGAAATGATAGATGATTGATAGATAATAGAGAGAGAAGCTGAGATAAAGTAGAGGATACAGACTAAGATAGATAGATAGATGATAGATAGATAGATAGATAGATAGATAGATAGATAGATAGATAGATAGATAGATAGATAGATAGATAGATAGATTGATGATAGATAGATAGATAGATAGATAATTTCTCACTTAGCAACACAAATTGGGCTCAATTGTAGTCGTAGATTGTATACTCCACCGATACATTACAAGGTGCTAGGGCAGGGGTCAGTAACCTTAAACAAAGAGCCACAATGATCCTAACCAGAAGCCCACCGTTCAATTCTGGAGCCAACCGAAAGTCAGTTCCTCCACCATAGAGTCTCCTCCTAGCACGGCATCCTTTTTCCTCTCCCTGTCCTAACCGAAAGCCCTATCCATTGTGGGGCTGACCAGCGACAGGGAGCCCCAGCAGAGGGATAAAAGAGAGCCACATGCAGCTCCAGAGCTGCATGTGGCTGACCCCTGTGCTAGGGCGTATGAAGGCCAACGCCAGCAAAAGAACCGACGGCTGTGCGATTTCACACTCTTGTGTATGTAATAATGAGTCCCCCAAGGAAACTCACAAGAGTGTATATGTGGAATAAATTAGTAACAAGGGAAGAAGAGAAATCTCAGGCTGAATCCGGAAGAATCTCACAGGTTTGTTAAAGAGCCAGCACAACAAAATAAATCATCTTAGATTGGCTGAGATAACGGGAACAGAAGCAAGCCAGGATAAATTAGATTATCACCTAATTAAACACCTGAAGGATTGATTGATTTTAAAAAGAGGGATGCTGTCACTGGACACGGATTCTACCACTTCAAAAAAACACAATATTTTGCGTAGCATCTTTTAGTTATTCTTCACCCGTTTCTTTCTGAGGGCTGCGAGGATGGCAGACTCCTTTGGCCTTGGGAATTCAGCGCCCTCTTCTCTTCTACAATCTTGGCGCCAATTATTTATTTCAACGTCCAGAATCCCTGAGACTTCTGGAGGCTGAAATTCACACCTCTGGAGAGTAGCCGACACTGGTGTAACAATATCCCTTAGACTTATATGGCGCTTCTCAGTGCTTTCCAGCCCTCTCCAAGCGGTTTTACTGAGTCAGCCTATTGCCCACAACAACCTGCGTCCTCATTTTATTGACCTTGGAAGGATGGAAGACCGAGTCAACCTTGAGCTGGTCAGGATCGAACTTGTCTGTGGGCAGAATTACACTGCATTCTAACTATTGTGCACCATGGATGGATAGATGGATGGATGGAGGAAAGGGAAGGAAGGAAGGAAAGAGGAAAGGAAGGAAAGAAGGAAGGAAGGAAGGAGGAAAGAAAGGAAGTTGGAAAGAAAGGAAGGAAGGAAGGAGGAAAGAAGGAAGGAAGGAAAGGAAAGAAGGAAGAGGGAAGGAAGGAAAAACAGTAATACCAATAGATTTAAAAGTAGAAAGTGTTTTTTTAAAGAATAAAAATAGAGAGTAAAAAGGAGAACAAAGTTAAAAGTTAAAAATGGATTTAAAAGTAGGAAGTGTTGTTTTTTAAAAAAAGGATAAAAATAGAGAGTAAAAAAGGAGAGGAAAGCTCATAGCTGCTGCTCCAGAAAAACCGATCACTCAAATGAATCGTCTGTGTGAAAAAAAGCAAATCCTATGTCACTTTTTTCGGTGCTGTCATCATTTTGAACGGACACTGAACGAAGCATTGTAAGTCGAGGACCCATGTTTAGGGTTTGAAACCCCAATGGGTTGATGCCCTTTGAAATCAAAAGAAAACTAAAAAGCGAGACTCACTTCTTGGCCAGCTGGACGGCGTCGGACACGGCACACCCGTTAACCAGAAGCGAGACGTTGGAGATGGCCCCGGCCAGGAAGCACTCCACGATCCCATGGTTCCTCCGCGGACAATAGCCGAAATCATCCCCGGTTACGATCAGCTTCACCGTGGCTTGGGGCATCCTTAGGCGTCAACCCTGCCAAGCGCCAAAGTTAGCCAGGAGACCCAAGTCCTCGCGTTTGCCCCTTCGTCTCTTCCTCTCCCCAAGACAGGAGCAGAGAAGGAAGGGACAAACCGGAGCGCCCATCAGCCACAGCTGGGGCTAACCGCCACCGTGTCCCAAGGAAGCATAAACCTTAAGACGTGGCTTTTTCTCGCTGCGCCACGGCAGCCGCTAATCTCGCCCTTGGGAGGGTGCGTGTGGAAAGCAAGTCCGGCCGAAGACGACGTAACTAAGAGGATTAGCCAAGCTCAGCTGACTGGGCCAGGGAGGAAAAAGGCACAGTGGTTGGGTTTGAGCTGGTTGGGCTTTTAAAAAAATACTACCCGTGTTTCCCCCAAAATAAGACAGGGTCTTACTTTCTTTCGACCCCCGAAATAAGCGCTTGGCCTGATTTTTGGGGAGGTTTTATTATTTTTGAGGTGCAGGAGGCATCAAGCATGGTCACCTCATGGCTGTTGCTGTGTTGCAATATTTTCAGGGGAGGGTTTATTTTAGCGCATGCGCTCAAAAGCCTGATGGGGCTTATTCTCCGGAGAGGTCTTATTTTCAGGGAAACAGGTAGACCTGAGTAATGGCTGATTGGGAACAATTTCTGGAGCTGCGAAAGACAGTGGCGCTAAAACGAGTCATGATTATCCATCAACCGTTTGATTCAGATTAACAGAGTTGGAAGGGACCTTGTAGGTCATCTAGTCCAACCCCCTCTGCCCAAGCAGGATCACAATGCTAACATTAGCGTGCCACTGATTTGCGGACCAACGGGCCTCGTCATTTCAATTCAGAACAGAACTGGGAAAGGGGCCTTGGAGGTCTCCTAGTCCAACCCTCACATCCTCTGTTCAAGCAAGAGATCTTGAAAGATATTTATGAATATCTCTTTCCAGTGGATCAGACGTTGCCCTTCGGAAGTTGTGGGAGCTTCACCACTGGAAGCTTTCAAGAAGAGACTGGACTGCCGCCTGTCAGAAATGGTGTAGGGTCTCCTGCTTGGGCATGGGGGTTGGGCTAGATGACCTACAAGGCCCCTTCCAACTCTGTTGTTTTTAACCAGAAAAGATTCTGAAGTTAGCTGGGATTTTGAGCCACAGAAAAATCCTTTTATCAACCTATTTCCCCTCCTCTGCCTTTCAAAACATTTTAACCCTTCATCATCTCCATTCTGTTTTATTTCACAGTTAGAAGATCTGATTTAAGCAAAAAACAGCATCGGTTTTTTTCTACATTTATGAAAGCCAGAAGCTCTATGGCTTTCTTCCCACTAACCACATTTCATTCCTAAGCAAACCGCTCTCCGGAGCTACAGGTGGCTTCATCGGAGGCCATGAATTCAAGAGCTAATATTTGAATTATTATTATTATTTTTAAAGGTGTTTTTCCTGATTTTGGCCTCCTGCATCTCCTTTCGTACAATAGATGAAGTAAAGCCATACTCACACTCAAGTTTGCTCTTTGGTAAAACCAGAACGCCGATTTGAGAAAAAACGCAATTCAACCGGCTAAATTTTTTTTCCCCAGGGAATTTTCCCTGGGAAAAACTGACCAGGTGCCTTTACCTTCTAGAGCCGAGATCTGACTGTCTACAGATACTGGTTTTGCTTTGTTTGTTAAGTTATCCGGATGTTATCAGGAAGTAAGAAGCTGAAAATTCAGATATGGTGCAACATTGGACACGGTGGCAAGATCTCCTGTTCCCCCTGGGTTTGGTTGCAAGCCAACACAAGATTATAGGTTTAATTTTCTTTTTTTGCCCAGGAAAACCTGTATTTTATTAAACCAAAGATAATCGTACGCAATTTTTCAAAAGCTTTTTTGAAACCAGAGTATAGTTGGTGAAATATTGGCCTGCATAAATACAGTAGCAGGTTATACTTAAGGTAAAGGTTACCCTTACACATATGTGCTAGCCATTCCCGACTCTAGAAGCTCGCCTCCGTTTCAAAGCCGAAGAGCCAGAGGTATCCGAAGACGTCTCTGTGGTCATGTGGCCGGCATGACTCAACACCGAAGGCGCACGGAACGCTGTTCCCTTCCCACCAAAGGTGGCTCCTATTTTTCTACTTGCATTTTTTACGTGCTTTCGAGCTGCTAGGTTGGCAGAAGCTGGGACAAGCAATGGGAGCTCACTCCGTTACACGGCGCTAGGGATTTGAACTACTGAAGTCCGGACCTTTGATTGACAAGCTCAGCGTCTTAACCACTGAGCCACTGCATTCCTGGTACTGCTCTAAAATGTGTTAATTTGCATCTGAGTTGGGAATGTATTAAAATTCAGCATATGTTTTGCATGCATAATTGCCATGGACTCTTAAGTATCTTCTCGCTTCTTCTGTTTAGGCATTTCAGGAACTGTATGTTGCAGGTAGTCCTCAACTTATGACAATTGAGGCCTGCTAACCTTTTGGATCGACAAGCTTAGTGTCTTAGCCACTGAGCCACCGCGTCCCATAGCTTATGCTTAGAACGTCTCGAAATGTTTTATAAAGGCATCTCCATTTAGAGACTGAAGACGTCAAAGCCATTAAAAAGTTAATAGTTAAACTATTTTGGGACACGGGAAAATATCAAGCCTTTAAAATAATTCACGTACCAGCAAGTTTAGGGTGCTGGATTTTTGTAAAGTCAAGTCAAAAAGAGGTGAACGGAGCATTAAAAAGAAAAACGTATAAAATTCACTGCAACCCAGTGATGTTAATCACTGAAGAGGATGTAAATTTACGCCTTTTTCAAGAAGGTTTGATGAAAAGAGACCTTTTCAACACCCCCTCCTTGCTCCTTAAAATGGAAATGTTTCACTGCCACACCTTAAAAGAATCCATAAAAGTCCCTGGAATATTACAAAGTGTTCCAATAATATTCTGAATTGATTTCCACAGAAAATCAGAATAAAACGCCAGGCTACATTTCCTGACAGTGAGAACAATTAATCAATGGAACAACCTGCCTCCAGAAGTTGTGAATGCTCCAACACTGGAAGCTTTTAAGAAGATGCTGGATAACCACTTGTCTGAAGTGGTGTAGGGTTTCCTGCCTGAGCAAGGGGGTTGGACTAGAAGACCTCCAAGGGCCCTTCCAACTCTTGTTGTTCTATTCTGACTAGCTAGCATTTGGGAAACAGACCCACCTTTCCCACTGGATCCTCTGCTCCCTCCGCCAATCCTCCTCTCTGGCATCTTCCCTAGAATTAAAGACTGGTAAGGAAGGGACCTTCGAGGTCATCCAGCTCAGCTCAGCTCAAAGCTCTTCCTCATCCCCATCCCAAAGCAACTGCCTCTTACCCCAGCCGGGCATACTCCTCTCTCTCTCTCTCTCCCGATCCTCCCCAAAATTTCCGGCAAGAGCTGCTCCCTAGCCACTCCGATTCCGAAACCGGCTTGCCAGGATGCCACCCCTTCCGGGCCGGCCTCCGAGGCGAAGCCGGCCGCAAGCGGCGTGGCATCCATTCCAGATGTGCCGACATCCGCTTTGGCACGGAAGGAAGGAGGGTATCTTAGCCGGCCGGCCGGGAGAACAAGGCGAGCAAGCTTTTTTAAGGGGGTCGATCGGGGATTGCCAACCCGCGCTGGCGGTGCGGTGCCAACCTTGGCACCGGTGGGCACACGGCTTCCTTAGGGGGGGCAAACAGGGGGCATCTATCCGGTCCCTGCTAGCCGCTGAAGCCAGGATCGGATCGCAGCTTGCTGTCCCCCTCCTCCATCCCTCCTCCTCCTCCCACCCCGCCCCCTTACCACTTTCCCCTACAATTCAGGTTCGATGCCCAGGCTGGGCACAGATTCCAGAGGGAGGAGAGCCGCTCTTGCTTCAAGATTTGCAACGGGCCGGCCGTGCAACGGTTTCACCCGGCTGCAAAAACAAAAAGGGAAGGGACCCTGGCACACTCACCCATGGCGAAGGGGCAGCCGCACCCGCCGACGCCGCGGCTGCAGCGGTTCCCATGCCCGAACGCGGCTCCTCGGCTCAGCCCCAGCGGGGGAAAAGCGAAAGCCAGCTGGCAAAGGCGCGGGGGAGCCCTCTGGTGGCCTCCGAAGGGAACTGCAGGAGGCAGCGGAAAGGAAGCGCAGGAGGAGCCGGGCTTCTGATGCTGCAGCGCCCCATTCACAGGGGATACTCACTGAACTACAGTTCCCAGCATTCCTCGCTTTGGGCCACGCTGGGAGGAGACTGCTGAGAGTTGTAGCTTTGGACTGGAGCTACAGTGGGGTGGAGTTATGGGATGACGTGATTGATTCATTCATTCATTCATTCATTCATTCAAATAGATCAGATTAACAGAGTTGGAAGGGACCTTGAAATAGATCAGATTAACAGAGTTGGAAGGGATCTTGCAGGCCATCTAGTCCAACCCCCTGCCCAAGCAGGAGACCCTACATCTAGCCTCTACCTAGGATTGAACTCACAACCTCTTGATTGGGAGGCGAGAGCTCCACCTCTAGGCCACAGCAGTAGAGGTGAATATTCGTAGCTCAGGGTTGACATGAGGGGTCCTTGGTGGTCTCTGAGCTTGGTTGCTTTCTTGCCGATGTTTCATGACCAAACTAGATAATGTCATCAGTGCTAGTCAAGAAAACTCACAGAGCACCAAGGAACCCTGATTGATTGATTGATTATTTCCAATAGAGGAGAAAATTTGTAGCTCAAGGTTGAAATGAGAGGTCCTTGGTTGCTTTCTTGCAGACGTTTCATGACCCAACTAGGTAACATCATCAGTGCTAGTCAAGAAAGCTCACAGAGCACCAAGCACCCCTGATTGATTGATCGATTGATCGCATTTCTACACAGTCTAGCTCACCTAAGAGAGTGTGGCCAGTCTTGGAGTCTGGGGAAGGCTCTGAGGAGGGCTCTGTGTCAGAGGCAGAGAGGGGGCCAGGGCCGTCCGACAGTTATCAGCTGCCTTCGGAGTCAGACATCAGGGAGGCAGAAGAACAGCTGGAGCCTGTTCCCAGTGTGCACATGGGCAGTGTTGCCAGACAAAAGGAACTGCTAAAGAACAAGGGTCGACTTGGGAGTAAAGCCACAGGTGTGTAGTGAATGGCCCCTCCCAGAGGGAATAAAGGGGAGCGAAAGGGGAGTGGAGTTTGCAGGAGGCCATGAGTTCAATTCACTCGGGTGAAGATCTGTTCCTGACTTCTTTCCCAAGGAATTGCTGCTACAGCATGGAGTTTGGAAGATATCGGCCTGGCTCTCCATAAAAACTGAAAAACTTAACTATTTTCATCTGTCCGGCCTAGCATGAGCTACTCCGCACCCTACTGTTTTATAACAAATCAAAGTTTTAATTTATAGGTTTTAAATTTAAATTTATTTTAAGCAGGGTATTGATTTAATTTAGTTATTATTTAGTAATATTATATATTTACGTATATTTATCTCAAATCTCTGTTCGCCGCCCCGAGTCCCTTGTGGTGAGATGGGTGCGGGTTACAAATGTGAATAATAAAATAAATAAATAAAATAAAGTAAAGCCTGATCAAGGTCTGTGGTTGTGAAATCTCTCGAAAGGCTGCTGGCTGGGACTTTGCTGGAGAGGAATTCCCTTTAAACTCAATAAAAGAGGTTTTATCGGGATGAACGAAGTCGGCTTCAGTTTTTTTGGGGGGAAGCCGAGGTCAGAACAAGAAAAGTTGGAGCTTCGGAATGAAAACTCAGAAGCCAGGATTCTGGATTGCGAAGTCTTGTGTACAGGTTTCAGCGTCAACAGCCTCTTTTATGCAAATGGGTGGAATTGCTGACTCTGGAAGTAGAACTGCTGATGTAACAAAGGAGTAGTAGGTTCTTTTTTGCCTTCTTCTTCTTCTTCTTCCCTTCTTTCCAAGCTGTAAGTAACTCTCAGTCTCATCTCTGGAAGCCGGACGTCTGGATTGACTTCTCACCTTGGCGATCTTTTGCACCAATCTTCAACAAGACGGAGACCTGGATAAGTTGTCCAGGGATTAGGAAACTCTCCTGTTCTTTAATTCTCAAATTAATTGACATTAAGGCCATTGTAAGGATATAAGGGGCTCTTCAAAAAGGGGGATTAATTGATTTAACGTATGGCGTGTCAGGGATGCGGTGGCTCCGTGGCTAAGACGCTGAGCTTGTCGATCAGAAAGGTCGGCAGTTCGGCGGTTCGAATCCCTAGCACCGCGTAACGGAGTGAGCTCCCGTGACTTGTCCCAGCTTCTGCCAACCTAGCCGTTCGAAAGCAAGTAGAAAAATAGGAACCACCTTTAGTGGGATGGTAACAGCGTTCTGCGCGCCTTTGGCATGGAGTCATGCTGGCCACATGACCACGGAGACGTAGTCAAACATTAAACTAACTTAATGCTTAGTGGATTGTCTATTTACCAGCTCCAGATGTGGCCTGATTTGTTGACATGGGGGGTGGGGGGGTGGGAAGGAAACCCATTTTCATTGCAGGTTTAAGTGTTTATACCAAGTCAGTTGGTTGGGCTTTATTAGACTGTGGTTTCTGCGTTAGCATTTATTTATTTTATTTTATTTTATTAAATTTATACCCTGCCCTTCTCCTACAAAAGGACCCAGGGTGGAGCACAGGAAAATTAAAAATCAAAACATACATAAATAGACCATTATTAAAACCCAATTAAACTTAAATTACCCCGTGCTAAAAACATTTTAAAATCCTCTAATTAAAATTTATAGCTAATAAAAGTCCATATCGGGTGGTTATGCTAGGCCAGCTTGTTGGAATAAATGCGTTTTAAGATGCCAGTTGTGGTTTAAGTCAGCCAAACTTAGTTGTGGTTTATCCCATTAAACATACTTCAGCTGTTGATGTTTGACGCGGTACAAACTTTTCCATTTTTGGGGTTCGTTTTCTACTTCAGTAGTTTTCTGGCATTCTTTTCATCTTTTGGATTCTCGTTTTGGAGATAATCAGAGGGAGGGAGGGAGGAAAGAAGAAAAGGGGAGGAAGGAAAGGAAAAATGAGGAGAGAAGGGAAGGAAGGAAATGAGAACAGAGAAGGAAGGAAGGAAAAAATGAGATAGGAGAGGAGAGAAGGAAGGAAAAAATGAGAGAAGGAAGGAAGGGAAGAAAATGAGAGAAGGAAGGAAGGAAATGAGAAGAAGGAAGGAAGGAAAAATGAGAGGAGAGAAGGAAGGAAGGAAAGAAGGAAGGAAGGAAAATGTGGAGAGAAGAAAAGGAAGGAAGGAAAAAAGAAGAGAGGGGAGAAGGAAGGAAGGAGTGCAGGAAGGAAGGAAATGAGAGGAGAGAAGGAAGGAAGGAAAAAATTAAATGAGAGAAGGAAGGAGGGAAAAAATGAGAAGAAAGGAAAAATGGAGAGGAGAGAAGGAAGGAAAAAAATGAGAGAAGGAAGGAAGGAAAAAATGAGGAGAAGGAAGGAAAAATGGAGAGGAGAGAAGAAAGGAAGGAAAAATGAGAGGAGAGAAGGAAGGAAAGGAAGGAAGGAAAAAAAGAAGAGAGGGAGAAGGAAGGAAAGAGTACAGGAAGGAAGGAAATGAGAGGAGAGAAGGAAGGAAGGAAGGAAAAAATTAAATGAGAGAAGGAAGGAAGGAAAAAATGAGAAGAAAGGAAAAATGGAGAGGAGAGAAGGAAGGGGAAAAATGGAGAGGAGAGAAGGAAGGAAAAATGAGGAGAGGAGAGAAGGAAGGAAAGGAAGGAAGGAAGAAACATGAGGAGAGAATATACGATATATTTTTCTGTTTCTATTTAGATTTTATTCCTTCATCAGCTCCCAGTTCTTTGGAGGGCAAAGCCATCTACGGATGGTGGAACTGATATTTCTCACAAGAGTCTCTCTCCCGACTTTTGAAATTCTTATTTGTAAAAAACAAACCCCATAACACTATCAATTAATCGACCAAACGATCTAATTTATTCTTTTGACTACCAGTGGTAGCAAACCAGATAATGTACCTCAAAGAATCCAAACATACACTCCAAAATGTGCAAAACTCAAAAACACAGAACCCTGGGGATGATGTCAGCAGCTTAAAATGTCAGGAGCTTTTGATAAGACCATCTCTCTCTGTGTGTTGTTTTTTTATTGCAAAGCCAATAAATTTCCTATCCAGAGGCCCCAGGAATTTTGCACCGGCTGAAATAAGGCTGTCCGAGAGGTTACACTAAAAAAAATAATAATAATTATCTTTTTCCTTAGAAAGGAAAAGCAGGAAGAAGGTGTGAAGAATTTTAAGGAGCTGTCCTTTCAGCACTATGGAAGGTCGCAGATATTCTGGCTATCTAGCCGACGATGAGAGCTTTAGAAGACCTCAGGTGAGGACGGTTCTGACCGAGGCTTCCCTCAAATCATGAAGCAATTCCTTGTCCCGACAAAAAAAAACCCCTTTTATTAATTGACTGTGAATTCTGCTCATTATTCACATCCAGCAAAGTCTTTCCAGGGAGGATTTACAGTCACAGACCTTATCTGGCTTGGAGAGCTGCCAGGCCGAGATCTGCAGAACTTGGCAAGGAGTCTTAGAGAGTCACGAACCAATGAAGCGAATGAATGGTCTCCTGCAAACTCCACTCCCCTTTCGCTCCTCTTTTATTTCCTTTGGGAGGGGCCATTCATCGTCCGCTTGTGGCCTTACTCCCAAGTCAACCCTTGTTCTTTAGCTGTTCTGGCAACTCTGCACATGTGCACACTGGGAACAGTCTCCAGATGTTCTTCTGCCCCACTGATGTCTGACTCTGAAGTCAGCTGATAACTGGCAGATGGCCTTGGCCTCCTCTCTGCCTCCGACACAGAGCCCTCATCAGAGCTTTCCCCAGACTCCAGAACTGGCCCAGGTTCCTCCCCAACCCTCCTCACTGTCCGAATCTGCTGCCAGCTCTATTGGCCGGACACAACAAGGACCAAGGAAGGACACAATAGATGAAAAAAAGAATCATGAAATTCACAGCCTTTGGGGCTGGTTGGTAACTCAAGAGCTCGAGTCCTAACCAAGGACCTAGGAACTATTAAGGTAACATCGGAGGATATAAGCTGTTCCAAGTAGGGTGGTTTTTTGTAGAGAATGTTCAAGTACAGTAAATTTAGAATTTCTACATAGTGAAGTAGCCCTTTAGGTATTGCTCCAAGGGCTCCAATCACAATCGGGACAACACACAACTTTCTCTTCCACAGTCGCTCAACTTCAATTTGCAAGTCCCGGTATTTTGTGATTTTTTTTCTTGCTGCTTATTTTCAATTCGTGCGTCACCAGGTATTGCAATGTCCACGAACTAATTTTTTTTTCCTTTTCAATGATTGTTATATCAGGTGTGTTGTAGGACAAGTGCCTGTCAGTCTGAATTCTGAAGTCCCACAAGATCTTGACTTTCTCATTCTCTAAAACTTTCTCAACCTGATGTTCCCAGTGGTTTTTGCTGTACTCAAATCCAAACTTCTGGCACAATTTCCAGTGAATGATCTTAGCAACGCGGTCATGGCGTTGTAGGTAGTCAGTTTGTGAAATTTTGCTGCACCCACTGATCAGGTGGTCGACTGTCTCATCTTTCTCATTACAGAGGCGACATTTGCTGTTGGTGGTAACATGTTGAATTTTTGCCTTCATGCGGTTTGTGGCTAAGGCTTGTTCTTGAGCTGCCAAAATAAAGCCTTCTGTTTCTTTTTTCAGTACTCCCGATCTTAACCAGTTCCAAGTTAGTTTTTGGTCAGCTTTGCCTTCAATACTTTTCAAGTATTGGCTATGCATAGCTTTGCTTCTCCAATTTTCAGCTTGTTTCTCAATTACTTTCTTATATTCAGCTTTTGACTTAGTTGTCTTTAAAAGGCCTCCTTTATTTACTTCCTTAATCATTGGTTCTTCACTTTTCTGGATGTAATCATTCAAGCTGTGTCTTTCTTCATCCACAGTCTGCTTTACTTGTAGGAGTCCTCGACCACCTTCTGCTCTTGGTAGATATAATCGGTCAACATCACTTTTAGGGTGCAAAGCATGATTCATTGTCATCAGCTTCCTCGTTTTTCTGTCCAAATTGTCCAACTCCATCTGGGTCCAGTCTATTATTATTGTTGTTGTTATTGTTATTGTTGTTGTTGTTGTTGTTGTTATTATTATTATTATTATTATTATTATTATTATTATTATGTTAATCTTTGGTGAGATTCACAGCCTTTGGGGCTGGTTGGTAGCTCAACAGCTCGAGTCCTAACCAAGGACCTAGGAACTTTCAAGGTAACATCGGAGGATATAAGGTGTTAGCTATTATTATTATTTGTATTTGTATTTAAATAATAATAATAATAACTTTATTTTTAAAAAACCCCAGATCTCACACTGTGGAAATGCATTTGTTTATGTTCTTGTAGGACTCCAGTGCCCACAATAGTCCAAGAAGAGATCCCTGTGACTGGAGGACCATGATTCGTCCTCCGTCGCGCTGTCAGCACCGATCTGAACCGCTGGACACTTCCACGGGGTCCTTCAACAGCTTCTCCCAGGGAGACCAAGGGAAACGGAAGCGCCACCAAATCAGCAGCAGCGGCAGCAGCGGCAACGAGAGGACCAGCGACCTGGCCAACGAGTTTTCCGAATTCGTGGACTTCTTAGCGGACGAGGACGTCCTGCAGAGCCTCCAGCAGATCGTGGAGGACGCCGTCCAGAAGCTGCGCGATGTGACATCGGAAAGCGGGGAGCTCATCTTCGACCTGCAGGAGGAAACCGCCTCCAGCGTAGGGAGCGAGACCTGGTCGTATTCCTACAGCTCGACATGTTCCCACATCAAATACCAAACCACCACCACCATGTCTACCGCGTCCAGCTCGGATGATGACCAGGAAAAGCACTTTACGAGCCCGTCGTCATCGAGGACCGGGGGCAAAATTTGCCTCTTGGATAAATACATCTCCAGGCTTCCCAAAGTTGGAAAACCAGCTCCCCAGCGTCTGGCTGGAGGAATCCATGCTGAGGTATTTCTAAGGCCTTTCTAAGGATAGATCTTTGGGCCCAAACATCTGAGGTTCAGATCTGCCTAGGAGGGTGGGGGGGGGGGGAATCCTGGGCCAGAAAAGGAATGTGTTTGCCCCGAATTTTCAATCCCTGGTACTAAAAAGAATAGAATAAAAGAGCTGGAAGTAAGAATAAGTTGACCCCCTTGTCTTTGTGGCAGCCCCTCAAGTACTGGACAGCTATCATGTCACACCCTAGTCCTTCTCCTCTGAACTTAAATACAAAAGGACAGATTTGGAAGGGACCCCGGAGGTCTTCTAGTCCAACCCCCTGCTCAGGCAGGAAACCCTGCACCACTTCAGACAAAGGGTTATCCGACATCTCCTTACCAACTTCCAGTGTTGGAACATTCACGGTCGTAAGTGTGAGAAACCGAGACGAGTCCTTGTTTTTGAGTGCTGCTGTAACGTCAAACAATCAGTGAATGATTGTTAGTCAGGGTTTACCTACAATGTTGAGAAATGTGGGGTGAAGAGGTAGAATGGGGTGTGGCTCACTTAGCAAGAGAGGTTTTGGTCCCAATTGCAGTCATAAGTTAAGGACTACTTTTGGTGGCCCGCTAGCGTCCAGTGGAGCTGGCAGCAGTGAGGAGGGTTGAGGAGGAACCTGGGCCAGTCCTGGAGTCTGGGGAAGGCTCTGAGGAGGGCTCTGTGTCGGAGGCAGAGAGGGGGCCAGGGCCGTCTGACAATTATTAGCTGCCTTCAGAGTCAGACATCAGGGAGGCAGAAGAACAGCTGGAGCCTGTTCCCAGTGTGCGCATGCGCAGTTACCAGACAAAGGGAACAGCTAAAGAACAAGGGTTGACTTGGGAGGAAGGCCACCGGTGGACGATGAATGGCCCCTCCCAGAGGAAATAAAAGAGGAGCGAAAGGGGAGTGGAGCTTGCAGGAGACCATTCGTTCGCTTCATTGGTTCCTGACTCTCCGAGAGTCCTTGCCAAGTTTTGCAGCTATCGGCCTGGCAGCTCTCCAAGCCAGAGAAGGTCTGTGACTGTAAATCCTCCCTCGAAAGACTTTGCTGGATGGGAATGAGCAGAATTCACAGTCAATTCACAAAAGGGTGTTGTTGTTTTTGTCGGGACCAGGAGTTGGCTTCAGGCTCTCGGGAAGCCTAAGGTCAGAACAGGTCTACGACACAGGCTCGGTCTCTTTCCTCTTCCTTCCTCCCCTTCTCCCAAAGGACTCTGGGGATGAATGTGTCCTCCGCTGATGGTTTTTCCCTTCTCGTTCTTCCTCCCCCTGCTCACAGTCCTTTTCCGAAAAATCGGGAGAAAGCTACTTCCAACAGCAGCACTTGCACATCTGGGCCAAGTCGTTCCAGCATCCCCAGAGGGAGTTTTTCGCCAAGTTCCAGAGATCCTTCCCTCCAGATTCGCTGTCGTTCGAATCCCTCCATAAGGAGATCACCAGTGTCTTGAAACAGCCCACGAGGCACGGCATCCCAATGCATTACATCTGCCACGAGCACCTGCACGCCTTCTTGGAAGAGACCCAGGTCTTGGCCGGTCTTCAGGACGTCATCAACAAGGCGGTCCTCAAAATCCTGGAGGCCACCATGACGGGAGGGATCCCCTTTCTCGACCTGTCGGATGACCGCGGGTACCCATCGTCCTGGGATTCAGAGGAGGAAGAGGAGACCAGCATCTCGGAGAGTTACGAAAGCGAGGACGAGATGTCAAAAGGTGGGATTTGCAAAGGGAAGAAGAAGAAAGCGCTCTCGGAGGACGGGAAGCCTGCTCTCCCCAAATCCAAGCAGAAGCCGGACACGCCGGAAGAGGCCCCTCGCAAGGCCAAGAGCGTCCCTCCCCCACTCTCCAAAACCAAGGAAACCCCCACCAAGTCGAGATACGTCCCTCCTCCCCTCCCGAAGTCAAAGAAGAAGGCTCCGCAAGAGCCGAGCCAGGCCGAAACGGAGACAACCAAATCGGTAATTGCTGGGGAATAGGAATTAGGAAATAGGAAATAGGAAAAAGAAGGGGAATAGAAAAAGAAAAGAAAGGAATGGAATGGAATAGAACAAAGTAAGGCATAGAACGGAGTGGAGTGGAATAGAATAGGGCAAAGTAAGGAATAGAACGGAGTGGAGTGGAGTGGAATGGAATAGAATAGGGCAAAGTAAGGAATAGAACGGTGTGGAGTGAAGTGCAGTGGAGTGGAATGGAATGGAACGGAATAGAATAGGGCAAAGTAAGGAATGGAATGGAGTGGAATGTTATGGAATAGAATAGGGCAAAGTAAGGAATGGAATGGAGTGGAATGGAATGGAATAGAATAGGGAAAAGTAAGGAATAGAACGGAGTGGAGTGAAGTGGAGTGGAATGGAATAGAACAAAGTAAGGAATAGAACAGAGTGGAGTGGAATGGAGTGGAGTAGAATGGAATAGAACAGTAAGGAATGGAATGGAGTGGAATGGAATGGAATAGTATAGGGCAAAGTAAGGAATGGAATGGAATGGAATAGAATAGGGCAAAGTAAGGAATGGAATGGAATGGAATAGAATAGGGCAAAGTAAGGAATGGAATGGAATAGGGCAAAGTAAGGAATTGAGTGGAATGGAATGGAATGGAATAGAATAGGGCAAAGTAAGGAATGGAGTGGAATGGAATGGAATAGGGCAAAGTAAGGAATGGAATGGAGTGGAATGGAATGGAATAGAATAGAATAGGGCAAAGTAAGGAATGGAGTGGAATGGAATGGAATAGGGCAAAGTAAGGAATGGAATGGAATAGAATAGGGCAAAGTAAGGAATGAAATGGAATGGGGCAAAGTAAGGAATAAAACGGAGTGGAGTGGAGTAGAGTGGAGTGGAATAGAATAGAATAGAATAGAGCAAAGTAAGGAATGGAACGGAGTGGAGTAGAGTGGAGTGGAATAGAATAGAATAGAGCAAAGTAAGGAATAGAACGGAGTGGAGTGGAGTAGAGTGGAGTGGAATAGAATAGAATAGAATAGAATAGAATAGAATAGAGCAAAGTAAGGAATGGAACGGGGTGAGTGGAATGGAGTGGAATGGAGTAGAGCAGAGCAGAGCACAGCACAGCACAGTACAGCAAAGTAAGGAATAGAGTGGAGTGGGATAGAGTAGAAGCCAAATAAGGAACGGAATGGATTAGAATAATTATTGCTTCGCCTGTGGGTGTATTGATTTGTTTCCAGCTTCATTTTATTCTCCATCAGTTCTTTAAAACCTGCTTCTTGATTTCTCCTACTTCTCCTCCAGGCTCGGCACGCCATCACTCCAAAGGACATCAAACGGGCCCGCCTTCAGGGTAAGCCCGTCCCCAAGCAATCCATCATCGACTTCTTGATCGAAAACGCCGCCAAGCTGATCTTGTACAAGTACAATTACGAAACCCTGCTTTCCGAGAAGCTGGGCTTTATCTCCGTCCCGGTCACCAAAGTCCTTCTGGAGATCATGTTTGGCTACAAGAAAATCAAGGGCAGCGGCATACGCCTGTCTTCTCAGATCGACTGGACCAAAGTCTACGACGACGTCTACAAGAAGAGGCCACGCAAGCCCAAAGTGCCCAAACAGGAGAAGAAGAAGAAAGGCAAAGTGAAGAAAGAGAAAAGAGCTGGGGAGAAGAAGAAAACGGAGAAGAGCTTGCTCACAAAACCGTTAGACGCCCCCAAAGGGAAAGTGATCCGCACGAAAGCCGCTGGAGACCACGGCCCCCACAAAGTCTTATCGGAGCTGGGAGAACCGGAGATTTTCGAGATCGTCCCTCCACAGTTCCCATCCGACGCCGAACCGGCCTCGGCCGAAGAGAATAACGGCACCGAACCGCCCAGCTCCAAGCTGTCTCCGTCCAGCACCAAGGTCTCCACCATCATGGAGGACAGTCCGAAGAAGTCGGAGATTCACGATTTGGAAAAAGCGCCTTCGGGGCTAGGCACGCCTAGGGCTTCGTGGTCCGGACGGAAAAGTACCCCTGCCATTCTGTTACCCGAGGTGGATGCCAGCGGCCAGGGCGCCGAAGTCCCGGTGAAGAAATCTGTGTCCCACAGGTCTAGCGTGGCCGGAGAAGGGAGCAAGACGGTGCTTCCTAAAATCTGAAACTCCACTTCTGTCTGGTTAATAAAGGATATACGTTTGTCTACTACGGTCCTGTCAACCTCAGATCCGTGTCTTCCCCTCCACCGAATCGAACCGGTATCTCATCTGCAAGACGGCCAGCTTGTTGGGACTTTCCGATATTGAGTCGTTGTTGTTGTTTTTAATTCATGAAATGTTGAGTTTTATTCTTCAGAATCGATCCTGTCTTCCAATTCTGGTCAGAGATGTCTTGAGTTTTGACTCCTTTTCTTTATTTTAAACATTAAAAAGCCTTTTTCTTCCTCTTCTCCCTTGGCTACCCATCTATCCCATCCCCATTTAACGAGAGCCTCCTTGGAAGGGAATATTTGAAGGGGGGGGGGAGTTTCCTTGGTGCTCTCTGAGGTTTTCTTGGTGGTTTTCTTGCAGACGTTTCGTGATCCAACTAGGTCACGTTATCAGGGCTAAAGGGAGTGGGGTTTGCTCTCTTTGTCGCTGCATATAAAGAGAGAGGGTGTGCCACCTCCCAAATGGAGAAGATCAGTTTCTCAGAGAAGAGAAAGACAATGTGCGAAAACTCCAATTTAACCAGACTGGTTCTCTCTTCATGTATTTGGCCTGTTGTCTTTCTTTCTTTCTTTCTTTCTTTCTTTCTTTCTTTCTTTCTTTCTTTCTTTCTTTCTTTCTCTTTCTTTCTTTTTCTTTCTTTCCATCCCTTTTTCCTTTTTCCTTTTTCTTCTCTTTTCTTTCTCCTTTTTTCCTTTTTTATTCTTTCTCTCTTTTTCTTTTTTCTCCTTCCCTCTTTTTCCCTTTTTTTCTCTTTCTTTCTTTCTACGCCTCTCTTTTTTGTTTTTTCCTTCTCTTCTCTCTTCTATTTCTTTCTTTTTTTCTCCTCTTTTCCCCCCTTCTTTCTTCTTTTTTCTTTCTCTCTTTCCTTTCTCTTTCTCTTCTTTCTCTTTTTCCCTTCTTTCTTTTCTCTCCCTCCCTTCTTTCCTTATTTTTTTTCTTTCACCCACAGATGAAAGTGAAATGCCAGCTGACATTTTACTTATTTATTTAATTTGATTTGTATACCGCCCTTTCTCCCATAGGGACTCAGGGCAGTGCACAGGGAAAAGAAAAGGTACATTTAAATACAGTCAATAGATAAATTTAAAGTTAAATAAATTTAACCTGAGTTAGAATAAACTTAAGAAAGCCTATTAAAATGATAGTAAAAACAAACTATGCCAGGCCGGCCGCATGAAAAAAGTAAGTCTTCAATGCTTAATAATAATAATAATAATGACATAAGAAAGAGCTCCCTTTTTAATCTTTCAACACCCTAAGAACGATCGTCTCCTTCACTAAGCACCATAGCAGAAACACTTAATCCCCCAAAGCGGAAGCATTTTAAATAAGAGCCTTTATTTTTAACCAACTGAAAGGTCACGTGGCACAGGCTGAAGGCGGGATTCGAACCGGCGCCCTCTTCGGTGCGCAGCTGCCACCTTGCGGCCCCTCCTGCCATTTCCTCCTCAAGCCTTCCCGCCCCTTTCCCGTCCGCCACGCCGCCGCAGCTGATTGGCCGCCCCCGCCGCGCGCCTCGAGCCTATCAGCGCCTCAGCGTCGCGTCGCCGGGGGGCGGGCCGGAGCACGTGCTCCGTGTTGGCAGCCGCGGATTGGCTGCCGCCGAGCGCCGCTACCGGAAACGGCTCCTGAGGCGAAGTTCGAGCCGTCGCCGCTACACGGCCGACCAGCCGGAGGAAGCCTCGGAAGGAGCGGAGATGCGGCGACCGCGCGGCGGCGCTTCTGCTTCTTCTTCTTCGGCCCGGCCCGGCCCGTCGCCGCCGCTGCTGCTGCTGCCGCTGCTGTTGCTGGCCTGCGGGCCGGGCGGGGCGAAGGAGGCCGAGGCGGGCGCTGTCACTTGCGGCTCGGTGCTGAAGCTGCTCAACACGCGGCACAACGTGCGGCTGCACTCGCACGAGGTCAAGTACGGATCCGGTGAGGAGAAGCCGAGGCTACGAACTCCCAGGATCCCCTGCCTGGAGGGGTGGGGGGATTTAAAGGTGTCTTGTAGTCAGATAGGCAGCTCCTGAATGGGGAGGCTCTATCATGAGTTGAAGCTCCAGAGAGCCTAAGTCCTGTGGGAGTGGGGGGTTAGATGGTGCCTTGTATTCAGATAGACAGCTCCTGAATCGGGAGGCTCTATCACGAATGGGGGTCTATTGGGAAAGACAAGGCCTAAGTGCTTTAGTGTGTGTGTGTGTGGAAGGGGTGTTTAATGGTGCCTTGCATTCAGATAGGCAACTCTTGAATGGGGAGGCTCTATCATGAATGGGGGGCTATTGGGAAAGAGGGCCCTAAGTGCTTTGGGGGGGGTGTTAATGGTGCCTTTAAAGGGGGGGTTAAGGGTGCCTCCTGCTCTATTATGAATGGGGGCTATTGGGAAAGACAGGCCTTTGTGCTTGGGTGGGGAGGGGTTGATTGTGCCTTGCATTCAGATAGACAGCTCCTGAATGGGGAGGCTCTATCATGAGTTGAAGCTCCAGAGAGCCTAAGTCCTGTGGGGGTGGGGGGTTAGATGGTGCCTTGCATTCAGATAGGCAATTCTTGAATGGGGAGGCTCTATTATGAATAGGGGGTATCAGGAAAGACAGGCCTAAGTCTTTTAGTGGAATGGGGCGGGGTGTGTGTGTGTGTGTGTGTGTGATGCAAACACAAACACCCTGCGCCATGGGTGAAATTGCTTGAGATAAATAGCTCCCGAATGGGGAGGCTCTATTACAGGGATGTCCAAACTTGGGAACTTTAAGACTTGTGGACTTCAACTCCCAGAATTCCCCAGCTGCCATGTCTGGCTGGGGAATTCTGGGAGTTGAAGTCCACAACTCTTAAAGTTCCCAAGTTTGGACATCCCTGCTCTATTACAAATGGGGGCTGTCAGGAAAGTCCCTTGGGGGTTGGGCTAGGGGGTTGCTGGTGCCTTGCATTCAGATAGGCAGCTCCTGAATGGGGAGGCTCTGTCACGGATGTGGGCTACCTGCCCTAAATCCCTGAGGGTAGGGATGATATTTTTGGTACTTCAGATAGCCAGCTCCTGAACCAAGAAGGTCCCTCACAGGTGGTAGCTACTAGGAAAGATAGGTCTAACCCCCCCCCCCCTTGGGTGGGGGAAGCTGTTGGCTTGTATTTCAGATAGGCAGCTCCTGAATAGGAAGGCTGTAGTATAAATGGGTGCTACCTGCAGAAATGGGTTTAATCCAACCACTCACCCCCCACCCCCAGGTAGGCTGCGGCCCTTCTCTTGGCATCACCTCTTGGACTTTTGCCAACCTGTCCATATAGGGTTGTCAGAGGAGAGCAGCTATGTGCCTTTTCTCCATGAATACAATCAGGAAATAAAATCCAGAAACTGCTATGGCTGAGTGCTACGTTTAACTGGGTGTGTGTGTGTGTGTGTGTGGTAGTGGTAGTGTACAAAATGAGCTTTATATAGGGTTGGAGGGTGTTTGCTTTGCTCCTCAACCTCTGGAAAGCTAATGAACCTCATTATTATTATTATGCTTATTGCTATACCAAGCAGGTCTATTTGTTATCGCTTCCAGTTTCCTCCCACTGGTCCCAGATAGAATTTATGGATAAAGAGGATGGGGGGGAAATAAACAATGCCCTTTACCTTCTGTTCGTTCTGTAGCTTCCACTTTGTAGATTGCTTCTGGCTATCAAATTTCAACATCAATTTTTAAGGAACCAGTTCGGTCAGACCAGAGTTTCCATCGAATTGAGTCACCTTTTTGGAGCAATTGGCAGAATATCTAGGGGAAAGTCCCTTGTCTGTCATTCAAAGCTCGAATGGCTTCTGTATTGTTGATGTTCCACGTGTACATTTGGAGACATTACTGAAATTTCACAGAGCCGCCAGTGTGAAAAGTAAACAGTAAAAGCCCTGTACAGAGAGATTTCATTTAGCGTTCTTATTTGCTGTTGATGGATCAGGAAAAAGGGAAATGACTGCAGTGCAATGTCATAATTGTGTTTTCTGTCCATTCTTCTTGGGGGACGAATAACATCAGCGCAACAATTCACTGATGAGTGGGTCACTGTTTTGTTGTTAGGTAGTGGTCAGCAGTCAGTGACTGGAGTCGAAGGATCAGATGATGCCAACAGCTATTGGCGGATCAGGGGCAGAAGTGACGGATCCTGCCAACGAGGGATACCGGTAAAATGTGGGCAGTCAGTCCGCCTTACTCATGTCAACACAGGGAAGAATCTGCACACCCATCACTTCTCATCACCGCTCTCCAACAACCAGGTAAAACTTGGAGTATTCCCACCTATTTCCCACCTGATTTTTTCAGCTGCAGGGATACCTTTAAATCTAATTGATTCTACTGTTGAGTTGGAGTTTTAGGAGGGATGCTGCTGCTTCTTCTTGTGCCATATCCATCATCGGATGTTGGCAATCCTATTTTTGTCAACAGCCGCGTGAAAAAGTGCTGCTGAGCTTTGTCCAAACTAGTCCCTTAGATTTTGAAGCCATGATGTTCGTCTTCTGCCTGGACCTCATTTGCCTTCACTCTTTCCCTGGAGGATTAAGTGAAGGATGCCATATTTTTCTGGGTGTTGCATCACATATCCAAAATATTCTAACTTGGATGCTTATCTAGTTGAAACGTTCAATTGTGCTTTTTTAATTTGCTGTCTACCATTTGACACTACATATATGCAGCACTGGCTGCCAAGCTTTTGGACACCAGGGACAGGTTGTGTGGAGAGAGTTTTTTCCTCGAACCAGAGGTTTTGCGTGCTGCCTGAATCCCACAGATGGGGCTTCACTTGTTTCCACAATCCAGTTTGTGGCATGCCGTAGGCTGAGGACCCCTGATATACAGCATAACTATACAAATTTAAGAAGTTTTGCTGTGCCTAATTTTTTTACATTTGATGAGACGGTGCCCTCGATTTTGTGAATTTTTAAAAAGAATTTCTGAGATGCTCATGACAGTTCCAATGTTAAAAATCCTTAAAGCTTGTTCGAAGTATTCTATTTGTTTCTTACTGTGAAAAAAATACATTTCCAACATGATTTGTACTCATATATTTTACAAGATGTCTCTAATTCCATTTAAAGGACTACTTTGTAGAATAGAATAGAATGCCATTTTTTTTCTACAGTACAATTTGTGACCTTTTTTTTTTTTGTCAGGCCCACACCTGCAAAGTTCAAAGCTACTTTATTATATTCTGCCTGTAATATAGAAATCTCCCCAGTCTGGCAACATTCTCTAGGGAACATTTAGATAAGACTGGGGGAGGGGTCAGTCTTTTCCTCCTGCTTGAGTTCTCCCTGCTTCCCAACATTTTCCACTACTATTTATATTAGTAACTGTTCTGGAAATATATATATAGAACAGGAGAATGTGTCAGTGACAACTCCATACCTCTGTCATTAACATTCTACTTGATATTGGTGTGAGTGGTTTGTTAATGGTGTCATACAGTGTGTACATTGCGGTTTAGAGACTATCAAAGTGATTCATAGCTATTTGTAACTGGCATAACAATCTGATTATTTCTACTAGCAGGTTAAACGTACTGAAACTGCTACAGGGCTGAGGAAAAGTGCTTTATCTAAAGCAACATGTATATATATATATATATATATATTGCTCCCAGTTTCTGTTTGATTTTGTAGACATTCGCTGCAAACCTTTGATGCCTTAAAAAGGGATAAAGTTGCTCTAGAAAATATTGACTTAAGTCACGGTGCACTAAAGCAGGACAAGTGTATGTACTCATGATTTAAAGCCATTTGCAGCTCATGCTTCAGCAAGTCACAGTATATGTGTAATTTGAATCAGATCATTATTTCAAAGCTAATTAAAAGTCCTGGTCCCAATATATCATTTCTTACCTGGGTTGCCACATTTAAGTTTTACAGTTCACAATAACTGTCTTCACACTGCAGGCTAAACCAACACAATTTAGCTCAGGGTTTCCTAACTTTAGGTCTGTGGGTCTCAATTCCCAGAATTTCCCAGACATCTTGCTGGCTGGGGAATTCTGGGAGTTGAAGTCCACAGATCTTAAAGCTGGCAAGATTAAGGCGATGGCCTTCTTGTCCATCCAGGATCTTAAGCCATCACGTGGCAACTTTGTCTTGTCGTTTGCAGACTGTGGCTTACAGTTCAGCGTATAGTGCAAACCCAGCTTATATCACGCCACAAAGAGGCATCCTCACCACCATCTTTTTCTCCCACCCCGTTTCTGCCTTTTGACAGGAAGTAAGTGCCTTTGGCGATGAAGGTGAAGGGGACGACTTAGACGTGTGGACGGTTCAGTGCAGCGGAACCTTCTGGGAACGAGATGACGCGGTGCGCTTCAAGCACGTGGGAACCGATGTGTTCCTTTCAGTGACGGGGGAACAATACGGGCACCCCATCCGGGGTCAGCGGGAAGTTCACGGCATGCATTCCGCTAATCACCACAACTACTGGAAAGCCATGGAGGGGGTTTTCATCAAGGCCAACTCGGACTCCACGAAGCATGACGAACTCTGAATACGTCCTGACAAGCGTTTCTCTCCCCCCACCCCCGTAAATTCCCCTCCCACAAAGCTCAACATCTTAAAAGGGCATGGAGACACCCTTGGGAGGGCAGCGTCTCGTGCTTCATTCTGAATGATCTAAACCCGACTGGTTCCTCTTCCTTTTCCCTAGCCATTTCCTCTTCCTGTCTCGTTCATTTGCCCTCCCCCTCTCGTTTTTTTTCTCCCCGAAGGAAGGAAAAATGATTTGCTGTCTATATTCTTAATTCCGAGGTGCAATAAAACCTAACTTTTGTAATTCTTTCTCATTAAAGAAAGACATATGTGCCCCATCGACAGTCACGGATGCTGCGTTCCTGATTGTCCGTAAAAAGCTTATCAGGACAGCCAATTTACTCTGCCATTTTTGAAAAGCCCATGGCAGGGGAAAACCAGGAGAAGATGGATAGAAAAATATATATTAAAAAAAGGTGAATTATTTATGTCACCCCCAACTTTCTGCTGCTCTGATCCATCTGATACGTCACACAACCTTTAGTTGTATTCATTTGTTTTGTCTTAAAATTTCCATGGGAGATTGGCAACCTGCTGGTGTGTTTTTCCTGCTGATAAGAAATAGTTGCTTAAAGAAAAGGAATAAAGCTTTCCACAAAGCGCTTTTAGGAAATTCAGAACAACCCATGGAAGGAGAAATGAAATGGCTGTAAAATGTTAGGCCACCAGGTTATCGCACCCTCTTTTGTGTTCCCCTATTCCATTCTGGTGTGCGTATAAAGTTTCAGCCTGGTGCAGAGGGAACTAGCAATTCAAGGCTACAGTTGTTAGTTGCAAAGTCGTGTCCGATCCATCACAACTGCATGGAGAACGTTCCTCCAGGTCTTCCTGTCCTCTACCATCCTCTGGAGTCCATTGAAGCTCATGTCAACTGCTTCAGTGACTCCATCCAGCCACCTCATTCTCTGCCATCCCCTTCTTCTTGTGAACCTCCATCGTTCCCAGCATGAGGCTCTTCTCCAGGGAGTCCTTCTTTCTCATTAGGTGGCCAAAGTATTTTGAGTTTCCTCTTCAGGATCTGGCCTTCTAAAGAGCAGTCAGGGTTGATCTCCTCTAGGACTGACTGGTTGGATCGCCTTGCAGTCCAAGGGACTCTCAGGAGTCTTCTCCAGCACCAGAGTTCAAAGGCCTCCATTCTTTGGCACTCAGCCTCTCTTATGGTCCAACCTTCACAACTACACATTGCAACTGGGAAAACCATAGACTTGACTATGATTTGTTTTCAAACAAAAGTTTTCAGCCTGGTGCAATGGAACTAGCAATTCAAAGCTACAGAAAACCATTCAAAGGCACTCCCTCTCCCTTAAGGACTTCTGTACATCTTCAAATCCGTCTTGAATCTTCTCATGTCTCTTCCTTGTAAGGCAGGGACGGGCAACCTGGGGCTCTGGAGCCGCATGTGGCTCTTTCATCCCTCTGCTGCGGCTCCCTGTCACCGGTCCGGCAAATGATGGGGCTTTCGTTTAGGACAGGGAGAGGAAAAAGGATGCCGCACTAGGAGGAGACTGGTGGGGGAACTGGACTTCTAGTCAGCTCCAGAATTGAACAGGGGGCTTCCGGTTAGGACCTTTGTGGCTCTTTGAGTGTTTAAGATTGCTGACCCCTGTTGTAAAGGGATGGTGCATTTGAGGGGAGACATGAAGACCACATAAAATGAAAGTGCCTTAGATTATTCCCAAGTATAAATATACACAGGCTTCTGATTTCTCCTTTCTGATCAGATCCTCTTGGCAGAAATTACTCCAGCAGTGAAATCACCTCTGAGGCCGTAGATGGGAGCACGCCCCATGCCTGGAGCATTTTAATGAAAGTCGCAGTGTCTTAACTGGTGTCTGACTCACCAAGTTCACATATTTGTGGGGAAATTTCCCCTGGCAAACAAGTACATTTGCCAGAAATTCCTTCCAGGTTTTCTTACAAAACGCTTGGTTAATCCTTAACCGCTTGTTCTCCGTGTAGATTTTGAGAGCCAAAGCGGTAGATCTCCACTTAAAACCATTCGTTTAGTGGCCAAAGTTACCACGGCACCGGAAAAGTGACTTATGGCCGTTTTTCGCACTTAACAACCATTGCAGCCATCCTCATGGCCATGTGATTAAAACCCGGATCCTTGGCAGCTGGTTCTTATTTATCACGGTCCTAGAGCCATGCAATCCCTTTTTGCGACCTGATAAGCAAAGTCGTCAGGGAAGCTAGATTTGCTTAACAATCAGGGTTTCCTACCTGAGCAGGGGGTTGGACTAGAAGACCTCCAAGGCCCCTTCCAACTCTTGTTATTCTGATCGCATGATTCACTTATCAACCGCAGTGTGTTCTGAGCTAGGCTTCCCCAAAAAGCACGAAGCATAGTCCGGGTCCCGACAAAACCCCTTTATTTAAACGAATGTGAATTCCTCTCATTCCCATTTAGCAAAGGCCTGGCAAACAGTTTTTCAAAGGAGTATTTATGACCACAGACCTTATCTATCTTGGAAAGCTGCCCTGTCAATATTTTCCAAATGAGGCACTGTGCAAGGAAAGGCTGGGCACAGAGTCTCTGAGATTCATGGACAGATCTTCACACTCCTGAAGCAAATGAATGAACGAATTGTTTCCTGCAAAAGCCCCCTCCCCTTTCGCTCCTCTTTTATTTCCTATGGGAGGGGTCAATCATCTTCCACCTGTGGCTTTACTCCCAAGTTGACCCTGATTTCTTAGCTGTTCTTTTTTTATGGCAGCTCTGCGCGTGCGCACCCTGGGAACAGGCTGTTCCTCTGCCCCATTGATCTCCGACTCCGAAGGCAGCTGATAACTGCTGGACGGCCCTGGCCCCCTCTGTCTCTGATGCAGAGCTCTCTCCGAGCCTTCCCCAGCCTCCGGGACTGGCCCATGTTCCCCCCCAACCTCCTCACTGTCTGACTCTGCTGATGGACCACAACACAGTGAATCACTGAACAACTGTGGCAAAATAGGTCGTAGAATGGGGCAAAACTCATTTAAACAGCTGCTGTGGTTAGGGGTGGAAATCCTAGGCTCCACTGTATTCTTAAATCAAGGACCTTTGAACTGGATTATTTGGAAGAAAGCTCTAGAATTTGACAGCGTTTTTGAGAAAATGCTCGGGAGTCAGCCGCGAAAAGATTCTTATTTAGACCATGCCCGGTTCGATGCTCAAACTCATATTGAGCCAAGCGATCTAACAGTGCAGCCAAATGAATTTATTTTTCATTTTATTTAATAAATTGAATCTACCTCACCATCTGAAGTGACTCTGGGTAGCTTAACAATGGAATCAAAACACGAACGCTACTTAAAAATAGAAGAACAATTAAAATAACAACAGATCAAATCTTTCTCAAAAACCACCCCCAACCACAGGCTCCAGCGGAGCGGAAGTGGTGCTTTCATACACTTTTTTAAAAAACCACCACCAAAGATGAAAAACCTAGAAAAAAAATATGTTACTCAGCTCCTAAACCTGCCTGCTGACTACAAGACTGTATGACTATTAAATGCAAGGATTCAACCTGTTTTCAACCCATCAGGATGGAGGGAGGGAGAGAAAAGGAAACTCAAATCGGACAATAGGACGGGAAAAAAGATGCGTAGATGTTACAGGTGCTGGAGTGGTGATCCAATGTGACTTTTTCCCCAAAAGTTCACGCGGAGAGATTAACGGGCATCTGTTGAGGATGAGAAGCTGATTTTGTCTGCAGAGGTGAGGCCCACAAGAGCTTTTGCGTTCCACCATTCCAGCTTCTTTGGGGCTTCCGCTTCTCATATCTGGGCTCAGGAAGACATGAGCAGGGGGTTGGGCTACAAGACCTCCAAGGTCCCTTCCAACTCTTGTTTATTCCTATTCTATATTCTATCCTATTCTACATTCTACATTCTATTCTTCTATTCCATTCTAAATTCTATATTCTATTCAATACTCTATTCTACATTCTATTCTTCTATTCCATTCTAAACTCTATGCCTGGGATGGCGAACCTATGGCACGGGGGCCACAGGTGGCACGCAGAACCATTTCTTGGGGCACGTGAGGCGTTGCCCTGTCAGCTCCAGCATGTGCGCTGGCCAGCTGATTTAGGCCTTCTTTTGAGGCCGTTTTTCGCCCTCTGGAGGCTTCAGGGAAGCTCCAGAAAGCCTCTGGAGCCTGGGGAGGATGAAAAAAGCACGCCAAAAGCAGGGTGTCACACACACATAGCATTATGGGTGTGGCGTGCCCACGCACGACCCCACTGCACTCCCCACGCTTTTGGCACATGAGCCACAAAAGGTTAGCCATCACTGTTCTATGCTATTCTATATTCTATTCTAAATTCTGTTTTATTCTATATTCTATTTTATTTTAAATTCCATATTGTATTGTATTTTAAATTCTACATCCTATTGTTCTATTGCTTTCCATTCTATTCTAAATTCTGTTCTAGATTCTATTCTTCTGTTCTAGATTCTATTCTATTCTAAATTCTACATTCTATTCTTCCATTCCATTCTAAATTCTATTCTATATTCTATTTCATTCTATTCTATTCTAAATTCTATTCTATTCTATATTCTACATTCTATTCTTCCATTCCATTCTAAATTCTATTCTATTCTACATTCTGTTCTAAATTCTGAGCTATTCAAAATCCTATTCTATATTCTATTCTATTCTAAATTCTACATTCTATTCTTCCATTCCATTTTACATTCTATTTTATATTATAAATTCTACCCTATTCCATTCCATGTTCAGAATCTTCTGGAGACCCCATCCTAGTTTGGATCCCTTCTTTAAAGTTACAAATCCCACCAGGAGAAGTGAGCATTTCTGCTACCCTCTGAGAAGCCCATCTAAGAGAATAGATCCACTAAAGCAGGGGTCTCCAACCTTTGCAACTTTAAGTCTGAAGGACTTCAGCTCCCAGAAGCTTTGCTGGCTGGAGAAGTCTGGGAGCTGAAGTCCTTCAGACTTAAAGTTGTAAAGGTTGGGGACCCCTGGTATAAACAGAGGCATAGAATCAAAATCAAGCTTTGCTTACTTATTTAGGGCAGGGGTCTCCAACCTTGGCAACTTTAAGTCTGAAGGACTTCAGCTCCCAGACTTCAGAATTCTGGGAGCTGAAGTCCTTCAGACTTAAAGTTGCAAAGGTTGGAGACCCCTACACTAAAGGTAGTCCTCCAATTGAGCCCAAAGGAGGAAGGGAAGGAAGGAAGAGGAGGAGGAGGAGAAAAGATTTGTTTATTTTAAGAACAAATGCAAGGCATGAAATCTATTTAGGAAATGCTGACATTGCAAGGTATATATATACTATCTTCTGTTGTGCAAATGCAAACCAGGAAAATGGAAGCCCTGGAAGCCTTTAAAACAACCCTGGAAGCCTTTAAAAAGATGTTAGATAGCCATTTGTCTGAAATGGTATAGGGTTCCTGCCCACGCAGGGGGTTGGACTAGAAGACCTCCAAGGTCCCTTCCAACTCTGCTATTGTATTGTATTGTAAAATCCCACGTCTATATGACTGAAATAATCCCAACAGCTATAACAGGATTGACTTCTGGAAGTTCTTTAGAACCACAGAAATTAGCCGAATTCACAAAAAGATTCCCCCCCCCTCTTCCCTCCCAGCTATAGCCAGATGCCCCATCTGTTTTGCAGAAGTCACAAGCTCCAAAGATCCTAACTAAGCCCCCACCCCCAACTCCCTCCTGCTGTTTTTTATCTGGGTGCAAATATGCTAATTTAATCCTCTTAATCCATGTAGCTAATTTAAGTCTTGCTGATTTCCATGGATCTGTGCAAAGGATGATTGCATCTGGATCCAGGCTCAGTGGTGGGTGGGTGGGTGGGTGCGCGTGTATGTTTTAATCACCCCCTCTGGATGCACAGTAATCTACTTTAAAAGACATTACTACGTACACAAAGAAGAAGAAAAACAGAAATAAGAACCGCGTTTCCTTTCTGTTTTGCCTTTTACTCTAAAGTTGTTAAGTCTCGTTTCTGCCTTGCATTTTACACTCTGAGGCAGCCTTGCAACTAATCAATAATGTATCGTTATTATTACTCAAAGCAAAAGGAAAAGTTACAGATTTATTCTGTACACTTCAAATATACATTTCATGGTTTGTTTTTGGAACCTAAAATCCACTTTATAGCAAAAATGGAGCCAGTAACCATAAAACACACCGTTCCAACTTTGAGTATTCCAATCGAAATAAGCTTAATTCCTTCGTCTAAAGACGCCTGTGGCATCTCTGGTGTAGGCAGGGTCTCCTGCTTGGGTGGGTGGGTGGGAGGGGGAGTTGGACTAGATGACCCACAAGGTCCCTTCCAACCTTGTCAATCTGAATCTTTTCCAATATTTAAATTCTGCATCTGTTTGATCATACAGTCTGACTTGTGCAAACTCTTTGAGCCATACAGGACTTTGCAAATACAACCCAGTTCGATTTATTTATTTTTAAAATCTCACCTTTTATTATTTTATTATCCTATCTTCTTCACAACAACCCTGTGAGGTGGGTTGGGCTGCAAGGTAGAGAGAGGGCTCTTCATAAGGCATAGAATTTGAATCCATCTCTTCCCCCCCCCCCCCCATCTTCCAGCACACCGAGGCTTAGCGCAGGGGGTCTCCGAATTTAGCAACGTTTTAAGACTCTGCTGGGGGAATTCTGGGAATTGAAGTCCACAGATCCTAAAGTTGCCCAGACTTAGTGCAACCTGAAAAGAGTTTGCCAAACTACAGGAAGACTTGGGAGTCAATAGTTCAGCTCTGCAATTATTTCTGATATGTGCCAGCTGAACTCCCACTAACGGAGTTAACCTGAGTTTAGTTCATTTTCTGCAGACTGCAACATGGCTGCTCATCCTTCTAAACCTCGTTTGCATCTTATTCCTTGCTTGGATCTCTGGACAAAAACGCATTGGACCTACTACTTACTCCCTAGTCAGTAAGTACCATCATTTTGCTCTTCAATGTCGGTTTAACAAGCGAATTTGGTTATTATCCTGCTGTTCCCAGGTGGTCCTTGAGCCTTGAGTTTGTATGAGCACAAATTGACTTCCAAATTTCTGTTCTGCTCAACAAGACAGAGTCTGCCTCATCTTACAACCTTTCTTGCCACTGTTGTTAAGTGAATCTGGCTTCCCCACTGATTTCCTGAAACTTTCAAGAAGAGACTGGGCTATCAGAAATGATGTAGTCTCCTGCTTGGGGGGGTTGGACTAGATGACCTGCAAAGTCCCTTTCCGATTCTGTTAATCTGAATCTGTATTTAGTTCCTATTTACTAATTTGCTGCTCTTCGGAGTCCATTACTCAAAAGCAACTACAGGGCGACCAGTGAGGGAGGAGGCTTATGCAACTGGTATTCTTTCCTTGGTGAGCTAATCAGTATATGTTAAGCAAAGTCTGGTAAACTCCTATTTGATATTATTTTGTCTTGGTGTGTCGAATTTCAACCTGGTTGTCCTCAATTTGCAACCAGCCAACCAACCAACCAACCAATGAGAATAGAGGTGGAAGGGACCTTGGAGGTCTTCTAGTCCAACCCCCTGTTCAAGCAGGAGATCCTACACCTTTCCAGACAAGGAGCTGTCCAGTCTCTTGTTAAAATCCTCCTGTGATGGAGTAACCCACAACTTCTGATGGCAAGTTGTTCCACTAGTTAATTATTCTCGCTGTCAAGAAATTTCTCCTTAGTTCTAAGTTGCTTCTCTCCTTGATGAGTTTCTACCCATTGCTTCTTGTTCTGCCTCCGGGGCTTTGGAGAATAGCCTGACTCCCTCTTCTTTGTGGCAGCCCTTGAGATTTAGTGACCGTTCAGGGCAGTTACAACAACACGGAAATAAGTGACTCAAGGTCGTTTTTCACACTTAACAACTGTTGCAGCATCCCCATGGTCGTGTGATCAAAATCTGGACACTTAGCAAACGGATCGTATTTATGACCGTTGCACTGTCACACAATTGCCGTTTGTGACTTCCCCAGCCAGCAAGATTAGTGGGGAACCTCAATTCACTTAACGACCAGGCGATTCACTTAACAACCGCAGTGGTTTGCGTCACCGTGGCAATATAAGGTCATAAAATTGGGCACGGCTCGGCCACATAGCAACGGAAATTCCTCAATTGTGTTTGCAAGTCTTAAGGCTGCCTGTATTGGTGTCCTTGGTTTGATTTGGTTGTTACCTCTGAAATTTCCTTGGCTGCCCCTATTTTCTTCTCTGGGGAAAGGTCTCTCCATGGGGTTGACGGAAGGCTGGGATGCCAGGGTGGCCTGCAACTCAATTGGGCATTGACATGCAAGATGATTTCTCAGCATACTGTTGTTCTGACCTCGGCTTCCCCAGCAGCACGAAACCAAGTCCTCGTCCTCGGATTACAGTTAGTTGATGCGAGCTAAACAGCTTGAAATAGATCTATACTAGTCTCCCTTTATTTCTTTCGGCGGTAAACATAAATTCAACACAAAAAAATAGTTTGTCGCGGAAACAACCGCCTGCGAATGGCCCCTGGATTGGGGCTGAAAGGCAGAAGTAGTATGTTCCATCCCATAATTGGGTAGATCAGGTTGCCCTGTTGGGGGGGGGGGAAATGACACTTAATAAATCACTTATTTCTCTGGGCTTGTGGTACCCCCTGCTGGATATTTTAGGAAAACCCTCCATCCTCTTCAACGGGGTGCCCTCAATTGCAACACTCCTCTAATCTGTCCCAGGTCTTCTTAAAAACTGGTTTCTGGGCCTTTTATGTGAATATTCCTGATCCGCCCGGTTCTTATCTTCCGGCAGCTCTGCGCATGCGCACACTGGGAACAGGCTCCAGCTGTTCCTCTGCCCTCATCTGAGCTTTCCTCAGCCCCCAGGACTGGCTCATGTTCCTCCCCAACGTCCTCACTGTCTGACTGTGCTGCCAGCTCCCTTGGCCGCCGCTGGGCCACAACCAGCATTTGGAAAGGTTTATCCAAGACTCAAATCACTTGGTGTGTGTGTGTTCAATGCAAACATAGGGCTGAGTGTATGTTTGTTCGGGGACCACCATTTCTCTAAGCGAGTGGGGAAATAAGTGACTCAAAGGGGCTTGCTTTTTAAGGGAAGGTGTGGTGTGAACTTTGCCCCTGCCCCTTCCGTTTTCCCCTTTTGTCTGTCCTGAAACCGACCTCCCCAAATCTATCAGCAACGGAAACAGGAAGAGGGACAATTCGATCTTGGTCCTGCATTTCTGGTTAAACCCACTGGGCAACAGGAAAAAAGCGAGGGACGGGGCTCGGTTTGCAAAAGCATCACAAAAGTGAGCTCCCTCTCTCTCTCTCCCACCCCAATTGTTCCAAATTAATTCCCAGGAGGCAACAAACCACAATCCCCCAGCCTATCAGGGAGAGGATTTGAAGCTTTTCCAATCTGGACAAGATCCTGGCTTATTTGTTCGCCTGAAAAGTCTTGCGAAAAGAACCCTTGTCTGATGTAATAGTTTATTTATTTATTAGTTTGTCAAACATGTACAGGATAGCAGGTATAAATATAAACATGGATATAAACGAAAGAAATGGGGACGAATAAATGGGGACCATAGGACAGGGACGGAAGGCACACTGGTGCGCTTATGCACGCCCCCTTTACGGACCTCTTAGGAATGGGGTGAGGTCCACACTGGAGAATTTGAGGTTGAAGCTGTGGGGGGTTGGAGGATGTAACAACGGAGTCAGGTAGAGCATTCCAGGCATTGACCACTCTGTTGCTGAAGTCAGATTTTCTGCAATCGAATTTGGAGCAGTTTACCTTAAGTTTGTTGGCCCATTATTATTGCGATTGAAGCTGAAGTAGTCGTTGACAGGTAGGACATTGTAGCAGACAATTTTGTGTACTACGCTTAGGTCAGACCTTAATCTGCGTAGTTCCAGGTTGTCCAAGCCCAAAACTTCGAGCCTGGTGGCAGAATGGATTCTGTTGTGAGCTGAGGAGTGGAGGACTCTTCTCGGGAAATACCTCTGGACTCGCTCGATCGTATTAACGTCCGATTATACAGTGTGGATTTCAAGCAGACGAGCTGTATCCGAGGATTGGTCTGGCAAAGGTTTTGTATGCCCTAGTTAGCAGTACAACGTTACCGGAGAAGAAGCTTCACAAAATTAGGTGAATGCCTTTTTGGCAAGGCTGTGAACTCTGGGGCTTAGATTGTTTGAGAGGAGTACTCCCGTGTCCTTGGCAGAGTGAGGGTTGTCTACGAGGTCATTTCCACCCAACTTGTATTTGGTGTTTTGATTTTCTGAACTACGGTTCTCTGAACTACTCAAAATTTCCGCTACCGGTTCTTAGCTCCGGCCTTATGCCTAATAAATAAATAGTAATAATAATAATAATAGTAATAAGTAGTAGTTTCTCTCTGTGTGTGTGTCTCCTCTCTATTTTTCTCTGCCTCATTCTCTTCCAATTCCATTTTCTCCCTTTCTTTCTCGTTCTCTTTTTCTGTCCTCCATCTTTTTCTCTGCCTGTTTCTTTTTCTCTGCCTGACTCATTCTCTTCCAATCTCGTTTTCTCTCTCCCTCTTTCTGCCCTCTCCCTATCTCCCTTTTCTCTTTCATTTTCTGTCTTTTTCTCTATCACTCCATCTCATTCTCTTCCAATCTCGTTTTCTCTCTCCCTCTTTCTGCCCTCTCCCTATCTCCTTTTTGTCTTTCATTTTCTCTCTCTCTCTCATTCTCTTCCAATCTCGTTTTCTCTCTCCCTCTTTCTGCCCTCTCCCGATCTCCCTTTTCTCTTTCATTTTCTGTCTTTTTCTCTATCACTCCATCTCATTCTCTTCCAATCTCGTTTTCTCTCTCCCTCTTTCTGCCCTCTCCCTATCTCCTTTTTGTCTTTCATTTTCTCTCTCTGTCTCATTCTCTTCCAATCTCGTTTTCTCTCTCCCTCTTTCTGCCCTCTCCCGATCTCCCTTTTCTCTTTCATTTTCTGTCTTTTTCTCTATCACTCCATCTCATTCTCTTCCAATCTCGTTTTCTCTCTCCCTCTTTCTGCCCTCTCCCTATCTCCTTTTTCTCTTTCATTTTCTCTCTCCGTCTCATTCTCTTCCAATCCCATTTTCTCTCTCCCTCTTTCTGCCCTCTCCCGATCTCCCTTTTCTCTTTCATTTTCTCTCCCCGTCTCATTCTCTTCCAATCCCATTATTCTCTTTCTCTCCCTCCCTCCTCCCTTATATCTTACCCATTTCCCATTCTCTTTCCCCCACCTCCATCCCTCCAGGATTGCTTGCTGGAGACTCCTTGACCTCTTCCATTTATCGGTATCGCTTTACCACATGCGTCTTTATTTTATTTTTTTATTTTTTTTAAAGAAAAGCTGTTCTTTGAAGACTGTCAAGCCAAGCGAGGGTGATTGGGGGGGGGGGGCATCTGAAGCAAGGAGGGGGGGGCAGGAAGAGGTATTTCAAATGTGTGGGGTGAGAGTGGAATTCTTCTCTCCCCCCCCCCCAACCCCCTTTTACAGAAGGAGGGAGCCGTTCAGCAATCCACCAAACTGGAAGTAATTCCTTTTTCTTTTTTTTTCCTTTTCTTCTTTCTTTCTTTTTTACTTCTTGCCTTCGCCTCTTGTCCTTTCCTGTTTCATTCAGGCCTTGACAAATGGCTGGAGAGCAGCCTGTCCCGTCCCCCCCACCTCTCCTTTCAAGTCCCCTTCCTCTTGATTGACTCAAGACCTCCTGGGACGGGGAGGGGGGGGGGAGGCCTTGGGGTCAGCACCTCCCGTTTCTTCAAAGGCCCTGCGGCTGCACGCAGCTGCCTGCCCTGGAAGGGGTTAGCAGCCAGAGAGAAACACAAAACAGAAGGAAGGAGGGGGACCCCAACCGGCTAGCTAGCCCCTCACCCAGTTTATTCCAGTTCAGACTGACGTTGGCCAGTTCCCGGCGGATCAGCAGGGAAGGGCAATGGACGGAGGGGAGGAGGGAGGGCTCCACTTGGACCACCGCAACTTCCTCCTGGAGCCTTTGGGGGGTAACTGGGCATCTTGGTTGGAGCAAACTGGTGGAAGGGGCAGACATGCTGTTTTGATGTATTTATTTTATTTGGGCCCCACTTGTTTTATTATTTGACGTGTAACTCAAGGGGGTGGATATGTTTAACACCCCCTTCTTCTTCCTTTTTTCCCTCCATAACCACCCCGTGAGGTGGTTTGGGCTCAGAGTAAGAACGACTGGCACAATATCACCCAGGTGGTTTTCATGGCCCAAGGCAGGACTAGAACTCCCAGTCTCCTGGTGATTGGCCCAAAGCCACCCAGTCATCTTTGATGCCTAAGAAAACTAGAACTCATTGTCTCTTGGTGATTGGCCCAAAGCCACCCAGTCATCTTTGATGCCTAAGACAAAACTAGAACTCGTTGTCTCCTGGTGATTGGCCCAAAGCCACCCAGTCATCTTTGATGCCTAAGACAAAACTAGAACTCATTGTCTCCTGGTGATTGGCCCAAAGCCACCCAATCATCTTTGATGCCTAAGACAAAACTAGAACTCATTGTCTCCTGGTGATTGGCCCAAAGCCACCCAGTCATCTTTGATGCCTAAGAAAACTAGAACTCATTGTCTCCTGGTGATTGGCCCAAAGCCACCCAGTCATCTTTGATGCCTAAGACAAAACTAGAACTCGTTGTCTCCTGGTGATTGGCCCAAAGCCACCCAGTCATCTTTGATGCCTAAGAAAACTAGAACTCATTGTCTCCTGGTGATTGGCCCAAAGCCACCCAGTCATCTTTGATGCCTAAGAAAACTAGAACTCATTGTCTCCTGGTGATTGGCCCAAAGCCACCCAGTCATCTTTGATGCCTAAGACAAAACTAGAACTCGTTGTCTCCTGGTGATTGGCCCAAAGCCACCCAGTCATCTTTGATGCCTAAGACAAAACTAGAACTCATTGTCTCCTGGTGATTGGCCCAAAGCCACCCAATCATCTTTGATGCCTAAGACAAAACTAGAACTCATTGTCTCCTGGTGATTGGCCCAAAGCCACCCAGTCATCTTTGATGCCTAAGAAAACTAGAACTCATTGTCTCCTGGTGATTGGCCCAAAGCCACCCAGTCATCTTTGATGCCTAAGACAAAACTAGAACTCATTGTCTCCTGGTGATTGGCCCAAAGCCACCCAATCATCTTTGATGCCTAAGAAAACTAGAACTCATTGTCTCCTGGTGATTGGCCCAAAGCCACCCAGTCATCTTTGATGCCTAAGAAAACTAGAACTCATTGTCTCCTGGTGATTGGCCCAAAGCCACCCAGTCATCTTTGATGCCTAAGACAAAACTAGAACTCGTTGTCTCCTGGTGATTGGCCCAAAGCCACCCAATCATCTTTGATGCCTAAGACAAAACTAGAACTCGTTGTCTCCTGGTGATTGGCCCAAAGCCACCCAGTCATCTTTGATGCCCAAGACAAAACTAGAACTCATTGTCTACTGGCGATTGGCCCAAAGCCACCCAGTCATCTTTGATGCCTAAGACAAAACTAGAACTCATTGTCTCCTGGTGATTGGCCCAAAGCCACCCAATCATCTTTGATGCCTAAGACAAAACTAGAACTCGTTGTCTCTTGGTGATTGGTCCAAAGCCACCCAGTCATCTTTGATGCCTAAGAAAACTAGAACTCATTGTCTCCTGGTGATTGGCCCAAAGCCACCCAGTCGTCTTTGATGCCTAAGACAAAACTAGAACTCATTGTCTCCTGGTGATTGGCCCAAAGTCACCCAATCATCTTTGATGCCTAAGACAAAACTAGAACTCGTTGTCTCCTGGTGATTGGCCCAAAGCCACCCAGTCATCTTTGATGCCTAAGACAAAACTAGAACTCATTGTCTCCTGGTGATTGGCCCAAAGCCACCCAGTCATCTTTGATGCCTAAGACAAAACTAGAACTCATTGTCTCCTGGTGATTGGCCCAAAGTCACCTAGCTGGCTTTCATGCTCCAAGGCAGGACTAGAACTCCCAGTCTCCTGGGGATCAGCCCAAAGTCACCTGGCTGGCTTTCATGCCCAAGGTGGGATTACAACTCACCTTCTTCTGGTGATCGGCCCAAAGTCACCTAGCTAGCTTTCAGGCCCAAGGTGGGGCTAGAACTCCCAGTCTCCTGGTGATTGGCCCAAAGTCACCCAGCTGGCTTTCACAGTTAAGGTAGGACTAGAACTCACCATGACTTTGCTCTTCAGAAAGTCGTAAAACGGGATCCCGTGTCCCCAGGACACCGCAAACGCCATAAGTATGAGTCGGTTGCCAAGGGTCTGAATTTTGATTACGTGACCATGAGGATGTACGATGGTCGCAAGTATGAGAACTGGCCCTTTCTTGAGTGCTCTTGCACCTTTGAACAGTCACTAAATGAACTGTTACAAGTTAACAACTACCTGTGTATCTCGGAGGCTGGAGTCACCCAGATAGGAGAGATGGGCAGTGCCTAAATTTGAATGGCACGCAAATCCACCAATCGAAGCCAAGGAGCAGCAACTGGCTTGCAACCCATCTGATCGATCTGTGATCCAAAGCCCCCATCCGGGGGTGAAATTCAGCAGGTTCTGGAGAACTGGTAGCGGAAATTTTGAGTAGTTCGGAGAACCGGCAAATAACCACCTCTGACTGGCTCCAGAGTAGGGAGGGAATGGGGATTTTGTAGTAACCTTCCCCCTGGAGTGGGGAGGGAATGGGGATTTTGTAGTAACCTTCCCCCTGGAGTGGGGAGGGAATGGGGATTTTGCAGTATCCTTCCCCTGGAGTGGGGAGGGAATGGAGATTTTGCAGTATCCTTCCCCTGGAGTGGGGAGGGAATGGGGATTTTGCAGTATCCTTCCCTTGGAGTGGGGAGGGAATGGGGATTTTGCATATCCTTCCCCTGGAGTGGGGAGGGAATGGGGATTTTGCAGTATCCTTCCCTTGGAGTGGGGAGGGAATGGGGATTTTGCATATCCTTCCCCTGGAGTGGGGAGGGAATGGGGATTTTGCAGTATCCTTCCCCTGGAGTGGGGAGGGAATGGAGATTTTGCAGTATCCTTCCCCTGGAGTGGGGAGGGAATGGGGATTTTGCAGTATCCTTCCCTTGGAGTGGGGAGGGAATGGGGATTTTGCAGTATCCTTCCCTTGAAGTGGGGAGGGAATGGGGATTTTGCATATCCTTCCCCTGGAGTGGGGAGGGAATGGGGATTTTGCAGTATCCTTCCCCTGGAGTGGGGAGGGAATGGAGATTTTGCAGTATCCTTCCCCCTGGAGTGGGGAGGGAATGGAGATTTTGCAGTATCCTTTCCTTGGAGTCGGGAGGGAATGGGGATTTTGCAGTATCCTTCCCCTGGAGTGGGGAGGGAATGGGGATTTTGCAGTATCCTTCCCCTGGAGTGGGGAGGGAATGGAGATTTTGCAGTATCCTTCCCCCTGGAGTGGGGATTTTGCAGTATCCTTCCCCTGGAGTGGGGAGGGAATGGAGATTTTGCAGTATCCTTCCCCTGGAGTGAGGAGGGAATGGAGATTTTGCAGTATCCTTCCCCTGCCACGCCCACCAAGCCACGCCCACAGAACCGGTAGTAAAAAAATTGCATTTCACCACTGCCCCCATCCTATCCCAAGGACCAGGGATCCCCAGGCAGAAGCAAATCCTCAGCTACGGTTCTGAAGTTGGAGGGGGCGGGGGGAGGGGCACAGGAGGGAAGGCTGCCCTTCCAGGATCCCAAGGAGCAATTAATCCGGTCTTCCCTCCCCCACCCCCCTTTTCCCTGTTGATTTGTGGAGTGGCTGATGCCCTTTCATTATTGCACTGCTAGAAGTGATGCTGGACAGGAGCGCAACAAAGAAAGAGTAGCAGACTGCCCCAAAGCATGCTTTTGGCACTCCCAACACACACACACACACACACACACACACACACAGCTGGCTGAGCACAGAGCTGGGAGTGGTGATGAGGGAGCTCGCACATGAGCCTTTATATTTCTAGAAATAATTCTAGTAGAGAAAGAAAGAGGGAGGGAGGGAGGAAAAGATGGATGGTCAGAGGGAGAATCAAGGGAAGGAGAGTTAGGAAGGAAGGAAGGAAGGAAGGAAGGAAGGAAGGAAGGAAGGAAGGAAGGAAGGAAGGAAGGAAGGAAGGAAGGAAGGAAGGAAAAGATGGATGGTCAGAGGGAGGATCAAGGGAAGGAAGGAAGGAAGGAAGGAAGGAAGGAAGGAAGGAAGGAAGGAAGGAAGGAAGGAAAAGATGGATGGTCAGTGGAAGGATCAAGGGAAGGAGAGTAGAGAAGGAAGGAAAAGAAAAGATGGTCAGAGAAAGGCTCAGGGGAAGGAGAGTTGAAAAGGAAGGAAGGAAAAGATGGATGGTCAGAGGAAGGATCAAGGGAAGGAAGGAAGGAAAAGAAAAGATGGATGGATGGTCAGAGGGAGAATCAAGGGAAGGAGAGTAGAGAAGGAAGGAAGGAAGGAAGGAAGGAAGGAAGGAAGGAAGGAAAGAAGGAAAAGATGGATGGTCAGAGGAAGGATCAAGGGAAGGAAGGAAGGAAGGAAAAGATGGATGGTCAGAGGGAGGATCAAGGGAAGGAGAGTAGAGAAGGAAGGAAGGAAGGAAGGAAGGAAGGAAGGAAGGAAGGAAGGAAGGAAGGAAGGAAGGAAGGAAGGAAGGAAAAGATGGATGGTCAGAGGAAGGATCAAGGGAAGGAAGGAAAATAAAAGATGGATGGATGGTCAGAGGGAGGATCAAGGGAAGGAGAGTAGAGAAAGAAGGAAGGAAGGAAGGAAAAGATGGATGGTCAGAGGAAGGATCAAGGGAAGGAGAGTAGAGAAGGAAGGAAGAAGAGAGAAGATGGAGGAAGGATGGGAGAGAGAGGGGGGAGGGAAAGAAAACAAAAAAGAGAAAAAGAATAAAAGAATAAAAGAAAAAGAAAGAAAGAAAGAAAGAAAGGGAAGGAAGAAAGAGAAGGGAGATGAGAGAGAGAAAGGAAATAACTTTTGTTTTAAAAAAAACACCACTTCCAAACCTTTAAATTGCACATACCTGTGAAATAAATACAAATCAATCTAACGGGGTGAAAACCTCGCCTGTTGCTGTTGTTGCTGTTGTTGCTACTGCTTCTTTTTTAACTGAACTTGCTGAGATCCCAAAAGGAGCCGATGGGTGTAAACAGAGGGGCCCAAAGACGATGGGACAGGTAACTTTCTCAGCCCCTTAAGAATTAAAACCAACAAGCGTCCTTTGCATTCGGCCCTTTCCCCCAACCCCTTCCTGTCCCCCCTTCTCCCTTCTCCCGATGCAGGATTTGCATGCTGGAATTATAACATTTATTTCGGGATAAAATCTACCTTCCTCATCTACTGTGAGTGGATCTCTCGACAGCCCTGAAACCCCATGGCTAGCAAACCTCACAATCCAACATTGTATTCTTCCAAAGTCAGAAATGAAAGGAGAACCTTAGAAAAGCATGCAGCGTGTTCATTTACTCCGGGTTCAGAGGGCAGCTTACTCCATTGTGCTCGCCTCTCCTCAAGCCCCACTGCTTAGCCCCCCCCACCCGCCCTGGAGCCCAACCCAAGCCTTTCCTTTCTCTCTCTCTCTCTCTTTCTTTCTTTCTTTCTTCTTCTTCTTTTCCTTTTTTCTTTTTCTTTCCTTCTTTCTTTCTTTTTCTTTCCTTCCTTCCTCTTTCTATCCTTCATACTCTTTCTTCCATTCCTTCCTTCCTTTCCTTCTCTTTTTCTTTCTTCCCTTCCTTCCTTATTTCTCCTTCCTTTCCTTCTTCTTTCTTTCTTTCTTTCTTTCTTTCTTTCTTCTTCTTCTTTTCCTTTTTTTTCTTTCCTTCTTTCTTTCTCTTTCTTTCCTTCCTTCCTCTTTCTATCCCTCATACTCTCTTTCTTCCATTCCTTCCTTCCTTTCCTTCTCTTTTTCTTTCTTCCCTTCCTTCCTTATTTCTCCTTCCGTTCCTTTCTTCTTTCTTTCTTTCTTCTCTTCTTCTTTACCTTTTTTCTTTTCCTTTCTTTTTATTTACTTCTTTCTTTCTCTTTCTTTCCTTATTTCCTTCCTTCCTTTCTATCCTTCATTCTCTTTCTTCCATTCCTTCCTTCCTTTTCTTTCTTTTTCTTGCTTCCCTTCCTTCTTTCTCCTTCCTTCTTTCCTTTCTTCTTTCTTTCTCTTCTTCACCTTTTTTCGTTTCCTTTCCTTCTTTCTTCCTTTCTTTCCTTATTTCCTTCCTTCCTTTCTAGGCTTCATTCTCTTTCTTCCATTCCTTCCTTCCTTTCCTTCTCTTTCTTTCTTCCCTTCCTTTATTTCTCCTTTCTTCCTTCCTTTCTTTCCTTCACTCCTTCCTTCCCTTCTTTCTTTCTTTCCTTCCTTCCTTTTCTTTCTTTCTCTTTCTTTCCTTCCTTTCTTCTCTCTCTCTCTGTCTCTCCCCCTCCTTAGAAGCTTGTAGCTTTTCTCCTCTGCTTCCCCCTCCCTCCAATCTTCTCAGCCTCCATCTCGGGGAGGGACCCCCTCCTGCCTCCGAGAAGAGCAGGGCCAGCAGACCTCCTGAAAACCCTCGGCAGCGGCCACCCACTTGGCTCCGTCCCAGAAACCCCTTCTTCTCCCGGTGTAATTTACAAAGAGAGTGGAGAAGAGATTTAACACCCTCAGCTCCCATCTTCTTCCCACATGCCTTAAGAAACAGAGACCGGGGGAGGTGGGGGGCACTTTGTACTGAGAGGGAAGCTGAAGAAGGACATTGACTTGGAGGGCTGGCGTGGGCAACCATGTTACTAACTGAAGGGCAGCAATGAATGTGCTTAACGGTGGCAAGACAAGTACTTGTGGCTAGCTGCGGAAGTTGTGTCTGACCTTATTGAGTCAAATGCCTTTTCCTTCTAACTTTGTGTCTTGGAGGACTAAGTTGGCATCAGGGGGCAAACAACCGGACTGTTGGGTATTCCAACAACAACAACAACAATAATAATAATAATAATAAATTTAATTTGTAGACCGCTCCCTCTCCCCGAAGGGACTCGGAGCAGTGCACAGGGGAATTAAAAACATACAAACATAAATACATAATAAATATATATAAAATCAGATTAAACAATGTATCCCTGCGCTAAAAACCCAAAATACTAAAAACTAAACCCCTTAAGAACCCAATTAAAACAATAAACAGATGACTAACCTAGGCCGGCCAAGCAGAAAAAGTGCGTTTTTAATTTTTGACGCCGCGCGGAGGTCCGTAGTTGTTCTAATTTCGGGGGGCAATACGCCTACCTGCATGGAAGTTAGTTTAATGCCCTGAATTGCAGGTCTATGTTGAGCTTTGGTTGACATGCATTCGCCAACAAGGTCAACCAAACCTCTTTGTTGGGTGTCCCCATGACGTCCCCATTCCTATTGATCCGCTGTTGCGCGTTGCAGAATCGAGGTTTGCGCCCACCCAGTTTCTCCCGGGGGTTCAATTCCGATCATTCTTTCAACCCTATCTGAACTTACTGCTTACGTAAAAAAAAAAAAAGTTTTGGGAAGTTGAACCAAGAGCTTCTGAGTCAACCGTCCACCCCCTCCCCACCGAACAGACCGTCATCCATCAACAGAAGATCTGCCTCCTTTGTGGGTCTAACCGCTACAAAAACAAGCTTCGGAAGCTTCTGGAAAACAAACAGGTCTCTCTCTGGGCTGTCCCAGAGGAGACGAGATCAAGCGATTCTCCAAAACACCTGAAGGCAGGACAGGTTGGAAACCTATCAAGGAGAGATGCCGCCTATAACCCGAGAAGAAATTTCCCGACAGTGAGAAAAATTAATCAATTAAGCAGGCTTGCCTCCAGAAGTTGTGAGTGCTCCAACACTGGAAGTTTTTAAGATGTTGGATAACCCCTTTGTCTGAAGTGGTGTAGGGTTTCCTGTCTAAGCAGGGGGTTGGACTAGAAGACCTCCAAGGTCCCTTCCAAGTCTGTTATTCTGTTCTACTCTGTTAAGAGGGAGTCACAGAAGAATTAACAAGTGGAACAACCTGCCTACAGAAGTTGTATGTTCTCCATCGCTGGAGGTTTTTAAGAAGAGACTGGACAGCCATTTGTCCAGAATTGTACAGGTCTCCTGCTGGAGCAGGGGGTTGGACTAGAAGACCTCCACGGTCCCTTCCAGTTCTGTAATTCTATGTTCTATGCCTCAAAGGAAATGAGCTTAAGCCTCTCGTCCAATTTTTTTTTTTTGCTAGTATCTTTTCTCCCGCAAGGGAGGTTCCGTTTGGGCTCACAAGCCGCATCCTGAAAGAAGGGAAGATTTCTCCTGGGATCTACTTCCTAGTGGTTATGGAGGGATCTTTGGAATCCATGTGTGGTTGAGCAATTGTTTTAGTTGATCTCAAAGTGACAGGGTGAATTTTTCACCTTCTTGCTGTTCCCTTTGCAAACGATGGAGAATAAGGAAAAGCTGTAGCTGATGGGAACTTGAGTCCTTGTGTGTCCAATCCCACTTAGCCAATAAAGAAATTCATTCTATTCTGTTCCTTCATTCCTCTATTCTATTCTATTTTATTCCTTCATTCCTCTATTCTATTCTATTCCATTCCTTCATTCCTCTATTCTATTCTATTCCATTCCTTCATTCCTCTATTCTATTCTATTTTTAAAATATTTTTATTAATTTCTTATTAAAATATCAGACACAGTGTGACCATCCTGGCATATTCTCTGCCATTCACCCTAAAATATAGAACAAATATCATATATAGTCATCATACTTTACTAATTATATACCTATTCTATTCTATTCTATTCAGAAGGCTTTTAAGGCATTTACAGAATAACAGTTATGAAAAGGCAGAAGCCTGCTTCATCTGAAGCATAGAACGTAGGAGAAAAGTCGGAAGGGACCTTGCCCAGTTCTTGCAACTGTTCATCGTATGTTTTAGCCTCCAGGCCTTTGATCATCTTAGATAGATTCAGATTAACAGAGTTGGAAGGGACTTTGTAGGTCATCTAGTCCAACCCCCTGCCCAAGCAGAAGACCCTGCCTACACCATTTCTGACAGATGGCAGTCCAATCCTCTCCTTGAAAGCTTCCAGGGATTAAGCTCCCATAACTTCCCAAGGCAACTCCTGTTCCACGGAGTTGATAGCTCTCACTGCCAGAAAATTCCTCCTTCTAAATCCATCATTCCTGGATTACGTAAACTTGATGCCATGGCCCCCACCCTGTCCAGATTCCAGATGTTTTCGGGACTATGGTTTTCGTTATTCAAGTCAACAGAGAGCCAATGCGCCAGCACCAATTTTCAATGCTAGGTCCGGCCCACAATGTGGTTTGCTTCATTTTTCAAGCCAGCTGCTCTGATTTGGAAACAAGGGTTCTGGGGCCCTTGTGTTGTAAAATCAGCCAACAGTGGTTTCTTCCATAAATACTGGTTAGGACACGTAGGGTGGTCTCCTTTGGGTGGCTTCCCCAAAATGTTTTCGGTGGATCTGACCCTGGGGACGGGTCGATCGAGCCAATCCCAACACAGGTGCCCAAAGTTTTGTTGCCGACGTGTTTCAGAAATAATCCACCTATACAGCAACAGACAACGGCTGGTTTGCCCAGAGAGATGGCTCTGCGTGCCACTTCTGGCACACGTGCCATAGGTTCGCCGTCACTGGTATAGGGTCTCCTGCTTGAGCAGGGGGTTGGACTAGAAGACCTCCAAGGCCCCTTCCAGCTCTATTCTGATTGATATTGGTAATCAAGGAGAGAAGCAACTTAGAACTGAGGAGACATTTCCTGACAGTGAGAACAATTAACCAGTGGAAAGACTTGCCTCCAGAAGTTGGGAATGCCCCAACACTGGAAGTTTTTAAGAAGAGATTGGATAACCATGTGACTGAAATGGTATGGGGTGCCAGCTGGGTGACTTTGGGCCAATCACCAGGAGACGGTGAGTTCTAGTCCTACCTTAGCCATGAAAGCCAGTTGGGTGACTTTGGGCCAATTACCAGGAGACGGTGAGTTCTAGTCCCGCCTTAGCCATGAAAGCCAGTTGGGTGACTTTGGGCCAATCACCAGGAGATGGTGAGTTCTAGTCCCGCCTTAGCCATGAAAGCCAGTTGGGTGACTTTGGGCCAATCACCAGGAGACGGTGAGTTCTAGTCCCGCCTTAGCCATGAAAGCCAGTTGGGTGACTTTGGGCCAATCACCAGGAGACGGTGAGTTCTAGTCCCGCCTTAGGGACGAAGGCCACCTGGATGACTTTGAGTCAGTCCTTCCTTTTCAACCCAACCCACCTCACAGGGTTGTTGTGGGGAAAATAGGAGAAAGGTGCATTAGGTATGTTTTCTGCCTTGAGTTACTTATAAAGCAATAAAGGTGGGATTTAAAAAAAATCTAACCAACAAACAGAAATAAAACAAGACTGAAATATCACAGCCCACAGGGCCCAGATTCCTGGGCTGGTTCAAAATCATGTCCCTAAGATATGAATGAGAGCAGTTTTACAAACAAACATTTCCAGAGATATTCCTGCTGCCACACGCAGCCCGCTCCCCCCCTTGAACTCAACCACCTCTAAAGATGTGTTTAGGCATTCTCTTCTCTCGGCTTCAAAACAACAAGCCGCATTACAGCTTTGGCCGCTGTGTGGGGCCAACTGGTGAAAAAAGGAAAGGAAAGGGAAGGAGGAAGGAAGGAAGGAAGGAGGAAGGAAGGAAAGAAAGAAAGAAAAAAAGAAAGTGGAAGGAAGGAAGGAGGGATGAAAGAAAGAGAAGGTGGAATATAAGAGAAGATGGAGAGAAGAGGTGAGAAGAGAAGGAATATAAGAAAAGATGGAGTAGAGAGGTGAGAAGAGAAGAGAAGAGAAGAGAAGGAATAAAAGAGAAGGTGGAATATAAGAGAAGATGGAGAGAAGAGGTGAGAAGAGAAGGAATATAAGAAAAGATGGAGTAGAGAGGTGAGAAGAGAAGAGAAGAGAAGGAATATAAGAGAAGGTGGAATATAAGAGAAGATGGAGAGAAGAGGTGAGAAGAGAAGGAATATAAGAAAAGATGGAGTAGAGAGGTGAGAAGAGAAGATGGAGAGAAGATGGAGAGAAGAGGTGAGAAGAGAAGGAATATAAGAAAAGATGGAGTAGAGAGGTGAGAAGAGAAGGTGGAATATAAGAGAAGATGTAGAGAAGAGATGAGAAGAGAAGGAATATAACAGAAGATGGAATAGAGGAGAGGAGAGGAGAAGAGATAGAATAGAAGATGGAATATAAGAGAAGATGGAATAGAGTACAATAGAGGAGAGGACTTTCGAGGTCTTCTAGTCCAGCCCTCTGCTCAAGCAGGAGAACCTCTACCATTTCAGACAAATGACTGCCCAGTCTCTTCTTAAAACCCCCCAGTGATGAAGCATCCATGATTTCTGATGGCTAGCTTAAAAATTAAAAATAAATAGACACTCAATCGGGTGTTTCCTCACACACACCCCTCTCCAACCTGCCCCGCTGATACAAAACCCCAGAATTGAGATGGGAGGAAACCCAGCTGGGTGATGGGAAGAGGGGAAGGAGAAGAAGAATCGGTAGTTTAAAAAAAAAAAAGCTGTGTTAAGCCAGGGACCCTCTACAGAAAGTGAATTAAAGCGCCCACAATAGGTTTTGCAGGAAAACTGAATAGGTGCCAGCTCAAACTCCCCCTATGGCAGCCGCAATAGGTTTAACCCCCATTCAGTTGCAAATTAAAGACGGAGTGAAAAGCGTTGTTTTGGCCCCAGAAACTTTTTTTTAATCTCTTCTTCCCAAGACTCTGGATACAACATTCCCAGGGCTTTTAGTAAGTCCTTATCATTAGGAAATGATTTAAGGGAGGGGGAAGAACCCGGACGGCTTTGCGACCCCTTTAAAAAGTGCCTAAACACTTTCTTTCTTCCCTCCCTCTTCCTTGATTCCTCTATATTCTTGCTCCATTTCTTTTTTCCCTTGGTTCTTCCTCCTTCCTTCCTTCCTTCCTTCTTTCCTTCCTTCCTTTCCTCTCTTTCTCTCTGTTGAGTCTTTCTTTTTTCTTTCTTCTCTTTCTCCCTCCCTCTGTTGGGTCTCTCTCTCTCTTTCTCTGGTCTTTCTCTTTCTTTCTTTCTTTCTTTCTTTCTTTCTTTCTTTCTGTTCTTTCTTCTCTTTTTTCCTCACTCACTCTCTTTTGAGTCTCTCTCTCTCTTCCTCTCTCTGGTCTTTCTATTTCTTTCTTTCTTTCTGTTCTTTCTTCTCTTTTTTCCTTACTCACTCTCTGTTGAGTCTCTCTCTCTCTTCCTCTCTCTGGTCTTTTTCTTTCTTTCTTTCTTTCTTTCTTTCTTTCTTTCTTTCTGTTCTTCTCTTTTTTCCTCACTCACTCTCTGTTGAGTCTCTCTCTCTCTCTTCCTCTCTCTGGTCTTTCTCTTTCTTTCTTTCTTTCTTTCTGTTCTTTCTTCTCTTTTTTCCTCACTCACTCTCTGTTGAGTCTCTCTCTCTCTTCCTCTCTCTGGTCTTTTTCTTTCTTTCTGTTCTTTCTTCTCTTTTTTCCTCACTCACTCTCTGTTGAGTCTCTCTCTCTCTTCCTCTCTCTGGTCTTTCTCTTTCTTTCTTTCTTTCTATTCTTTCTTCTCTTTTTTCCTCACTCACTCTCTGTTGAGTCTCTCTCTCTCTTCCTCTCTCTGGTCTTTTTCTTTCTTTCTGTTCTTTCTTCTCTTTTTTCCTCACTCACTCTCTGTTGAGTCTCTCTCTCTCTTCCTCTCTCTGGTCTTTTTCTTTCTTTCTGTTCTTTCTTCTCTTTTTTCCTCACTCACTCTCTGTTGAGTCTCTCTCTCTCTTCCTCTCTCTGGTCTTTCTCTTTCTTTCTTTCTTTCTGTTCTTTCTTCTCTTTTTTCCTCACTCACTCTCTGTTGAGTCTCTCTCTCTCTTCCTCTCTCTGGTCTTTCCCTTTCTTTCTTTCTTTCTTTCTTCTCTTTTTTCCTCACTCACTCTCTGTTTGGTCTCTCTCTCTCTCTTCCTCTCTCTGGTCTTTTTCTTTCTTTCTTTCTTTCTTTCTTTCTTTCTTTCTTTCTTTCTTTCTTTCTTTCTTTCTTTCTCCCTTCCCCCCCTCTGTTGGGTCTCTCTCTCTCTCTCTCTCTCTCTCTCCCTCTCTCTCTGTTGGGTCTTCCTTCCTTCCTTCTTTCTTTCTTCCCTTACCCTTGCATTCTTGACATTCCATTTCTGGCTTTTCAAGCTGTCTTAACAAGCTGGTACAAATCCTGCCTAAAAATGGAAACTTTTTTTGAAAGTCCTGCAACAAGAGCCAACCTGTTGAGATGGGTTGGGAAAAGATTCCTCAATCCCCAACCTCAGCTGCTTCCCAGAGCAGATCCCTGAACCATCCTACCCACCTCCTAGCTCAGCGATTCTCTCCCCCACCACCCTGTCTTTTCTTTTGAGAAGTAAAGGTTTCTCCCAATCAATCGGTCAAAAAGAGAGAGCGCACCCTAGCTGCCCTTCTAACTAGACTGTTACCTGCAGGATGTGCTTGGGGGCTGAGTTCCCACCCTGTACTTTCCCCAAATGACCCTTTTCTGAATCACAAAGGAAGCCCAGGTGAGTTGAACACAACACGCTAAGCCTCCAGATCAAAATCTCATGATTAAACCTTTGCTCTGGTCTCGCTCAGACAGCACAGGTGTCATCGTCTCCCTTCTGCTAAGGGAGGGAGATGGGAAGGAAGGAAGGAAGGAAGGAAGGAAAGAAAAGAAGAGAGAGTTAGGAAGGGAGGAAGTGGGGGGAAAGGGAGGAAAGAAAGAGGCAGGGAAGGAAGGGAAAGAAAGGGAAAGGGAGATAGGAGGGGAAGAAGGAAGGAAAAGAAAGGGAAAGATATAAAGGTAGAGAGGGAGGGAGGGAAAGGGAGATGGGAAGGAAGGAAAGAAAGAAAAGAAAGGGAGAGATATAGAGGGAGGGAGGGAGGCAGAGATATAGAGGTAGGAAGGGGGAGAGGAAGATGGGAAGGAAGGAAGAAAAAGAAGGGGAGAGTTAGGAAGGGAGGAAGTGGGGGAAAGGGAGGAAGGAAGGAGGCAGGGAAGGAAGGAAAAGAAAGGGAAGGGGAGAGAAGGAAAGAAAGAAGGAAGGAAGGAAGAGAAAGGGAAAGATATAAAGGTAGAGAGGGAGGGAGGGAAAGGGTGATGGGAAGGAAGGAAAGAAAGAAAAGAAAGGGAGAGATATAGAGGGAGGAAGAGATGTAAAGGTAGGAAGGGGGTGAGGGAGATGGGAAGGAAGGAAATGGGAAGAAAGGAAGGAAAAGAAAGGGAGATAGAGGTAGGAATGGAAAGAAAGAAAGATGGGAAGGGAGGAAGGAAGAGGAAGAAAGAAGAGAAAGAAAGAAAGAGATACTTACTTTATTACTTTATTAGATTTCTATCCCGCCCTATCTCCCAAAATGGGACTCAGATAGAAATAGATAAAAGAAAAGAGAAAGAAAGAAAGAAAGAAAGAAAACTGCTATCTGCATCGACAGATCAACCCACCACCCCCAAAACAGCTCTGTTCTATTTAAAAGCCCCCCCCCATCTCCCCCCTCCCCCTCTCCCCCCTTCCCACCCCTCCAAAGCCGACCCCAAGAAATCTTAATATTCTATTTCCGTTCCCCCACCAAAAAATGAATCCACAAATCAACAAAAATAAAATCGAGGGAATTCCTTCTAAGAGCTTTATGCAAGAGAGAGAGAGAGAGAGAGAGAGAGAGAGAGAGAGAGAACTTTCCTTCTTTCAACATTTGATTCTCTGCATTCCTACAATCCCCCTTTTTCCCTCCAGCGCCCAAGTGAAGGCAGAAATTGGAATGGGTTACACACACACACACACACACACCCCTACAATTTCCTTTGTCACACACACACATACACCCCTCCCTCCAGGAGAGGTTTCAAGTCTTCCTTTTCTCTCTCTCTCTCAAATTCCTCCGCAGTCCGGGGTCAGCCCTAAAGCACCTTAGGAATGTGCAATCTGTTAGCGGGTGGGATTCAAAGACCATCCTATGCCCCCCCTCCTCCTTCCCCTCCCTCTGCAAAGGAGCTCCAATTCCTTCTTGGTATTTCTTTCCCCCCTTCCCTCCATCTCCCCCAAGAGGGTTTCTCCCACCCACCCCTTCTAAAACTATTTTAAAGCCCTCCCACCCACCCACCATCCTCCACCTCTCAAATCAACAGCTTTCGGGAAGGCTCTTTCCCATCCATCATTCATGGTGGGCTACGCTGAATTAAAGAAGGTGGAGGGAGGAAGGAAATGGCCCTGTAACACACACACACAAACACACACACACACAAACACACACAGTCCCTGGTGCGCTCTGCGCTGGGTTGTTTGCTTGTAGACGTTTCATCACTCAACTAGGTAACATCATCAATGTTAAAAGGGAGAGGAGGAGCAGAAAAACTGTGAGCTCCTTGATGCTCGCTGAGGTCAGTTGTTTGACTTCATAACCCAACTAGATAACACCATCAGTGCTAGAAGGGAGTGAGAGAGGAGGAGGAAGAGGAGGACTACTTTGAAGTCCCCGATGCTCTTTGAGGTTAGTTGTTTGCTTGCAGGCATTTCATTACCCAACTACTTAACATCATCAGTGCTCGAAGAGAATGAGGAGGAGGAGGAGGGCGGCGGTGGAGGAGAACTACTATTTTTAGAGTCCCTGGTGCTTTCTGAGCTTGCTTGTTTGCTTGGACGTTTCATGACCCAACTAGGTAACACCATCAGTGTTAGAAGGGAGGAGAAGGAGCAGAAACAGGAGGACGGCTGTGGAGTCCTTGGTGTTCTCCGAGCTGGGTTGTTTTCTTGCAAACGTTTCATGACCCAACTAGGCAACATCATCAGTTGCATGCTGCTGCAGGGAGGTTGTCCCACCACATGGGATGCCCCCCCCCATAGCTTCAATGAAAGAAACGAAACATATCCCTGGCTACTGTCTTTTGACCATAAAGAGGAGGTCCTTTTTAGCTCAACAGGAAAGCCAAATTAGGTTGTCTTCTCCACTGTGAGGATTTGGAGCGGTGACAACTCTCGGGTGGACGTTGCATGACGACTTGTGAGAGGGGTGGGGTTGTGTTTGTGTACGGAGGTGGGTGGAGAAGGGGGATAAGGGAGCTCAAACAAGACCCATGAAAACACAGCCTTTATGGGCTCTTCTGAGGGTTGCGTTCTAATCCTTCTCTCTCTCAACGTCTCCCTTGAGGGGATTGTTGCTCACCCCAGACCAGTTTGTCAACTCTTCAGTTTGCTTTAAAGCATTTTTCCCCTTCACTTCTTCTTTGTTTTCTTTTTTAAATAATCCTAGAAAGGTAAACCCTCCTCAGGTATGTGGGAACATGTCATATCAGCAACAGGAGCGACGATCTTTGGATAGACACACTTCGCACTGTCTGGAAAATCCGTTTTCTTCATTCCTGTCACAAAAAACGATTTGAGGTACTGTGTTTTCCCTGAAAAGAAGACAGGGTCTCTTTGTGTTTTTTGTGACAGGGTCTTATTTTGGGGGGAAATGTTTTTGTCACAAATTGTTTTTGTGACAGGGTCTTATTTTGGGGAAAACGTGGTACGTCAAAAAAAATTTGTGACAGGGTCTTATTTTGGGGGGAAATGTGATGTGTCAAATCGTTTTTGTGACAGGGTCTTATTTTTCGGGAAAAAGGTATGGGAAATCATTTTTTGTGACAGGGTCTTATTTTCGGGGAAAACACGGTACCTCAAGTTGTTTTTGTGACAGGGTCTTATTTTGGGAGGAAATGTGGTATGTCAAATTGTTTTTTGTGACAGGGTCTTATTTTGGGAGGAAATGTGATACGTCAAATCGTTTTTGTGACAGGGTCTTATTTTTCGGGAAAAAGGTGGTATGGGAAATCATTTTTTGTGACAGGGTCTTATTTTTGGGGAAAACACGGTACGTCAAGTCGTTTTTGTGACAGGGTCTTATTTTCGAGGAAAACACGGTACCTCAAGTTGTTTTTGTGACAGGGTCTTATTTTTAGGGAAAACGTGGTACATCAAAAAAAATTGTGAGAGGGTCTTATTTTTGGGGAGGTCTTATTATTTTTGAGGTGTTGGAGGCAGCGAGCATGGTCACCTCGTGGCGGCTGCTTTGTTGTAGTATTTTCGGGCAGGGCTTATTTTCAGGGCAGGGCTTATTTTAGCGCGTGCGCTCAAAAGCCCGATTGGGCGTATTATCCAAGGAGGTCTTATTTTAGGGGAAACAGGGTAGTACTTATGTCACATTAACCACACATAGCACTTAAAAGATAGGACACGGTGGCTCAGTGGCTAAGACGCTGAGCTTGTCGGTCAGAAAGGTCGGCGGTTCGGCGGCTCGAATCCCTAGCGCCGCATAACAGAGTGAGCTCCCGTGACTTGTCCCAGCTTCTGCCAACTTAGCAGTTCAAAAGCACGTAAAAAATGCAAGTAGAAAAATAGGAGCCACCTTTGGTGGGAAGGGAACAGCGTTCCGTGCGCCTTCGGCGTTGAGTCATGCCGGCCACATGACCAGGGAGACGTCTTCGGATAGTGCTGGCTCTTCGGCTTTGAAACGGAGATGAGCACCGCCCCCTAGAGTCAGGAACGACTGGCACATATGTGCGAGGGGAACCTTTACCTTTAGCACTTAAAAGAAATCCCTGATATAAATCTAGCTGAAGCCATAAATATAAAAATATCTTTTCTGCGGACCACCAAAATTTTCTTGCTGACCACCGGTGACCGCTGTTATAAACTGTCTCAGGAATGACCACACAGTCCAGAAACTGAAGATGGCAGCTGGAAAGATATCATCAAAACCCTTGCTGCTTGTACCATGCCCCGCACATGTGATGCACAAAAAGGGGGCTTGAAAGTTTGTTCACCCCATCTTGATGTTTTTGAGCCCCCCCCCCATGGAGCCCCCCCCCGAATAGTCCTAAAATAACGGAAGGGGCTTTGGAGGTCTTCTAGTCAACTGCAATCTGTCAGAAATGATGTATGATCTCCTGCTTGGGGGGGGAGGGTTGGACTAGATGACCTTTGAGGTCCCTTCCACGTCTGTTAATCTGAATCTAAGTCCAACACCCCCTGCCCTGTACCATTCCAGACCAATGGTTGTCCAACCTCTTCTTAAAAGCCTCCAGTGATGAAGCAACTTCTGGAGGCAACTTCTGTTCCATTGATTCATTGTCCTCACTGTCAGGAAATGTCTCCTTAGTTCTTGGTTGCTTCTCTCCTTGATTAGTTCCCATCCATTGCTTCTTGTCCTGCCCTCAGGTGCTTTGGAGAATGGCTTGACACACACACCCCTTCTCGTCTTTGCAGCAGCCCCTCAAATATTGGGATCCTTGGCGCTCTCTTTGAGCTTGGCGGTTTTCTTACAGACATTTTCATGACCCAATGACGTAACATCATTATTGCTAATAGCTAATAGCACTGATGATGCTACCTAGCTGGGTGATGAGACATCCTCAGCAAAGGAAACCAAATTCAGAGAGCGTCAAAGATCCCACAGTCCTCTTTCTCTTCCACTCTGCCAACTCCAATCCCTTGTAGCACTGATGGTGTTACATAGTTGGGTCATGAAACGCCTTCAAGAAAGCAACCAAGACCCCATTGCCATCGTTCTCCTCTTCCTCCTCCTCCCCTCTTCTTCTTCCTCCTCCTCTCAACAAACCCCACACTCCCTTCTAGAATTGATGACGTTACCTAGTTGGTTCATGAAATGCCTGAAAGAAAACAACCAACTCAGAGAGCACCAAGGACCCCACAGTCCTCCTCATTCCCTCCTCCTCCTCCTCTCCTGTCAACAACCCCACTCTCTTCTAGAATTGATGATGTTACCTAGTTGGGTCATGAAACGCTTGCAAGAAAACCACCAAGCTCAGAGAGCACCAAGGACCCCACAGTCCTCCATCTCCTCCTCCTTCTCATCTTCTTCTTCTTCCTCCTCCTCCTCCTCGCAAACTCCATTCCCTTCTTGCACTGATGATGTTACCTAGTTGGGTCATGAAACGCTTGCAAGAAAACCACCAAGCTCAGAGAGCACCAAGGACCCCTCATGTCAACCCGGAGCTACAGATATTCTCTTCTACCAAATTCGAATCTGTTTAGAATTCAACCCCCTGGGTGCAAAACCGGGGAGTCTTTTAAGGTTGGGCTGCTTTGATGCCCCTTCAGGGCGTTCGCAGAGATCCCCTTTTCCCGACTCAGGCAGTCAACAAACACCCCAAAACAAACTTCACTTCATTTATAAAACAGATGAAGGAGTCTGAAATAACTTTGGATTTGGGACTCTTAAAGGGATAAGAACTCAGCTCTTCCCAGGGCCGAGTTCAAAACAGCCAAGCTCAGAGAGAGCACAGTTCAACTCTGAGCTACAAAGGCAGGCGCAGTCGTCGACTTACAGGAGTTCGCTTAGCAACCGCTCAAAGTTACAACGGCACTAGAAAAACACTGAGCGACCGTGGCGGAAGCCCTACGCTCACGCGACCGAAATCCAGGTGCTTGGCAAGGGGTTCCTATTTATGACGCAGTCCCCTTTCGCGACTTTCATGACCAGCAAAGTCGACGGGGAGATCCAGATCCTCCTAACAACCGTGTCACTAATTTGAGAGATGCAAACGATCCACTGAACAACGGTGGCAAGGAAGGAAGGACGTAAAATGAGGCCAGCTCGCTTTGCGAAGTGTCGAGTTACGACCCCAACGGAGCCTGATATTTACTGTAGGTTGCTAAGTGAGGCATTTGTTAATGTCTCACTTAGCAATCTAAATGTTGGGCTCTGTTGCGGTCGTAACGCAAGGATTAACTATACTCTCTTCTGTTGAATTGTAAGGGAAAGGTTCCCCACACGCATATGTGCTAGTCGTTCCCGACTCTAGGGGGTGGTGCTCATCTCCGTTTCAAAGCCGAAGAGCCAGCGCTGTCCGAAGACGTCTCCGTGGTCATGTGGCTGGCATGACTTAACGCCAAAGGCTCCCGGAACCCTGTTCCCTTCCCACCAAAGGTGGCTCCTATTTTCCTACTTGCATTTTTTACCTGCTTTCGAACTGCTAGGTTGGCAGAAGCTGGGACAAGTCACGGGAGCTCCCTCCGTTACGCGGCGCTAGGGATTCGAACCGCCCAACTGCTGATTGATAAGCTCAGGGTCTTCACCACTGAGCCACCTGTTGAATTGTAGAGCGACTGGAAAAAAATACTTCCCAACAGGTGGTAATTTTTGTTCTGAGCAAAAGCTACTTTACAGTTGTGAAATGGGAAAGCAATAGCCCTTAAGACTTATATACCGCTTCACAGTGCTTTCCGGCCCTCTCTAAGCAGTTTACAGAGTCATCTTCTTGCCCAACAACCCAGGTCCTCCTTTTACCCACCTCGGAAGGATGGAGTCAACCTTGAGCCTGGTGGGATTCAAACTGCCAAACTGTTGGCAGCCGGCAGTCAGCAGAAGTAGCCTGCACTCTAACCACTGCGCCACCGTGGCTCAATGCACCAATGCAAACATCTGGAGAGACCAACATGGCTAAATCAAGGTTTAGCTATAGTCGACCCACACCAGAGATGGGAAGTGGAGAGGAAAACAATATTTTTGCCCCGAGCAAAATTTCCCCCAACTATTACCAAGCCCGCTTCTATCTTGTTGAAAAGACCGATGGCTAGAAAACAGGCAGACAGTTTTGATAGAACCTAAATTATCAAGCCCCAAACCATAAGCAAGCGGTAAACCACAGCTGTTTTGGGAAGGAAGAAATGAGAACTGAATTTGCCTTTTGTTTCTGTATTTGCACAACACCCTTAATTCAGAATAAACTCAACAAACAGCCTGGATTTTGGATATGCAAAACAACCCCCCCTCCCGTCTTAATCAAGATTAAATTTAAACCAGCATGTTGTGTGAATACAACTATTCCAGAGTTATGCTGGAACACACACACACTGAGGGGTTTTAGGGGTGTCTTACCCCCACAGTATTTGTTTCCAGAGAGCAATCATCTGTGTACCAAGTTTGGTTGAAATTTTTCAGCAGCCCAGGCACTCCAGAGTTATGCTGGAACACACAAACTCAGACACACACACCAAGAGATGTTAGGGGCATCTTACACCCACAGTATTTGTTTCCCAGGAGTAAGTCATCTGTGTACCAGGTTTGGCTGAAATTGCTTGAGGCGTTCCAGAGTCATACATCGATAGATAGATAGATAGATAGATAGATAGATAGATAGATAGATAGATAGATAGATAGATAGATAGATAGATAGATAGATAGATAGATAGATAGATAGATAGATCACTCACCTTCACACATGCAAACACATAGAGACATCAAAAAATGAATGCAAAACAAAGTGTTGGGAGGGGTAAGAGAGAAAGATCCTCTCCATTTATTATAAAACACGTACACAAGTAGTCCTCAACTTATAGCCATTCACTTAGTGGCCAAAGTTACCACAACAGCATTGAAAAAAGTGACTTACGGCCATTTTTCACACTCACAACTATCTCACCATCCCTGCCGTCACATGACCCAACTTCAGAATTTGGCAACTGACTCCTAGTTATGATGGTTTACAAGCAAAGTCAAACGGGGGGAAAGCTGGATTCGCTTAACAACGGTGTCCCTAACTTAAGAGCTGTGGCTGATTCGCTTAACAACGGTGGCGTGGAAGGATGTTTAAAAAACAATGGGGCAAAATTTGCTTAACAACCCAGCAACAGAAATGTTGGGCTCAGCCATGGCCATTAAGTCGAGGACTACCTGTAAAACACCCTCCAACGACACAAAGAGAAGCAGACAGCCATGATACCTGGCTGGCCATCACGAGGAAGTTTCAGAACTGGAACCAAATGCTTTGACAATATTATTGCACTGCTAAATTTGAGATAAACAGTAGTGCAATATTGTCAGAGCCGGTGGTCCCAGCAGTGGCATGGATACAGCTGGCCTCAGAATAACAGAGCTGGAAGGGACCTTGTAGGTCATCTAGTCCAACTCCACCTCCCTGCCCAAGCAGGAGACCCTACTACACCATTTCTGACAGAGGGCAGTCCAGTCTCTTCTTGAAAACTTCCAGAGATGAAGCTCCCACAACTTCTGAAGGCAACTTCTGTTCCATGGGTGGATTGTTCTCCCTGTCAGAAAATTCCTCCTTATTTCTAGGTTGAATCTCTCCTTGTTGAGTTTCCATCCATTATTCCTTGTCTGGCCTTCGGGTACCTTGGAAAATAGCTTGACCCCCTCCTCTCTGGGGCAGCCCCTCAAATATTGGAAAATGTTATCCTGCCTCCCGTGGTCCTTCTCTTCACTAAACTAGCCGTGCCAGGTTCCTGCAACCGTTCTTCATGTTTTAGTCTCCAGATCTTTGATCATCTTAGATAGATTCAGATTAGCAGAGTTGGAAGGGACCTTGCAGGTCATCTAATCCAACCGCCCCTCCCAAACAGGAGACCCTGGCTAGGCCATTTCTGACAGATTCAGATTAACAGGGTTGAAAGAGACCTTGTAGATCATCTAGTCCAACCCCCCACCCAAGCAGGAGACCCTACCCCATTTCTGACAGATGGCAGTCCAGTCTCTTCTTGAAAGCCTCCAGGGATGAAGCTCCCGCAACTTCTGAAGGCAACTTCTGTTCCATGGGTTGATTGTTCTCACTCGTTTCTCAATGGGAGGATTTAAAGCAGGAGAGAGTTACCAGATCATCCAATCTATGGCTAGCAATCTTTCCCTCCCACCCCCCAACTGAGGCAGGGAGACCGGTGAGATTTGGGGGAGAGGAATGCCTGCGTGAGTCAAATAAATAATATAAAATGTTCTCACCCCCTTAAAAGCGAGGTTAAAGCTAAGGCATCAAAGTAATTTTAAATTAGTTTCCCAATAAGCCAGTGACCATTAAAACATGCATGTAGTCCTGGCCGTATGACAGCTCATTTAATAATAATAATAATAATCTTTATTGTCATTGTAATAATAAAATTAGAATGAAATTTAGCGACTGTTTGACCATTTTAACGTAGTTGCAACCTTTGCAGCATTCCCATCCAAATTCAGCTGCTTGGCAACTGGTTCATATTTAGGGCCCTTTTCGCATCCTTCTGACAGGCAATCAATGTGGTAGCCAGATTCACGTAATGCTCACTTAACAACAGAAGGGATTCACTTAACAACGCTGGCGAGAAAGGTCGTAAAATGGGGCAAAACTCACCTTAACAACTGTCTCACTTAGCAAAGTAAATTTTGGGCTCAATTGTGCTTATAATTGGTTTAGAATATGGGTGTTATACAAATCTTGTTGGCCTCTTGAGTGTGAAAATAGGTGTGTGTGTGTGTTGTGTGTGTGTTGTGTGTGTGTGTAGAAACATATCACCCCTAGGGGTGAGAAGGGAATTTTTAAAATATAATCTCTCCCCTCCCCAGGAAACCAAACTTTGGACATAAACTTAAAGTAGCAAGTGGTCAAAAACAGCTGCATGCTGAATCTGTAAACCATTGCTATGAATCAACATCCAAAAATCCGTATCAAAGATTCCTAGGATAACTTTTTTTCCCTCCGTTATCTAATTTTCTTCCCTTATCCTTCTCTCTCTCTCTCTCCACATCTCTCTTCCCCCATCTGCCATTAAATGTAATATGAATTCAGCTGGGGTTGTTGATTCCGAGGAAGCATTTCACATCGCAAAATGTAAAAACTAGAAAAGGTGGTGTGATTTTTAAGCATCCGGTTTCCCCTCCTTTTTTTTTATGTTGCAAGCAACACACACACACACAAACACACACACCTATGGCACATCCTTCCCAAGCGCACAACGTACAGTCTTAATTTAAACTTTGGATGGAAGAAGTCAAACCAGACTACGCACAATTACTGATTTTTTTAATCCGCCGTTTTTCTGCGAACGTTTTCTTCGAATCGCCCTTTTTTTCGCTCCAAAAGATTTCTTTAAAGGGTTGTGAAGTTTTCTTGCTCCTTGCCAACTCAGCCCACCCACCCCCCTCCACCACCACCAACACGCCCCCCCAGGCATTTTAAACATCTTTGGAAGGTCCCCGTGCATTACTAAAAATAATCCTCCTCCTCATCCAACTATGTTGCTTGAGCAATCTGTGCTACACATTCAGAGCCCCCGGGAAGAGGAGACGCACACTACCACAATTGGCTGGTGTGTGGCTTGGAAGAATGGGTCACCCTCTGAAAACAGAAAGAAGCAGCAGCAGCAGCCTTGGTGACGGTGTGAGGCAGAACGGCGAAGCCTTGGTGTGTGTCCTTTTTTGTTTTTAAAAAAAGCAAACCATCACAGCGCTCCCGGGAGATTCCAGACCCAAGAGCAAAGGCAGATCAAACAAAATGCACACCGGCCATCGTAAAATCCAGTCCCCTCTCTCTCTGGACTTCACCAAAAAGCACCAGGAAATCGTGTTTTTTTTTTAAAGGAAGAAGCACGGTGTGGAGGTGCCCAGGTGGCCCCCAGAAAAGCTTCCCAGGCAATCCCCATTCTGTAAAAAAAAAAAAATTGTCTCTAATAGCAGTCACTCTTTGGAAGAAGTTGCAACCGGAGTTTGGTTGGTCCTTTTTGCAGATGGATAACCTCTGCCAGCCGATGCCCTTTTAATATTGCACTGCTAATGACAGAGCCCAGTAGCACAACAGAAAAAGGGCACAGGCCGGCAAGGAGAAGGCGCCCAATGTTTCCAGCAACTTTTCTCAGCGGGACATTTAAAAAAAAAGAAAAGAAAAGGAAGAAAAATCCTGGGTGGGCTTTCTCCCCCCTCCCCCTTGAAAACATATTGAAGAAAGGAATCCAACTGAGGTCTCGTTCAGCACTCTACTGTTCACTCTACGGTCATGTGGAGGAAGGAAAGGAGGGAGGGAGGGAGGGAAGAGTTGCAGAGGAAGGGAAGGAAAAAGGGAGGAAGGAAAGAGATACAGAGGAAGGAAAGAAAAGAGATGGAGGAAGGGAGGAAAAGAAAGGGCGGGAGGAGAGTTACAGAGGAAGGAAGGAAAAAAGGAAGGAAGGGCGGAAGAGTTGCAGTGGAAGGAAGGGAAAGAGAGGAAGGAAGGAAGGAAAAGGGAGGGAGGAAAGGAGTTACAGAGGAAAGAAGGAGAAGGAAGGAAGGAAGGAAGGAAGGAAGGAAGGAAAAAAGAGGAAGGAAGGAAAGTTAGGAGTTACAGAGGGAGGAAGGAAAAGGAACAAACGAAGGGAGGGAGGAAGAAAGGAAAAGAAAGGGAGGAAGGAAGGAAATAAAAAGGAGGGAAAGCGAGGAATGAAGAAAAGGAAGAAAAGGAAGGAGGAAAAGGGAGGGAGGGAGGAGGAGAGATGCAGAGGAAGGAAGGAAAAGAAAGGGAGGGATGGAGAAAGGAGAAAAAGAGAAGAAAGAATCAGATTTTTATAAATGTTAAGAATGTACCATCATAATCAGATTTAAATACACACATGCACAAGTAAATTTGAAAAACTCTGCTAGCATATTCTAGGAAAGAAACATTAGCATTCCTGATAGGAGAATCAAAACTTTTTTAAATGTTCAGAACATACAATCCTAATCAGATTTAAACACACTGCTCCCCTCTCTCACACTCACATAGACAGACACAAATAAATGTCCTAAATTCTACTAGCATCCTAAGAAAAAAAAAAACATTAGTTGTCCAGAGTCCATCTTTTGCAAACGTTACGAACACGCGGCCATCATCAGATTTAAAATGCCGCCTCCCATTCCCACCCAAACATAAATAAACTTCCCCAAAATCCTCAAGCATTCCCTGGGAAGGAAACATATCGTCCCAATGCTGATGTTCGTGGCATGTTTTAATCCCAGGATAAAACTCACCTACCCAAGCGAAAGAAAGATGCATTGGGAAGAAAAAAATGGCAAATGGCAAAACTCACTGCTATTGAAACTTACTTGGTTTTTTAAAAAAATCCATCTTTTAAAGAGGGGGGGGGCACGGCAGGAAAGACCCAACTCTGAAACTGCAGCATGGGAGGGGGACTTTTGGTAGAGGTCAAAGGATTTAGGCGACACCCCCACCCACCCACCCCCAGCAATTTAAGAAGTGGGGAGGCCAAACAATAGACCACTTTTTAAATCCCATTCAAGTTTCGGCAGGAAATTTCCAATCAGATCACCATCTTTGCAAAAAGAAGGGGGCTGTTTCAAATTCACCCTGTAAAAGAGAGAGACTTGGGAGGAAAGGGAGGGGGAAAGGGCGGGATTTAACCCCAACTTTCCAAAAATGGCCTCCTCCATTTAAAAATTTGCTCCGCCAACCCCAACACACACACCCCACCCCCAGCCAGAATTTTAACCAGAGCCCAAACAGAGAGAGAGAGAGAGAACAAGCCGGCTGCCTAAATTCCATGTTGTCTTTAAGCAAACTTTTTTTTTAAACTTTGTTGGTGCAGAACTTGGGATAGTTTAAAGCAAATTAAGAAAATCAGGGAGACCTCAAAGAAAACAATAAAACAAAATAAGAGTCCATGGAAGAGAGAGAGAGAGAGAGAATGAATAGATGATGGATGGATGGAGGAAAGATAATTAGATAGATAGATAATTAGATAGATAGATAATTAGATAGATAGATAGATAGATAGATAGATAGATAGATAGATAGATAATGATTAGATGATGGATACATAATTAGAGAGATAGATAGATAATGATTAGATAGATGATGGATACATAATTAGAGAGATAGATAGATAGATAGATAGATAGATAGATAGATAGATAGATAGATAATGATTAGATGATGGATACATAATTAGAGAGATAGATAGATAATGATTAGATGATGGATACATAATGAGAGAGAGAGAGAGAGAGAGAGAGAGAGAGAGAGAGAGAGAGAGAGAGAGAGAGAGAGAGAGAGAGAGAGAGAGATGAAAGGGAAGGAAGGAAGGAAGTGGGTGAGAGACAGAGAGAAAGGAAGAGAAAGGAAGGAAGGAAAATTGGAAAACAGCCACAAAGAAAGGTTTAAGCTGGAGGACATAGGAAAGTTTTTTTCTTGCGTAACTCCCATAGACCACACACACCAGATGATGATAACTCGGCAGAATTGGGACAAAGTGCAAAACTAGCAGGCAGGGAAAAAACCTCAGCTCTGTTGCAAGTACAACCCCAGACAGGGGCACACACACACACAATTTTTTTCTTTTCATGCACGCACCCTTCGGATTCTCAAAGCCTTCTTATTTGAAGGAGAAACGCATCCTGGGATCTACGGGATTATTCCAGAGGAAATTCTTCTAGCCTTCTCTCTTGGTTTTACGGACCTTTTATTTTCTTTTTTTTGGGAGGCTGGAGAAAAAGGTCCCACATCTGGATTGGAAAAGGGAGAGG